>JAABNX020000143.1:8963710-8982415 GCA_015163995.2 Mormyrus lacerda
GGGTGTGTGTTATGTCTGGTGTCACGGGAGCTGTGGGATCTGACCTGTTATGCCATTGCGCCACTTGCAGACCTGCAGTCCTGTATGATCTGCGTGGCGCGCCGCATCACTGCCGTGGAGCGTTCAGACACCTTCGAGACCCGGCATGAACTTTCAGGTATGAGTTGCCAGCCACTATGACCCCCCCCCCCCAGGCCTCTGGCGCCCCTTAGAGACTTTGACTTTCTACTACTTCTGTCATGCAGGTAATCTGGTCCATATTTCCCCTGGCACTCTGCGGACCTCAATGCGACCTGGCTGGGACGACGTTCTGCGCCAATGCCTCCAGCTGTTCCTGTACCACAGCGAAGGCCAGCCATGGTCCAACAAGCGCCACTATCATGAAGGTAGCTGTGCCCCGCCCAGCGCTGCCCCTCAGCGGCCCCTGCACTGCTCTTTTGCTCAGCTGCCGCTTCATCGTGACTCTTTGGCTTAGCAAACTTAACACAACAGGTTCTGATTCCAGGAGAACTGTAATTGTAAAGGTGTTTCATATGTAACTTCATCATTCATCTTCGAACCTTCTGTCCTGAGCAGTATTACCAGGGGCCCGGAGTTTATTAGTAGCCAGTTCATCACAGGGCACACATACCATTGAAAATACAGAAATACCAGTTAGCTTCATTGCTGCTTAGGTTTGCATTGGGTTCTCGTGAAACACGCAAACTTCATCTATTACTGTAAATTGCACATTGAAGCTAATTATTTTTGTTGATATGTATCATTCTCAGTCGTGTTGAGTTGCCAGCATGCCCTTCGCTTGTGTCCTCAGCATACATGCAGGGTCAGGCAGAGACCCCAACGTACCGCTTCACCTTGGCAGATGGTACCATGGTAGCAGCACGAACCAAGAGCGTTTTATGTCGCAATCAGATGACCAATGAGCCTCAAGGCTTCATCTCTACCCACATGCTGCACCGGTAGGTTGTGGGTTCCCCCAGTCCAGTCCAATGCAAAAAGTATCTACCATGAGTCTATGAATCAGAACCCAGCAGTCATTCAATTATGCTTGCCCATTTAATGTAGTGTTTCTGTAACAATGGGCAAAATGAGTTCTGAGGCTGTATCATTGGGGGTTGCCAGCCCAATCTGAGACATCAAACGGATCGCCATGAATAGGTCACCAACATTGTTACTAAAATGTAACATTAGTCCACTCTGAACCACTGGCTGATAAGTACTTCAAACGTGATGATGAAGGAAACTGAGGGGGCTCATCGACGCTGATGTTTTCTTCCCTGTCGCAGGGAGCAAAATGGCTATCGCTCTGGACAGACTGCCATGAGGCCACAGGGCATGGGAAATGCCAACACAGAGACCCAGATGAACATGCCCCCTGTAGGCGGCCCTGGCATGAGTATTAACCGGGGCTATGGCATGAACGAGGGACAGATGGGTGGAGTCATGTACGGCAGTGGTGGAAACCGGATGATGCAGATGAATCAAATGTCGCAGATGAATCAGATGCCCCAGATGAACCAGATGAATCAAATGAACCAGATGAATCAAATGAACCAAATGAATCAAATGAACCAGATGAACTCAATGAGTCAGATGAATCACATGAATCACATGAATCACATGAGCCAGATGAACTCAATGAATCCCATGAACTCCATGAACCAGATGAACTCGGTGAATCCAGCCAGTCAGATGAATCTGATGAATCAGATGACTCCAATGAGCAAGATGAACCAAGCCAACATGTCGCAGCATCAGCTGCCCCCCTTTCCGGGTGGGGGGTATGGCTTGGGTATGAACAGCCCCTCCCAAAGCAGCCCTAGTATGAGTGCTCCCCAGCCCAGCCTGATGATGTCCCCAAGAATGCGTGGAAGCCCCAAAACTGGAGCCAGCCAGTTTTCGCCAGGAGGTATGTTGGCCGAGCTCATATACATACTAGTCACAGTCGAAGCATTTAACCTGCGGTGTCTGGTGTGTAGTTCTGCTTGGTGAGACGGACATGCAGCTAGATAAACATGATTCACATATGAAAATCCACCCCCCTAATGCCAGTGGCATATTTTTATGAAAGTAATCACTGGTGATATCAGCAATGACCAATAGACGTGCATGTTTATGTTGCTATGGTAGCAGTCTTTCCAAAATTAGCCTGTGTTAGCTGCCAAAGGACTGTGATGATAGTGGGTACAAGTGAGAGCAATAGAGCAATTTTCCCAAGTAGTGCAGTATGATTTTGTCTCATTCATGTGGGCATGCATGTGGGCACCCACGTGTGCACTGAGACACGTGTGTGCCTGCTTAGGTCTACACTCCCCCTTAGGCCCAGGCAGCACTGGTGGTTCAGGTGGATTCTCCAGCAGCTCCCTCAACGCTCTCCAGGCCATCAGCGAGGGGGTGGGCACCTCGTCGCTCACCCCACCCACCCACAGGCCCGATGGCTCACCTGGCACAAGCGCCTCCCCTCCACAGCAGAGCCGGGCTTCCAGGAGCCCCGAACCACACCCCAGTGCCCCAACGCCACCTCCAGGGCCCGACGGCCAGGCAGCCCAGCACCGGGAGGCCGGTGAGGCAACACCAGCCAGTGCTGAAGCTCCAGCCAGGCGGCTGCCGGACAGCAAGGGCCATCGAAAACTGTTGCAGCTTCTCACCTCCCCTACTGAGGATCTCACCGTGGCAGGAGCTGCAAGCCCCCCCTCTGCCTCAGTGTCATCCTCCTCTTCAGCTGGGGCTGGGCCGCCGGGTCAAGGTGGCACCTCCTCTTCCTCCTCTGCCTCCACCACTGGCCCCTCTGCCCACTTTAACCACCCCCTGCAGGAGAAGCATAAAATTCTCCACAAGCTGCTCCAAAATGGGAACACCCCTGATGAGGTGGCCAGGATCACCGCTGAGGCCACAGGGAAGGCCATGGGTGTGCAAGAGGCGGGGGGAGCAGAGTCGGGGCAGGGGGGCGTGGGTGGGGTGGGAGGTGCGAAACAGCAGGAGCAGCACAGCCCTAAGAAGGAGAAGCCCCATGTGCTGCTGCACTACCTCCTCAAGGACGACTCCAAGAAGACCGAGCCCAAGCCCAAGATGGAGGAGCTGGAGAACAAGGCCGGCCCAGTCCCCGAGGGCCAGGAGGGCAAGATCAAGGCTGAACCTCCTGATGAGGTAACGCAGAACCGCTCCACCGACCAGCCGACACATGACCCCCCCCCCCCATCACCCCCATGTTTTGTGACTGATGTGGTGTCCTCTGTCTGATCCTCCAGTTGGAGTCGATCCTGGGGGGCCTTGGAGGGTCCAGCTCTGGCTTCTTCTCAGAGACCTCTGGAGGAGGGAGTGAAGGAGGGGGCAAGCAGGCCAGCTGCACAGACAACAGCCACGGTAAGTTGGGTTTAGGAGGTGCATATAGGGCATTGCAGCAGTGCTGCATGTTGCAGCCAAAAATTAGACGTGCTACGTTTCAAAGCAGAACTTTAAACTTACTTAAACCAAGGGTTCCCAAAGTGGGGGTCACAACATGATGTCCAGAGTATGTTAAGAAAAATTGGGGAAAAAAAATTATAACCATAATCTCAACCAGTCAAATACAATAAATCTAAATTAAAAAATCTACCATGGGGGGAAAAATGGGAGTCATGGGCTAAAAAAATTTTGGAAGGTGAGACCAGGGATCATTACTAAAAAAGAAAAAAATAACCAGTTACCCCTTTTTGTAGAATATGTTCTTTAGGTAATAAAAGAATCTAACTGAAGAAGCCTTTTGAATTACCCCTGAGTTGCAAGTGGTAATGGCCACTGTCACAAAAGCTGAAGGTTTATGATTCCATAGCATCTGTCCTGAATCTGCTGCTGTGTCAGTGGTGGAAAGCCTACGTCTTATTGGAGGATTGTGTGCCCAAGCAAAATGAGCGTAATTAAGAATGCTGAGCATACTTTGAGTGCAGCGTCGGTCCTGAGGCTGGCTCTTCTCTGCTTCCAGATGCCAGGAGTCCGAGTATGGTCTCAGGGTCTCGAGCTCCATTCCAGAGAGCTCTGTCTATGGATGCGAAGCCCGTCACAGGCGCAGGTCTGCCGGGTCGCCGTAGCGCCCCCTGTCCTGGACCCATCAAGCAGGAGAGTGCAGATGGTGTGGGCTCGATGGGTGGGGCTGATGGTTTCCCCGGCAACGCAGGTGGGTGTCTCTGGCTGACGACGATAGGGTCACCTGGACTAATATCCCTCAAAAGGTTCGATAACGTGTTGCTGGGTCTAGCTTTAGTGTTCTTTTCCCTGGTCTCTGGATGCTAGCATTTGTCCTAAATTCAGAACAACTGCACAGATGCTGCAGCTTAGAACATTCTGGAAGTTCTTAGCCTTTAAACTCCCAAAGTGTCAGCAGACTACATTTCCCATAGTTGTAGTGGTCAGGCAGGAGGTGATCCCTGAGACTGGTCTTATTTCTCCGTACAGGATTGATGAACAGGGGGATGGGGGGTCCTCAGCGATCACCCATGGGATCCTCAGTGGACTGGGGCATGCCGCCATCTAGTGGCAGTCCAGTGAGTTCTGCTGGTCACCCATCCATGCAACGACCTGGCATGGATTACACCCCCAAGGGCATGATGGGAGGAGGGCCCCTGGTCGGACGGTCCAACAGTGTTCCTGCCACCCGCTCAATGCTTCAGCAGCAGCTGATGGACATTGGTACGTGGTCTGGGTCTGTGTGTGTGCGTGTCGTGTGTGTGCGTGTCGTGTGTGTGCGTGTCGTGTGTGTGCGTGTCACTGCACTCCCACCACTAGTCGATCTGATTGTTCTGTTGGTCCAGGTGATGGCAACATGGGCTTGAGTCCCTTTGGACCACAGGGTGGCCCCAGTCCATCTCCTTCCTGGCCAGATGGATCAATGGGAATGGAGCATGGCGCGCAAGGCAACCGGGGAAGGTAAGTCCATGGCGGAATGATCCACAGGGGGCGTCGTGGTGTTCTCCGCCATTAAACGGGGAGAACGGAAGGACATTATCGAGTGAGTGTTGTCCATGAGGATCTGCTATTATGAGTGTAACCTTCGTTACCTGTGTTTCAGGCGTCAGTTTGGCAGCCCCCTGGATGACCTCCTAGCGCCCCCTAGCGGCGGCGAGGGCCAGAGTGATGAGCGAGCTCTTCTGGACCAGTTGGACTGTCTCCTGAATAACACGGATGTGATGGCGCTGGAGGAGATTGACCGTGCGCTGGGCATCCCCGACCTCGTCAGCCAGGTCAGAGGACGTGTGTGTGTGTGTGTGTGTGTGTGTGTGTGTGTGTGTGTGTGTGTGTGTAATAAATGTTTTCATACTCACCCGTCTATAAGCGATAACAATGTTAACTTACACCCACCCACCCCACAATCAAGGGTCAAGGGTCAGAACAGCAACTGGAGCCCTTCCCTGGCCAGGACTCGCCTGCAGTGATGGAACAGAAGCCGCCATACGGGCCGGGCTACCCAGGCGGCCCTAGTATGGCCATGCAGGCCGCCTACGGGGGCGGCCCGGCGCCCGGCCAGCCGCAGGGTTTTGGGCCGGGCATGGGCGGCATGGCAGGGCAGGGCGGCTTCCCCGGGGCAGGCGTGCACCCCCGTGCTGGCATGATACGGCCTCGCATGATGAGTGCCACGAAGCCACTGCGCCTGCAACTGCAGCAGAGACTCCAGGGACAGCAGGTGAGTCCCCTCACACACACACACACACTGGTTTATATTTATAGTGGGATGGAGATGATGTGCAGAGGTGCTGGCAGTGAGCCGGCAGCTGGGCCGTTAGCAGTGACCGTATGTTTATCATGTGCTGCTGCTGCTCCCACTGTCGCAGTTCATGAACCAGACCCGGCAAGGCCTGGCCATGAAGATGGAGGGCCCCACCACGGGAGGCCCTGGGCTCCGGGCCGGCATGCAGCCCGGCATAGGCAGCCAGGTGAGTGCTGCCCGCACATACATCTAACGCAGCCATTCTCAACCCATGAGTGACGACAGGGGTCTGAAACGGTCATGAGGCAGAGCTGTAAATGAAAGCGTTTTTAAACTGAGCAAGCTCCTATGCTGATCCACGATCAGATTTCCCAGCCCCAGTGCTAGAATTAACCTATATAAATGGGTCTCGGGTCTGCAAAATTCACTGGCACATCCAATCAGATTTGTGCGATAGGCTTTGATTAGCGTAAATTGCAGAGTGCGCTGTGTGCTTGCTCATAGCATTAATTTAAAGCTATACTTGATATAGGGTCGCAACTGAGCTCACATGTTTCGTGGCGCAAAAAACGTTGAGACGATGGCTTTTTCCTCCACTGAGATCAGTGTGAGCATTGCAGTGTTTTGTCAGCTTGTGCCCTCCAGCAGCTTTTGTTACATGACCAGACTGGTTGGTGTTAAACTATAGGCCTGTACCTGTTTTTTCACCAGACACCGTCATTAACTTAGACCGAACACACTATTATCTCTGAATAGACCATTCTGGCTGTGAACAGGGTCCATCAGTACAGGCAGCTGCCTAAAGCCCCACCCCTCCACTGCTCACCCCATCCCTCTCCGGCAGGCTGGCTTCCTGAATGCGCAGATGGTGGCGCAGAGGAACAGGGAGATGTTAAACATGCAGCTGCGCAGGCAGAGGATGATGATGCTCATGCAGCAACAGCAGCAGCAACAGCAGCAGGCCGCCGTCGCAGGGGGGTTCAGCCCCCCACCCAACGTCACAGCCCCCCCAGGGATGGACCACCCCATGGCGGGCCCCTCTATGAATCAACCAGGGCAGCAGCAGCAGCAGCCACCCTACCCATATGGAGGAAACTATGGTGAGATCCACTGGCAGCACAAAACGGCACCGACCGACACTCAGTCATAGGCGGAGCTGGCGCTGACTTAACAGTATCTCGATATCCACACCCACGGACTTTGAGGCGTGTTTCTGCTGAGTCCTTGGGGTCTTAGGGCTGTCCCACTATCAGATCGTCAAGTGCATGAAGGCTCCCTCACAAACATTTTGAGTGCTTTATGCACACTTTCCATAAGTCTGCATTTCTGCATACTGTGCTTGAGGAAATTTCCCAAAGTTCATAGTGTTGTGACATGAAACACTGGGTTATCAGGGGAGGCCCAGAAGCACGGATGGTAAACAAACCATTTCTTTTAGTTTTTGCTGAATTATGCTGTTTTGACAAAAAAAATAGTAAATTTACAATTTACACTTGACAATTACTGGAGCCTGAAGCATGTTCAGACTAGGCAGCCGTGTCCCTTAAATGCCTGGCTGTGAAGAAGGTTCAGTTCTTGTAATAAAAAGTCCCAATCCCATGATGATGTTTTGGCATTGTCAAGGTAACATTGCAGTGTGTGGCATTACATTTTGTACCATTTTAAGTCCTTGCAGCCTCTCGCCCTGAATCACTTACCAGGTCAATTAAGTGTGTGAGAGTTCAGGATTGGGACTGGGCCACAAGCAGGGGCGGAGCCAGCGCTGACTGATGGGGTGGGGGGGGCGGAGCCAGCGCTGACTGATGGGGGGCGGAGCCAGTGCTGACTGATGGGGGGCGGAGCCAGCGCTGACTGACAGGCAGGGACAGGATCATGCTCTGGGGCACATAGTGTGTGTGTGTGTGTGTGTGGATTAAACCTGTAAAAGTTTTAAACCTGTTTTTTGACATTGTGGGGACAATTTTTCAGGCACTGCAACTCTTACCGCTGTTTTTTATGAGCTTGCTGACTGATAGAAATGGCGAGTGAAAAGTTCTCCATCACCATCAATTATTATTTCCTTTATCACATTCGTAGGTATGAGCCAGCAGGGGGAGCCGTCATTCGCCCAGTCGGCAGGCAGCCCACCTGGGAACCTGATGCCCGGCCACATGGGCCCTGGCCAGAACCCCATGATGCAGCAGCACCCCCAGGGAGGCTCCATCTACCAGGCAGCTGACATGAAAGGCTGGCCACCGCAAGGGGGCATGGTCCGCAGCAAGTAGGTATTGCGGCGTGGCCATGGTGGACAGTGCCCACCCGCTTTGAGGTCCTGCCAAAGAAGAAACCTCACTTGGGGCAAATTCCCCTTTTGTTCCACATGGTCTGTTACATATCTTGGGCTCAGTGTTTATACAGCAGCAGTTCAGTTACCTTTGTGGTACGTGGGGAATAGTGTGTGCAGGTGTATTTATCCATATACCTCCCATTAATTTTTTAAATTACATTCATTCATTTCCTTAATATCCTTCATGTGCTGTGTACTTTTTAAATTGGCTTGCACTGTGTGTACTTTGTGACTTTGCACTTTGTCTTGTTGTGCATGCCATGTCTGTTTCTCTGCACTCTGAGTGCCTCGCTGCTGTTTGTGCCAGAAGTACCCCCCCCCCTCCCCCCGACCCCGGGACCAGTATTACTCTCCCACACGGGGCCTAATCTGCAATGATTCCGCCCGTTGCAGCTCCTACCCTCAGCAGCAGTTTGGCCAGCAGGGGAACATGTCGCCCTATGGTGGCATGATGATGAACGGCTCCATGCCCAGCGGAGGGGGTGCTGGCGCTGCCAACATGGGCCAGATGCCGGGCCCGATGGGCGTGAACCCTATGGTCATGGGCAGGATGCAGATGGGTCCCGAACAAGTAGGTGGCCCCTTCAGAACTGGCGAACTTCAGCACATTCTCTGGATCATTAAAATCATTAAGAAAGGGGATGCGTCTTCCCAGGGAAATGTGGCTTTATTGTCATGAAGTGACAGTAAGGACAGTAGGAGTCCTTTACCATAATGGGCTTTTCTCCTCACATGAATCTTGGTAATCAGGGCTCTGAACCCAGGTCTTCCTCCCTCTTTCACAGAAGTACTGTTGATGCCCCCACCCCGCATGGGAGGAAACCTCACTGTGAACCCAGCAGAGACCCCAGTGGTGTCTGGGTGCTTCACAAGGCCTGGTTGTGGGCGGGGCTACATCTGGATGCCGCCTCTTTGCAGCCGGGACGGCCCCCCCCCCTCACCCTCAGCACATCGGCTGCTGAGCGAAAGCTTCTGTAAATGGGACAGACTGTGTGGTGCAAATGCTTTTAGCCTTTGATCCTCAAGATCTATTTATTTACCTGTCGGTGGGTGTTCTGGAGGAGCAGGAAGTTCGCTCTTCTGCAGGATGGAGGTGGTTCCTTTTCCGCCTGCAATGTGTAGAACACGTCTTTGATCCTGCGACGAGGAGGCTCAGTTTCACATGTACAGAAGTGTAGCAGTCATGCAGTGTGTAGTCTTCACTGTGCAGAAACGCTCTTTGCTTTGGCCCCCGATGGGCTACGGTACAAACAAAAAAGAATTAACGTTTTAGTGGTGATTGCACTTTACAGAAAGGCTAATGTTGAAAGGATTGTTGCAATATTTCTTAGTCATTATAGCCTTATTCAAGAATCTTTTTAAACAGGACTTTAATAAAAAAAAAAAAAAAAAAGTAATGGCAAGTAAGCACAGATATTCCTTTTATTATGCAGTTTTAAGCAATAAACTTTCCTTCTATGCTTGTAGACTGATAGAAATGGAGAATCATCAATTCAGAGCAAAGGTACTGCAGTATTAGATGTGATGTCAAATCTGGAATTTTCCTGTCTGTGAATATAGATTGTAAATACGCTTGAAATGTATATCTGCTTTTGTAGGTAACATACTGTTTTTGCACAAATTGTAATGCTTAATATTTAAAGTATACTTTTCTTATTCTGTTTCTTTTAGGTCAATTCAGCTTTTTTGTTATTTTTATTTTTTTGCTTGGGAGAAAGTGAGGGGGGGTGTATTATTCCTATTTTGATATTTGACTTATTTCTCAGCGGTAAATCAGCCATCTCTTTTGAGAACTGCACTTTTATTTCTAAACTCTTTCCCCCATTTCTGACAAAACAGCCTTGATTTGTAAAGTGGTGCTTCTTATTCTATTTTGATTTCAGATTGTCCGGTTTTAAAAACAAAGAATCGAAACACAGCAGCATGAAAAGGGGGATAGTGGGTCCCGCCTGCTGCTTGTAGGAGGATGGTCTCTGAAAGTGCTCTACTGCATCTCTCACACCGTTTTATTTAGATGTTATTCACATCTTGTGATGTGGGCACAGCCCTGAGGTAAAATCCATCGTCCCTGTACAGCTTCATCGAGCTGGAAAACAACAGTCCTGAAAGAAAAGTGGGAGTGGGGGGTGTTTAACCGAACAGCTGGGGCTCTGCCAGACCAAGGACAACTCAGTCATCTTGTTTGTGATTATGGAACAACCAAAAACTACAGCAGAGTTTGGGAACAGCTTTGGGGCTGCAGCTGTCTTTTTATGGGTAAGAAGCTGGAGGCAAAGGCAGAACTGGGGCAGTACATAAGAGGGAATAGAAGGAGTGCTGGCCAACTGCTCCCCATTAATTTCTTTTGGTAAGATCTGCACAATCCAAAGACTCTGGCTCACCCTGTAGTCACATGTTGATATGCACCTGGAGATGCATATCACACACAAACACATTTTGTATTGTGTAATATTTACAAGAAAACATCAGGTTCTGATCTGCAGATAAGTGTGTGCTTATTTTAATCTCTAACAGCTGATGGCCAGTGGGTGACTTTTTGTAGCATCACAGGGAAATTGTAATTTTTCCAGACTATTTGATAAAGGTGTCAACGTGGATACAAGTACAATTAAACTGACTAGGAGAATCATCCAAATTAAATGTTTTAGACAAATCTGTCTTTGTGTAACTTGATGTTTTCCAGGAGGGAAACTTTGTTTTTAGTTGACTGATGGTAAGAATCTACAAATTCTTTAATTACTTCATGAAATTGTCTAGATTTTTGTCTTGGTGAAGTGAAAAAAGGATATATCCAGCACAACATTAGTCTGTGCTAATGCCTTTGATTCTTGAGATTTGAAAAAGCCAAGTTTTCATTTGGCAATGTCTTGGTTAAATAAAGCAATTGAATATGTTGTCATAATACCAGGATGTAAATTACAATTGCATTTGTTCTCTTGTTCCTTGATGTTAATATTGATGTAAATACAAATTTCTATTTAAATGTTTTGGGCTTCATGTGTCTCATTTGTGTGTGTTTATTTGTACGCTCAGATGACACGACCAGCACTCATAATGCCTGACCCCTAGTCCATCACTCAACATGCTGCCTATTCATTTTTGTAAACATTTTAATCACAAGGCACCCACACACTTTTCACATTAAAACGTTAAGCTAAAAATGTCCCTTATATTATGTGCGCTTACCTTAACTCGCCTCTGGAAATAATTTCCAAACATGGAAGGTTATGTGATGAGTACAGTTGCTGACAAAAGTTTTGAGAACCGGCTTTGACAAAGTTTGCTGCTTTAGTGTTTGTAGATTGGTTTTGTCAGATGTTTCTATGGTACACTGAAGTATAATTACAAGCATTTCATAAGTGTCAAAGGCTTTTATTGACAATTACATTAAGTTTATGTAAAGAGTCAATATTTGCAATGCTGGCCCTTTTTCCAGACCTCTGCAATTCGGCCTGGCATGCTGTCAATCAACTTCTGGGGTAAATCTTGACTGATGGCAGGCCATTCTTGCATAATCAATGCTTGGAGTTTGTGAGAATTTACTGTTTGGTTATTGTCTACCTACTTCTTGAGGATTGACCACAAGTTCTCAATGGGATTTAGGTCTGGGGAGCTGACCATGGACCCAAAATTTCAATGCTTTGTTCCCCCAGCCACTTGGTTATCACTTTTGCCTTATAGCACGGTGCTCCATCATGCTGGAAAAGGAATTGTCACCAAACTGTTCTTGGATGGTTGGGAGAAGTTGCTCTCAGAGGATGTTTTGGTACCATTCTTTATTCATGGCTGTTTTCTTAGGCAAAATTGTGAGTGACCCCACACATGAATGGTATCAGGATGCTTTACTGTTGCCATGACACAGGGCTGATGGTAGTGCTCACCTTTTCATCTCCAGACAATCGGAAAGTGGATTCATCAGAGAAAATGACTTTACCCCAGTCCACAGCAGTCCAATCCCTGTACCTTTTGCAGAATATCAGTCTGTCCCTGATGTTTTTCTTGGAGAGAAGTGGCTTCTTTGCTGCCCTTCTTGGCACCAGGCCACCCTCCAAAAGTCTTCACCTCTCTGTGTGTGCAGATGCATTCACACCTGCCTGCTGCCAATCCTGAGCAAACTATACACTGGTGGTGCCGTGATCCCGCAGCTGAATCAACGTTAGGAGACAGTCCTAGTGCTTGCTGGGTTTTCTTGGGCACCCTGAATCCTTCTTCACAACAACTGAACCTCTCTCCTTGAAGTTCTAGATGATCTGATAAATGGTATATTTAGGTGCAATCTTACTAGCAGCAATATCCTTGCCTCTGAAGCCCTTTTTGTGCAAAGCAATGATGACTGCACATTTTCTTGCAGGTAACCATGGTTAACAAAGGAAGAATAATGAATTTTAAAGCATTCAGTCAGCTATGGCAGAGTGATCTCCAGCCTTGTCCTCATCACCTGTTTCCTGTTTTAACATAATTCACTGAAATTATGTCAGCAGGTCTTTTTGTGGCAGGGCTGACAAATCCAGTGGAAATGGGATATTTGGTTAAGATCATTTTCATGGCAAAGATGGACTTTGCAATTAATCTGATCACTATTCATAACAATCTGGAGTATTTGCAAATAGCAATCATAAAAACTGAGGCAGCAGACATTGTGAAAATTAATATTTGTGTCATTCTCAGAACTATTGGCCACGTTAGTTAATCTTAACTAGAAAATGAACGCAAAACACGGCGCAACCTGCACCACGGTCGATGCCAGTTATTATGGGTACCTCGGCGTCATTTCCTTTCCTGCTGGTTTGGGCAAGCAAAGAAATACCCGGTAGTGATGCCGGGTTCCAGCTGAGAGATAGGAAATGCGGCTAATGTTAAAAGATAGGTGCATCCGCTAAATACGTTTGACGCTCGGCTCACTGGAAATATTTTTCTTCAACTGTTTCACGAACCTGCGTCTGTTATACTCGTTCTCGACCATGGCCGATGCCGGTTGTTATGGATACCGCTACGTCACTACCTTTCCGCTAGTTTTCGTGCGGTAAGGAAAAGCCGGTAGTGACGTCAGTTCCAGGTGGGCGTTAAGAAATGTGGCCTTAGATTGTAGTGAACGGGAAGAGACCGAGGTAGCTGCTAAATACGTTTGAAGCTCGTCTCACCAACTCAGCTTCACCTATTTTCGTCACATTTCTCATCTGCGAATATGGCCGATGTCGAGCAGGGATCGGCGCTGCCGAACGACGCCCTCAACGCTACAGTTTCCAACGGCACCGACGCCGTGAACGCCACGGCGGCCAAGTTCGTCTCGTCTCCGGAGGGCCCCGCGCTGGCATACGGTAGCCTGGTCTTCATGGCGCTGCTTCCAATCTTCTTCGGCGCTCTGCGGTCCATTAGCTGCGCCAAAAGCAAGGTATAATGCCGGGGATAACTCCTGCTGCGAACTCCGGCGGGTATGATCCGGGACGGCGGAGATTAGCTAGCATTAGCAGTGCTGTGATACGCGCTTATTCGGGCTGCTGTTTTTGGATATTCACGCGGAAAGTAAGCTTATTTAGACGAAGGTGAAAAATGATGATGCGTGACAAGAATGTTGCTCTCGCTGTAACAGTGTTTCAGAGTTGCCAACACACGCACCTGGCTTGACACAACAAAGAAGTCTCACGACAAATCTGTTTCATTCCATTATAAAACAAAAATCAGCTGCAGCAAAATCTTTCGATGCATTTGCATATCCCACAAACTATTTTCAAGGTAATAAAAATGTTCCATACATGTGATTACGTGTGCAGACTTGTATCGAATTGAAAATCTCGCTCCAGTCAGCTGATCAAAGTTGTGAACTCCGGTGTTTTCTGAAGGGAAAGAACATGCAGGGCCTCCTTGGGTCTTGTATGTTATGTTTTGTTGTAAATGGAATTTTGTGTACACGTGAATAGTTTTGATTGCATGAACTTGGAGCAAAGCACTGCGAGGTGCATGCATGTTTGGAATATAGGGATTTTAGAGAGATTCCACTAACGCGCATCCTAAATCCTCTTTATATTTAACTCTTTCATGTGCGCGACCGTTTTGCACTTCTGTGCAGACGGCAGTAGGGTAGGGGGCTCTTATTGCAGCTAACTCCTAGGACCTTCTCATTTACAAATGAGCCTAAGCTGCTGTTGTCCCAATTTGCGCTCCTCGTTTCTCTCTAAATCCTCCATATCGTGGGTATGTTTACCGTTGCCTGTGTCTGGGACGGATGAATCGGACTGACGCTGTTTAATGTCTGCTGGCATAACCGCCTTCCCCTTGTCATTTAAGTCTTTTTTCATATTTTTTTGGGGGGGGTACAGTGGCCAGTGTGCGTTTCATTAATAGTTAATGTAGTGTAACCTGCAACATTTAATGTGGGTTTGGTGTCTGGGAGCCCAGTCACTTTCGAGTTTTCCATGTAAATGGGGTTGGGGGGCATGCCGGTTTTATTTCATTTCGGGTGAAAAGGCATGACTGACTGTGGCGGTGCCTCCGAGTGCCACTTAGGACCACTGTCAGATACTCTGCTGTTTGTCTGAATATGTCTGTATGGTTGCTGGGCTCTTTCTAGTCTCTCTGTGAAAGTCTGGCCCATTTAAGGAATGAGCTGCTAATTATGAATCCCTGCTCCCAGGGATTCACTACAGCGTGAATGTGAACCGTGATGTTTCACTTTGCTGCTGGGAGCACAACGTTCTGTCAGCCCTGACACGTAAGACCTGGGAAATGGGGTCATCTTTTATTCACCAGTCACTTCAGTAACCTGGTCTGATTTGGTGGGTTGTGGGGAAATCATCATGGGAATTTAAAGGTCCAAGAGATGGTGCCCGGAAGAGCCGCGGTGCCGGAGCAGATGGACGAGGGGCCTCCCTTACGTGATCTGGCTCGGCCTTGATCCGCGGGACTCTGCATTCTGCAATCTTGTGCATTTGAAGTTCACCTGCTTCGTTGCTAATTTCTGCAGAAAGATGAGCAGCTTCCTCAGCCAGGCAGTGTTGGTTACCCGGGGTTTGAACTAACACGCTGTCTGTTGTGCTTTGTGGGTTTGACCCTCCATTCCGGTCTCCCTGATGCCGCTCTCCTTTTTCCAGAATTCCGCGGACATGCCGGAGACGATCACCAGTCGGGATGCTGCTCGCTTCCCCATCATAGCCAGCTGCACACTCTTTGGATTATATCTCTTCTTCAAGGTGTGGCACCCCCCCCCCCCCCCCAGCTCACCTGACTACTCCACGGCACCACCGCCAGGGGTGATGAATGACTTCATGGCGGAGTTTGCTGGATTTATCCGGATCTTTGGCTTTTACTTGAATCAGTCTCTCTCCGTAGGTTTTCTCTCAAGAATACATCAACCTGCTACTCTCCATGTACTTCTTCGTGCTGGGCATTTTGGCGCTGTCTCACACCATGAGGTCAGTTTGTCTCCTGGTTTTCTTCTTGGGTTTTGTTCTTTGCCTGTTGTCGACCCTACAAGCCCCCGGACCGGACCAGACCGCCCCGCCTAAACCCCCACCTCCCATCTCTCCCCCTGTAGTCCTTTCATGAGCCGTGTATTTCCAGCCAACCTGCCGAACAGACAGTACCAGCTGCTCTTCACGCAGGGATCAGGGGAGGGCAGGGAGGGTAAGTGCTGCTGACACTTATCTCAGGTGGTCTGGGATGCCCAGGGCTCACGCCATCTAGTGGCCCAGAACTACACTGAGGTCAGAGTCTGTTTGAAACATCCTCCATTATGCACATCGCCTGGTCCTCCTGAACTTCATCCCGCAGTTAGTCAGTAGGCTGTCTCCTTCCTGTTTGATGTCGGATGTGTTCGTTTCGGTGCTTTGCCGATGGGCATGATGACCCTCAGATGGAAGAGGGCGTTTCATGCTCTTCTCTCTTTCTCCCTAGAAATTGTCAATTACGAGTTTGACACAAAAGACTTGGTGTGTCTGTGCATCAGCACAGTAGTGGGAATCTGGTATGTCCTCACAAAGGTAAATGCGTCAGACGTAACCCGTGTGTGACCTGTGTGTAACCCGTGATGGGCGTCCGGTGTATCAGTCAGGAGTTTGTGTCTGTGGACTGAGTTGGTCAGTGAAGAATGTTTAGGTCAATGTGCAGGATCCAGGATTTTTATGGATGTCGACAGAGAAACATGGCAGCCAGCTGTGACTTCTCTGAAACTGGCTCTCTGTACTTTGGTTTCAGCTGGTGCTCATTGTGTTTGGAAAAACTTTATTAATCCCTGGCAAAATACCTTGCTGATTTATGCGCTAGAACTTAAAGTGCAGAGAAACAAGCATAGTATAAATAATTAAATGTGGTGTCGTGATATTTCCCACAATACATTGCAGGAAGGCTGGAACTATTAGAAGGAAGAGTGTGTTCTGTACTTCAAGTCTGGTACAGTTCTTTTGCTGAATTTCAGGAATGAGCAGCCTTGCTGATGGGCTTGTGTGCCCTGTGTGGTCCAGTGCTGCCTGACGTTTGTCTCCTTGCAGCACTGGGTGGCCAACAACCTGTTTGGGCTGGCGTTCGCCCTGAACGGTGTGGAGCTGCTGCACCTCAACAACGTGAGCACAGGCTGCATCCTACTAGGCGGCCTCTTCGTCTATGATGTGTTCTGGGTGAGCATACCAGGATCTGGGCACAAATGTGGGGCGCTAACTGTTAGCGTGTTGGCCGGGTGTTGGCACGTGTCTCAGGCTAACTTTGGGTGTGAATGGTGTGGGTCTCTCAGGGTTCTAGCTGATGAAATACTGGTCAGCATACTGACTCTGACTTAATTTTAAATGACTGGATTATTTAATAAGGTGATTTAAAGCTGCACCTTGACAATGATAGCTAATGGTATTAGTGTATTATCTGTGGCTGCATATATTTGTTAAAAGGTGGTGATGTAATTGTTTCCTGTATAGGTTTTCGGGACCAACGTTATGGTAACAGTGGCCAAGTCATTTGAGGCGCCGATAAAGTGTGAGTGAGACCGCTCCTTTCTGAGCCGTCCAGCCCCTGCAGACACAAACAGCTGAGCTGCCTTCGATTCGTGGGCGTCTTGTCTTTCTACTCTGAGGAAGCTAGCGGCTGCTTTTGGTTTTTTAAAATTAGATGATCAGTGGTCATTGTTAACACACCACAGCACACAGTGCGTAACAATGAAATGTGTCCTCTGCATTTAATCCATATGTGACTTTCGTGACATAGCAGGGGGCAGCTAGTTCAGCGCCCGGAGAGCAGTGCTTGGGGGCGGTACCTTGCTTAGGGTACTTCAGTGGTGACTTGCTGGTGGGGGATTCGATCCTGAAATCTTTCGATTACAAGTGCGCTTCCCTGATCATCAAGCCACCACTGCCCACTTGGTGACATTGCCATACCTGTTAACCTTCTGTGTTCTGTCCTGCTGGTGGCCTTTGGCAGATCAGCCGCACGTGATGTTTTCAGTGGGGACTTTTCTGCATCATTTTAGCATTACTGTTGTGATTTATTCATGTACACAGCTATGTCTTGAGTTTTGATTCCCTTCTCTCCACACCTCAGTGGTGTTCCCACAGGACCTGCTGGAGAGAGGTCTGGAAGCCAACAATTTCGCCATGCTGGGTCTTGGTGACATCGTCATCCCAGGCAAGGCAACCCCCCTCCCCACCCCCGTAAAAAAACAAAAAAAAAAATAGTTTACTAGGTAAGCTGTTGAGAGCTTAGATGTAGATCTCAGACGGACACCCTTTAGACTTAATGGTTACCTGCATTAGCTTTGAATCGCAGTGGAATGCGGATTACAGCATTAATAGGAGCTATATCTCACATACTATGACTGAACTTGTGAGGTCTGCATTGAGATTGTGTCCCCTGAACATACACTAGAGGGCGCTATAACACTAGTGAAGGGATTTTCAATGATCCTTTTACTTTTAGGTATCTTCATTGCATTACTCCTGCGGTTCGACGTTAGGTGAGTGAAGCCTTGGATGCTGATGACAGTCTGCCTGCCTTCTGTGTTGTGGCGCCATCTTCTGGTCGGCTCTGACCCTGATGCATCTCTTCCCAGCCTGAGGAAAGACTCCCGCACCTATTTCTACACCAGCTTCCTGGCCTATATCTTTGGCCTGGGACTCACCATATTTGTGATGCACACCTTCAAGCACGCCCAGGTCAGCTGACCCTCCTGCGGAGTCCCTGCCGTCACACTGTTGCCCGTGAGCCGTTACTGTGCTGTGTTTTTCTGATAACCCACAGCTGCATGTTATTGCATTTAGTCTGTTACCCATTTCTGTTTTAGCCAATAAATCCCTGCATAATTGAGTTTTGCAAACAACCTTAATTTTATAGTAAATTTTTCCTGAGCTTTGCCCATTTGTAGGTCATTGCACATTTATAATTTTCCTGTATAGCCTTGAGTGGAGGACCTTGTGTGTAACACATCCTCTTCCCTTCCCAGCCTGCCTTGCTCTACCTGGTCCCAGCATGCATTGGGTTTCCAGTGGCGGTGGCACTAGTGAAAGGAGAGCTAACGGAGATGTTCAGGTGAGGATGATGGATTGGGTGGGGTGGGGGCAGTGACCCTTATTGATATTGGTCGCCGTTATAATCTTAAGTACATCCATGTACGGCGCCCCCATGCTGTCTGGGGGTGGTTCACGTGCTTCATAGCTGCCTTTTGGGCCTTTTGTCGTCCTCCATATCTGTACTTTTTCCTTATTCCCGGGGGGGGGGGGGGGGG
>JAABNX020000143.1:9011821-9021940 GCA_015163995.2 Mormyrus lacerda
ATATGCTATACCTATACGCGCGTTGCTACATAGACCTATTTTCTATTAATTATTTACTACATTTCATGGCAAACAAATGACATTGGGCTTTGCAAAAATTTAGCCACCTATAATTAACGTTTCTGCAGATTACGGGACTGCTATTCTACTTTTCCACAGACTGTTATTTTTGGACAGCTGGATTAAACCAAATATTAAATCATATCTACGACACCAAGCCATTTACCGCAACGGAGCAGTTATAATTTACAAATGAAAGTCCTTTGCGAATACAAAAAAAAAAATGTAAGCGCCTCCAATATTAAATAAGACACACGACGCAATGACATTTACGAAACGAAATACGGCATTTGAGTGAAGTGAAATTTTCTTGTAAGGCTGCGCCATCTTGTGGTCGTACGCATGTAACTCTCAACATTTCAGAACATCGGTCTAATCGGAGTATCTTTTACTGCAGTATCGTTAACATAATAACATTTCACTTCTTCGGATTTACTCAATATACGCAACACATTCATCCATCTTCCAATCGAAACTGATGCCCATCACACGAAACACAGGACATTAGGCAGGGAAACAGCCAAATATGTCAGAGCCATTTGGAGACACCAATCCACTCAAACGGTATGTTTGGACCATGAGAAGAAATTGCGGTGTCTGTAGTACCCACACCAATAATGAGCATACAGTGAACAAAATGTATACACGCGTAAAGGTGTGGTTAGGGGCATAGGAAATAAAGTGCATGGGACCCCCCCAAACTTTCTTCCCAAAAGTGGGTGGGGAAAGACTTATTCCCCATGATCTGATGGCTGGGGCCACATCGCCTCCCAGTGCAGGACTTACCATGGGTTGAAACTAATCACACTTTTCAGGCCACTCTTTCTCTCCCCAATAAAGCTCACATCATCTCTTCCAGCTGTGCCATGTCTTTGTGCCCATGCTACTTAATTACTAACAATGCTTTAAAAACATGCTATATATTAAAAATCAGCCATGTTCAGCTGGCATAGCTTCTAGGTTAAGGGTGAAATTATGCTGCGGGTGGAACCAACTGCTCACTGGTTAAATCTGAGCATTTCATGAACCCCTGCTAGGGCATATGGAAAATGTTCATTTATAAACACGTTAACTTGGGAAAAAGTGACACGTGAAATACACGTCATCAGGCTGATAAAAATATTTAATAATCTTTAAAATCAGCATTTCTTTATTTAAAAACAAAAACTGTCACTTCACTGTAACAAAAAACAGTGGCTAAGGCAAACATAATGAAGAGGAAAAGGTAGGAACCACCCAGAAATACATTTTTAGACCATCTCTGAAGTATGAACCACCAAATTATTGTCAATAAAAATGTACGAAGCACAGCCTCAGTTTGCTTTTAGTGAAATTAATTGCTGGCCCGTACACACAGGACCTGGTTCAGCACAGTGCTTCAGGTGAGTGGGACAGCTGACCCTGCTGTGGTTAAGCTCAACCCCCCCCCCACTGCATCAAGGCCAGACCACTGACAAAAAGAAAATAATTAAAAATTACAAATTAAAAAAGCACATACACACATTTGTCCTCACAAAACTTAGGCCAGTGTGAGGTTTGTCACAAGATGATCAGTGGGGAGGTCAGTCTCCCCTTCAAGGCCTCTGACTTCAGAGGTGTCAGTTTCATCACCAAGCAGATGGTGTTTAGTCAGATTTAACACAGAAGCTCAGTTAAAGGTTTCTGTGAATGGCAGATGTTCAATCAGGACGCAGCTGAGCACCTCCAGAATGGCGCTCAGACACCACAGCCGGTCAGGGAAGTGACCTGGAGGAGCAGTGTTGTGTTTCACAACACCAAGGGTCCCGGTATGCTCTCCAAGCAATCCAAGAGTAAGCACATCCCACAGAACCGCAACATCCCACTGCTACACGTTGGCACCCCCATTCAAACTTGCTCAGGCCCATGACCATCACTTGCCTTTGGAGCATTCTAGTAGAACCTGCTACCCAAGTTCCTCCAGAAACTTTGATCCTTAAGACTAAGGTGCTAATCAGCTCAAGTAATGGCCGACAGCCTCCACCAAGTGCTCGCTACAGCAATCCCAGATGGTTAACATCCCCAAAATGCATGTGTACATCACACACGCTCCAATTCTCCTTCCGTCTCTCCCTGTCCAGCCAAGATTCTCTGCTGATGTGATCCAACACTCCGCTCTCCTCCATGGACTCCTATGGACCCCGATCTCTGGAGAGTACAGCCTCTACGTGCGCCGGCGTTTGGTCCCACTGGGGCTGGATGGGTTGCCGTTGGAGACGAGGGCTTTGTCGGCCCCGGCGCGGTGCCTCTTCCTCTTGTCCGCCACGCCCTCAACTGAGCCCCTCTCCCCGTCCCGGTCCTTGTCCCTGCTGCCTGACCTCTCTGCCACCCTCGCCGGTGCAGCACTGCCTACGGGGGGGGTGGAGGAGGTCCATCATTAAAGGGTTAACTGGCCTGTCGTGTTCTTAATGTCCTGACTGAAAGAAAGGAGGGAAAGGAGATGATGACTGTGCTTCTCACACATTAATGTCTAATGGAGTCTCAATGGTCTGCGAACTAATACTAGATGAAACAGGGGCTTGAACTCCAAAAAAACAAAAACTTGAAAAATGTTTTTAAAAAGTCAACATGGCCCACAGTAATAAAAAAACAGGATCTGTCAGTAACAGCAGATCTG
Organism: Mormyrus lacerda; assembly: GCA_015163995.2. Taxonomy (NCBI): domain Eukaryota; kingdom Metazoa; phylum Chordata; class Actinopteri; order Osteoglossiformes; family Mormyridae; genus Mormyrus; species Mormyrus lacerda. Next base: position 9,014,517 of record JAABNX020000143.1, read on the forward strand.
AATCAGGGCCATACTAGTGTTTTAAGAGTCAAAGGGGTCTTCAGTCCATACCTTTCAAACTGGAGTCTAGCCAAACTGGGACCTAGACCTTGGAAAGTCAAACACAGAATGAGGAGGGTGAGGGAGGTGCCAGCTCCTGCCAGAAGAGGGTGCCAAAGACTACAGCGCTGCCCCAAAAACGCACTTTTATAAAGGGGGGAAGTGAGGCATATGGAGAGTAAAATACAGTTATGGTGAGCACCTTCTTCATATGTGGATGGTGAGTCTCTTTCCTCCTTCATGTCTTCTTTGGATTCCTGTTCTAGTTCCAGTTTTCCTGTCAAAGTAGACAATAAAAAAGACACTGATGCAGTCAAGATTATGACTGCGCATTGTGTGCATGAAGAAAATCAATCAATGAGTCAATAAATCAATGACATATTTTATGGGTTCTACTGAAATAAAGGTAGCCGATTATGAGAAAGACCTCAGTGTGAATGCTAATGCTTCCATGTCACACTCTGGCCAGTGAGGGGAAGCAATAAAAAGGCCAATAGGATGTTGTGTTACATCTCAAGGTGTGTCGAGTTTAAGTCAAGGGATTATATAATTCTTTGGTAAGACCCCACCTAGAATACCTTAAAAAGGACATTGCTGCCTTGGAAAAGGTTCAACGTAGCGCTACAGGAATGATCCCTGGTCTTAGAGGAATGTCTTATGAGGAGAGGTTAGCTGAGCTGAATCTGTTCAGCCTTGTGCAAAGGAGCCTAAGGGGGGACATGATCCAGGTATAAAAGATTCTAACAGGTCTGGATGCTGTTCAGCCTATTGGCTACTTCAATATTCATTTAAATACTATAACTCGTGGTCATAAGTGAAAATTAGTGGGAGAACATTTTAAAATTCATTTGAGAAAGCACTTCTTTACACAGTGCGTAGTTAGTATAGAATAGTCTCCCTGCTAGTGTAGGGCAAGCTAATACCCTGGGTTCCTTAAAATCAAAGCTAGATAAAATTTTAACAACTCTGAGCTATTAGTTCTCCCCAAAAAAGCTCACTGGGCCAAATGGCCTCCTTTCGTTTGAAAATTTCTTATGTTCTAATCATTCTGTCAGCAGACCCTTAACATGTTCCAGCTGAACAAGTTTTATCCTGAAAATTGAGGAAACTAGGGGATTCTGCAGCTACTTCAGAGAAGGATTCCCCACATAACAGAACACATCAATCTTCATAATGCCATGAAATTGTACTTTCCCGATATTGTTGCACCTTCCAGCACAGCAAAGTCCCTGAACTGAAATGTGTCTCCACATAACGGTCAATGTGAAATTTCATTTTTGTTGACGTTCACCTGTTTCACATTAAGTACATTTTGGCATAATGACTATAGATCTGGACAATCACTTTGGACAACAACATCAGCCAAGTCGACAAAATGTACGAAAATTAAGGCAAATGACGTCATATGCAGCGTCAGAACTGGACATAAATTTAATAGCAATAACAGGCAGACAGACGTTACCTTCCTTCACCTCTTGAATAATTTCCTCTGGAAGAACAAAACACTTTTCGGAGTTTGGAAATGGCAATATTTCTGATTCATCCTGGGGTGGTTAAGAATAATGGGGAAAGTAATGAGGAATATTCACACGTTTGACCCATAGCCTGTATAAAACCAAATAATGGCTTAAATAAAAAGAGGTATTTTACAAAGCTGGTTCATTTTCTCACCAGAGCCTGCATGTCATACATAGTCCCCAAATGGTCCCAGATCACCTTAGAGGACACCTGCCGACCGATGTTCTGGCTGAATTTTTCTCTGATGCAAATCATGTGGAAGTGACGATTCACTCCTAAAATAAGAGGAACACCCTCGGTGAGGCAGGCAAACGGCACCAAGGCCAGGCAAAGTCAGTCAGAGATCAAACCACGGATTTAAGGTGCGAAACCGACTCCAAGCACGAAAGCCAAGGACCGAACCGACTTTTAATGCTGGGGCATTTGTCAGCAGACCTCTACACAGGCTTAGCTCCGATTTATTACTACCATTTTGATTATTATTAATAATAAAAATAAGTACATCCACAATGCGTTTATTAACATGCTGACTTGTTTATCTCGCTAAACGTTTGCTAATTTGCCCCATTAGCGATAACAAGGGGAAGATCAACTTGATAGCTGGTTACAACTACCGAAAACACACAACCAAAAGCTAAACATTCGTATAAATACGAATTATTAACCACTATAAACATCTTAAAATGCATATCTTGCAGCGTAACTATACATGCTTAAAAGCAGGTCCTTACAGTCACATGATTAATTTACTAGCTAGCCGGCTATGTAGAAGTAGCTAGCTAACCAAACAGCTCCTCGGAAAGATTCTTCCGAAATTACCTTCCGTGTGTCCCTGAACAGTCAATAAATTAGTTTCGCCTAACATTTGGGAGTAGTTTGCAAGTCGTTGCTGCTAGTTAGCCCATTAGCATGTTAGCCCGCCGGCTAACCGACTCCCGACCATCGCGCTCTGCAGCCACGCGCCCGCGTATGGCCGACATGTCGCGCGGCGCGCTCACCCACGGGCTTGTGTCCCAGCATGGCGTGAAACAGGCACACCTCCACCTCCTGGGTCCATATCACAGACTCATCGGTGGGGAGAACACCCAGATCCACCTGCTTCTCGTCCACCAGAGCCGCTTCTGCTTCGCCCATTTCTTCTATTCGTGTTACGATGGACGGGCAGGTCGAGGGGAAAGTTTATACTGAAAACAATAAACGGGGAAACAGCGCCCCCTTGCTCAAACTGAATAACTACCTCTGGTGAAGGGACTGTTTATGTTAAAGCATCCATCCATCCATCCATCCATCCATCATCTCCCACTTAATCCGAGGTCGGGTCGTGGGGGCAGCTGTCTCAACAGGGAAACTCAGACTTCCCTCTCCCCGGCCACTTCATCCAGCTCCTCTGGGGGAATCCCGAGGCGTTCCCAGGCCAGCCGAGTGACATAGTCCCTCCAGCGTGTCCTAGGTCTTCCCCGGGGCCTCCTCCCAGTGGGACATGCCCGGAACACCTCACCAGGGAGGCATCCAGGAGGCATCCTAAGCAGATGCCCGAGCCACCTCATCTGGCTCCTCTCAATGCGGAGGAGCAGCGGCTCTACTCTGAATCCCTCCTGAATGACCGAGCTCCTCACCCTATCTCTAAGGGAGAGCCCAGCCACCCTGTGGAGGAAACGCATTTCGGTCGCTTGCACTGGGACGTTATTCGCTTGTGTGTTCCCTTGCCAACTGCCTATCTATCAGCAAGGTAGGGGACACCACACACGGGATGGCAATTTAGTGGAAGACATACACAGAGACACTCACACAATTACACATTATGGGCAGTCTGTAGAGCTCAGTTCACCTAACTGAATACATTGTGACATTGGGAGATTAGCTCAGGCTTTTGAGGCTTTTAGGGGGTCTCATGGGGGTCTCACTCTAATGCCCACCTGGGCGCCTGGATGGGGTTTGGGCGATTTCTCTACTCCCCATGGCAGCCTTGTACCCAAAGGTCATTCAGTTAGTGAGGCCAGGTGGCATTAGAAGACAGTCATCTTTCTTAGAGGTTAGTGGTCCAAAACCCACGATTAACCCATGAGAGCCCCTGAAAGCCTCAAAAGCAAAATTTTAAGGGGATCTCAAGATCGGTATTTCGCAACAATAGGGAGATGAGGACCCCCCTGAACATTGACGGGTATTTCACACACTGCATTGTGATTGCAGGAGGAACTGGGAGTAGTGGAAGAAAATCCTCCAATTTCGCACACACGTATATACTAGGGTTGCCGCACGTTCTGGTTTTCCCGGGATTATTATCTTTTTTTACTGTCTGTCCCAGAAAATTGATCATCTTTCCCGGGACACCTATTGTCCCGGTTTTTCGTGAAAATGCATTTCCATTCACATATTAGTTAGTTTCACTTTTGAACAAACCTATAATTCTGCTGTTTCTGCATCAGTGTTCTCTTCCCCGCTCTTTTGACAGGTCTACATAGGCTTGCTGGTCTCTTTGTTGCTGTGGCCGGCGCATGCTTTTATTTCATTGGTTGTATGTAGTATGCAAATCCACGTGCGCAACCACAGTTCGTGCATACAGGCAACTGTATCAGAGGGTTAGTCAAAGCTGAACTCCAGATCAGACTGAACTTTAAGTTGTCTTGCTTGAAGTTCAAAGCGTTGTCGAGGGACAGAAGGCACTTTAGCAGACAGCAAAAAGGAATGTGAAGTGCACCAACATATAAATACATACACACACACAGTTCATGTCTTCATATCTTTATGGGGACTCTCCATTAATTTTTATGGCCCTAATGCCAATTATGACAGCCCAGGCCTAACCTTAACCGTAAGTAACCAAGCAAAACACAAGATTTCTCAATATCAACTTTTTTAGTGCATTCATTGATAAAATTATATCAAACTGAGGTTATCTTTGTGGGGACCAAAAAAATATCCCTGAGAGGTAAAAAGTTACAGGTTTCATCATTCAACTACGTAGGGACACTGTATTAGTTCCTCTTGGTCATGACATTTGTTTTCTGAATTACTTTTACAATTTTTCATTCATTTTGCCTTTAGCTTATTATAATGCAAAAAGTGTCAATGCATTTTCCATTATCTTTTATTCCCAGTGCTTGTGAAGATTATCCTCAGAAGCACAGGTAAAAGAGAATGTTCTTTCCAACAGGAGGTGCCAGGCTGTCACATGACACGGACACCAACTCCAACACCCCAGGCTTCTAAATACTCAGCCATCCTAGTCATAGCACATCATTTCAAAAGCAAATTATAGCCATTTACTTTGGCACGATGCAGCCAATTCATCAGTCTGTATGAGAGAGATAGCGTAGAAATTAATATGCGCGCTCTCTATTTATTGATGGTTAGATCTTTCTTTTTCTGGACAATCAGTAATTTTATAGCTCTCCTGTGGGGAAAAAAGAGCCTCTGTCAGCTGCTTAATCATTATATTGCAATTCAGCAGTTACCAAAGTTTTGTGGCATGTGTGTTATATTTGCTGATGCTTGAAAATCTGAATATAAATTTTGTGCATTTGTAGTGGAAAAGGACCCCAAAAAACTGTACTATTTTAAAAAAAAAAAAAAACTTTAAATTAAAAAGTATATCTGATATTAAGTACTATACCATGTCAATCCTGTCGCAACCATGATTCTCTGTTGTCTTCGTGTCTCTTTCTGTAACTGAAGCCCCAGTGCGCCGCCAGCCAAGCACACAACTTCTGGCAAGTCTGATCATTTTTTATCTGCACTCTGTGAGTCATGAGTCAGATCGATATCAGTGTAGGCAATATGCTGCCTGCATCAGTCTGACTCATTACATCCATCCATTTTCTGCCATCACGCCTGGCCATGGGCACAGACACTATGTCAAGATGAGGTATTTTCATCTTAAACCACCTGTGAATATTCCATCTGCTGTTGTCCAACATTTTATTCACCACATCTTCAGGAGGTGGGGAGCATAACCACCGAGAATGTAGCTATGTGAAGATGCACTGTAATCATTCAGTGAAGATGCACTGTAATCATTCAGTGAAGATGCACTGTAATCATTCATTAATCTCTCGATATGACAGGGTAGATACTCTGCAGGTATAATCTTCATGCTCGTGTCCTTTAAATCTCGGTGTCATGTTGTCTCAATTCTTACCTGTCTCTCTGCCTTTGCCTTATTTTAAAGAATTCTGAATTTTAATGTGTGGGATGCACACAGTGTGCGACAGACGGACGGACCTAAGGAGAACCGCAGTGGTCCATTAGGCAGGTGATGCCAAATAAGTTTGTTTTGTTGTTTTCTTCCCACGGGACACAGAAGGCTTGGATGTGACACTTTCTTATGAGGTTTTGCTTCCCATCGGCTCACGATGCCCTTGGGGCGTTCCCACACTCAGCGGGGTTTGTCACGCTGTTATCACTGTCTGTTCAGTTTTACTGCTCCATCAGCTTTGTTCACAGGAGAACCCAGCCAGGTCCTGCTCACCTGACTCTCGCCCAGCCAGCCTGTGAACCCACCCGGCCTCCTTCACTGACTTATCGAAAGAGAAGCCAGCATGATGGTAAGATCAGGGCCTTTTGGAGACCCGGTACTCAAAAAAAACAAGCCGAGGGCTTCTTTCCTAAGGGCTTTTGTAGCCTAAATCTGAATTTAAGAAAGGAGAAACTGGACAGCATGCATACATTTTATTCCCCATAAGCTGTTGTTTCGTGTGAAGAAAATCTCCAGGTTTCAAGACAGCATGGAGGTAGACATGAAGCGAACAGTGCCAGAAGCCTTGGGCTAAGCCCTGTCGATGAAAACCCCCAAGGATTATAGGACAATAATCTTTATTTAAACTTATTCCTAAATGTATATACAAATAATAAACATATAAACAGGGACTGATATAATACTTTTAAAATAAATAGGTCTACGCATTTTTAACTCACTTGTGCACCAGTTGTGTCAATCCCTGGATATAAACCATGTCAGTCTAGTCTGTCAGGGCGCACTGGAAGAGAACTGCATTTCTTCATAGACCTTACGAAGGGCTATTTTCTGCTCTAGAACAATCTGTAGCTTCTGAATGATAAGAACTTTTCAGGTACTGTTCATCTTTTTGTAATTTTGAATGGCTTTCTGAGCTGATTGAATCTAGATTTGATGTTTTAGGGATGGCTTTTATTGCAGACGTAATATTAATAATACATCTACGTGAGCCTGGGAGCAGAGCAGGATGCCCATATGATAGTGATGCAGAGTCTGTAGCTGTTCGAGTGGCAGAAGCTTTTTCATTAGTGTTTCCAACTTTAACGACAGCATTTTCGGTACAGTACTGAAGGTGAAAGGTCTGATTCTCTGTGTCCCGGGGGCTAAAAATGTCATCTTTGATGGTCAGTGCAGTTTGTGTGGAAGCTGCAGGTTTTCTATACAGCAGTATTGAGAGTATTACGCATATCTGAGTACACATATCAAATTAGCATGCGAATTAGACTCGCATTCCACATCATAATGAGGCTGCGATTTGCAGGGGGCTCATCAATAACCTTCTGAGACTTACGAAACCAGCTTTATGGCTTAATGACCCATTTTATGAGATAGTTACATGGAACACAACCATTCGGCCAGCCATTCAACCCTTTTTATTTCTCTTTATTTGCTACAGAATTCGGCATAATACTTTCCGTGAGATTCTTGCATTCTTACTGCTTATTGTCATTTATTATACATTGCTATTGTTTACTACCATTTAAATATCTTTTTTCCTGGCCTGTTGTGTGTGTCGTGTTATGGTAAACCTGAAATTTCCTTCAAGCTTAATAAAGTATCTATCTATCTATCTATCTATCTATCTATCTATCGATCTTAAATTGATCAGGGAAATATACTGAACACACATCTT
>JAABNX020000143.1:9041030-9059568 GCA_015163995.2 Mormyrus lacerda
CCCAGGGTTTTAGCTTCTGCTACACTAGCAGGAAGACTATTCCATACTCTAACTACACGCTGTGTAAAGAAGTGCTTTCTCAAATCCATTTTAAAATGTTCTCCCACTAATTTCCACCTATGGCTTCGAGTTCTAGTATTTAAACTAGTATTGAAGTAACCATTTGACTGAACAGCATCCAGACCTGTTATAATCTTATATACCTGGATCATGTCCCCCCTTAGTCTCCTTTGCACAAGGCTGAACAGATTCAGCTCAGCTAACCTCTCCTCATAAGACATTCCTCTAAGACCAGGAATCATTCTTGTAACTTTTTCAAAGGCAGCAATGTCCTATTTAAGGTAAAGTGACCAAACCTGAACACAATATTCTAGATGGGGTCTCACCAAGGAATTATATAGTCTTAGCATCACCTCCCTTGAACTCAGAGCACGTTCATACTGTCACACGCAGACAGCCCAAGCAGTGGCTGCTGTGCGATATCAGTGAGGCATGTTTCTTCAGTGTGGAGGTGGTTGTGAATACCCAAAAGTCATCACTATGTGTCACGGCCGTACACTCATCCAGCATCAAGAAACCTATAGCTATAACTAAATCTATAACTGCCCTGAACTTAAGATGCTGAATGCCCAATTTTTCACAAAATAAGTCTTAAAATAAAATGTCTCCTAGTACACAATACCCAGGCTTATAAAAATCTATAAAACTGATGATGATGTTATAAATGTCACATAATCTTTGTGATCCTACTTGCGATCGACATTGCTGACCCTTAGAGGCTGGGCTGAAAATACACACAGACTCGTATTTTTCTCATGTACGGCATATCAATATTTTATCAGCCCTCTGCATTTTCCTATTCTATTTTTATCTGTATTGGTAAATGCAGTTGTTCTTTAATTCTCCTTATTTGCCTGCTCTGGAAGAATGTTCCAGAAGGGACACAGACGTTGGACTTCTCTAGCAAGTTGAATCAACCTGCCACCCATCAGCCACCCATTTCCAGAATCTTCCACATGAAGTCAGGGGGCCCTGGGCAGTGTCTAACGCCACGTTTCAAGTTTTCCAAACAGCTGCTGGTTTCCAGGGCCGCCTAGAGCACAAACTCTGCTGCAAAGAATGTGGCAAAGGAGAAGACGATCACTTCAGCCAGTTCCGCCGCCGAAACCTTCTAGAACTTAGCCACGTTTGTTGACTGAGCTTTTTCTCCCGAAGTTCGCCTGATCGCTGGGCTGAGTTGCACAGCTGCTGCACTTACAGGTCCTGCTTCGGTTCCTTTGGATGCCACACGGTGTGACCCCTTCAGTGCTAAATACCGGTGACACGGCAGAGTACCTCAGACTCGACGACACTGTCACGCTTCTCCTCATCCAGGCGTTTAAAGGCAAGTTCTGCGCATTTCCAGATCCTTCGGGAAATGATCACGGTGCGGCAGCTGGTCGACACTCATCCCCCAGCGGGTGACAGACAGTTAAGAGAAGGCATGGCGGGAGAGAAGACGAGTGGAGGTGGCTGAGAGTCACTGAGCCAGCTAACAGGGAACGTTCCCAGAATTTGAAGGTCTTCTCAAAGTTGCCAGAGAATGTCCTTTCTGTATCATTAATGGAATGTTATTTCCATTTTTTACATTTTAGGTTCTCAGTCTCAGCCCCGTAACATTATTACGCGAATATCCTTTTAATGCAGTTAATGTTGAAAAAAATGGTTTTCTAATTCAATATTATTTTATAAAAGCGCTATATATATATATATATATATATATATTGCATATTGCGTATGAGCCAATCCAATTAAACGTATGACCTTTGAGGTGTGAAACAGCGGTGTTACCCATTGCCCTACCATGTCCTCTACTGCCTCAAATATGATTATTATTATTAGCTGTAGTAGTGGGTTAACGTTCTAGGAACGTCAGGAAAACCGGACACTTTGAACATTTCCGTACTTTAATTGTAACATTTGGTAACAGTTCCTAGAACAAAAAATTGTTAGTGAGACCATGGGGATCAGAGGCACAACCACAGGATTCATTGGAGTCAATCTCACAAGTGTGATCTCAGCTCACGATAAAGCTAACTTAGGTGAAAATACATCTTGTCGTTAGTTACATGGATACCCTGGCAGATTTAGAGAGCCTAGCACTTGATAGGGGCCCTTGTATATGTCAAATTATGTATAAAATTGGGTGTGGGGGTGGGGCATGGTGATATTTTGAGGGGTGACTCTTTGGTCATAGACAACGATCCTTCTAACATTAGAAGCCCGAGGTGTGACTTGCGGAGGTATGTGAGAGTCACAGGATTGTGTGTGTTGGTGGCCTGTAAGCCTCAATTGACTCAGGGTTGAGCTATTTGACCCTGAGCTGGGAGAATTCAGTAATATGTTCTGTTCCCTTCAAACTTCTCTTTACTAAATTACATGGCAAAATCATTCATATCATTCAAATGACTCAGAGCACAATCACATGTAAAAGTTTATAGAAATACCATTGGGTCGTATCAGTTTAAAAAATATCTATGTTTAACCCCCAGAGCGTAAATGGAGGTGTAAGCATGCATGTATACATTTTCCCATGTGCCTAGCTATTTGTTTAAGCATGTTTACCAAAGCCATCCTATAGCGCACCTTGCAGACACACAGCAGGAAGTGTACTTCAGTCATGTGACACACGTGCCTGCTCGTGTTTTGCATGCAGATGATATAAACAGGCCAGTTATGTCTTCTTCCAGATGTATGTGACACATGTAGACACAGCTGGAACAATACAGAGTTTATGAGCACATCTCCAATGCAGCTCAATGTGAAACATGCAGAGCTGGGTAATTCAGGTCCAGGGAGTAAAAGTACAGACTCCCTCTCCGTGCCTCACTCTCACTCTCCCTCTTTCTGCCTCATACTCCCTAATCCTACCTCACTCTCCTTATCCCTGCCTCACCTTCCCTCTCTCGTGGGAGTTTTACTTACACAAATATGTTCTGAGGGCAGAACGAAAAATGATTGGTCCAAAGAGATAACCAATCAGATTGTAGAGGATGGGTGGGTCCAACATTCTTCTGTAAGTAAAGCCCCCATGAGCCTTTCCCTCCCCCTCCCTCAATCTCTTCCTCCCTCCTTCTCCCTCTTCCAGCCTCACTCTCCATTTTCCGGACTCCCTCCCCTTCTGCCTGCCTGCCTTTCTCTCTCCCTGCCTCACGCTCCCCCATCATTAACCTGGGCACCATGATGAGCCACAAATTCAGCGAATAAAATCCAAACAGGATATAATTTAAAATATAACAAATTTAACATCTTCAAAAACTAACCAGTCATCATCTAACCACTGACCCAGTAGAAAGCCTGGAGTCTTTCCCAGGAAGGGCGGAGAACAGGGTGCCGGTCTATTGTAAGACACACGCTAAAGGCAATTTATAGACACCAATTAATCTAGCTTCGGGTTTTTGGACTGTGGGAAACCAGAATAACTCCACACAAACACTGGGAGGACATGCAACCTCCACATACTCACAGCAGGCTTTGGAATTGAACCCACAACCCTGGAGGTGTGAGGCCGCAGCGCTGCCCACTGCGCCTCTGAAGCATAAATCACGTTTTGTTAAGAAGGGACAAAACTAATTCTGGCCCAGCAAAGCGACATTACTCACTGTCGGTGTTTAGAAACCGGCAGCTTTATATTCCAGTCCAGGGTATTTCCAGCTAAAAACAAATCTGGAACTGCTGACCTTTCGGTTGGTCATTAATTCACAGCTAGACTTAAGGACTACAGCTAATATGTTGTTTTTCTTTGTTCTGTCTAACATTAATGACGTTGGGAGAAGAAGCCGGTGAGTGACGGCTGCTGTCTGAATGTTAAACGAGGAGCAAACAGCTCACGGCACTGTAAGGAATGAGAACGGCTGAGAGACACACGGTCACGCGGTTATCCGGTGCCTGCGGCTGAGGATGGGATTTCGGCCATCCGGGGAAGATAAGGAGGTTCTCTCAAGGTTGTTGTTCCCGAGTGATGCAGCCAGAGAAATAATTCAGGAGGTGCCAGGGGGATTCAGGGCCCCGTTTCCGAAAGGTGAATGTCCGTGCGGCTGTTAGGGCATGTATGAAATCATCATGGCCAGCAGGGGGAGTAGTGGTTAAATAACTTTACAGGTGGAGACCCAAGAGACAAACTGCTGTTGTAACCTTCAACAGGGCCCTTAGTATTAATAGTCAGCAGTTAATAAATGGGTGTAGATGTCGAATAAAGGCCCATACTTAAATGAATATAATGTAATAAGGCACTTAATATGGCTATGTTTTCCAGGACAAGGTTGTTTGGATGTACACTCAGCTGTATGCCCCTTCATATGCAGGACATGATCTGTAGTAGATTGTACTGTACAAGCTGAAGCTCTTCCCACAATGCACCTGGCTTCAGTATGGTACCACCATGAGTGGCTTTCATGGACATTGAACGTGAGGGAAAGGATTATTGGATACAGTGTGGGTGCCTGAGGGGGCCCGCTGTAATTAACCTGATGACTGACTGTACGCTCCTCTATGTTTCTGCTGATGGTGTGTGGCTTTGAATCGTTGCCATGGCAGCAGGGCTGTCCGGGGGAGAGGTCAGGTGTGAGGTTCCTCGCAGAGCATCCGCTGTGCCAATTCCAGAATAAACTGGGACATATCTGATCAGAGGTCAGCTGCAGTTGGACACGGAAAGGTAGTGTGCTGATGCCGTGGAATCTGTCATGCCATGAACACTAAGCCCTGCAGCCCTTTCTGGAACATTCTCCCCTTGTGGGTTAAATCAGGTTATGGCCGCGACTCTCAGGTTGAAGGGACTAAGTGGCTCGATGGTGGTGCCAGATGTTTGGAGGTTAACCGACGGGCTCCACCGCCTAAGGATTCCACCACAGGGCTGGGATAGCCAGTCAACGAGGAACCAGAAAGAAACAAACAAAAGATTTTAACAAGAAAAGAAAAGCTATGTAGCCCAGGGACCCAATGTCTCAGGTCTGTTGGGTATCACCGTAGCTACAAACCTCCAGAGTGATTGGGGGAGCCTGCATGGATTCCTATAGGTACCTCAGGTTCCTCCCGCAGAATAGAGGTGTCACGCTGCTTAAATGGACTGAAGTCTTTAAATTACCTTTAGTACATGCTGGTGTGTGTGACTGTGCCCTGTGAGGTACTGACACCCCAGATCTGTGGCCCGTTTCTCTCCAGCTTTGTGGCTCATCCGCTCCCTGGCCTTGATTAAACGGTTATGGAAAATGGATGAAGGATTAGAGTCTCTGTTCCCAATATAATGAAGATTTGGCAAAACAGCATCAGCTAAGCAAACAACATGAAAATGTAATGAACGTACTGAATATGAGAGAACCGTCGCGAGAATCATCTCGCAATCGCTGAGATGAAATCACAGGGAACAATCGCTTTGTTTCTTCGTCACAGATGAGGAAAAGTGGAATGATTACCTCCCCCCCCCCCCACCATGTCAGAGGAGGACAATAATCAATATTCATGTGCTTCAGTCTCCATCTGCAGTTGAGACAGAGATGGCATGAATGTACCCCGCATTGCGGACAAGGACCGGGGCAGCGGATGGGCAACAGTGGGGGTCTGGGTTGGGAGGGCAGGCACTAGAAACTGAGGCAAGATTTTGTTCAACATGGCAGAGTCACACGATGGGGAAGAGGGATTTTCAATGTTACAAAGCATGAACAGTATTAACAGGAGAAGGACTCTCACGCTGACCTGTCTGTAGGTGTTCCTTACACTAACGTTTACATGTGGCCCAGCTCAGAGATCATGGAATTGTTTTTGAAATGTTTAGACAATTTGTCAGTGTCTGTTACACACGTCACATCAGTCAATGCAATGACTCACTCTGCCTGCCCATCTGAAAAAACCATGAATCAGCCTGTGTGACAAAAGAACTGCTGAACTCTGACCCCCAAGCTTGCTTTCACCTGTATGTGTGGTTTTGTGTCTCATCGAGAGCAAGACGGGGGAGGTGAAAAGAGAATTTCTCCAAGGGCATTAATAGAGTATCCTGTCCTTTCATTATCCCATCCCATAGAGTATCCTATCAAATCATATTCTATTCAAATCATTTCTATTCTATACACGAGCATGGTGTGTTTCCTCTTGCTCTAAGATGAACGTCGGGGTGGAGCAGGTCCCCTCTTGCTCTAAGATGAACGTCGGGGTGGAGCAGGTCCCCTCTTGCTCTAAGGTGAACATCGGGGTGGAGCAGGTCCCCTCTTGCTTTAAGATGAACGTCAGGGTGGAGCAGGTCCCCTCTTGCTCTGAGATGAACGTTTGGGTGGAGCAGGTCCCCTCTTGCTTTAAGATGAACGTCAGGGTGGAGCAGGTCCCCTCTTGCTCTAAGATGAACGTCGGGGTGGAGCAGGTCTCCTCTTGCTTTAAGATTAACGTCAGGGTGGAGCAGGCCCCCTCCTGCTTTAATATGAAGGTGGGGATGGAGCAAGCCCCTCCGACCTGTCTGCCTGGGAGTGAAGAAAAGTGAGACCACGTGCAAGGGACCAGAGGTTCTCCATCTGCTCTGAGGAACATCTATCTGAAGCTTCAGTTTGTAGATCCCAGTCTGTGTGTCACTACGTCCATCTTCCACCATCTTTCTAACCAGACTTTATGTCTGGTCTATCAGCTGTCCCATCGGCCTGATACACTTCCTCATCCCATCTAAGGTGTACCCCAACCTAGGAGAGACTCCGGGCTTGTCTACTGGATAAGCAGGATGACTGGATGGATGGATATGAACTGCTCCCCCTATGCCCTCTACTTCCCTGGGCTCAGTGTCTGTCTGAGGGGCATTGATAGGACTGGTTGACGGGTTTTGCTGGCGACACAGCGTCAGATGGCTCGGGTTGCATTCACGTTGCATCACACTTATTTATTCCGTTACTGCCATTATGCAGAGCGATTGACTTCCTGGGCAGTGGTGAACCATAGTGAGATTAAGTAACAACATGATTAAAGAGCATCAGCAACATCGCAATATGATTCAGCAGATGTGCAGGGAAGCGACCCGCGGTTTTGGGACAAAGGCGTCAAAATTCACATTTACATACACACACATTCACACGGAGTGCAACATCCATGCTCACGCGTGTCCATTGACACAGCTATACCACTGAAACACGTTACATAAAAATCACGGAACCTTACATAAGACTGCTGAGCAACGCAGGGCATGCGATCGCTCTTCTGCGCAGTGAAATAAGGGCCATGAATTATAACGCATTACGTAAGTATTAGCTTGTATAATTTTAAGTAATTTCAGGAAAGACATTTCTCTAAACATCTCAGAAAACTGCACGTATCAGATCTTAGGCATGCCAGTCACAAGCTGGTTACAATGCATGTCTCTTTTTAGATCTTAATATAGATTTTAGACATAATAGTAGAAAAACTAGTTATATACCCTTGTTCATTAGCTCATTAGTGTTCATTAACTTATTGCATGTATAATGTGGTCTATTATGTTATAGGATGGATGTATTCAGTACTGAGCACAGATCACTTCGCATAAACATGGCTGCGGTTGACTTGTTTTTCCCCAAACCTGTTTTCCGCAGGTGTCTGAAGCAACAGATGCTTGATGATTTGCAGCCCGCTGGCCTTTAGCAGTCTGTGCTAATGAGATGCGGTTCAGCTCACCTCCCCCTACATTGCTCCCACCTTGCTGCAGATTTCAGAGCTACCCAGCACAGTAGATTTTAAACGCACCCCCATAGCTGGAGAAGCATGCTGCCCTCCGCCAATAGGAGCAGTGCTTCCATCCAGCCGGAATGCCGCGTGCCAGCGTTCCCAGAGGCCGCTTTCCCTGCCTGCTGAGACGGAACACGCTCACATCGTCCAGATGGCCGCCGTTCTGCTGTCAGTGATCTTGCTGGCAGCCAGAGTGCCTAAACAGAGCCGCTTTCCCTGGTAAATACTAAGAAGGATTTTTCACTGCCGAGCCCCTTGGCTTGACCTTCCCCATCTTAGTCGTCCGTCTGTCTGTCTTTACATCCTGTCTGCAGTCTCTCAGTGGATTTTCTGAAACTCAGCTTATATGTACAACTCTCAGCTTTAATTTCATGCATAAAGAGCAGTTAGTTTCTCTGCAGTAATCATTCTAGATGGAGTATATTACCTCATCATAATAATATCTAACCTAATGAGTCCACGGCAGAGTGCTGCCTCTCTCTTAAACCTGACACCAGCTGGCTAGGCCCATATTGTTTATTGACAGTGGTGCACCTCAAATAGCTGGAAACATGTAACCCCCCCCCCCTTGGGTGGGGGAGGGTTTGATGTTTCTGGGGCCAAACTCCAAAAGTCACTTTGGGACTGACAGGCAGGGGCCACAAAAGCTAATTTCAGAGCTGAAAGAGAAATGAAGGAGAATTCAAAATCATATAACATTAAAACTTAACTGTGGTGGGACATGCCCCCCCTCAAACTTCTGCTACCCGTGTGGATCTATGAGCGAGAGATACAGTCACAGGCCATAGGGTTTGGCGATGGCGGACCAGCAACCTCAATGCAAGCCGAGGCCTGTTTAATGGTGCGAAACTGCGCTAAATTGTTATTCACCCACATGGATCCCATAATTTACTGCCATATCTTCAACCCTGCTATGAATAGCAGAGCCTCCATCTTTAGAGAGAGAGTAAACATCAGCTGGGGTGTAGCAGGATGCTGGTGCAGCCTCAGAGTCGCCAAACCACCCAAAGTCTCGGGTTCTCCTCTCGGTCGATAGCTTCACCTTGGGAACCCTCTCCGTCTGCATCCATTCAGATGCTTTAAAGCAAGAAAAGCCGCTCTGATATTGTCGTATCCCATAATTCCTCTCGCTTTGCGTGTTATAGTGATTTATTACTGTGCTGCTGATTTCTCCTCAGCCTCCAGGTGTGTGTGGTCGGGGGGGGGGGTGGGGGGGCTTCTCTGTTTTCTTCTGGCGCTGGGATGGCTGGCTTGGGAGGGGCTGGCAGGGCTTGGAGGCTGATTCACCGCCCGCACCCGCCTGACAATCAGCTGTGGAGGCCTGAACAGAAGTGGAGAGGACCGGACTATGTGCTTTAAATCGCAGCTCATCCAGAGTATCTCATCGAACAGAGATGCTCTCAGCTAAGGAAGCCGACCTTAAGGACCAAAGATTTAGTGTTATTGTGCAGCTCTGGTTACACTAATAATACCAACCTGAGTAGCAGTTTCTGGTAATTAGCAAATAGAACATAAACAAGGCAAAAAATATAACAAAGCACAAGAAGATAAATATAATAGCTACACAGAATGCAGTGGTTGCATTGAAGATGGCAGGATATTCCACGCAGATACTAGTTAAACCTGGATTATACTAAGCATGAGTGTCGCATTACGGATGTGATCCTGCAAAGTGCAAAAGTGTAAACAATGGGCAGACGAAAAGAAAGATGTTGATATTTGTTGAACCTTCTTAAAATATAAATTTAGGTTAACCTAGAGCAATACTGTTAGTCACATGACAATGGTGGAATGACTATATGATTATTCCACACCCTCTTCTTTTATGTATGATTGTTTTTGCTGAGGAATAGGGTTGGGGGGGGTGCCAGCTGTCACATTGAGAATAAATAGAGCATGGACCGTTTCCGTCATCATTGAGTCAACAGGAAAGACATGTGGCAAGAGCAGAGTCCTGCAAGGCTGCTGACGATCCAGAAATGTCTTCAGGCCCAGCTTGCGTACGAGGGGGCAGGGCAGGTGTTTGTTCTCCTCGCCGTGGTGAGTGCGCATGTAGAGTAGTGGGAAGTGCAGTCATAAAGGGGACCGTGCGGCCTTTCTACCATCACATGGCTTTAATCCTAGTTCTGCTCTTTTTCACTGGAGCCAGTAGAATATGCCGGCAAACGCTGAGCTCTGCAGCTCACATAGATAAGAAAAAACATATTCTGCCACACAACAGGTGCGTGGAATCGAGACCTATGGGGACATGTTCAAAAAAACCATAACGTGACATGTACTCTGTACCGGAAGGTTACTGGTTTAAATCTCAGGAATAACACCGCTGTGATGGCTGTGTGCAGGATGTCACTGATCATCCTCTGCTGGATTTTACACCTTCACCTGACTGCCAGGATTTGACTGCCACCCTTAGCGGCTACAGATCTTTGGGCTGTAAACGCCAGGAGTGTCACACCCTGCCTGTACCGCCCTCATGTGGACCACGCCTACCTTGTTAACCCCGTGTGGAATCCTTCCGTTTACCTGCTGTTCTGCATTTCCTCCTTGTAGTCCTGTGTATATTAATCCGATTCAAGGCTGTTTCCCGAGGTCTGTCATTGTGGTTCATCTGTTGTGTGCTCCCCTGTCTGCCGGTCAAACCGAAATAAACCCCGTTTCACCTATATTATCGTCTCGATCGCCTGCTCGCCCGCACACACGACGTGACACGGAGTGGGCGGAGCGGCAGGTGGAGGCCTGACCTCCACAGCTCTGGATTGGCTTCTTTGCTGAGATATCGTCCCGGTTTGAACACTGCAAACCCGGCTTTAGACGGGGCAATTAATAATGTATTGGCAATGAGGAACGATGCGCCGACGTCCGGCAGAATCACCAGTGCAGCCGCAGCAAATCATCAGAAGTTATTATCCAGTCGCAATTGGCGTCATTTCCATTAATGCAGGAATAATCGATGGGGCCACTGAATTATTAAAAGTCTTTAAAAATTTCAAAATACACCAAAGTGAGATGAGCTGGAAGTAGTACTCACTGGGTAAAAAACAGGATTTTGCTTAACGGAAGCCAGCTAGCAGGGAAGAAGTGTTTCTGTCACACAGAGTCACAGTCTGAGGAGTTAAAACGTCTGCTGTCAGGGTGCAGGTTGGCTGCTAACAGGTGGGAGATCCTTTACATGTATCCGGGATGATATTTAATGCAATAACAGATGCATCAAATATGAAGGTGGGAGTGGATCAGGCCCCCTCTTGCTTTAATATGAAGGTGAGTGTGTCTTTAATGGGATAAATGACTAGCCAGCTTTGCAATACGGGTAAGTCACTGACCAGTTGCATTTCTTCATTTAGCGAACATTCATATTCAAAGCAGCCACTATGCTAACCGCAGGATTCAAACAAGCAACCTTCCGCTCACAGGCAGACCATCCTCACCTGCTAAGCCACACAGCAGAACCATGTAGCCTAGTCGCTAATGATCTAGTGCAAACCTTTGTGCTAAAGCTATGGTAAAGGTATTACTGCGTATGATGATGTGTTCACACAATGGCTCAGAAGTGCAGTATTGCCACTTATTGTCTGCTGAAAGTTTATTTGGAGTTTGAGCTGCCATCTCTTCACATAGTGCCTCTAAGCCATTACACCTCCCACATTTCCATTCTGCCAAAAGCAGTAATGAGCAGGGGGCATGGTGTAAAAGGGCCCTGATCGCACTTCTGTTCCCCCTTCCCCACTTCCCCAACACTCTCTCAGAGCACGGAGAACGGCAGGAGCTCCATTCACCGGGGTCACCATGCCGACGAGCGCTGTGATCCCGCTCACAGGGCCTCCGCTGATGTTCACCACCGTGCACCATCAGCCAGGCAGAGAAACTCACTGCCGTAAGACGTCTGCGTCTCAGACCTGACAGGAGCACAGAATCAATACCAGCAGTGTATCATATCATATCATAGCATAACAAGAACCACACGGTATCCAAACAGGACTCACACCGTTACCCATCCATCGTCCTGGACAGAGTCACAGGGCACAAGTGAATCAAAACAGGAACCACAGGAACCAGCACCTATGAAAGATGGGAGTCGAATTGTTTACTGCACTCAGTGTGCAGAGGCTGGGTCATTCTCCTTCTGCTAACTACCAGACCTGCCTGTGCCCAGCACCTCTGCACCCTTGTGTCTTAAGGAAGCTGCCATGTGACGGGAACACTGGGCCGGACGAGTCCTATCCTGGAGGCAAACGGCTTCCTAGGCATGAAACAATTCGGTTTCCTGTGTCTCGGAGCCAAAAGCCTCATTTCGTCCAGGTTAAAATGGACCCCGAGGGAGCAGAAAAGCACCAAGACAAACAAAAGATAAAAGCAAGGGATGCTTTGTTCTCTTGCCACCGAGGTGCTGCTTTGAACAGCTGGGTTCCCAGTAAACGGCTGTTCCTTTCACTGGCCACGGGTAGTGGAGCAGCTCTGATGGGTTTAAGTGGCCGCTATTGGAGGGGCTAGGGGGACCCCGGCAGGGAAGAGAGTGTCAGGTCCGGTCATTTCCCATCATGAGTCGCAATTATAGCAGTCCTCTTCCTGTGCCAGTGATCCCATGCCCTCCCTGCGGGTGAAAGTGTGTCGGTTTGTAAATCAGAAGGTGTGATCTGACTTGCCGGGCGGCGCCTGCGATTATCAGTAATGCGGATCTGCAGGTCATTCTGGCCAGGTGGGTGTCGTGCATTAAAGACCCTTCATTTGATACGCTGCATTTATTCAGCACATGCTTTTGTCCAAGGCAACACACACATGAGGATCGGAGAGCAGGACCAGGCAGCATCTCGGGATCAACTGGGAAAAAGGGCGTTACTCACAAGCACAGCAGTGATATGATTATTCTGCCGCCCATGGTGCTTTCAGCTGTGTGTCTTCTTGGCTGTGGTTCTGCCTGCTTTGCACACCTGTATCCAGTCAGCCTCCTCTCTCGAGGTGTCAGTGCTTGGAGGGGGGCCAGTGAACTGCAACCTTCAGATCTCCGTGCAGATTTTATTGTATGTGGGATTGGGTTCCGGCCCCAGACTGGCCCAAGCAAGGACACAGTCATGTTTCAAAGCCACTCCGGCATTCTCTAGGCTGTGCTCTCAATCATTGTCATGCTGAACAATGAATCTTCATCCTCTTCAACTGCGCCCTGCACCAGGTTTTCTTCAAGGACCCCTCTATGTTTAGCTCCATTCATATTCCCCTCAGTCCTGACTAGTGTCTCTGTCTCTGGCACCGGGACACACCCTCACAACACTGTGGTGGCGCCACCCTGCTGCACTGTGTGTGAACAGCAGTATCTGCCTCTTGATTTTTATCTCAGTAGAATCATTTTCCTCATGCTCTCAGTGCCCTTTAGGTGTCGTTTGGAGCACTCCGGGAAGGCTGTCGTATGCTTTTTGGGGTGGTCATCAATTGAGTTCTTGTTTTCCTCCTTGGCCCTTCTTACCCAAGCACCCAATTGAGGTGGACAGCTCTTGGAAGCTTCTCGCTGGTCTTTTGACTATGATGGTGCTGACAGTGCTCACGGGGAACCTCAAAGCACTGCAGATGCCTCGTCACAGTTCTGCCTGCAGAGAGTGCCGTGGACTTTGTGTCTTGGTTTTTGTTCTGCCACATCCTGCAAACTGTGGCACCTTGTAGTAACAGGTGTATGCCTTTTCCAATCATGTCTAATCCAGTGAGTTTGCCAGGAGAGGGGGGTGGAGCCGGAGCTACAGGCTCATCAAACATTGTCTCTGTCACCGTGCATGAATCACCCTCACATCTCCTTCCTGTGTATTCAGTACTGGATCACATCATTTGCTTATATCCATACTGGAAATATGTACCGTAAAATCACCTCTGAACTCCCCCTGTGCTCCACGCTCAGGTAAAGTATTGAACTAATGAAGGTTGTGGATGCTTACTCATTGATTATACTAATTACAACCCCCCAGACACACACATTGTTCCTGGCGTTGCCAGTAGTCCCATGTGAACAGTCATGCATGGTGGTGGGGGGTGGGTGTTTCAGACATTAACGCCGTTGATAATCGCCCCCCCCCCCAAAGAAAAACACAATCAGGCAGCTACCATGCACCTTCAACCTCCATGAGGAGGGGCCACACTGCCACACTGGCCCAGCTCAGGTAGTGTCTGCTGCATCAGCAAGTTTCGGGTCCTGCGGGAGTGGGGGGGGGGGACATGAGGAATGATCCTGTCGACACACCTTGCTGGGGGAAAATGGGAGGGAGGAGAGCGGGGGAGGGGCTGGGGCTGCCAGATGGAGATGGTGCATGCCAGCAGGTCTCAGCAGGGAGGTGGAGAAGGAATGAAGACACCCAGCCCTCTCTCACTGCCCCCGTCTTTCACCCCCATTGCATCTCACAACCGCTTACCGCCCACCTTCACGTAACAGCGGGTCACCACGAGTCTCCCACGTGTAGTTAAACTTTGGACTCGTCCAACCGTGTGCAAGAACTCATTTTAGTGCCTGTGTGGGGCTGCATGCCAATACGGTGGGGGCACTGTGTGGCTAAGCATGTCAGGATGCCGTTCCTGGGATCAGATTGCCGACAGTTCAAATCCCATGGTTGCCAGGGTGAAGTCACTGTCAGGTCCCTGAGCAAGGCCCTTAGGCCCTGACTGCCTGAGGCCCTGACTGCCTGAGGCCCTGACTGAACACCCCAGGATGTTTGGATAAATATAACATTGGGTATCTGCTAAATAAATAAAAAAGGACATGGGTTCATGTGTAAGTCAGTTTTCATGTGCTCCTCTTTTATGAGCAGGCACTTTTTTGAGTGAGTGAGTGTGTGTGTGTGTGGATTAGGTTTATATTACAATGTGGGGACCAAATGTTTCGCACAATGTAATAAAAACTTTTTTTTGATGTTGTGGGGACCATTTTCAGGTTCCCACAAGGTTTGTGAATGCAATCAAAAAACTAAAAATTGCCAAAAATCTTGTATTTTGTTTGGTTACTTATGGTTAGGGTTATGGCTAGGTTGGTGTTACAGTTTTCCCATAGAAATAAATGGAGAGTCATGTGTGTGTGTGTGTGTGTGTGTGTGTGCGTGTGCGCGCACACGCCTGCAGCACCTCCTCAATGATCTTCTGACAGACTCTGCAGGGAGACCCTAATGAAAGGTGCTTAGAATTAGCCAAACAAGGCTCAGCTATGCATTATTGATCAGCCCCATCATTAAAATCCCCACAGGTATCTGTGAGGAGGCAGGACATCAATAGCCCCGCTGGCTAGGATGGAGGAGACTAAAGCCTTTCTTCTGGCTGCATGTGCTGGTGGGGGGGGGGGCTGGAGTTGGTTCTGGTTTGGGGAATGCTGTAAAAACTGGGGATATCTGTGCTGGTTTCAGTTCTGATTTAGGGACTGGTGTGGGTATCAAAAGTGTGTCGATATCTTTGGTTCTGATTTGTCGGTTCTGATTTGGATGCAGGTGTGAGTACCAAAGGTGTGTCACTATTGTCGGGTTTGATTTGGGTCCTGGTGTGGGTACCTATGGTGTGTCACTATTGTCGGGTTTGATTTGGGTCCTGGTGTTGGTACCGAAGGTGTGTCGCTATTATTGGTTCTGATTTGGATGCAGGTGTGGGTACCTATGGTGTGTCACTATTGTCGGTACTGATTTGGGTGCTGGTGTGGGTATTGAAGGTGTGATGCTATTGACAGTTCCTATTTGGCTGCTGGTGTGGGTACCGAGGGTGTGTCGCTGCAGAAATAAGAGCACACCAAAAGCCCATTGATTCCACACCTACCCATATAGAAATTCACATCTATCAAGGTATCGGCTGCTTTTTCCTCAGTTTCATGACTCCATAATAACATAATAAGGAAAGTGACACTTTTGTTGTTAATAGACATTAATGATTACTGACTTATTGCTTTAGGTATAATTCATCGCCTACAGTAAATTGTGCCCATAATTATCACTGTAATCTACTCAGATGCAGTTGCTTATGAAAGAGGTTAATCCTGGGCAGCAATTTAAACAGAACAAATACCTGTACGGAACACAAAACAAATATGGATTAAAGAACAGATTGTTTATACGGTAGCAGTGGAGGCTCAGGTAAAGGGGGGTTGCTGTGAGCGTCTTGAGGCAAGGTGCAGGCAGGTGAGCATGAGTCATCTCTGTCACATGTCCCTGATTCCCAATCCTTCTGTGAGTTTCACTTTCATTTTCCCTCAAACTCAGAAAACCCAGCCCCATCCATTTTGTTTTGCATGTCTGCCCTTTGCTGGTACAGAAATGGCCATGCTTCCTTTGCCTGTACTCTTGTTAACACCTTTCCCACAGTCCCTGTCCCTTCCTTTGTCACCTCTCACCAACCCGACAGCAGACAGTGTCATAGTGTCCATTTAGTAACAGGGTCAGACAGTCTCTGGTACAACTGGGGGCTGAGGGTCTTGATCGGGGACTCAACAGTGAAATCACTCTGCCAGCCCTGGGATTCAAACTGGTGACCTTCTGATCACAGTCACAGCATCCTACTTGCTGAGCCCTCCCCCACCTGACGAGCTCCCCTCCTCCCTATCTGAGTCATGAATCCATTCTCTTATTGCGAACAGGAAGAGGTACGATGAAAGAGCGCATTCATTATTCCCATTCTGGAATAAAGAGAAATCGTGTGACTCTGTGTAGGCAGAAGTCTAGTGAAGGCCAGAGCACTTCAGCATTTCATCGGCCTACGTCTCTCCCAGCCCTCATGTCGCTAGCAGTTTCACCGGAGAAGCTCTTTGCGTTTTTCTGAATCATGAAAAATGTCCCGCTGAAAAAAGAGGGTACAGCTTGTCAGAGATTCCAGATGACATTTAAAGAGGATGATTAGCAGGTAGCATGACATTTAATCCACCATAGTTCTCACCTTGCTGGAAGGTTCCTCAGCTAGACGCTGACAGCGGGAACGGCACTGGGAAACATTCCAAGTGGTACAGAAGCATTCTGTAAGTTCAAGAAGGTTCTTTAGACACACGCACCTTCCAAGCAAATAAATGATATAAACGTCAGAGCCAGAAGAGCCACAGCCACTTGCATGCCCCTCCGCCACAGAACAAGCATGCTTCTTCTTTCACCTTTTTTAAGTGACATTTGCATGTTGTTTTGGCTGCTCCTCAGCATGGCATCCCGAGGCATTTGAAGTTCTTACAGCACGAGTGCGATAAGCCCAGTGTCTGCCTGCAAGCGAGTGTCTTCAGCTCTCGATCCCCTGCAGGAGTCCTTTTGAAGACCTATCTCCATCGAGCCACTCTCTCCTCTTTATTTATTCATCACCTCCAGCACATTGTCCCCCCCCCACCCCGAAGTTACAGGAATAATGAGTCAGAGACGAAGCAGTGGGGGTGGAGGTGCCATCTTCAATGTCACCCCCCATTCCAGAAAGAGCAGGGCTGCTCTCTTTCCACTGCTGATGCACTCCACGGGCAGACCAGAGCGCACGCTGCGCTCAGAGGGCATTCTTTGTGGGGCGGGGTCCCCTGCTGGAATGAGCATCCGGGTCGGAGACTGCCTCCTTGGGGGGGGGGTGATTATTTACTGTTGGTGCTGGGCAAGTGCTAGGCAGTAGGTAGTAGACTGGATACAGGGAATAGGGACACTTTTCAAAGACATTTGACAGATTCACAGTCTGCTCCCTTCCCCAAGGAATCTATCCATCCATCCATCCATCTTCCAGCATCTTATCCAATACAGAATTGCTGGTTCTCCAAGATGGTTAACTCGCAGAATCTAAACTGGCTCAAAAATAAAGCATGCTGTGTACAACTGAACTGCTAAGCATCTACTGATAAATGAAAACATCAGAAATAAATAAATAAGCACCTCTATGCCACAAATCCCCAACCCATCTGTCAAAATCTGTATAGAGTCAGGGAATTTGGGACCTTCCGCCTCGTCTTTCCGTGTGTCGCTGTGTAGAAAAGCATTTATTCATTTATGTTGGGTTCCAGATTCCATCTCACTGTTTCGCCGTGAAAACAGCAACAAGCTGCTATTTTTCATTTTCTTGGGGACTCTGTTGGAAACCCACCCCCCCCCCCCCATCTTCCTGTACTCGCTGCTCTGGCTCAGATCGTGAAAAAACAGCGGCGTGGAGCTGGTTTCCCTCGGTAACGAGATGCCACTGCTATACCAAGAGGGCCCGGCACCCCTCCACGCACATGAAAGGCGACCTGCTGCCTGCAGGGCCACAGGGCGAACGGGAGGGCCCTTGCACCAGACGCTAGCCCAAAAAGCAGCATGGGTGGCGGGGGTTTCAAACGAACCGTCCCAGAGGGGAACGGCAAAACAGTGGCACTTGCCAAGTGGTGGGAGAGGGGTTTAGCTAGGATGACAGCAAAGCCCTTCCCAGAAACAAAGGGTCTCTATGACAACGGGGAGAGGGCGCGGGGGTCCTTTTTGGGGCGGGGGATGGCTTATGCTGGTTTGAGACATTCACAGCCGAGAAGCCCACTGCAGCTAATGTACGGAGATTAGCTACAGGGGCTGTTATCTCCTTATCCTCAGAAGCAGCTCCTCACCGAGTCCACTGCCGCACCTCCTTCAGCACCTGAAATCACAGCCTTCATCTTCCTTCTCAAAAGCCGGTGACCCCCAGCTTCCTTAGCAGCTTCTAGCTTTGCTCATCTTAAAGACTTGCTTCTCGCATCATCATTCTGTTGGATGAGTTTTGTGACTGAATTCTTTCTGGTGCTTAAAATCAGTGAAGCCAGACAAACAGAACTGGAAGCAGAGGTTGAATGAAACAGTGCAATCATAAAGAGGGAAACTAAATTCCTATTGGATGTCAGGCCAACTCTAACTATATTTTCCCCAAGTAGAGT
>JAABNX020000143.1:9066138-9083680 GCA_015163995.2 Mormyrus lacerda
AAGTGGTCCATAGTGTGTGTATATGCCCTGAGATGGACTGGCGTCCCATCCTGGGTGTCCCCTGCCTTGTGACCTGTAATGGACTGGTGTCCCATCCTGGGTGTCCCATGCCTTGTGACCTGTGATGGTCTGGCGTCACATCCTGGGTATCTCCTACCTTGTGGTCTGTGCTTTCTGGGACATCCATGCAGACACCCAAACTCAGTGGCTGGAGCATGGATAGATGTTCCATTTATCTTTCTCAGACATGTCCCACTTTATAGTTTACTCCATATTATTTCAGTCTGGTTTCCTTCTGGTTTTGTAGACAGTGTAGCATCTTTTCCCAAAGTCACATTGTTTTTAATACAGGCAGCAGGTGGTGCAGACATTAAGGAAACTTGGAACTTGTTGACCTTTCACAGGTTTACCCATCATGCAACATAATGGGTGACTGTTAGTGACAAGAATGAGTCATTTAATTTTTTAATTTCTTCCTGACACACACAGCTGAGCTGTGTGAGCATTGGGTGACTCTCTGCCTCGCCTTGAAGGTGTGAACACAGCATCCACATTTTTTCCGGCTTAAATGTCTCTTTCTCATTGGTCTGGTGCCCCCTGCTGTCATGATGCCATAAGTGCAGCTGCCTCACAGCTGTGTGTTTCAGGCGTTTCAGGACAGAGCAGTAGTTAGCTGCAGGGTGGACATCTGTTAGCTATGTGCCTTACAGATCGGGGTTATGGTGTTGGGTTTGGATGTTGGGTTAGGATGTTGGGTTATGGTGTGTGGAACTAAATGCATTCATTGTGTTCACAGGAGCAGTGAGAGGTTAGACGAGAGAGACGAGACAGCGTGAGCCAGAGACCAGGTCCTGGCCACACAATGGCGCTGCAGAGCCTCCTTCTGTTCCTGGGCCTCCTCTGTTTTGCCCACATCTCCACCCAGCAGCCCGGCCCCCGTACTCCAACCCGCCCCCCTGGGGAGCACCGCCGAAGCACCCGGCCCAACATCATCCTCATCCTCACCGATGACCAGGACGTGGAGTTGGGTGAGTGACCAGCCACCTTGAGTCTAACGGCGCCCCCTCCTGTATCTGCAAGCTGCTGCACCAGGCTCTCATTCATGTAAATGGCTTTGAACCGCAGAGTGGGCCGTAAAAATAAAAATAAGTTAAATAAATTAACTTCAAAGCAGTGAAATACCCCAGAATGCTGCAAGGCATCAGAAAAACCTGAGCAAATGTGATGTATGTGATATCAGTGTCTGTCGTTTTGTTTATTATTTATTGTGTCATATTAGACTAAAGGCATCTGCAGGGCAGCAGTTTAACAAATACAGACGCTCCTCTACTTATGAACTTTCAACTTTTGAACTTTCAGACATACGAAAAAAGAGGACTGTAAGTCCAACATTTTTTTTTCTGCCCGCCAATTCCGTCTAGTATGACTTCTGGTCGCTACTTCCGCCGTGCAGCAGCGTAGCGTGCGTACTCCCAGCATCCTAGTTCTTTGTACTGGCGTATACCCTTAAAATAATGTTGAATAACGACTTACGAACATTTCAAGTTACGAACGGCCGTTCGGAATGTATCTGGTCACGCGGTTTCCTGTTTTTCCCGACGCCGAAATACATCATCGCTCAGTGTCACTCCCGTTGCCCCATTGTCACCTGTGACAGAAATTCAGGTGCCATGAATGACCTAAGTTGGAGATTTAATGTTGAGTAGGGCTCCCCCTAGTGTCCAAAAGACATGACGTGGCAGTACGCATCCCTTAGGACCTGTCTTGCTTTCACCTGGATGGATGGTTCACATCCCGATCCTGTTGCTCCCGAATCACCGATGCAGATCACTGCACTAAACCATTTATCACATGATGCATTACGAGAGGAAGAGGATCTTTCAGGCTGTCCGGCTCAAATCGGTTTGACTGCGCTGCTGCTGTAGTGAGCCAACTGCGGTGTGACAGGGCAGGAGGAGACGCTCTAAAGCGCGTGCAGGTCAGAGCTTTCCGTGTCGGTCACATCCAGAACGCAGATACGCCAGCGCTCTGATTGCATTCTGTGACTAAGCAGACACTTCATATCTGTTATGCTGCACATGCCATTAATTACGCAAAAAGTCCCTGTGATGGAGGACTGTGCGATAGACGGGAGTGAGCTGACAGCTTTTCCAGCCCTGAGCCCACCGTCAGAGCCACCGTCACCATGAGACAGCTTCTCACACGACTCTCAGCCAGGGGGCGGGGCATTTCGTTCACATCTAGACAGCAGTGCCCTGAGAAGGAGGCGGGGCAACGGTCAGGGCACTGGGTCAGACTCTGTGCTTTTCATTCTTAAAAAAGCAGGAGGACTTTCTGAAAAGTTGCAAGACAGTCAAATAGTTTATCACAGTTCTGTACCCTCTACCTGCCCCCCCTCCACTCCCCTCCCCAAACCTGACCAGTATGAGCCGACAGCTGTAGATGCTCGGGGCTGGCTATGGCCCAATGGCCCACCCTGTATTTTCTGACCTCCCTGTGCTCCCCCCCCCCCCCCCAGGATCCATGCAGGCCATGAACAAGACAAGGCGCCTGATGGGCGGGGCTGGCATGCGCTTCTCCAACGCCTTCGTCACCACGCCTATGTGCTGCCCGTCACGCTCCTCACTGCTGACGGGGAAGTACGCGCACAACCACGACACCCACACCAACAACGAGAACTGCTCCTCGCCCGCCTGGCAGGCCCACCACGAGCCTCACACCTTCGCCACGCACCTCCGTGCCGCAGGATACAGGACGGGTGGGTGCCCTGCTGCCCCACCTGCTGCTCTGCCTGCCGCCCCCCCCGGGGTCACGGGCCGGCCGTTCCTCCACCACCAGGGAAGCAGACTGTAGAGTTAGCCCACGTTTTATATCTTGTCAGTTTCACTCTTTACTCTTCTGGTACACTACACTTCATTTGACTGGGTTCCTTTTTTGGTGGAATGAATGTACCTTTTTTTCAGAAAGCAGGGTCGGCCTGTCCCTGAAGCTTTTGTGGTTGAGGGCCTTGGTCAGGGAACCAAAGTGACATCACTCTGCTGAGCCTGAGATTTGAATCAGCAACCTTCTGATCACAGGCACAGCCTTTGTCTATGCAGCTGCTTAAAAGGTTTACGTTTAATGTTGAAAATGAGTCTGGTAAATATCTGTATGTTATGTTCCTTCAGGACAGAAAGCTGTTTTATAAGACTTTCTCGTGCTAATTTAACTTATGCAATCACATGACCAACAGTGTGTGATTGCATAAGACAAATATTTGTTTTTTTCCACAGTTAAACACCCACACCCTCCATATGCATTCCATTCCCCCCCCCCAGTCAAAAAACCGAAACCATAAATATTTGTACTGGGCATGAAACAATTTTTTTGACCAAAGGGAAGGTATCTCTCTCTGAATATTTTTATTTTATCCCCCGGGTCACCCATCATGGGCGCCCTTGTGCATGGAGGCGTTTCCTAGACCGTGTGACCAACACGGCAGGCTTCTGCAGGACCCGAATCGGCTCGCCCTTTTTGAGGGGGTGGGGGGGTGGTCTCCGCTGTGATCACTGTGACCACGTGTATACGGCTCGGTTTATTGCCCAATACAGACATGTAGCAAAAATAAACACACTGAGGAAATCTTAGGGTGAAATCTGAAGTGTGTTTTTAGTTTAACCTGCTGACCCCAGAAGAAAGTAATGGACGCCCCCCCACTCAACACCCCCCCACACTTCTGTTTCTTTTTTGCAGCCTTCTTCGGGAAGTACCTCAATGAGTACAATGGCTCATACGTACCGCCCGGCTGGGGACACTGGGTGGCACTGGTGAAGAACTCCCGTTTCTACAACTACACACTGTGCAGGAACGGCATGCGCGAGAAGCACGGTGGACACTACCCCACGGTCTGGCCCCTGTCCGACTACTAATCGGGCTCCTGGGTCACTGACGTCCCAGGGCTCAAAGCTTAAAATGTCTCGCATTCAGATAATTTGGATATAATGCCTTCTAAATTACTGAATCAGCAAATAAATTAACTGTATAATAGCCAAATAACATGTTGATCTGCTTTCTTGTAGCACCCTGCGCAATGAAGAGACTAAACAACATTTCCTTGTTAACTAGGACTACCTTACAGACATTATTACCAACGACAGCATCAGCTACTTCCGTACATCGAAGAAGATGTACCCTCAGCGGCCTGTGATGATGGTGCTGAGCCACGCTGCCCCCCATGGCCCGGAGGACTCGGCGCCGCAGTACAGCGATGCATTCCCCAACGCCTCCCAGCACATGTGGGTGCAGCGCATGCTAATGTGATGTGACCAGCTGATCCTCTAAAAAATACAGGCAGTGATGCTGCATAATATATTACCCACTAATAGAGTTTATTTTGAGCTCACCAATGCAAAGCTCTATAAAGATGATACCATTTAGACAGAGATGTTAGGGCTTAATATGAGCTCTGCCTCCAGCATCCTAACACTGAGCCCCGGACAATGCAAACAAGCAGGCTGGGGTTCAGTTTCCTTCCCCGGCCAGCTGGACGGCAGCAGGTAGTCTGCGCTGGTGCTCCCTGATAGCGAGGGTGTTGAGGAATAGGGTGGTGTCTCAATCTGCCTGCCCTCCGTGGCTCATGCCAGCTGCTTTGGAGACCCTCATGACCTCCGACCGCCTGCACGGCTTTTGCTGGACTTGTGCGGAAACCATGGGAATGCCTGACACATGACACGCATAATAACATGCAGGTATACTAACTGGCTCCGCTGAATTGTCCACAGTGTGTGGTTATGTGTGTGTGCCCTATGATGGACTGGCATTCCATCCAGGGTGCCCCCCAGGCTTGTGCCCTGTGCCACCTGGGATTCCTTCCAGGCTCCCTGTGACCAGGATAAGCAACTGGAAGATGGTTTATTCTGAGAGTACCTGATGTAAAATGTCTCCTGTTCACTCAGCACCCCTAGCTACAACCAGGCCCCAAACCCTGATAAACACTGGATCCTGCGTTACACACGACCCATGCAACCCCTGCACATGCAGTTTACCAACATGCTGCAGAGGAGGAGGCTGCAGACATTGCTGTCTGTGGATGACTGCGTGGAGAAGGTGAGCATGCCACACTTTAAAGACAAGAGGCTGAGATGGCGCATGAATGAGCCTGCTAGTTCAGCTTCTGTCATGTCCTGAGGCAGGTGTATGTTGTTCGGTACCAAAGGCAGGTGAATGCTGTTTGGTACCTGAGGCAGGTGTGTTGTCAGGGTTCTGAGGTAAGCGCATGCTGTTTGGTATCTGAGGCAGGTGAATGCTGTTTGGTATCTGAGGCAGGCGCATGCTGCTTGGTATCTGAGGCAGGTGAATGCTGTTTGGTATTTGTGGCAGGCGCAAGCTGTTTGGTATCTGAGGCAAGCGCATGCTGTTTGGCATCTGAGGCAGGTGAATGCTGTTTGGTATCTGAGGCAGGTGCATGCTGCTTGGTATCTGATGCAGGTGAATGCTGTTTGGTATTTGTGGTAGGCGCAAGCTGTTTGGTATCTGAGGCAAGCGCATGTTGTTTAGTATCTGAGGTAGGTGAATGCTGTTTGGTTTCTGAGGCAGGCGCATGCTGCTTGGTATCTGAGGCAGGTGCATGCTGTTTGGTATCTGAGGCAGGTGAATGCTGTTTGGTATCTGAGGCAAGCACATGCTGTTTGGTATCTGGGGCAGGTGAATGCTGTTTGGTATCTGAGGCAGGCGCATGCTGTTTGGTATCTGAGGCAGGTGAATGCTGTTTCGTATCTGAGGCAGGTGAATACTGTTTGGTATCTGAGGCAGGCGCATGCTGTTTGGTATCTGAGGCAGGTGAATGCTGTTTAGTATCTGAGGTAGGTGAATGCTGTTTGGTTTCTGAGGCAGGCGCATGCTGCTTGGTATCTGAGGCAGGTGCATGCTGTTTGGTATCTGAGGCAGGTGAATGCTGTTTGGTATCTGAGGCAAGCACATGCTGTTTGGTATCTGGGGCAGGTGAATGCTGTTTGGTATCTGAGGCAGGCGCATGCTGTTTGGTATCTGAGGCAGGTGAATGCTGTTTCGTATCTGAGGCAGGTGAATACTGTTTGGTATCTGAGGCAGGCGCATGCTGTTTGGTATCTGAGGCAGGTGAATGCTGTTTGGTATCTGAGGCAGGTGAATGCTGTTTGGTATCTGAGGCAAGCACATGCTGTTTGGTATCTGAGGCAAGCACATGCTGTTTAGTATCTGAGGCAAGTGAAAGCTGTTTGGTATCTGAGGCAGGTGAATGCTGTTTGGTATCTGAGGCAGGTTTGTTGTTAGAGATCTGAGGCAGGTGATCAACTTGTTTGTGTGCCACATGGCTCTTCATCTTCTCTTGTGTACCAGTGTGTGAGTGATCTGACTTCTCTGTTTCTCAGGTATACAAGATGCTGGTGGACACAGACGAGCTAGAAAACACATATGTGATCTACACGGCTGATCATGGCTACCACATCGGCCAATTTGGCCTGGTCAAGGGCAAGTCCATGCCATATGAATTCGACATCCGTGTGCCGTTTTACGTGCGTGGGCCCGGCGTGGAGCAAGGCGCTGTGTGAGTGCCCTTTCAGTGACTAGTTGTACGATGTATTATAATACCCTTTGTTGTTAAGTGACTCAGTGTCTTAGGACAAGCATGAAATGCAACACAGTGTAATATAGGAAGATCTCAGTATAAAAAGATGCACCTATCATTGAATTACTTGTTAATGAAAATATATTATATGTATGCAGATTCTCCACTCGCTAATAATAGACAATGTTTTCCTTCTGCCTGCAATATTCAGACACAGGGACTATCGTTTTGTCATAGATATTCAGTATGAAGAATTAGTTGAATTTTATGGTGATTCTTATGAAATCTTGGTTTCAAAGATTTCAAACATGATGAATTTCAAAAGACTGGCATCAACAAATTTATTTTTTAGCCATTAATAACCAGGTCTTACAAGTGCTTGTAAGGGTGAATTTTGAATCATTTACAGAAAAATTAACATGTTTTTTGACATTTCCCAAAACAGGTCCTTAAAAATCCCATTACCATTAAGAAAGCCAATATCTTTTCACATTTTAAAAATGGCTTATTAACAGTCATACTCAGTTACTTGAAACTCTGAAATAATGTATATTTTTAAATTAACATTTTTATTTGATTTTGACTGATTTCTATCATTACCGCAACACCTGGAATCTACAACCTAATAGTTTTTGTATTTCACTGAAACGTGATATGTTTTTTAAATAATGTAGCAAACCTTAAAGAACGTAACATATAGATTCTACACATATTTGCTGATTTATTAAATTGACATTAAATGGATGCCTTTGCAGTAATGATACACAGGTTACGGAAATGAGGTTGATGGCTTCATGAGAATCACCTTTTAATGCCTTTTAAATTAGGTTTCAATCCCCATCAATGCATTATAGCGACAGAATTGTGGAAATATGCCTGCATGTTTGTGCCTGACCGAGCTGTGGAAGCGGAGACGTAGGGCACTTTGACTGCGGACCCTGAAGCCTGTTGGGGGTGCTCCTTTGTCTCTTTCTCTCTCTCGCTCTACCTGGAAACCCTGGTCACCTGATTGGCAGCTGCAGACAGCTGTGTCCGCTGGCTCCCTGACAGCTGTGCACCGTGTGCCTGCTGGATAAGCAAATGCAAATGTGAATGTAGGAGGAGGCTGCCCTGAGGAAAAGGAGAGACAGGCTGAGAGGAGAGGAGCTCAAACCTACAGTGACAGAGCAACTGACTCCGTTTTCATCTCCCCTTCTCTCTCACAGCAATCCTCACATCGTGCTGAACATCGACCTGGCCCCCACCATCCTGGACATTGCCGGGGTCGACGTGCCCCCAGATATGGATGGCCGGTCCATACGGAAACTTCTGGGCCCTGATAAACCTGCAAACAGGTATGACACCTGATTGTGGGATGGTACAGACTCACTGGCCCTTAGGTCATGCACACCTCCCTACCGCCTCAACGTGACCCTTCCCTGTCACCCAAGGTTCCAAGTCCCCAGCGAAGTGGAAGCATGGAGGGACTCCTTCCTGGTGGAGAGAGGGTAAGTCTCTGTGAAGACATGCGTCCAAGCAGCACATGCTGGAATGTTTCAGAAACATGGGTGCATCGGAAACTTTCGCTCCCGTGTGGGTTGTCAATGGTTCCCATTTAGGCTGCTTTGTATGAGCACACAGGTGGAGCGCAAGCGGCTGCACACAAGGCCTCTCACTGTCACCCACAGAAAGCCGCTACACAGGAGGGATTATGGGAAGGAGACACAGCAGGAAGATAACTTCCTACCAGGCCAGCAGCGGGAGGGGGACCTGTGTCAGCCGATTGAGCACCAGGCCCCCTGCGAGCAAAGAGGGCAGGTACGTATGTCAGGCTGCGTGATCCCCTGACTCTAACCCCTTAAACATAACTCCCTTGCATGTGGACAGGCAAAATACACAGTGCTCTTTTACATGTGTGTGTGTGTGTGTGTGTTGGCATAGATCACATATGGGGACCAAAGTATCCCCAAAACCTGAAACTTTCTTATTTATGGGGGCATTTTTCAGGTCCCCACTTGGATAACCTCAATTTTTGAAAAATCTGTGACTGCAATCAAAAATCAAAAAACTAAAAATGCCAGAAGTCTCGTATTTTGTTTGGCTACCTATGGTTATGGTTATGCTTATGGTTATGGTTATGGTTATGGTTAAGGTTAGGGCTGGGTGAGGGTTAAGGTTGTCATTGTTGGGATTAGGGTTTTGCCCATAGAAATGAGTGTGTGTCTGTGATATAAGCCAAACCCCTCCCCCCCAGCAATGGCAGTGTACAGAGGACCCCTGGGGGACACTGCGTCTCTCCAAATGCCCCCCTGCCCATCCTGCTCCTTTGGATCAGCTGTATCCTGCCACCTACAGAGGTCCAGGGAGGTGCAGATGTGACTCCCTCAGCCTCCCAGTGAGGTCTCTTAGGCAGGAGGAGCCGCCGTCTA
Source organism: Mormyrus lacerda (assembly GCA_015163995.2). NCBI lineage: Eukaryota > Metazoa > Chordata > Actinopteri > Osteoglossiformes > Mormyridae > Mormyrus > Mormyrus lacerda. The sequence continues at coordinate 9,075,130 of JAABNX020000143.1, forward strand.
ATGAGGGTGAGCCCCCCCAGTGAGATCACTGTCTCTGCACCCCTACAGCGTGCCTCCTTATCTGAGCTGCATGGTGTATTTTAACAAGCAGCTCAGCCTGTGAAACGCGCCATGTCACTGCAGGTCACAGATTCCTCTCCGCCTCTCAAAGACTTATTGAATTTGGTCGTCTGAAAAACATATTTAGTTAAAAAGAGACCTTTGCTGACATCTAGTGGTTTGTCTGGGGACATACAGAGAATGGGGGGGGCGGTATAGTCAGATCAGCGCAAGCACAGACACCTTGAGAAACAAGCAAAGCATGAAAAGAGAGCGACTTACAGGAATACAGTGACTGGCAGAGCTGAGCACAGACTCATGTAATCTGCTACTTAAGGATAGATTTGTAGCTTAAGATTTACAAGAGGTTGACAGGCACTTGAAAATAAAACAGAGCAAAGCTGAATTTGCTGTTTGTACAAGCATGATTACAGGTACATTGGAATGTGTTAGCTTCCACACATCTCATCTAGCTGCTCTTTAAGACACACACACACACACACACACACACAGAGAAGTGAGAGTGAGGCCATTCATCCAGCACCCTGGAAGCATTTTTTGCTCAAGGGCCCAAAGAAACACAGCTACCCTGCCAAGCATGGGATTTGACCCAGCACCCTTCTGCTCACAGGCATAGATGCCTAGCCCACTCAGCCACTCACTGTCCTCAGAATGATGACAAAATGATTCATATCACACAAATAAGACAGGGTTTGAACCCCTAAGACTAATGGCAATCATCACGCAGTGTCCTGCATCCCGGGCACCGGCTGGTCTTGTGTGAGTGGCTCGGCCACACAGTGGGGTCGTGGGGATTTTTTGGAGGGGTTTACGGGAACATGAGCCAGCCTCCTTACAGGAACCCCCACCAAGCACCTCCGCCATCATCCACACCGCTCTCCTCTTTGCCTGGCAGACACAAACACCCGGAGGGTCTATTTCCAGAACCTTCCGGGCCGCTCCACACATCCTGCCCGCTGGAACCAGAGCTGGGCTGAGGAGTGGTTGTGGTGGCGGGGGCGTAGGGGGGTGGAATGGCAGGACAAATCCCGGAGACCAGACCCGAAGCCCTCAGCCGGCAGCTACCTGAAGGGGCGATCTCCACTGAAAGTCACTTACAGGTGGGTCACAGTGTGCCTGTGTGTGTGTGTGTGTGTGTTATACTCTGACTGTGTGTCTCTGCGCACATTCTTACTTGTATATATTGTATGTATGCGTGTATGAGTACATATATATACAGCTTGTATGCATGCATGTTCAGAAGGCATGAAACACGTGAGCCAGCACACAGCCAGCCTGTATTCCTGCAGGTGCTCCCTCCTGACCAATAGCAGCGTGCGCTGTGACGGCGAGCTCTACCGCTCACTGCGAGTGTGGAAGGAGCACAAGCTCCATGTGGACCATGAGGTGAGTGAGTCCTGGCTCCTTCCCCCTCTCTGACACTTAGCTGTGTCAGCCGCACACTCAAGCTTTAAGGACGGTTACCAGCCATGTCCATAAACATTGCATGCATGCAGAGTCTGGATTTACTCAGGGCACGTGAATCGCTGCTTCGATAGAATGTGTTCCCTGTTTCTAACATTCCGAATACATAAAGGTCCGATCTCAGGTTGTTCTTCTCTTTGGCCTGCTTCAAGATGCTGTATTTTTTACACTATGCTGCATGTCTCTCTGCAATCATCAACACCACCCCTCCCCCCCCCCCCCCCCCGCATGTCATATGCAGATCGAGACGCTGCAGACCAGGATAAAGAACCTGCAAGAGGTCAAAGGTCACCTGAAGCATGCCCGACCTGTGGAGTGCAACTGCCCCCTGTGAGTTTTGATAACAGTCCTGTCTGCTAAGTCAGTTAGCCCAGGTGACACGGAGAAACCGTACAATGGTCAGGGCATGCGGAAATCTGATCATGTGACAGGAATTAAAGGTCTGACTGTCAGGGCATGCAGGCGCCTGATCATGTGACAGGAAGGAACAGTACGACTGTCAGGGTGTGCAGTTGGCCTGTGGGAAACTTTTGAGTATTTTTTTGCCAGCAGGAGAGTGAATCATGCTCAGTAATACAAAGCTGTGTGCAGCAAACATTTTAGTTGGAGTTTCTGTGCCCAAACACAAGTGCAATAAAACATTTTTCCAACATGTTTCATAAATGCCACTGTCACATGACCAATGAACAGTTCTCTTACCAACAATCCCTAGTGAGCCACTGTCTGTTTTGGGCTTCAGATACAAGCACAAAGTGGAGCTGAATCATCAAAGGGGCCACATCCATCTACTCAGGTGATGACGGGACCCCGGCCGGCTCCCATTCATTTGCCATCTCTGGGTCTGTGTTTACATGTCTCCTTCCATGCCCAAGCAGGAAGTCGCAGCTTGAGGACAGGAAGCAGCGGCTTCTGAAAGAGCAGAAACGCAAGAAGAAGCTGCGCAAACTGCTGAAGCGACTGCGCAACAATGACACCTGCAGCATGCCCGGCCTTACCTGCTTCACGCATGACAACCAGCACTGGCAGACTGCGCCCTTCTGGACAAGTAAGGGACTGCAACTTTCAAAACCTACAGGCAAATCCTGTTCCAGATCTCTGGAAAGTCCCACAGTTCTGAAGTTTCCCCTTCTACAGTAGCTCTGTGGATAGGTTTTCTGTAGGTCTGCAGTGAAATCTCAAAAGGTCAGCCATGTTAAACTGCTTGCCAAAAAGAGGGGGTGAAACAGACAGTGAGTCACTGTTGACCTTTAAGGATGAAATGTTAAGCAGCTTATAGTGGCAACCCTATCTGGCCCCCTCTCTGCCCTTCCAGTGGGGCCGTTCTGCGCCTGTACCAGCGCCAACAATAACACCTACTGGTGTGTGAGGACCATCAACAGCACACACAACTTCTTGTTCTGTGAGTTTGCCACCGGCTTCCTGGAGTATTTCGACCTCAACACTGACCCCTACCAGGTATCCTGTGTCCTACACTCCCCTCCTTATATTCTTCAGCCCTTTTCCTTAACCAAGTATTCCTTGCTTTCTGTGTCTGTAGCTGGTGAATGCCGTCAGTGCTCTGCCCCGCAATGTCCTCAATCAGCTGCACATCCAGCTCACGGAGCTGCGCTCCTGCAAAGGTCATGAGCAGTGCAGCCTGGAGACGGGTGAGTGGGACACGCTGCCATCACTGCGATAGCTCGCAGCGTGTCATTGCTTGCGACCTCCCTGCTGCCCTTAGGCTGATCTGATGGACACTCTTTTCTCCCTAGGGAGAGCTCAGAGGAGCTCTGAGGAGCACAGGTACCATACTCTCTAAGCACACTTTTCCCAGCCTGCATGGCCTGCCATTCCCATCCAAGGCAGGCCCCATCCCCAAACACCCCAAACCCAGATCCCATCAAAGGCAACCAGACCAGGGTTGGGACCATTCCAGAATGCATTCACTGGAGTTGGAATATAAATCTCCCTGGAATTCAAATTCAGTTCCAATTCTGTTCCCCATAGTTTTTGTTTTTCAATCTCAACTCCAGTTCCATTTCCTGATCTGGATTGGAATTCATGAATGCATTCCAGAATGACCCCAATCCTGAGCCAGACATCAGATGCATGTTTCACACATCTGTAGTGAGATTGGAATTACCATTCCATTGCTGCTCTGTGTTCCTGCAGGGTCAGGGCTCTACTAGTTTTGTCTCTGGTGGGGCGAGGGGGTTAAACTGTGAGTTATTTGGCTGTGATGTTATTGCGCCTCCACCTCCCCAGGGATGTGTTATGACTGAGCATATCAGTCCTGCCTGTGTGTGTCTGTTTGGCAGGCAGAATCACCGGCAGCGGAGGCTGAGCTTGAAAAGAGCCACCTTGGGATCGCTGTGAGTGGACTGTGCCAGTGTGCGTCCCCCCCCCTCGGCATGTTTCCTGTCCAGTGTCCTGCCGCCTCTCCCTCCATCACTCTCTGGGCGGGGGGCAGCGCTGCTTCTGACCTATAGATGCGTATCCTGTCCAGAGGCCTAAAAATAACATAGTCTGGGACTTTTCCGAATGTGAATGTGCAGGGTTATTATGTAACAGTCAGTGAGGAAACAGCTGCTGCCATTTTGTTGGGATAAAACTTAAATAATAATTCAAATAAAGTCATAACAGAACACCATATTGTTATACATTAGGCTCAGATCACCAATAGTCAAATCTTAGTGAAGGTAAAGCGTGATACTAACACACATTTTCGGGTCTCCCTCTTACCAGTGAACAGATTTAGTGCTGGACCGGAGGACTGCACATTGTAGCCCGTCTGTTTGGACCTCCTGAGGGCTGGATCTGACATCATGGACCTCAAACTGACATTCACCTGTAGTCTCCACCTGTAGGGGTTGGGCTATGAGTGGGAGGACCTGTAGAGGAGGGGTTTAGCCTCCAGAAGCCCCCCTGCTTATGGTCAGCCTGATGTGGCTGTAGACACATCCCAGTCAGCCAGAGCTTGGACTGAAAGCCCTCATGGGAGTGGTCTGTCCCCGCCCCGCACCCCGACTTTGACTTAGAGGTGCCCGTCCTTTTGAAACTCTTGTCACATTCTTGGGCTTCACTGGATCTGAGTGAAAGTCCTTCCATACCATGGAATAAATGCATACGAGGAGATGCAAGCCTCCATGAACATATATAAATATTGTGACGTACGATGTTTGTTCATTTAAAAAGGGAAAGACGTGAAATGTCATTTGTTTGTTTTTGCTAACAGGCCGCAGTGCGCTATTTTGTCTTTTCATTAATGGGTCAGGTACACTATTTTCCCTTGGTTACTAGATGCTGAGATAGCTGTGTGAAGGGGAGGCCATTGACCAAGTCGACCCTGAAGGGGACAGGAGGTGGCAGCTGTCCGACCTGGAACTGCTGTTCCCTGGTCAAATCAGGCTGACACCTCAGAACAGATTGCAGTACCACACTGTAAGACTGTAGTAATCAATCCAGGACTACAATACTACTCAACGGCAGTACTCAGTCAACTACAATACCATATTACAACAGAGCAGTACCCAATTCAGAAATACAGTACCACCCTGGCTGCTAAACAGCAGAACTAAGTCCATAACTACAGTACCAGACTGAAAAATAGCAGAACTCAGTCCATAGCTATAGTACCAGACTGAAAAATAGCAGAACTCAGTCCATACCTACAGTACCAGACTGCAAGGCAACAGTACTCAGTCCATAATTACAGTACCACATTAGAACTCAACAGCATTCAGTCCATAACTACAGTACCAAAATGCAATACAGCAGTACTCAGTCCATAACTACAATACCACTTTGCAATTCAGCAGTACTCAGTGCAGACTTACAGTACCACCCTGCACATAGCAATACTCAGTTCAGAACTGCTGTACCAAAAACTAGAAAATGAAATGATACTATATACAGTAGAAACCGCTTATAGTGATCACGTCTGTCTGGGTGAAAATGATCATTATAAGAGATTTTTTTCTTCTTCATTATGTCTCAGGCAGATTACCAACTTGTCACTTGTATATTTATTACGTAAATATAAGGCAATAAAACACACAACGTCACTATTGCTTTTTATCGACAATTTCAAACAGTACAGCAGTTTGAAACACTTTTCAAATTACAGTACTTTGCAAATTAAATTACTGAACTGTATATAATTCAATTACATTATAATACAGTACAGTATTGTACATAAATATTCAATTCAATTTTATTGATACAGCACACTTTCACGTTTGTCTCATTGACATTGTCATTGTCTCAGAGCGCTTATTGATGTATTGCTGCTGCATCTCGGTGGCTCGTTTTTGGTGGTTTATCATAAGCTTTCTATATTTGTCATTAAGAGAAAATGACTTTCTTTTTTCCATCTTTTTTTTTGTGCATGCCAAATTAGCCTTAGGAAGCTAACCAGAAGCTAAAAAATAATGACTGCACACAATGCAACAGCAGTACACAGCCCAGTAGTACAGTACCATTCCAAAACAAATCACTACTACAATCAGAAGTGCAGTATCAGAACTTTACATAACAAATCAGTAGTACTCACTTCAAATCAGCTCCTCCAACCTTCAAAGTTCATCTGCTAGTTTGATTCATTCCCTGTTTTTGTATTGTGCTGGTATTTATTCAAGTGGTTCCCTTCTGTTCTATTTTCGCCATGTTTCCTGGATTCTTTCAACCTTTAGGCTTTGAACCCCACCCTCACTGTCTGAGCTGAGTATGCTGGTTTAGACCTGATTTCTACTGGCTGATAGTTACACAGATAAAATTCACAGCCCTTCTCACTGAGTGGCCCTTTTCAGATGGACATCCAGCATTAAAAGTGCGTCATATGCTGGGAATGGTTTTTATCTCTGCTGTGTCTGTTTAAAGCTTGCCACGTTATTCCCTGCTATGGACCTTGTTAATAATCTCCCACATATTAAATCCTATTGTGCCGAAATGAGTTTTTATCAAGAGCCTATCTGTCCATTAATTAACTGACTGAAAGTTTCACTATGAAGATTTCAAGGTCTGTGTAAAGGTAAGTGGAAAATACTGGATTGTCATGGGAAGTTAACATTACACTTTATGTTCTTGCACTCTTAAGTGCATCATTACACAACATCACTGGTGTTAGAGCTACTCATAGTCATGTCTAGCTTCTCAGCTTCTCAGAGTCATGTCTAGCTTCTCAGAATAATGTCTAGCTTCTGAGAACGTCTCAGAATCATGTCTAGCTTCTCAATGCTTCTCAGAGTCATGTCTACCTGTAGCTTCTCAAAACTTCTCAGAATCATGTCAAGCTTCTCAGAGTCATGTCTAGCTTCTCAGAGCTTCTCAGAGTCATGTCTGGCTTCTCAAAACTACATACACAGCCCTTCAGACACATATGTGTTTTCTCGGGACCTGTCCTTATATTTTGGCTGTTTACTAACAGTAATAAATACTGGTTATTAACTGGTCATGAATAGCTGGTTATTAACAAATGACCCAGCAAACATGCGCCTTTGGGGTCCATGTAGTGCCACTGTAGGCAGCCCACTGACTTCCCCGTTAGTGGCGTGATATGCAGGCATGTGGGCCCAATGTGGAGTTCCAGATGGCTGCCCACACTAAGCAGAGTGGCCCCCAAGCGTGCCCACACTTTGGGCTGGGTCTGGGCTGTCACAAGGGGACCCCAAAGGGGTTTGCTTGCTGGGTTTGGCTTGATGGATTCCTCCCTGTGGGCTGCCCCAAAACTGAGGGGACATTAAGCATATTGTTGGCATACTCTAGGCACCCTGGGTGCACTGTGAACACACTGTGGGCATGTTGTGGGCACATTGAGCACACAGTGGCCATTCTCTGGGGACATCACGCTCACTATGAGCATACTGTGGGCACACTGGGGCAAAACAACAACAAATTTATTTTTGTATAGCGCGTTTTCACAACATTACATCATCTCAAAGCGCTTTACAGCATCCCTGCCCAAAGCCCCCAGTGAGTAAGCTGGATGAAAGGACATCATGGGTAGTGAAGACGTCACATGTAACAGGGTGTGCAGGATATCTTGATAATTTGGGGACTCCAGACAGCATACCTGAGGAGGAGTAGGGGAAATAAAATGTGCAATTAATAAAAGTATGGGAGACTATAGGCAGTGCTAACAGTTATGTGAGCGCAATATGAAGTGTGTTGTGCAAGCTCCAGCAGATATGGCCATGGCAGCATAAGTAGGGAGAGGCAAGTGGGAAAGCAGGCAAGGGGAGTCCCTGAAATGTCAGCACTCCAATTCCACAAGGGATTGTGAAGCTAGAGTGACCCAAAGCCAATGGCACCGATCCACACCCAACTCTACACCTCACACTACAGGTCTAACTGGGAGTGAATGTTTAGCTATAGGCTAGACTGAACAAGTGTGTTTTTAGTCTAGACTTGAATATTGAGAGTGAGCCTGAATCCCGCACATCCGGTGGAAGACTATTCCACAGCTGAGGAGCTCTATAGGAGAATGCTCTGCAGCCTGCTGTAGTTCTTTCTACCCTAGGCACAGATATCCTGCTCCTTGAGATTGAAGAAAGAGCGGAGGGTTGTATAAAGCAGAAAAGAGGGCATTACAGTGATCCAGTCTGGAAGTTACAAAGACATGTATTAATTTTCCTGCATCATGAAGGGAGAGCATCTACCGAAGCTTGACTATGTTCGGTAGATGATAAAACGCAGTTCTAGTAATACTTCTTATGTGAGCATCAAAACATAAATCTGAATAAACTAGAAGACCAAGATGTCTGACCACTGTGTTAGGCTGTAGGAAGGCCACCAATGTTAAGGTGGTGAAACTTGTTTCATGCAGCCTTGGGACCAATTACCAGTACTTCTGTTTTTTCTGTGTTTAACATTAGGAATTTTTTTTGCTATCCAGCACCGGATATCTAATAGACAGTCTTCTAACTGAGATAGGAGTGATGTATCATTAGGGTTAACAGATATATATAACTGTGTATCATCTGCATAACAATAAAACTCAACACCATGATTTCTAATAATGTTACCAAGAGGTAGCATGTATAGGGTAAAC
>JAABNX020000143.1:9088008-9104455 GCA_015163995.2 Mormyrus lacerda
TTGCCGTATAATAGCAGTGAGTGTAAGTGCAGGTTACTAATAGGTAGTAGCAGCAGAGTATAGTGATCTGGAAACGTTAGTGATCTGGAAACATTATAAATAGGAGCGGAACCAAGACAGAGCTGTCCCCTTAATGCCAACTACACATTCTAGCCAGTCCAAGAGGATATTATGGTCCACAGTATCAAATGCTGCAGTTAAATCCAGTGATACCAGCAAGGATATACAGCCACGGTCAGCAAATTAGCAAATTATTCACTACTTTGACTAGAGCAGTTTCTGTGCTATGGTTTGGTCTAAAGCCAGACTGATATAATTCATTAGTAATTTTTTTATGAAAAAAAGACAACTGACGAACTACAACCTTTTTCATGATTTTTGAAATAAACGGAAGATTTGAGATCTGAGGTCTATAGTTTCCTAAAATACTAGGTTCAAGATTTGGTTTCTTTAGGACGGGTCTAATAACAGCCATTTTAAAAGGTTTCGGAACATATCCAAGCCTAAGAGATGAGTTTAATACTGTACATGTAACAGGGTATTGCTAATCTGCGGTGCAATTTCCTTGAAGAATTTTGTAGGAATTGGGTCCACGAGGCTAGTAGAGGATTTACAGGAGGAAATTAAGCTCAAAAGTTGTGATTGTTTTATAGGAAGAAAAGATTCAAAGGTCTCATTATTAGTAGACAATAGACTAGCAGGAGGCTAGCAGCTGCAAGTAGCTACGGACATGTACTGAATGGTCTGTCTAATCTTAGTTATTTTACCATTAAAAAATGTAATAAAGTCATCACTCTTAAGAGCTTGCGGGACTTGCGAGTTTAATGAAGAATTCTGTGTTAACTCAGATTCAAATAGGAATTTAGGATTGGTTTTGTTGACGTCTGGTAATATGGAGAGATACACAGGCCTAGCAGTCACTAGTGCTTGTCTGTATTTAGAGGCAGATTTGAAAGCTTCTAATTTAGTTGAGCGCCATTTACGCTCTAGCTTGCTCGATCCCTGTTTATGTTCACGTGTACAATCAGAGTACCAGGGGGCATGTTTCTTATCTCTGTTCATCCTGGAGTCATTGATGTTTGTTGGATGTCAGTTAGATTTGAATGCTCAGTTTTTTGTAACCTGCCCGTCTGGCCACCTGTCCCTTGTTTTCCTGCCCCATTTTGCAATTAGTCTTTGTTTATCCCCGTTTACTTTTGACCCCCTCATTGTCCTTTTATTTTGTAGTGTTTCTTGTGTTTTTTCTCTTTGTCAGTAAATCCCCATTTGTCCTCTGAGCCGCCAGCGAGTCGTCCACATTCTCATACCTGCCTGCACGACGCCTCGCCGTTGCTCCAAATCTCCCCCGTTCTATGACAGGAATTCCATGAATTCAAAACTGAAAAATATGTGCCATCTAATCATTATAAATGAAGATAACAAAACAGTTAAATTAGCATGTTCATTTTAAACAAGACAGTAATAAATAACAGTAGACACATTTTGAGGATCCCTGTGGGGAATGACATTGAACTTGACTGTGAAGGGCAGCTACCTGTAGAGGTGCCCAGGGAGCTGGGGGGTCACAGGTCATGCTTAAGGGGCCCCCATACAGTATGTACTGATGGTGGGCTTGAACTGCTGACCTTTAATCCATGAGTAGAGAAGCTTAGCTCACAGAGCCATGTGCTCAGGTGAATGGAACTTAAGGGAATAAGGTGCTAACACAAAAACACTGTTCAAAGTTTTGGCCATGTCCTAGCCCTCAGAGGGCAGCATGTAGCTTAGTGGGTTAAACCCCTGTGCTTCTCACCCAAAGACTTCCAGTTTAAGCTCAGCCCAGTGCATGTTTGGGCACTGTTTTTGTGCCCCTGGACACTGCAATGGGTGAAGCCATAGTATGCTAAACTCAAATTTTAAAGTCTTTACACATATGACAATAGCTTGGAACAACTTTTGTTGTTAGGAATTCTTAGTATGTAAAACTAAAAATTAGATGTTTTTATAGATATGAAAGATAAATTATTTGAACAAAAAATACTCAGCATTACAATAGGTGGTTTTCTTTTAAAAAAAAAAAACTTAAAGAAGTTTGAGTTGCCTTTAAAACTCAAAAATCTAGTGCAGTAAGTTGCCTTGGAATTTGAAGTTGTCTTAACCTTCTCTTTTTTGCAGTATTACATTCACTGGTAAGTACAAAGTAAGATGACTAACAAACTCATATGATTATCTAAATGTACACGCATGTGGTATTAGATTAGGTATGAACAGAAACATATATATCAAAGGTAAATCATTACCTCTGTATATCAGTAAAGATGTACGTACATAAAGGTAAGCATTGTAGATGGTTAAACTTAGACACATTAAACTGACGGAGCAAAGAGTGTGGTCATTTATAATTCCTTGTGGTATTTAACAACGTAAATGTGGTTGAAGATATATTTTAATATAGCATTTTTTTAACTTGTACAACATGATAGGTATTTATAGTTGACTATGTGACATATAATAATTAATTACAATCACTGCACAGTTTTTCCCCATGTACTTAAAAAAAAAAAACATCCTCCCAATTAAAAGTTAACTGATAACAGCACATTTGAGTTAGCCCAACATTTCAGTTGCAATCCCAGCATCTTAATTAGACAGAAATGCTATAATGTTGGACTAACAAATAAATTCACATTGGCCCAACTAAAATGAAGTAATATTGCTAACAGCAATTCATTATTGTAATAAAAATTACACAGTTATCTCAACATCGTGTTTATTTGTCATAGCTAAAAAAACTATGCTGGAAATACATAACTAATTTCAGCAAAAGATTTATTGGCTGAATTAAAAACTTATTACGCAAACACAAAAGCCACAATGCAATCAGTTATGAAACTGCAAAACATCCATTTTACTCACACAAAGTAAGGATTCAACAAACCGTTTTTGTGGAAAAATGGGCCAAGTGGACCACATACAATTCCCTTCACGGAGACACCAATGGAGATACAGAAATCTAATGTTTAGAGTTGTATGCTTGATTCATGTGTGACGCTAGAACGATTACTTGTGTTTGTTTTTGACTTATTTGTTTATATTGTTGGGAAAATTAATGAAATTTAGGTTACAAAAAAAATCCATTTTATTACAAAAACAAGGCATTCACTTAGATTTTTTTTTAAACCCAAAAGCACATTTTAATGCCAGTGATGAAATGTCAAATAATATGCCAACATTGGCCTTACAAAAATCAAGTTTATGACCCTGACATTGTAGACTGACTGTTAAACAAAGCACTCATTAAAAATATAATTAGGTGCATAGAAATATAAAAGAAAAACATTTTTTACATTCTTGGGTCACAATCAAAAAACAAAAAAATCCACATCATAATCTAAACTAATCTAGTCCAGGTGCTGCACTTCCAGAACTGCCATGCACAACAAACCTGACCCAGGTCATCACCAAGCCCTTCATGAGCTGCACTGGGGAGGGAATCCGTGAAATGATCATGGAACCCAAGATGGAAAACCCACTGTCTGTGTATCATGAAACATTTTACATTTAAGTTTTGGACAAACCATATGTTTCCTTAATTAATACTTTGACGCATGTTCTTGATGGTAGTTCATATCTTCTTAAATAGAGAGGCAATCCTCACAGAGCTGTTTCTCTCCTGTGTACAGGAACATCTGTGGTCTTAAAGTTAAATACAAGTCTTTGCAGTAAAATAATGTGACATTTTCCTTATTAAAATTCATTTTTAAATGCAGACCACAGTAAGAAAGGCTGCACACTTCTTCATCAGTTTAAGAGCTTAAAACTACAGAAATCACAATGCCCTGAACCTGAGGCTAAATTTCAAAACCAATGTTCACACCAACCAATTCTAAACACAGTCCAGGGTACCATCAAATTAATCTGAATTAATCAACCTGTACCTCTTCACCCAAGTGTTCCAGAAGAGACTTCAATTCCTGTGCAGCCTTGCCACATTTGCTCTGAAAATCTTAATCAGGACTGTCAATAAAGTTTCTTTCAGGTGAACTTATGTAATTCGATGCAATTCTGCACATACCTATTTCAGAGACAATTAAAATACATACACATTTATACACACGTATTTATACACACACATTAGGAGACAATAAAATGTAAGCCTCCTGATAAGCCAGCAATTAACCATTGCAATTTAACTTAAAGACAAATCTTAAAGCACCAACAGTATGTTTTACTGCTATGTTAGGCACTAGAGAGTAACCACCGTCGTAACTTCAATAACAGAGGTAATTCTAATAATAATATTAATAATAATAATAATAATACAAAAATAATGGCCAGGCATAGGGTACAAAAACAATATTCATTAAAGTGCACCTCCCATATTAACAATTTCTTAACTTTAATTTAAACATCAAGTCCTGTTCCATAACCATTTTGAATATCGGATCTTTTTAAACTCTTGGTTTCCATCTTACTTAAGAAACTGCTCACGTTAAAGTTGCCATGTTCTCTCTCTACTGAGATCACACACAGTTAATAATAAATGACACTAACCGGCGACCTCGTTTTTCCTTTTCAACAAATCTGGAACCACTGAGTGGCCAGGCACCTGTCAACCGCTGTCAAAATGGAGGACTAAGTTGGTAGAAATCGGGAATGGAAAATGCTCCGGCACATGCGCAGAGGAAGAAAATATACGTTATATAGCTGGCCCTAGAGCTGGGACGTTCATTCCTGCTGCTGGAGATCTACCACCCTGCAGAGCTTCCGGTACCGCCCTGATTTGACATGCCTGGTAGATATAATCAGGTCCTATGTTAACATAGCTGGATATGATACTGAGATGTTACTGAAGGGCCTGATTATCTGTATCAGGCATATCAGGTTAGGGATGTACCTAAGCTCTGCAGGGTGGTAGATCTCCAGGAGCAGGAATGAACGTCGCTGTCATAAATCATCAATAATCCTGAAATGACATTTTAAAGGCAAACTTGCTGTGGGCCCCATGTGCGCTAACCCACAGGGGCCCCATATGGGATTAGTGTGGGTTTGCCCTGCCTAATTTCCTACTGCACAAAGCATAGGTGGCCATTAGCACGTATACCAATTAGCATATGTAGCAAATTCTGTATAAATATATTTTAAGCAACCAAAAGCATATGAATGCCGTTTAAAAGAGTGATGTACTGTAATTGGATTCCACAAAAACTGGAACTTCTCTTTTTAACTATAGTAAAAAAATCTTTAATCAGAATCAGAAAAACTTTATTGATCCCAGAGGAAATGTAATCAATAAACTTAAACAGTTAATTCCCAAAACCTGTTTTAGGTGTGTATTTGTTTGTCTACCTGTATGTGTGTCACTGTGTGTGTGTGGTCAAAGGCCTGTACATTGTCCTCTGTCTCATTCAAGCCCTTAATTACTCAAGCTGCAGACTTCCCCTTCCAAAGGTTCGATGTCCATCTTAAATAAAATGCCGTGGGGGAGGCAAAGTACTTTCTTTACTCAGAAGTACTCGTTGTGATTAATGAGTCCATCCACCTTGTTGCTGATCAGCCTCTTCCTCCTTTACCTTAAACGTATAAAAACATTAAAATATTACCATTAGGCTTCATCTGATCAAGAACCAACTTGTTTAATTAGCAGTAGCAGTGATATCTAAACTATGAATGACGTGTATGAAAAGCAGGTACAGAAAATGAATGGACAGGTAGCATTTTTATTAGACTGCTTCGGCCGACACAACCAGCAAGTGGCGCTGCGGGATTTTCTATCTCCCTAGATCTCGGAGGAAGAAAGTTTTAGAAGCGGATTTATAGAAATCCAAACGTATGATAATTGCCGTTCATCGTCCCTCCATCTTCCAACCGCTTTCAGGGCAGCACAGGTAACAAGGTAGGGGAACATCCTGTACAGGATGCCAGTCCACTGCAGGAAATTTATTATATGTTTTATGAAGTAAACTAGTTGTCGGATCATTCCCCGAGAGAAACATAGCTTTAATGGCTCCGTGATATTTGTATAGCAAGGCCCCTCACAAGGTGACATAATCGGGCGTCAATGCAAATGTATCCTGCAATATCCCGGGAATTGATCACTGAGATCCCGCATGCTTACCTTGCTGCCAAATGCGCTTCTAACCCTGTATCCCGGTTTCTGATCGTCATTTAGGGCACTGGCGGACTCTTTGTCGTTGTTAACCATACATACACATGTAGGCTAATAATGCTTTTTTTCTTTTTAAAATAATGTTGACGTTATTCTTTCAACAGATCTATCTGCTCTCAGAGCCCTATAAGACGTAATGCGCCGGTAGGTTGCGCGCCGTAAACGCGCTCTGGGAAAAGCGGAGTCACCGACTGCGGAGAACAGCGTGTCTTTGGATAACGTGAAAAACGAGAACACCCAGGGGGAGCCCAGGCAAGGAGACGGGAGGCGGGCGGCGGCCAGCGGCACGCTCTGGGTGCTGCTCTCACACTCAGCCGCGAGTCAGTAACACTGCAAGCCTCTTTTCTGTATATCTTTTACATATAATAAATATTTGATCTCGTCGATACATTTTAAAATTCCCGCATCTGATATTGAATGTTTAACATTTAGTTTTAATGGGGACTTTCCTGGCTTGTCTTCGGCGTGTCCCGTCAGCAGCATTCTGCGGGTCGGAGATGCGCTCGGTACCCTGACTGACCGAACCGCTTCGGGGGCGGAGAATCAGCGAGAGACACGCAGTGCGGGAAGAACCTCACAGCTTTGTCCCGAGTGGCGCTTCGGACGATGTGAGCGCGATGGCTGAGACAAGGTAAGCTGTTAAAAAAACTTAAGCGGGGCATAATGGACGCTCGCTCGGAAAATTGGAGCTTTGATGGCAGTAAATGGTCACCTTGTTTGCTGGTGGTCGTTGTTTAAATCGACGCAAGGTGCATCGCGAATAGTAATCCGATAAAAGTTTTAAGGTTTCGTTAAAAGTTGGAGTATTTCCTTTTCTTTGCTTGCCGACCCTGTGTTGCATGTTTTATTAACGGGCGACTGTGTGCAGTGACCCACAACAGGCACCTCGCTTCAGGTTTTTGCTGTGCAAAGCAAAGCGGCGTTTGAGCCAGTGTAGAGGTGTTGGGCTGGGGGGGAAACACACGCTCGCCATGCGAGGGTTATTGAGCTTTTTTTACATCCCCAAAGCGGGACACCGTGCAGTTTGAGCCCGACCAGCGTGTTTGCGGCGGACGCACTTTACACCCGACCGCAGTCTATCATTCTCCAGTTGTGGAAAGGCGGTAGTCATAATTAAATGGCCGTATGAAAACTCCAGGATCAGCTTCGTTAGAGTCTGTATTTCACCTAATCAGGGTCGCATTTTTCAAAAGCTGCTCGATGTTTCCAAGTTTCTCTAAAGTATCACACTTTAATTGAATCGACGTGCAGGGTTGATTCTGGGAAATATACAGCATCGCTGTGTGCCATGTGAAACGGGAATCTAAAGTTTATGCTTATAATAAACTACAACAGAATAAAACATGGTGCTAAATTTAAATGTTTTTCCGTTATGAAATATTGCTTCCTTCATATCGTCTGTAATCTGGAAGACAGTTTGTTTTGTTTTTACTTGAGTAAAATTACATTTGATCACTTTCCCTGTGGTTTCCCTTAATTGCACGTTTCCTATTTTGAATCATCTTAAATGGGTTTATTTAACATCAGACAAATGAGAAAAGATGAGGGCGCATCTTAAATACGTTTTTTTAAATACCCCATTCGCTCTGTGCTTTTAGATTTTTTTTTTTCCTTTATCTGATTCGGATTGCGTGTACAGACCTATACTCTAACATTGCTGCTTTCTCATTATTGTCCCGCAAAGTAGTTGAAACTGCTTGGGAAATGTTCCTGCTCCATCTGAATATTACATTTGTTTATGTGATTTGGATTTATTTTTCTCCTGTTTCCGTACTTAAGAGTAAACATTGTGCCTTTGTAGCTGGTGGCGTTAATGTGTCTCTCAGGGTTCTTTGTATTTTTTTTCTTCTTGCCGTACCCTGAAATCTTTGCTAAATTTAGACTCTCTGTCTCTGCTCTTCTGTGGCGTGATGCTTTCCTCAGGAAGCTGAGTGAGCACGTCATCTCCAGCTCGGCTTATAAACAGACGGTCGGCTCCTCGGACCCCAGGGTGGCATTTTCTGTCATACCCAGCGGCACGGGGACCATGGCAGACTTAGAGGCTGCAACTGAAACGTGCTGTTGCCCGTCCCACACCTGGCAAAATATGCTGGGGTTGGGGTTAGTCAAAATCTAGCTAGGGGGAGCCAAGGTGCCGTTTTGTCAGGTGGCTCAGAATTCCTAGTCGTGCCCATTATGATCAAGGTATTTCTTTGGTAGGCACCTGGCTGTACAGAAGACGGGTAAAATGCAAACTGGGAGTGTGATAAATCTCTCTGGAAAGAAGATTATTAATGTAAATAACCCAGAATCCTCTCGCCACTTGTATAGTGTGGGTGGAGATCGCTGGTGCAGTCATGGATGTTTCTGTTAAATGGACTTACCAGACTCCTTTGCCTCACTCCAAATATGGAAAATGTGGGTGGAATCATAGGCATGCAGGCACACCTGATCCAGCGGTTAACCCCTTTCCTTAGGCCTTCATTTTGCATGGCTTCAGGACAATTCATTGCAAAAGGAGGGAGCCCTGGTTCTCCTTGCCTGTAAGACTTCAGTATATGTCTCCTTTCTGAAAAGCTCCCAGGTCTTGGGGTTTCTGCTTCTCAGGTCACATGGTGATTGTGGACCGGGCCCATGGCTCCCCCGAACTGGAAGGGGTGTTCGCGAGTGACGACGGCCTGTGGCTCGCTCGCTGTCTTTGTGGCGAAGCCTAGTCAACTTCCTGTGCAGGTGACAGGAAGTGGCCATCTGACACACTGTGAATGTGGCCGAGATGTGTCACATGACATCTTGCCCCTCTCGTACCATCAAGGGCTCTCTTTGTTTGGAGGACAGCAGCTAGGCCTGGCCCTCCAACAGCACCCTCCCACGCTGCCTTTGACGGCATGGCTGCATTGCACCCGTGATCTGGCGGCTGGCCTCGCTGGGATGCCAGCCTGGTGACATTGCTGGGCTGTGTCACTTGTGGGCCAGTTTGACTCAGATATGTGATGACTGGTAATCCCACACTGGAATGCAACAAAAATGTTACATTAATGCTTCCAAATGAAAGTCAGCACAGATAATTAGACAAGAAGTACTTTCAAGTCTCTCCAGGGCATGTTGCAAAAACAGGAACTGGCATCATGCACGCTCATTGACTGTTAAAGTGCTTTCTCGCATTCTGAACCAATCGGGTGATATCCGTAGAGGTCACGATGTAAATGTCAGAGGGCCTGGAATGACTTAGGGGTTGAGGTTTAAACCCAGCATTTAGAGTCCACCTAGTCGCTGTGAGTTCTTCCGTTTAAGTACCTCGGTCCGTCGTCTAACTTAACTTATAGCCGGTTAGTGATTCGTTAGCTTGTTAACCACTAGGCAACTGCCTTTAGCCTGTTTAGTGTGTTGATGTTCACAGAGAGCAGAGGTGTGCTGGTTGCCCCCATCTACCCTGGGCTTGGTCACTGCCGTCCCCGGGCCGGTCGCCTCTCCCACTGTGTTATGTAGTGTGTGCCCTGCTGGTGGTCTGGCGCTGTGGAGAGCCCTGCCCCACACAGACGCCCCCCACCTCACCACCACTTTGCTGTACTCTCCTTCCTGCTCCACTTTCTCTTCCTCTCTCTGGGGCGAACAATTGACACATCTGAAAAATCACCACTGCCCCTCGTATGTTGCAATTCTGCATGTTTCTGTTTTCCAAACTTAGACTTGTCAGATGTGAAACACCCCCCCCCCCCACCATGGCAACCCCCTCAGTAATTCGCTGGTCTTCCAAAGGCCTCCTTTTCAGCCACATGCTCTTGCGGCCTGGTTTCAGTTCATCTTTCTGAAGCCACTCGCTCCCGGTTGCCAGCTTTGGCTACAAGGCAGGGCTGGGGCGATTATTTGACGTAATCGACAATGTCGATTTATAAAACTATGTAAATGCTTTATAACTGCAACTGATAAGCTAAACATATTATAAGGGGAAATACTTTATCCCCTTGGGAGGACGTTAACACTGTCCTTTTAAGAATCATGCAATAAAACAACCTGCTAATAAATGAACTTTACTGTCCACCTGATGATTTCTTCGCCACTCGAGAGCTACAGTATTTTATTTATTGGACCAACGGGATGCTTTTCATTTACAATACAAAGTTATTCCGCTAATAAACTGGCTAGTTGTTTCACTGCTGGCACCATTAAAACGATATCAATTATAGACTGAATTCCAATTATAGCTTTGCCTAATATCGCCAGTGCCGGCAGTGCCACACTATTTTGTAAGGCACACACTGGCCAATCATGTAGCGCTTCTCTAATAAATATTAATGAGATATCTCCTACCACCCTGCCCCGCCCCCCCAGGCACGAGGCAACATGGCCGCCTCTACCTGCAGAGCACCTGATCCTCTGAAGAAACCCGTGGCAAAAAGGCTCGACCGCAGCCTGAACTGAGCACCTCTTTTTGAACATTGTCACAAAAAAGAGCAAGCCTACTGTAACTGCAGATCATGTAGACATTATTACACTCCTCACTGCCTAACTCACTTTTTTTTTTTTTGTGGCTATTTATTTTTTGGTTCATGCCTTTTGCCTTTTTTGCTCAAATTTTTTGACAGCACTACTGCAATGTGCCCTGTATGCCATCTGCACAGCATTTGTCCAGTAGCATGTGTTCGAATCCTCCCCGCAGTGCCCCTTTGAGTCTATGATCATACAGGTTACGAGTCGCCCCCACCTGTTTATCTTTCTCCAGAGTGTCTGTGTGCCACTGTACCTCTGTATGTGTGTGTGTGTGAGTGACAGAAAGAGAGAGAGATTTGTAGTTTATTTTGATTTATTTTTATTTATTTTTTTTTTTCCCTCTGTCCCCCCCCGTGTGACATCTTCGCAATTAGACAAACGCACCATGTGACAGTAAGCTCTACCTCCCGCCCCGCCCACACCCACAGGTCACCTTTGAGCATCACGTCACAGGTCACGTTCTCATCTCTGCAGTCCTGCACCTTCAGGCTGATCCATCCCCTCTAACATCCGCCTTCCCACCACCCCGGTGCCCTCTCATCCAGGTAGTGCATTACTCATGCTGGGTTGAGCCCCTTTCCGGTATTGGGGGGCCAGATGGCCCTTGCGGGGGCGTATGGCAGGCCTGGCTAACCGTGTGATAAGCGTGACGTGCTTCAAATTGTGAAATTGCCCCCCCCCCCTCCTTTTCATCTGGACCAGGTGTGGTGTGCGTGTCTCGCATAAGTCTTGACACGTTGCTGGGTTTCGAAGAGGGTGGTGGGGGGGGGGGGCTTGGGCAGCCTTTATTTTTAGAACTTTACAGCAAGAGGTTCACCAAGTGACTGGAAGGTGACCAGTAGCGCGGGTAGCCCTGGCATTATGACGGCGTGGACGTACGAGAGAGAACGGAGCAAATTGGGGATGGGGGAGGGGAGGATACGGCTGTGCTAGGCTCTGCTGCCAGGGCGGACATGTGGGCTTTGGAGGAGTACTGGAGTGACATTCTGGAAGGAAGGCAGGGTCCGCCGGGTGAGCCAGAGCCCCTCCCTGGGGCATGGGGCGGATGCCAGCAGCGGGTCCCTGCTGCCCCGAGGGTGCGAGTGAGCGACCGTCGTGATGCTCGTGTTTTGTGCCTGTATGGAGGCCCTGGGTGTCTGTGTCCGTTATGGCCCCCACCCCCGCCCCGAGGGAGCAGATGGTCAGACTTACTGCCCCGTGGTGTCGCGCTAGCGGAGCAGCCTGGCGTCGTGCGCTGGCCTGACCCAAATAGGCTCCCTCTCAGCTTCCCCTGAGGCGTTCGGAAGGGTCCGTTACCTTCACGGTCTTGGTTCTATGCACCACTATGCAGGCCTCAGACCCGGCTCTGCAGAGGAGGGGGATGGTACCGTTCTGCTCCATGCCTGGAATGTCAGTGCAAGGATTCACTTTTTTTTTTTGTGAAGTGGTGTAATTAGATGTCATAAATGAGGTTTATATGCTGCTCTTTGCCCCCCCCCCCCCTCCATTATGTGAGGCAGTGGGCTGGCTGTGGTAGCTTCCAGGGAATCGTTCACTTCCAGATTCTGGCTTCCTGGTTGGGTTTTCACTTGTGCCCATTCACCCGGGCCGTTTTCCGTGATAAGAGGCGAGAGAGGTGTCCTTTGTCCTCAAGGGAATGAGATTCCTTTCGTTGCCTGACTTTGGATGGGTTGCTACGGTGGGAACTATTCTCAAACCCCACGTGATAGACAGCATGTTTACTGCATCATGTTTACTGTGTTTTTATTTTTGACTCGCCGTCACTGCATGGGCACACTGCGTGTTCACACGGGTCCGGCATGCCTGTCGATTCCTGAGTCAGGGTAGGTGACCTCATGGTGACATCATCCAGGAAGGCCTCGGCCCGGTCTATGGGCTGGAGCTCGCCAGGACCTGGGTGGCGTGTGCATGGGGAGATGGATCCTACTTTCGGGGTAACAGACGGCCAGCAGCAGGGGCTGGGAGGGGCCATCGAGAGGTAGCGGTCAGGCTCGATAGCTAAAGCCTTTTGAAGTGCGCGATTCTGTAGCGTTTTTATTTATTATTGATATTTTTGTGTTGCTATAGCTACCTCTAGGCACCACATGGGCCTTACGCATGCTTCTGTTGGTTGGTCACAGCACCATCTGCCTCCTTGAAATGGACATATCTCTACGCATGTTGGGAAGTCGGGGTTGTGGTAGGAGGACGGTCTCTGGGCTGTAGCCTTGGTCACTGGTCGGTGCAGCAGGTGGGCAGTGATTAAGAGGCTGTCTCTTGTGACTGTGGGGTCACACGGTCAGGGTCCAGAAAGGCGGCGTTCTCAGCTTTGGCTTGACGCAATGTGCCAGGCGAGACATACAAACATTACGTGGGCGTGATAAATCATGTCATCGAAGATCCAGGTTCCGTGAATGTGGTAGCCGCTCTGCAGACGTCCCAGCACTGTTGTCGGAAAGGCAGTTCTGAGTTCCGTCGCTCCGCCGCCACGCAGAGCGCGTCTCGGTCGCTCCGCCGCTGTACGGTACTCGGTGTTACTTGAAGCTGCCCTGTACGTATGAGGTCTGCATGCTCTCCTTGTTTCATGAGGATTTCCCCAGATTTCCTCCTTAAGTTCAAGCACTTTGTCATTATGTAACACAACACAATTATTTCTATCACAATCCCAAAAGTGCATTTAAAGAATACAGCTAGTAAATTAGTAAAAGTTAAAGATAAAATAATCATACAAAATGTGTTCAAAATATTTGCAAAGGTGTTAAGTGTTCAAATAACATGAACAAATTATTGCAGCAGTGTACAGTAACATAGATCATTATTGCACATATGTTCAGTGGATATAAAATGTACACACCTCTGTTAAAATGACAGGTTTTTTAAAAAATTAGTCTACGATAAATCATTTCAAAACTTTTCCCACATTTAATGTGACCTATAACCTAGGGCTGGGTAATATGGACCAAAAATCATATTTCGATATTTTTAGCTGAACCACGGTATACGATATATATCTCAATATTGTTTTCCCCTAAAGTAATAACAAATAGACAGTTCCAAGTCAGAGCAAAATGTCCTCAATGTCTCACCGGCAGCTGTGCATGTGCATGGGAAAAATGGCTCAAAAATGTCAATTTGTCCTACCTTACTGTGTTTCGACAGATATATCTATCAATCTGTGCTACCTTACCGAAATTGTCATTGTCATCATTATGGGCTGAAACTGAAAGCGGATAATCCAAAAAATAAATTTCTAACTTTTAACGTCTAAAAAACACAAACTAATGTAACGTAAGCAGGCATTGCAAGTCTGAAATACCTTATAAGATTGTGTTAAAACATGTCAGGTAATTCGACACAGCATGGTAAATCAGCGTGATGCTCACAGGAAAGTGTGTTCGGTGTATTTAATAAAATATTTAAAATGTATGACCATTGAAAGCGCAGAAATAAGGCATAACTCCAACGCAAGGTAGGATGGATCTATGAGCGGTTCTTCAAGCACGAGAAAAGGGGCTTGATTTCATTGTGCACATGCGCAGAACCCAAAGGTAGGACGTTTCCATAGGTTAGGATGAAATGTTAGGACACCGGCATATATTATTTTACCAACGAGGGGGGTGTTTCACTAAACAGGATTTCTTTCTTAGCCGGATAGCTTGTTGGATTTATGGTAATCGTCCACTTAAATGTAGCTCAGACTACCTTAAATCTGACATGTTTTGCGGCTAAACAAGAAATCCTGTTTTGTGAAATACCCCCCAGCTCCTTTTCTCTAGCTTGCCTTGTGTCTCTGCCTGACTCCATGTTGTCGCTGCATGCAGGACTTGTGGGAAGTGGGAGGGGTGGGATGTGTTCGGAGAGGGGTGGGGCAGGGCGCAGTTCTGTAAGAGACAGACAGTGTGAGGAGAAATAGGCGAAGTGGCGGCACTATGAATATAATTTTAAAACAACAAACTATATTGATATAAACAATATTGTCTCCTCATATATCTTGTATGAAAATATATCGAGATATCGTAAAAACCCGATATCCCCCAGCCCTACTACATCCTGTAAAATTCAGTTGGGAAAAACAAATCTGATAGGGGGAAAAATATTTAAAAAAATGTGTAAGTGTGCACATCCTTAAACTAATGCTTTGTTAAAGCATCTTTTGATTTAATTCCAGCATTCAGTCTTTTTGGGTAGGAGTCCGTCAGCATGCCACATCTTGACTTGGCAATATTTGCCCACTCTTCCCTGCAAAAGCGCTCCAAATCTGTCAGATTGTGAGGGCATCTCCTGTGCGCAGCCACCTTCAGGTCACCGCACAGATTTTCAGTTGCATTTAGGTCTGGGCTCTGGCTGGGCCATTCCAGAGCTTTAATTTTCTTCTGGTTAAGCCTTCCTTTTGTTGATTTTGATGGATGCTTGGGGTCATTGTCATGCTGAAATGTGAAATTCCTCCTCATCTTCAGCTTTCTAGCAGACCCCTGAAGGTTTTGGGCTAAAATTGACTGGTATTTGGAACTGTTCATAATTCCCTCCATGTTGAGTAAAGCCCGTGTTCCAGCTGAAGAATAACAACCCCAAAGCCCGATCCTGCCTCCGCCCTGCTTCTCCGTGGGTAAGGCGTTCTTTTGATGATGCACGGTGTTGTTTTTGCCTTTTGGAATTGTGGCCAATAAGTTCAGCCTCAGTTTCATTAGATCATAACATATTTTCCCACATGCTTTTAGGAGACTTGATGTATTTTTTTTTATTTGCAAAATTTAGCTGGGCCTGGATGTTTTTCTTAAGAAAAGGCTTCCATCTTGCGACCCTACCCCATAGTCCAGACATATGGAGAATATTAGAATATGGGAGATTGTCATATGTAGTTCTCAACCAGCACTCGCCAGAAATTCCTGCAGCTCCTTCAGTGTTGCTGTAGGCCTCTTGGCAGCCTCCCTGACAAATTTCTGTCTTGTCTTTTCATTAAATTTGGAGGGATGTGCAGTACTCGGTCACTGTTTTGCCTTATTCTCTCCACTTCTTGGGGGCTGTCTGCACGGTGTTCTGTGGTAATTCTAACGCTGTGGATTCTTATTGTACCCTTCTCCTGACTGATACCTTTCAACAATGAGATCCCTTTGCAGTGTTTTCCCTAGGTTTACAGCCTGGGGGGGGGGGGGGGCAGATTAACAAGGTGTTCATGTGTTTCTTTTAATGACGGCAGTCAATATAACAACTGAACTAAACATCAGAACATTTCTTTTTAAGTGTGCAGCTTTTGTCACTGCAGTGTGTCTTTCTGGGCTTCTGGAAGAACATTTCTAGAGCCTCTTTATATGGGAAGTCAAACGTTTGGCCCATTTATTGAGATCCGCATGCAGGCTGCAAGATGGTCTCCTTGCAGCTTATTGTAGATGTTTGTCTTGACCTGCAAATACATTAACTGCTAGGCTTTAAAAGAGTGAACTGATGGTTTAAAACAGAAAACCCTATTGTGAAACAAAATGAGCCCTGTTCATTTCTGTCTGTTTTCAGGTGGTTGACGCGACACATTTCCAGACGGGCGCGCTCTGTTCGCTGGTGGGAGTGTGCACGTGTACGCACGCGCGCATTGAGGCGGAACTCCGCCATGCGCAATACAGACAGCAGAGGAGAACTATAAACACGTGATCATGTAGAGACCAAAGACGGATGCTGTTGTGCGAATAAGATAAATAGCATAAGGCTATTTAGTTTGTTTAATAAAAGGACGATGTATAGACCTGTTCTGTAGGAAAGGTAACTTTTTAATTGACTTCTGTTGTGATCTGGTGCTATAAAGAAAATAAAATTGAATGAAATTAACTTGACCTTCAAGGGGGGGCGGGAGGTGCCCTGGGG
>JAABNX020000143.1:9130884-9142476 GCA_015163995.2 Mormyrus lacerda
CACCAGCTCCCTCATCAACCAGTGATGACCCACTCCCCATCCTCCAACCACTCCCCAGGTACGCGGCCAACATCGAGAAGATCGACTACGAGGACGAGAAGGTCCTGATCCATTATCGCCAGTGGAGCCACCGCTACGACGAGTGGTTCGACTGGGCCAGCCCATACCTCCGGCCCGTGGAGCGGATCCAGCTGCGTAGGGAAGGCCTTCAAGACGACTGCCCCATCCCCGTGAGTTGTGTGCGCCTCCAACAGTGCTGTGCCCACCACTGCATCTATTCACACCTCCTCTATTGTCGCGCAGCGCGTGGATGCGATACCCATCATGCAGTGGTGCTGTGTTAATGTGCCATGTTTGGCTGCGAGCCAGACTCACAGCAGCCTCACAAAGCCGCTTCTCTTGTTATGCTCCATTTATATAAACCTGCATTCATGTTTGTCTCTGTCCGGCTGCCTTCTTCCTACAGGGCTTTCATGTAAACGATAAGGTTCTAGCCAGCTGGTCCGATTGCCGCTTCTACCCTGCCAAGGTTATAGCCGTCAACAGAGATGGTGCGTTCCCTCCTCCTTCCTGAAAGCCAGGTTTTTTTAAACGGTGGCCCTGCTCCCCTCCTCAGTTTAATAGCAGTGCATTCCATGCTTGGTAGATGTATTTATCAATCCGGTGTTTGCCGCGGTGAAACGTTCGCCTTCGAGCTGGCTGATGGTGGTGATGATGATGGGTGATGGAGCCTCAGCTTCTCATCTCCCTGCAGCTTCCTACACTGTGAAGTTCTACGACGGCGTCATCCAGACG
The DNA here is from genome assembly GCA_015163995.2 of Mormyrus lacerda. Classification (NCBI taxonomy): domain Eukaryota; kingdom Metazoa; phylum Chordata; class Actinopteri; order Osteoglossiformes; family Mormyridae; genus Mormyrus; species Mormyrus lacerda. Next base: position 9,131,680 of record JAABNX020000143.1, read on the forward strand.
GTTAAAGGGATTCACGTCAAGCCATTCATCAAAGAGGTGAGACCTTATGCTCAGGCTCTCTGCATGGCGGCAAAAACACACACTTCTGTGAGGCATAATGTGCTTTAAGGATGTGGGCGATGAAAAGGGGCTTTCGTGGATATTAAGGTTCGGTAGATGGAGTCCGGTGATAGAGACACACACTGCATGGAGACTGAGATGTTTCCGCCTGTCCCACAGAGGAAGGGGGGGAAGTCGAGGGCCAGTGACAGGAGCCAGGAGAAGCCGCCCGGGCGGAGGGCAGTGAGGTGTCGTCAGGGGAAACCGCTAGAGAACGGCCAGAACCAGAGGGGACAGCCCAGCAGCTCGGATCAGGACCAGGAGAGTGAGAGTGAGGAGGACGAAGAAGAAGAGGACGGCGACGACGGACGGGAGAGGAGTGAGGATCAGTCCCGGGGTGACGAGGCCGTGGGCAAACGGGAGCGAGGCATGAAACGGCGAACCTCCGTGGGGGAGACCCGGGGGGAGCAGAGAAAGAGGAGGACTGCAGAGAGGAAGAGGCCGGCGGAGAAGAGCCAGGAGCAGGAGTCAGACGGAGCCGCCCTGAGTAAGGAGGAGAGTGCTGTCTCAGAGAGGAGGGCCGTTGGGGAAGTGCAAGGAGGTGGGAGCTCAGGGGAGTGGCTGGGAGAGAACTCCTGCACAGAAAGCAAGGAGGCGACCGAAGAGGTGAACATGTCAATGGGGATCCAAGCCTGCGAGGAAGGAGGAGTAGAGGGCACCTCTGGGGAGGATATGCATCAGGAGGCAGTGACCAAGGTGGAGGATGAGAGAGGGGATGGCAAGGAAGAGGAAAAGGAGGCTGTAGTGGCACAGTGCCACCCGCTGGGTAGGAGGACCCGACACCGCCTCTCCACAGGTAAGCACTTGATATGGTTTAAACCTCATTCAGAAATGTGTGAGGCTGGACAAGGGCATGCCAATGCTGCTGCCGGCTCTCTCTGCAGCGAGGTGGGCGGAGAATGCAGATGGTGGTGTCCTGGAGCTCCGGAAGAGGCGGATCTCCCTTGGACAGTCTGCACCCTCGAAGAGAAGCAAGCCGGACGCTGCCGCAGGTGAGAGCTGTTCAGGCAGTGAGCTCTGTTAGGCCGTACAGCAACCTTTGCCTTCCCTGTGAGATGCTCCTGTCTCCTGCCATTCCATCAAGCAGTGGCCTACGTCCCCCCACCCCTCCCCGAACCCCCCACCTGAATTAGACACTCAGATGCTGTGTCATTTAGCTGACTAGCAGAGCACTGACTGGGTTCAGAGTACATCTGTGTCAACACTGCAATTAATCGATATATATGATTCAATTTGTCACAATGTATCATCGATATTTTGAACCATTGATTTATTACAGTATAGTTTAATACCAGCAGATGGTGAATGTTTTATTTTTATCTTTATATTTGCTATATATCTGTTATTTATGAGGTCCATGCTAAGGGCATATAGTGCTAAGGATACAATGATAGTACTCTGATGTATTGAATCGTGATACTGGTATTATGGGCTAGCTGGTAATACCCAGTCCTAGTTCATGAAGACGCTTTGCAAATGACTGTCATCGTCATTCTGTCCCCCCCCCCAGACAAGGACAGTACCACAGAGCCAAAACCCGCTGAGCCCCCAAATAAGGGGATGCCTGAGTCGGGACCTGACCCGGCCCCTCCATCTTCTACATCAACCACAGACAGCAAGGAGGGGTCCGGGGACACTGGCCAGTGGGGGGAACCCAGTCACCCTGGAGATGGGGAGGCGCCAGCACCCCCTCCCAAAGGTACGACCCATTTGCTGCCTCCATACTTTGCTGGGAGTGTTTGGCTCTAGTATGGTTATGGGTTGCCATGTGACCTCCCACCTAAAGGTGGCACTGTTGTACACTGACTGTGTTTTGTGATTTCTCCTTTGCAGTACCTGTGAGACGGCAGGCTAATAACCCTAACAGGTTCAGCCGGGAGCCATGTGAGTGTCCCCTCCCCTGCTGTGTTCCACCCATCCGTCAGTCTGTCCATCTTGCTGGGAACTGCCATAAGCCATGCGAAGCGCACTGCTGGTGTCTGATGGCTTTTTTTCTTTCTGTCACCACCCCCCCCCCAGTGTATAGAGTCATCAAAAACCAGCCCCCACCCGTTCTCTTCATCAACCTCGACCACAACCCCTTCAAATGTGAGGTTCCCAACTGCCTCAAGTCCTTCCGTAAGGCTAAGCTGCTTCACTACCACATGAAGTACTACCACAGCGGGGACGCCGTCCAGGAGGGGGCGCTGAGCCCTGGGTGTGGTATTAATACGCGGGCGTCTGACAAGCAGAGTGCTGGTGCGTTGCCCAAGAGCCCCAAGAGGAGGCGCACTGTCTCTGCTTCCATGCGTAAGTCCCACTGTTGGCCAATCGCCATTTGTTCCTCCCTGCCTGCCTTCGCCACCCGATGACAGCTTGCCGTGTGTCACTCTCGCCCTCCCCGCAGACTCCTCCATGCACAGCCCTCATCGCACCCCCCAGTCCCCCCGTGGTGGCAGCAAGGCGAGCATCAGGCCAGTGGAGAAGCGCCGCACGTCAGCACCCCCTGCTGTCCACATGCAGAATACCCAGAGAACGTTGCTCCGGGAGAAGGTCAAGGAGAACCACGTGGAGAAGGCTGGCCGCAGGCCGCAGGAGAGGGACAGGGGCGACATAGAGACAGGTCCGTAGCAATGGGGTGGCTGTCCATCAGAGTGCATGGGGTAGTGCAATGGGGTGGCTGTCCATCAGAGTGCATGGGGTAGCGTCAGTCAGTCGGAACTACTAGGTCTTGCAGGCATTACTCGGTTTTGATGAGAATGACTCGCTCATTCCCAGCTTGAGCGTAACATCTGCTCTGGTGAACTAGCTGCCTTAATGGCCCTGTGACCTCTGACCCCGCAGCTCTCCTCAAACCTCGGGAGGACGGCAGGGAAAAGAAGCACGATTTCCTCCGAATCAAGCTGAAAAAGAAGAAGAAGAAGAAGAGGAAGTCCAAGTCTGGTGAGGGACACCTCCCACTCCCCCGAGATGCCCAGATATGGTGTGCATGCTGTACATTTGGCTAGTGTACTGTGGCGCCCTCTTGTGGGGTGGATGACCTTTAGCATAATGGATAATGGTCCCTTACCCACTTGCGCTCTTGTGTTTCTGTGCCTGCTGTTCCATTCCATTCTCGCTGCCATCTTCATATGCCACGTTTAACCGAGCAGCTTTGCTAAACGTGTGTAATAAACTACTAAATCCATGCCAGGGGCTAAGGGGGGGGGGTCTTTAGGGTGGGGAATCGTTCATGTCCGCGGCGGCGCTAGGCCAAGACGCCACGTTCCAGCCCGTTTGCCGAGCTGCCGTGAGCCGCACCCGTGTCTCCGGTCAGGAAGCTCTCAGGGCGGGGGGTCGGGCACACGGCCTCTGGGCCGCCCTGGGAACGTGTTGTAACTGTCTTCTTGCCTGTGCTTCCCTCCTGACAGCGTACACGGGTAGTGAGGAGAACATTGACATCTCGCTATTTGGCTTCCCGCCCAAACTGAGCTTGTCGCATAAATTGCCCCCCTCACACAAACACAAGTTTGAGTCGCACGGCGGCACAGGGCAGCTCAGCAAAGGGCTGATCCGTGTGGACGGTGGGTATCGCACACCCCTACTATTCTCTCTCTCTCTCTCTCACACACACACACACACACCTCTGTCACTGCCGCTTCTTTCACAGTCCTATTCTTTCACTTGTCCTCCTTGCTCTCCCTCTCTCTTACTCGCTCACTCCCTCTCTTTCGCTCTCTGTCTATCTACCTGTCACCCCCCCGGCCTGAGTTTCCCAGCACGCATGCCTGTTTGTTCCCGTTGCCCCCGCACCCCTGACATTTTAACCTGCTGCCTGGCTGCTGATGCCTTGCCACCTTCTCTGAATGGGGGATGGGGATGGCGATGGGATGGGAGGCTTAGAGTACATTTGTATGCCTTCGTTAGTGACCTGCCCCCTTTTTAGACAAATGAGATGTTTTTGGGGTGGCAGATTGGCCCCTCTGACAGTCTCTTCCCCCCCCCCGCCGGCTGTAGTAGATGAAGCCAGTGGCAGCGACTGGTCGTCTGACAGTCTTGGCTGGAGCGAGGATGAGGTGGAGCTGGATGTGACCACGCCCTCTCAGGACCTTGCCATCTCCATGGCGATGGAGGACTCTGACATTGTGCGGTGTGTCTGTGAGGTGGAGGAGGAAAATGACTTCATGGTGCAGGTGAGGCAAGGCCATACCCCTCTCCAAGATGTTGATTTTCTAATGTTGGACCAGCAGCCTTTTTGAAATTGCACCAAAGTAATAGTGATGCGTTTCCCCTTTTTCTGTGCTAGTGCGAGGACTGTCTGTGCTGGCAGCATGGTGTCTGCATGGGGCTTCTGGAGGAGAGCGTGCCGGGGAAATATGCCTGCTACATCTGCAGGGATCCACCAGGTAAGAGTGAGCCACTATGTACTGCCCCCTACTGGAGATGCATTGAAATAACATCTGTAAAATACAGTGGTCAGTGGTGCTGCACAAATGTCCGCTTTCTTGTCATGCGGTCAGGCCAGCGGCAGAGCCAGCGGTACTGGTGCGACCGGGATTGGCTGAGCAGCGGTCACATGTATGGCCTACCTTTCCTGGAGGAGAACTACTCGCACCAGAACGCCAAGAAGATCGCTGCCACGCACCAGCTACTGGGGGACGTGCACCGCGTGGCCGAAGTGCTCAGTGGCCTGCAGCTGAAGATGAGCGTCCTGCAGTGAGTGTCGGCAGGGGATGGGAGTCCATGTGTCACAGTGATAATGAGTATTAATGAGTATTAATGAGTATTAATGAGTATGGGCGCAGTAGTAGATATTAGTGTGTTTGGATGGTTTAGGATGAGGCATTTTTTTTTTTTAGAACTTAGCATACACTATGTCTAGTTTTTCTGGGGCGTGTCCTCTGCGTATGTGACCTGTAAGCTCCGCCCCCTCAACAGGAGTCAGACCAGCCCCGACCTGAAGATGTGGCGGCAGCCCTGGAGGCAGGCAGAGAAACCCAAGAGGAGGAGCGTGGCCGGGGGCGTGGCCACATGGTCCCCACTGCCGAGTGATGTCGACGAGAAGGGCGGGGCGGCTCCAGAGGCCACAACAACAGACAAAGTGCAGCCACGCCCCCTGCAGGCCTCTTACATCAGCAGCGAGCACTGCTACCAGAAGCCGTGTGCGTACTACCCAGCAGGGGAGCGCCGGCTGGTGGTGGAGACGTGGGGTGGGTCTCCCTGCCCGGAGCTGGAGCGTGGCCTGCTCAGTACCGAGGAACCACTGGAGCGTGAGTGTGGCATGGCCCACGGAGCCCCGGATCGGGCCAGACTCAACACGGTGAGCCTCACACCACAGAGCCTTTATTGGTACACATGAGCATCTGGCTCACGTGTCTCCGCATCCCGCCGGGTCACAGGAGGAGGACGGCCGCAGGTGGATGCTGGCGGCGTGGGCACGTGAGGAGAGCGTGCTGGGCACCGGGGAACCAGCAGGGGGTGCTGGTTGCCTGCCACGCCAATGGCAGAACAACCTGCTGGATCACATCGAGGCCGTGCAGGACGAGGTCACCAACCGCATGGATTTCATCGAGAGGGAGCTGGATGGTGAGGCACTCTGGCGCCGCCCCTGTGGCACATTTCATATTTCTTTTATCTATATCGTATGTAGTTTTGTTCAAAGCGACATACAAGTGCCATACAGTACATCACAAGCACACAGTTGACAGGGAGCTAGCTTAGGCATAAGCGTAGCTAGGCTGAGCTTCCAGAGAGAGCGGTTATGTGTGCGAGCTAGCGTAGCGATAGTTGGACGGTACGTGTCAGCAGCATTTATGCTGCTAAATTGGGCACACCGGCTTCGTTTAGTCAAGTCGGTTTGTCATTTTAGCCATATACACAGCACATGGTGAAATGAAACCTTGCACCATGATCTTGTAGGTACAACACAAAGAACAAAAACGGAAACAACACAAGACTACACAAGTGCTGGCAAGACGGAACTATGTAAAGTGCAAGGAGAGCAAAGAGAGAGAGAGAGTGCGGGATACACAAGAGCATCGATACAATATTACAGGACAAGACAACATGCAGTTAACAAGAACAGTAACAGTGCTAGTCTGACTGAGTATAGTGTTATGACAGATACTGTATAGTAGCAGCAGAAATAATGCAAGATTGAGGTACTTGGCAATAAATAAATAATTGTGTAAACAGCAGCAGAACAGAGAATGTGCAGTTTATGATAAAGGGTTATATGAACCCAAGCCTAGGGTTGGCTGGCCTGCTGACCGGTCACTCGGGGCCTATGTTGACCTGCCGTGTCTCCTCTTCCTTCTCCACAGTCCTGGAGAGCTGGCTTGACTACACGGGCGAGCTGGAGCCCCCCGAGCCTCTGGCCCGCCTGCCCCAGCTGAAGCGCCGCATAAAACAGCTGCTCTGTGAGCTGACCAAAGTGCAGCAGATCGCTCACTGCTGTTCCACATGAGGGTGCCGTTGAGCCTCGAGCCTCCACCCTCCCCCACGCCCACAACCTGAAACTTTCACGGTCAAACCCATCATGTCTGCATACATGACAGGAGATTTTCATCCAGACTGGTTAATTCCAGGGCCCTACAGATACAAGAACCTGACTTTGGAGATGGGGGCTGGGTGGTGGTTGAGGTTGAGGGGGGGGGGTGTTGGGTATCTTGAGCAGGGCAAGGATTTTGGGGGGCCAAAATCTTGTGGAAGGCAAGATGTCAAGGAAAAGAGCCAGAGACTCTCTAGAGGAGCGTACCTTAATGTGCTCAAAAAAACGGAAAACAACCTTTCGGTCCTTGAAGGTCCCCGGTTTAAAAATAAAAAAAAGCCCAACAAACTTCAAGTGTCATTTTAATTACATGTAAGGCAGTTTTAATGTTCCTCTGTTCTTATAACCAGTGTGCATTAAAATGCCTTCCTTCACACAACAGCCAGTTTTTATTATAGGTGTCGCTAGACAACTTCAAATGCCTCCTCTCACTTTTGCCCCCCCCCCCCCCAAGCTATAAACACTGCATATGCCCTCCAGCGGTCTTGGGGGGACAAGCTTTCTTCTTTGTTCACTTAGAAAAATGACCAGGCCGCCAAACAAACTTTATTGCTGGGAATCATCTTTCAAAATCCTGTATTTCAAACGGGCATGCCATTATTTACGGCACCAGCCGTATTGTAACGAGTTCTGCTCGTTCTCCACTAAAGAGCCATTAGGTGCCATTTTTACAAAATGGTAGCGAACGCAAGAGCCACATGCTACAGTGGCCATTCCATGTCTTGGCAGGGAGAAGAAAAAAATTAGTAACGATACGTGTTACTTTGCTTTTTTTGGTACCTTTTTGATTAAAATATTTCTAAAATGGCTGGTTGGCTAAATGTCTTGTAGGGTTTATATCAAAAGATGCTTTGCAATACTCAATTGTTTAATCAAAATCCTATAAACAAGTAAGTTGGTTACCTTTATATTGTAAAGGTAGCAGAATTCTTCAGAACTGAGGTTTTGAATGGTGAGGATGTGTGCTTTCTTAAGAAAAAAATTCCAGTATTTATTGTTTAAATAGCGTGTTTAGCCAAGACCATCTCCGTCCACGTTGTATGAAATGCCTTCACCCGCTGACCTTGGTGTCACTGTTGTCTATGGGAAGTCGTACGATCGGGTGAGTTTACATTATACATGTTAGTGGGATTTCTGTCGTATCATACTTCTATTCCGCAATGTCAGTGTTTTTACAGTTATTTTCAATGCCTTCCGGTTGTACATAATTTTTTTTTTTTTAAACTGTGGTTTGCTTTGTTCTCTAAACGTTTTATTTATTGCGGATCAAAAAGTTAATTTATTTGATTCTCCCAACCCCCCCCCCCCTTTTTGGACGCAATGCTGTGTTAGGGTGTGGGTTGTCTTGAGCTTGATTCGACAGCTGTCCTGTTAGGAAAAAGAAATAGTTTTTTTTTATGTTATCTATACCCGTTTTGTAGTGGGTCATTTAGAGGTAAAAGGAGATGCAAGGCATTTAAAAAAATTTTTGCACAGTGTTTTACAGTGACCGTTACCGTCTAACGGGAATTCCGTTGTCTGATGGGGTAACCATTGGCCTGGCTGGGACACTAGCGGTCATTTCCCTCGCTTCATTCCTCATCGTGTCTTCTGTGGTAGTGCTGATGTCCGTTCTGTTAAGCTGCTGTCGATAGATTCATCTTAAAGGGTTTGTGTAGATACTTTGCTCACACTGCAGAGGAAGGGGAGTGCTCAGCCCCGCCTTCTGTTAAAATTCACTACTGTAGATTTACACGGATGTCAAGCCATAGGAAAAAAAATGCTTTTTTGTTTAGCATTATTTTCTGTGTGCCCCCCATTTGAACTCGTTCACATTATGAAGCAGTATGTTCTTTTGACTGAAAAATTTGGGGGTTTTTTTCTGAGGTGATTGCGAGAAATTCTACTGGACTTGATGTTTGTACAGCTGGATTCATTACTGGCAGTAATATTTTGACAAAACTGTTGCAACATCCTCGACTAATCCAAGAAAATAAACAGTCTTTTCCAAAAAAAAGTTCTCTGGGATGTGGTTCACCTTGGTGTGGCGCTTTTACTGGGATCCAGAAGGGGGGGGGGTCCATTATGTATCAGCATGATCTTTACACCACATGCTGAGAAACCGAATGGAGGAATCCCCATCTTGTGACCGCAGGAGATGCCGGCTGTCATACGTCCATTAATGCTGCCTGTTTGCATAGCTCATGTTTATGGGCTTCCATTGGCTACAGACTTAAAATCAGCCTAACATCACGTTTAAAACACAGCAACGACTGTGAAATACCTCTGCTGTGTTCCCTGGAATAATTTGAAATATCCTTATATTTGAAATGTGCTTGGTATAATGGACCGATAAACAAAAAGTGCCTAATATATATGAAAACGACATTAAAATTCTCACTATCTATATATAACTAAAATTATAGAAATACTAGATTTTCTTTATAAATAAGATAATATAAGGAATAAAGGATTCTCATTATAAACATGATTTTCTGTGTAAGGAGTGCAAGTGATTCCGTGTAAGTAAGATCACACAAGAACGACCGTAATGAAGAGCGGAATGCCTCAGCCTCTAGGTGGCGCGGCCGCTGCTCTTTCGCTGTCTCCCGACGTGCAGAGTAGTTCCGCCCCGCCAGTGACGTCAGCGCTCTGGCTATCGGCAGGCAGGGAAACGTGCTGTGGAAGGCCGTGTCTGAGTCCAGTTTCACCTCCGTCCAGTTACTCGCTTCCGCGACCCGCACGAGGCGCAGAGAGGGGCCGTGTCGCCGCTCACCCGGTGAGTACCGCCCGCTCTTAGTCCGGTTCGGCCCGGCCGGGCACCTGCTAAGCGGCTAAATGCTATTCGCTCCAGAGCACTTCGATGTCCGCTTGGCCGCTCAGTGCGGAGCTCTAGCTCCACGTTTGTTTTTCTCACGGCGGTGCTGAGCGACGTTTTTAGAGACACCGGAACTGGATTAGTCGGTGTAGGGGCTGAAATGGTTGGCTTTGAGACGACCCAGCCGCGGTACAGCCAGATGCATATCATAAAAGAAACACCCGTTTTCCGTTAAAACTAACAGACACCAGTAAAGCCTCTTCTCCTTGCCGTTTGTACGACCCTCCAGGTGACACTTTGATTCAACAGAGCAGCAGAACGCAAACGATTCCTTCTTAAATAATTCACCTTCATCAAGTTTTTATCATATTATTATTATTTTTGTTGTTGTTGTTATTATTATTATTGCTGTTGTTTATTATTATTATTATTATTATATTGTTTTTTGTTTTCCCGGTTGCTGTATTATGTGTATACGTGTTTTGCGTCATGCGTGATGGGCAATATCCAGTCGTGCATGGAATCCCTCGCCTCTTCCAGGTACCTTTTCCTGGTGGATGCTCCCTGTTCATTAAAAGTAACCCCCGCCCACCATCTTTTCCCCGCCGATCTCTAATAACACTCTTCCCGGGTTCCCGCGTGCTTGCACAGTTCAATACGGTGCCCGATTGAAGCGCTGTGACCGGCAGTTCATACCGGCCAGGGCCATCCTGGTAAAGTGCGGTGTTAAGGTGGGCAGCCTCGGTCTGCTGGCCAGAGTGTTTTGGGATTATAAATAAAGGGCAAGTTAGTGTTTCTCTAGTTTTAGATTTTTTTTCAAAATATTTGGCCCATATGAAACCATCTGGTGTTTTACTCCCTCTGCCATGCTAACGCAATTAATTTTTATATATTGTTTTTGTCCACTGTTGGCTTTGAAGCCCACTAGACTGTTTTTTTTCCCCCTCAGTGTGCCCTTTAAGTGTGTCTTACTCTATGTCGACTGTGTCGTCTTCTCCAGACAGATCCTGATGGCGGAAAACACAGGCAAGCGGATTAGGGTGTAGCAGTGCGCTGTTGCGGTGTTCCATGCTGGACACCGCTCTCGACAGCCTGTCGCTTGTTTTCCAGCTGCCCCTAAATATGGGACCAGCTCAGGACTAACAGAGAGGGGAAGCGTAGGAGAGTTAGGCCTGTGAAATAGTTTTAGTTGGGAGCTCAGCTTAAATGGAAGCTGTGTGTTTTGTGAACTTCGGCCCTCTTGACATTTATTATCCTCGTGGTTTTGGGGGGCGGGGGGGTGTTTTTGGCTGACAGGAAATTTTCCAGCAGCAGTAATGGATTATTGCGCCCTAGTCACTGGAAAAAGGCAGAGAGAGCAGGAACATGGCTACCATGGATTATTGCGCCCTAG
>JAABNX020000143.1:9193089-9224136 GCA_015163995.2 Mormyrus lacerda
GACACATTTCGTTGTTGCGCACTGTGTGCTGTGCTGTGGTGTGTTAACAATGACCACCGATCACCAAATTCTAATTCATAAGGGGCTTGTGAAAAGCATTCCTGAGTCTCTAAAACACGCCGATCCCATTGATTCCTAGACAATTTCACGAGTATCAGCTAACTACAGCCAGTCACAGAAATAGACTATACTTCCTAACCGATTACACACCTCCACAGAGGTCAGTGAGGCTCTCTGCTGCCCCCTACGGGAGCCGTGTTTTATACGGGGCTACAACAACGTCCCTGTGATAAGAGGAACTCCACCCCCACCTGTCAGGAAACCCCCACTCAACTGGAACGAGGTGGATAGGTAAGATCTTGCCGAGGGGCCCCCTTCTCATCTGGGCGGAGAACCCCTTTCATCTTTGACCTTTCATGGAGATGCGGGGTGCCAGCCTCTCTTGCCTTCCATGTGACATTCGGGGTTTTCTTCTTACTTGACTTTTCCTGTTTTTCTGTGACTCTCCCACACCGTGTGGGCATGTGACTGCAAGTGGCTGCGTCGCTACTCCATGATCGCTCTGCTCAGCCACTTCTAAGGGCCGCCATTCACACGCCACCTCTGTCCTCAGCACCATGATCTTCGGTCAGAACGAGGGAGACCCTGGAGACAACCCGATGAGTGAGGGGCTGCGAGAGGCCATCAACTCCTACCTGCTGCTGACGGAGGAGGCCAGGTGTGAAGCCTGCAATGGCTGGGAGACCTGAGGGACCAAGCAGCCACACCTGCACCATGTGCAAGAAATACTGCGCCACCATCGGTCCCCACCAGGAGGCGCATACGTGTAGGGGGGGGGGGGGTTGACAGTGACTGTTTTGCTGCTCCTTCCTGTTCTGAACTGCAGGAGTCTGTGTCTTTCAAACCCGGAATGCCCTCCACTGTTGTATGGGGTCTAGATACAAAGACCGAGATCACATGAGGCCTGCTTCTGCAGCTCAGATTATGGTTAGGGCGCCCCAGCAAGGGCGGGGGCGGAAAAAGTCTGGCTGCACAATGGCAGGAGGATTTTGTGGGTTCTGTGCCGAAGGCAGCGCCAAAATGGAATCCCATCACCCAGGCTGCTGCGGGGGCTGAACTCGGCCACAAATACAGCTGCTTCACCCCGAACTGCAGCTGACCCGGCAGAGGTGGCGCCATGTTTAAAAAACAATTAATCAAAACAGGTACCCTATCAGTCAAAGGTTTTTACACACCACAGGTTTTTTATCACTTTTCCATTTATTTCATAAACTGCTGATTTTTTATTCTTGCTAAGCACTGGAAAGTTGAGTGAACAACTATAAATGAAAATATAAGTCAAATTAAACAAGTTTCCTGGAACATGGAAGTACATGACGATGCAGGACTGACATCCTATTAACTGGTTGTGTGTTGATGGCAAAGTCACTAGTCAACTGGTTCAACCCATGAAACAGAGCATTTAATGTCCCTTGTAGAAAGAATGCATTGAATTTTCTCTGCTGTTATAACTGCCAGAGGGGATTATTTTGATTAATCAAAAATGTGACATTTTCTTGCTAATAAAAGCACTCAAGTGGTGAACATACTGTAAATGTTTTTGTTAGCAAAGTATTTTGTGCATTTAGTGAGTAACATGCAAATATAGAAAATCTCACTTTTGTGTGCAAAAACTTTTGACTGGTAGGTTACATTTGCACACAGTTTACTGTGAACTTAAACCATGCTTATTTTAAGTATTTCAACGGATTTTTGCTCAGTTGCAAAAAAATAAACCAGCTATTAAATTCATTTCCCAGAATGTCCCTGTAATTGATTTGAATGCATCACCCCATGTTTTCATTTTTCATTTAAAAAGAAAGATCCCTTTCTCTGACCCAGCGTAACTGTGATGCTGTTTTGGTTTTGCAAAGCCTGTGATTCCTAAACATGACACCACTGCATCATTGCACGGAAGTGCGCTGTGAATTTAGCGCACAGGTGTTAAGCTTGTGGCTAACGTGGAGGCCAAGACAATACAGCGTCCCTTGCAGACTCCCTGTCTTCTCAGAAGGTACAAGGGCAAGTAGGCTGGTTCTGATGCGGTTTCTTTGCATTTCTTATGACACCTTTCAGCCAGTGTGGACTTTCCATGGCAACACATCAGCCCACTGAACCATCACCACATCAATGCCAAACCACCCATTAAAGGGAGATTTGCAGGAAGGCTTGAGCGAGGCATGATGTTCAGGAGAAAAGAGCTCTATTAATAGGCGTTATTGTGACACAAAGGGTGACGTAAAACAGTTTTTCATATGTTCAATCTGGGTAGGGTTACCATACGGCCAGGTTTCCCCACACACAAATTTTCATTTTACGGGGTGGTTAGAGAAATTCATTAATATTCATGAGAAAAATACTATCTCATTGGTCGGTGAACACAATACTCATTAATATTCTGATCCCCAGATACATCCTCTTTTTCGTCTTACCAAATATCGTAACCCTAAATCTAGGGATGGCAGTATGACTCACACCTCCAGGGTTGAGGGTATGAATCCTGCCCCACCCTCATGTTGCACTTTCTTAATAACTATCTTGTTATATAGAGAAGACATATAGCTTAATGCCGATTGGTCAGTTTTTGTGGACCCTCCTATCTAAGTGAAACGTCATCATAAGTATGAGGTAAGTAAGAAGTAGCCCAGAGTTATTCAAACTGTGGGATGTGCCCCCAAAGAAATTGCAGGGGGGGTGCAGGTGAAGGGAAAAAAACTAAATTGGGGGGAGGGTTGAGCTGGGGGTGATCTATTTTGAAATTGTAAGCTTCAGAAATATAAAAAATAATGTAACACATCATATGACACAAACAACTTTAAATAATTAAAATGTGTAAAGCAGAGAAGCACTACATAGTGACTGCATCAAGCTGTTATGACTAATAATGTAACAAAAGTTTACAGTAGAAAAGTTGCTGAGTTGATGCTGACATACTTGGACGAACCATGGAGAAATTTCTAGTTGCTAATAGTGTTAAAGGAAAATGTGATGGCAAAGCAGCACCTAAAATGGAAATGAACGGAAAACATGACAAGCCTTAGGGGCCAAAAGGCTGACAGCCAGAACACCGTTAACCTGAACAGTGAGTCTGACCACATTTGTTTCAGTCAAACATCCCACAAAATGAATTGTATCCACAAAGCAGAGCAAAGCAGCGCAAAGCAGAGCAAAGCAGCGCAAAGCAGAGCAAAGCAGCGCAAAGCAGAGCAAAGCATTAGGACACCTCAATTAAGTTGTTTTCACAAGACAACTGTTGAATAAGCACTGAATTCAGATTAATACATATTTAAATGTTTGATGATTTATTTTTGCTGTATATTAAGTAAGATTTTGATGGTTCACCTTGTTGCATCACTACTGAGCTCTTCTCATTTTCAGTGCCTGAAACTGGACAGCAGTTCTAAGACGCGCACATTACGATGGGGCCGGCGTGGTTTATACGTGTGGAGTTTGCGTGTTCGTGTATGTCATTGTGGGGTTTCCCCTCACAGTCCAAAAATATGCCAAATTGTCCATAGGTGTAAACGGTGCGTGGGCAACTGCGATGGGTTGGTGCCCCATCCTGGGTTATTCCCTGCCTTATGCCCGTAGCCTCTGGAATAGACTAGATTAAATGGTAAGTGAAAATCGACGTACAATACAAGGGGCAAAGAGGGCACTGGTCATTATGCAGCAGAGTCCAGCTGCGAAGTGAGATCTGCTCGGTGGACACGGTCCTGCCTCCATTATGACCAGACTGTGATCTTCAGCAATGATGAGTCTTCATGATCATCAGCCGTTATGCGACTTCTCATTTCCAAATGCTTAAGCAGATTCTTACACGGCATACTTTGTTAAGATCACACTGAATACAGCTGACACATCCACCATGACAGTTCAAACACTGCACTGTGAGCCCATCCCTTTACAGAAATTCAGTGTGTTATGATCAGATTATAGTGACGCCCAAATAAAGGAATCAGGACAGGGTTCCTATTTTACACATTCAAGCACACATAACTCTGTTAATCACGCATAGAACACTTAGGCCGTTTGAGAGGCCTTTGTCACAATCTGAGGTCTTTACTTACTACCTGCTAACTATATGATCTTGTGATACACTCCACTTTCAAGAGGTCATAAATTATAGTATATAATTAAATCTGTGTGCATATACAGTATTATATGTTCAGATGCTGTACAATAAAGGTTAAGGATTCAGAATTATAACTTGAAGGGTATTGGTTCAAATCCCTGAACTAACAATGTGGTTCTATCCTTAAAATGATAAAAATAGATGATACAAATCATACTCGACATTATATTGGATGTGTGTCACAAAATCAAGTAAGCAATATTTTGTTTATGCGGTCATTCTGTATTTTCAAGTTTGTATTTAAGTACAATTTATTCATTTACAATTCATAATAAACAAATATTCCACAGCCCTAAGATGCATTATGTTCGGTTAAATGGTGACTCTCCCTTCATATGTAACAGTAGGTGTACATGAGTTCTGGACCACCGAGATCCAAATTGGATATGAGGTCATCGAAAACGAATGGGCAGAAAAGCGTACAAAAGGTACCTCACTTGTTCAACAACCAATACCTGCATAGAAGCAGGATCTTTACGTCGAGAACTTATAGAAAATAGTTAATGGGGCCACCATGCCCTGAGATTAGCACTCTGCTCCTCAGAATATATGATAAACAAGTCCATCATTCATAATTTGTATGGACTGTTTCATTGAATAAAGAATGATTTAACCTCATGGAATGTTTCCTTATGTATATACGGAATATATACAAAGTGCAATATAATGGTATTGTCTTGTTAAAAAAAATATATATATATATATATATATACATACATATTTTTGTAAAAATGTTTTGTTGAAAAAATCCTCTGAAGTTTTGTTGTGCCCTTTTAAACTTTTGTTCAAATCAATTGTACTCTGCAAGTTCGTCATGCTACAACTAAAATGGTCGTCACTTTCTCGCCGCTATGTTAGCGCACTACTGCCCCCTCCTGGTTGATGCTTGATACATGTCGATGTCTCCCAGGATAAAAAGCATTGGATAGTTCTTGCCATCTGTCTATCTCACAAAGCAGTGCATGGCAGAATCGAGTTAAAAGGGCGTCAGACACCATGCGCATGTTCAATGTGCATCTCCATCTCCATCTCCAAGTGTGTTACTTAATGGACACTGAGATTGAAACTCTAATATATCTGTGAAAACTGAGACATCAGTCCTCCATAATTTAATCGGGGGAATGATGATTCAGTTAAGGCAAGTTTCCCATTCAGACTCATTTAAATTTGTATTCAGCTGTATTACAGTCAAGTGGGATTAGTCATACATAGCCACAGTTTCAGGCAGATAACCTCATCTGCAAAACCACTAGCCCTTATAGTATTTTCCAGCCCTTGAAAATTTTTTTAAAAATGCACAATAAAAAAGGTTCCCGACATTAGTATTACGCGCGAAAAAACCCAAAAGCAGGACGAGCGACCAGCAGTAGCTCCTGAATTACGCTATATTGGGGATTGGGTCGGTCGCTCCGCAGATGGCGCTGGAGACGCCGCTGTCCGTCCGCGCGCTCACGTTTTCCTGCTCGCGACACTTACGGAAGAAAGAATGATGGCGACGCTTGCGGGGCCCGAGTCCCCTCGGACGGGGGCGACGCGAAGCGACCGCGGCGGGAATATAGTGACGACGATCAGCCGGAGCCAGATCACCGGCCGCGGGATTTGTCGAGGGACGCAGGTAGGTCGCGCCTGAAGCGGCCAGCAGCGCTGAGCCCCGTCTAGGTACGCTCGTATGGGGAAGGCCGCCCATAGCCTGGGACTGACGTACGGGAGGTCGCCGCGGTGCAAGTCACTATGTCGATGAGACTCAGCGACGACGGACACGCTTTCTGGGTGCAGTTAAGCAGCTGCAACAAAAACAACAACAACAATAAGTCATCCGGGCGCAACGGCCGGGAGCAGGATGCTGAAAAAGCGGAACTTAAGCAGGGCTGCAGAACGGGGAAGGCGGCGTCCCTGTGGGGCTTCGGCTCGCCGGTTCGCCGTGGATGGCCGGTCCTCGAGAGCCAGTTAGAGCCTCTGGCCGGCACTTCGACACCATTTTCATGGTTTATTAAGCAGTTTTACAGCCACCTGGCTGATAGCACCTAGATGGCAGCGTCCAGTCTCCCTTAATCCCACGGCCCCCCGAACGCCCCAGCCTGGATCCCGAGAGACTGGGGCCCCTGGCGGTAGCCAGTTCGCTATCCTGGCCGGTTCTCGGCGTACGTAGACACGGTCTGCGGTCCATACCCCAGCGAGGTCCCGGGTCTCTCTCCCTGTAATATGCCGGGGAGGAGCTTTATCGGGGTGAGCTGTGCTTGGGGGAATCGGTGACCTCGGCTCGATCTTCGCTTGCCGTACACGTCACTCCAGGGTCTCCAGCCGGCCCTCCGGCTGCTCGGCGTCCCACTGCGGTCGGAGGTGATGCTGGAGCCTCCGTGGCCCCGGTCGTGGGTTTAAATTAAAGTATAAAAAGCGGCTGAATAGTGGGGTTTGGCATTGGACTGATTTCACCCTATGGATCACCTGCTGAATGTCGCGGTTTTACCATAAATGCTGTCCTTTAATAACCCGCTTATGGTAGGCAGAACCTGAACAAAACAGCTTGTTTCTTCTTTTTTTCTTCTTCTTTTGAGACTACACCTCTGCCCTTCCCCAGGTGCCAGAAGCCCTGCTACACGAGCGGGACCACCGGGCACGCTGGCATGGTATCCCCATCCTGCTGCGGAGGTTGCATGAGGCCAGCCACCCTAACAGTGACCTCAGCCGGGCCCACACCGTGCTCAAGGTGAGTCGCCCCAACACCCATGGAGACCCTTTCTGCCCATCCCAATGCCTGGGTGGGCAGACTCCACCCATCTAGATGTTCTGGGAGGAGGGAGGGAGTGTTTTATGGGCTTCACTGGAAATATAGGACAAATGTGTCCAATGTGGCTGGACCTGTGGCCTCTCATCCCCTAGGTTGCGAGTTTGATTCCCGCCCGTCGTCATTTGCATGGATGTCTCTGGTCCTTAGCATAGAGGGTGAGATACATAAAGTGTTCTGTTACCATTTTCCAGGAAATGTCACCCTTGCTGTCCATGGAGGCCATGTCTCTTGTGACCGAAGACAGGAAGTTCGCCCAGGAAGCCACCTTCCCCAACACGTACACCTTCGACCTCTTTGGGGGCGTCGATGTGAGTTTTCAGACACAATGAGGGGAGTGTGACTGAGTAGTGCTGAAGGTGTGAGTGGGGGGTCGGTTACTGCACCCCATATTTATGTGCTTTTAAGGCTGCTCTGCGATTCGGCGGTTGGGCACTACGGCAAATGTTTACACCCTTTCTCAGCTGCTTTGCGATTCGGGGTTGGGCACTGCGTCCCATGTTTGTGCCTTTCATGGCTGCTCTTTCTTTTTACACAGCTCCTGCTTGAAATGCTCATGAGGCCCACACTGTCAACGCAGAAGAAGAAACTGAAGAGTAAGCCGGACGCAACTCGGGAATATGGGGATGGGCTCGCTCTCCTCCTGTCGCCTCCCTGTGGTCAAATGATGGACGGCTCTGTGTATTTATTGAAATCCCCTTTCTTACGCCGCAGAGCAGTTACACCACTGATGTTTTTGTCTGGAGTCGTTGAGCTGGGCCATGAGGACGGATGCTTTGTAACCAGCAGTAGCCTTATTTGATTTCTCTCCCTCTACAGTGAATGATGACCTCATCAAGGACTGTCTAAGTGTTCTTTACAACTGCTGCATATGTGTAAGTCTAAGAGGTCATGGCTTAGTGGGGGTTGGACTGTATCGGACGCACTTAACTTAGGAGGCACCGTCGTGTTTTTGTATTCGTTCGGACCCAGTTGCTTTTCCAAAGAGATGGTGGTTCAGCAGCATCTGGAGACTCTGTGTCTTTCCTCCTCTCAGACGGAAGGTGTCACAAAAAGTCTTGCAGCCAGAGATGACTTTGTTCTCTTCCTCTTCACGTTGATGACGAATAAGAAGACCTTTCTGCAGACCGCCACACTCATCGAGGACATCTTGGGTGTTAAAAAGGTCCGGCGGCCTCAGTCATTCAGTTCGCTCTAATTTTTTTTTCGTTTATTGTGACGTCTACTTTTTATGTAGTGTCACTACACAGATCACTGATGGATCTTCTGTTGACTAAAGTTAGTAAAATGCTAAGAACTCTTTGGTAGGTTGTCAAGGGCTCAAATGAAGTGCCTGTTAAAATCTGGTCATGGCAGTTAAGCCAGAAGGATTAAGCATACATATGTTGGGTATAAATTTGCAAGAGATTGAGTGTGGTTAAGTGTGGGGGTGTGGCCATAATCATGATGCCCTTCTCACTCCCCAGGACATGATCCAACTGGAGGGCATCCCCAACCTGGCTGGCCTGGTGCAGAGCTTCGACCAGCAGCAACTAGCCAATTTCTGCCGCATCCTGTCCGTCACCATCTCAGAGCCCGACCTCGGTCACGATGACAAGCACACCCTATTAGTCAAGAACGCCCTGCAGAGGAAGAACTCTGGCCCATCCCAGGCTGAGATCAACCAAGGTTGGGCACGCTCTGCCCCAGTGCACCTTTTTGGGGTACAGGCATGGGTGGCATGAATGAGCAAAGTAAGACCAAAGGGTTATAGCTGACCCCTCTGTCGTCAATCTTCACCCCATTCCTGGACAGTAACTCTGCTGGGAATACCTGGATTCATCGAGCGTCTCTGCAAGCTGGCCACGCGGAAGGTGTCGGAGGCCACAGACACCTCCAACTTCCTGCAGGAACTGGAAGACTGGTACGCCTGGCTGGACAATGCGCTGGTGTTGGATGCACTCATCCAGATCAATGGCTCAGAGGCGGAGCAGAGCAGCACAGGTAGCTCCGCCTAAAGGCAGAGTGGTGAAACTGCATGGTCCTGATCTTTGTGTGCATGTGCAGGTCTGTGTGTGGGCACTTCTCCATTGCATTCTTGGTACTTTCCCTTTTGCGCTGACTTCTGGTTCGAGTACCAGTACCAAATCAGCTGGAGTACTTATTTGGTATTTCAGTATTTTGGGGTGTTTATTGTTCATTAGTTATGGAAATAGCCAGTTTATGAAACGATACAATTGGTGTCTTGGGAAAAAAAGTTTCAAACTCCGAAACCAATATTAAACGAAGTGTAGATAAAAAAAAAAAAAAAGTTATGATAATGTATGTGTGGACAAATGAGACCCAAGCTTTAATTGCGATCTGGTCAGAAGAACCTGAAGATCAGGATGGCAGGCATGACATAAATTATTTGCTGTAATATAATATGGCTGCACAATATTTGAAAAATTCCAATATGGTTATGTATGATTTTGTTATAATAAATATAGGGATTTTTATAGAGCGAAGAAGGAGCTCAGCATAAATTTCTTGTGTGTGTGATGTGCAGTAGAGGAAGGACACTAGAGGTGCACTTTAAAGACCACAGAATCTAAGTGATTTGCAATTGACTGCAATACTCATAAAAACTACTTTTATGATTGTGGATGCGTTTGTGACCAAGAAGTTGTTCACTAAGGTTCGGTAAGAGACCCGGTATCTTGAGTAAGGTATTTAATCCAATAATTGTTTTAAAAATTTTGTCAGATTTTCAATATTTATCTGTAAAATTCATGGATCAAACTTTTAGGGTAATATTCATTTTTTTCCCCGTTTTATTTTTTTTAGGTTAATTTCCACAATGCATAAACATAGGGTTGTACTGGACCATATTGCAGTGCTGGTGTCCGTGCTGCTTAATAGCCCGAGCTGTCTTTGAAATATTTGAC
Source organism: Mormyrus lacerda (assembly GCA_015163995.2). Taxonomy (NCBI): domain Eukaryota; kingdom Metazoa; phylum Chordata; class Actinopteri; order Osteoglossiformes; family Mormyridae; genus Mormyrus; species Mormyrus lacerda. The sequence goes on from JAABNX020000143.1 coordinate 9,202,955, forward strand.
CTCTGGTGCTCAGGGGCAACAGAAGCATCACTGCCCCTTACGTGCCCTTGCTAGTTAACGTTATACTTGCCCCGATGACGGCAGATGCCTAATGTTGGCTAGTAGCTGTCTTAAACACGGTTAAAATGCCTAAGACTAAACGGTCTAAAGTGTGGCTGTATGTCACTCAACAGCATTCTCACATTATATGAATTGTAGACATTTCATGTGTTTAACTGTGCGAATCCCCAGCCTTAGCGAAGGTGAATGGTCATCTGCTGTCTAATAGAAGCCGTTTATGGCAGTATGTAGGTCACAGGGCTCAGCATGTGTGCTCTTATGGAAGGTTGCTTTCTCAAATCCCAATCCTCACTCAAGTGTCGCTTGGACAAAAGTATCTGCCAATATCCTCACTCCTTTTAAAGGCCGCGGTAAAATCCCCAGGCTTGGGCAGAGGGGGTAATTGAGGTGTATAACTGACCAAATGTACCAGAATTATGACCCTGTATTTTGTGGTAATCCTTGTTTTTCACGGCTTAATTCCAGTTAAAAGCATCTTTGGGTTTATTTAATGGTTCAGCTGGTTTACTATTTGATCAGCTTACCTCCGGCACACAGATCTGTATAATGTATATTATCATCTGTTTATGCCACCCCAGAGTCGTCGGATGAGAGTGCCATGGCTGCCAGCCCCCTGAGGCACCGGCTGCCACGCTCCATGAAAGTGGTGCATGAGATCATGTACAAAGTGGAGGTCCTCTACGTGCTCTGCGTCATGCTCATGGGCCGCCAGCGTAACCAGGTGAGCCTCAAGAGCTCCCCCTCTTCGTCAGGCTGCTTTCGCGGGACTCCGTCTTGTTCGATGTCGTGGCGTTTATTACTGTAAATGCTGTCTAATATCACCCTTAAGCATCTGCCTCAGTGTATGACCAGCTTACTGCATTAGTAAGTGCTTCGTGCAGGTCTTTGCAGATGGCAGCATCTCTCCTGCTGTGATCAGTGACCAACGCCGTGCTCTCATTACCGAATTGTGTGTGTGCATGCATGTGTGTGTTTTCACGTGGTCACATGGTCTCGCATCCGTTTGCCCCGGCAGGTGCATAGGATGCTGGCAGAGTACCGACTCATCCCGGGCCTCAACAACCTGTTCGACAAGCTCATCTGGAGGAAGTACACATCATCCAGCCACGTGCTACACGCTCAGAACCAGCACTGTGACTGCAGCCCGGTGAGAGTGCCCCCCCTGCTGACTGTATGCTGTACTGCATCTCTGAGGCCCCCATGCTTTGACTGCTGTCCTCTATCTCCTCCTCTCTTCAGGAAATTTCCTTCAAGATACAGTTTTTGAGGCTCCTTCAGAGCTTCAGTGACCACCACGAGTGAGTGCCCCCCCTCCCCGTTCTGTAGAGTCTTGGCACTTTATCATTGTACTTGCAGATGTGTTCATGAATGAATGAATACTGTCTTTGTTCTAGAAACAAATACCTGCTCCTGAACACCCAGGAGCTGAATGAGCTAAGTGCCATTTCTCTGAAGGCCAACATCCCAGAGGTGGAGGCTTTGGTCAACACAGACAGGTACCGTGAGAGTGCCCTGGTCCGGGAGGTTTAGTATCAGGGTTAGCGTTAGCATCAGCATGCCCATCAGGGTTAGCGTTAGCATCAGCATGCCCATCAGGGTTAGCATTACGCTTATTGTGTCTTGCTACCTTCTGCAGGAGCCTAGTGTGTGATGGGAAGAAGGGTCTCCTGACACGACTCCTCACAGTCATGAAACGGGAGCCTCCAGACTCCTCCTTCAGGTGCTGACCGTGCATCTGACTTGGGAGGTGGGGGGGGGTGGGGATGCAGCCCCAAATTCGAAGCATGGCAGGGACTGGTTTGTTATTTATGGGGCCCCACTCAAAAAGTCACTTGGGGGCCCCCCACCACTCCCCCCAGTGTAGTGTCTGTGCCCAGCAGGAGGCCCCATGCGAATTTGTGGTTTGGGTGATATAAATACTGCCGCTGGTGGCAGAACTGATAGCAAGACGCGACCAGCCCATGTGATTCCCGGAGCCGTACGTGTCGATTCCTTGCAGGTTCTGGCAGGCCCGAGCCGTGGAGAGCTTCCTCCGGGGGGCCACGTCTTACGCCGACCAGGTGTTCCTGCTGAAGAGGGGTCTGCTGGAGGTGAGGATGCCCTCAATGCCGCCGTTGCCATGGTGATGTGCCATCTCACGTACCGCTGCTCTCTTCCTCACGGGCCGTTTCTGTGGCAGCACATCCTGTTCTGCATCGTTGACAGCGGGTGCAAGTCCCGTGATGTGCTGCAGAGCTACTTCGACCTTCTGGGCGAGCTCATGAAGTTCAACATCGATGCCTTCCAGAGATTCAACCGATACGTCAACACGGAGGAGAAGGTGGGCCTTCATCCCCGACTGCTCGGGCCGCACAGTGACCCCCCCCCCCTTGCCCTGCTGGCTCACCTCCATCCCTCCCTACCTGTTTGCAGTTTCAGATCTTTCTGACGCAGATTAACAGCTCCTTGGTGGACTCCAACATGTTAGTGCGATGCATCGTCCTGTCGCTGGACAGGTTTGAGAGCCAGTCGGAGGATGTCAAAGGTATGGGGCGGCGGGTGGCTTGACAATGCAGGTGAAAATGAGGCAGTCCACCCAGGATAGTGCAGGATTTGTAATGAACCAGCATGAGATGGTGATGGTGGGAGATCGGTGATGCTCTATGAGTAGTTTTTAATCTTCTGTGCTTTCCGTATTTTTCAAGTGTGCCAGCCTTGATGTTTAGGAAAGGACAGATAAACTCGAGGGGAAAAAATAGGATGGAAAAATTTTTGCCCTTTGGCATGGTCCATGGGCTCCTGCTCTAGTGTCCAGATTCAGGGATCTTACTGGACCCTGACCTCTCCTCACCCCGGCCTTCCTGCATTGTGGGGGGGGGGGGGGGTCTGGTGTGTTCTGCCTGATGCCCTTTGCACTGAGAGGTGTCCCTCACTCTGTCTTCAGTGGTGGAGACGCTCTCCCAGTGTCACCTGCTGTCCCACCTGGCTCGCGTGGAGAACCGGCTGGCCTTCCTCTTCAGGCTCATCAACATAATCAACGTGCAGACGCTGACGCAGGCAAGGCCCCCGCTGCCGTGCGCCCCCCTCCCATCTCCCTCCACCCCTCCATCTTCCGTCCGCTTATCTGGGTCAGGACCGCACATGGCACACGTCTGACTGTCTGCATTCTCTTTTGGAATGCTGGTGTCTGTCTGTCCTGCTGTGTTCAGGTCCGAGCTTCAAACATGCATGTGAAGTATGTGCACACATTCAAACTGTGTCATGTGATTTTCCCCCCCTGCCCCCCCCCCCAGGAGAATGTGAGCTGTCTGAACACCAGCCTGGTGATCCTGATGCTGGCGCGCCGTCATGGTCGCCTGGCCTGGTACCTGGGTGCCCTGCGGGAGAAGGAATACACTGAGAGGTACCCGGGCTGCCTGCTGAACAACTTCCACCAGCTGCTCTGCTTCTGGCAGCGGCACTACCTCAACAAGGACAAGGACAGCACCTGCCTGGAGAATGTGAGTGCGAGGACCCGGGCTGCCAGCCCCCTCTCCCTTCGTGTGAATATACACCGGGCTGAGGTGTGAGCGATGCTGCCCTACAGACCATATTCATGCTCGCTCTGAAAAGTAGACAATATTTACTGCTGTTTGGGTAAGATACTGAGCAAAAGCGCACCTGTGAGCACTATGAGGGACAGTTCAAACTGTGAGCTGGTCTGCCCCCGTCTCCCACGGCCGAAACAGCCAGAGCGAAGCGACTGCAGATGGGGAGCTGGCAGGATGGATGGATAGCAAGCGGCGTGTGCATAGTCATGGTGAAATAGTGGTGTTTTAATGCTGTCCCATTCTGTGTTATGGCTGGAGGTACAGCAGGTACATCAGGAGGGGGCAGTGCCTTGTAGCTGCAGGTGGCTATGGGTGTTACAGGAGTACGCTCCCCAGGACAGGATGGCCAAAATGTTTCATGAAGTTCTTCAATTTTGCCAGCATATTCTTGTCTGCGATTTTCTTGTCTGAACAGAATACCTCGCATTGCTGTAGATGTTATCTAGGTCAGACCGTGACTATTTTGAGGAATCTGGTATTTAGAAAGAATTTTCAGGCTTCTTGGCTGCTGCCTAGTTACTCCTCATGTTTTAGTATATTGCAGTGAGTTTCCAGGTCAGGAAAAAGAGATTCAAGGCATGGAGAAGCTCTAGTATCCAGCTAGTGCAATGTGACTCTTGACCCCCACCTGCTGGTTTCTGAATGCTGGTGCAGCGACAGCCAGACTCCTGCTGTCAGCCATGATAGTGGTCGCGCCAATGCCATCACCTTACCGCAGTGCTTGTTTCCCGCCTAAGCCCCCCGCTGAATCTCCCCCCAGAGCTCCTGCATCCCCTTCAGCTACTGGAAGGAGACTGTGTCGGTGCTGCTGGATGAGGACAGGACGTCACCCTACGCCATCGTCAGCTACATCGACCAGGCCTACATGGAACTGGAACAGCACTTTCTGGAGGACTAGGCTTGTTAGGGCCTTGTGGGTCAGGATATCCCGTGGAGGGGTATCTGTAAGTACGTGCTTGTGTGCCCTGAGGGGGCCCAGGGTTAACCCCCTTCCACACACACCTCCCACCCCCAGTCTGCTGGAAGGTGGCTACAGACATCTGTCTCCCAGGAAACAGGGACCCATGCAAGCTTGTAAGGTCTGCTGCCAAATGTTTCCCTCACCACTAGGTGGTGCTGAGGAGGCAGGATTAGGACCAGACAGCCAAGGGTCTCCTGGACTATCCTGTGCGCCTCAAGTGGGCCATCACCGATTGTTATGGACGCTTCAAAAACAATCTGTGTGGATGTCAAACGGACACGCTTCCTGCAGAGTGTGGCTCTAGCTGCCTCCCACACTGACAGTCCAGTCCCTTGTGAAAGCACAGGCGTGTGGCGTGAGCCCCAGGAAAGTACACGGGGGTTGTTCCGTGGCGTGTCCCCGTGGCTGTGAGGCTGCTGTCCTCTGGCTCCCCCAGCCAACCCTGCCCTGTCTCTGCATCAGAAGATTCCCTGGCCTCCCTCACAGTGTGGCTCCTTTTTATTTTCCAATTTCTTTGGTTTAATCAATTAGCAATTAATGCTTAATGTGTAAATATATACAGTATATATGTGTATGAAATAGCAGTGTGACCTTTCCCAGCGTGTGGGTGAGTCGGTTTTTATAACTTTTATCCTTGGGTCGCCACTGCTTATGAGGAGGGTATGATTAGCTATTCATATAACAGATGGGAATGTGCCCCCCCCCCCCACACACACACACACACACACACACATACATACTGGGTGGGGCCGTAGAGGCAGGGCTGAGTGTACAATTGCTCTGGGCCACCGGACTGACTTGGAAAACTTAGTGTTTGGAATTCAGCTACCTCAACTCTGCACCGTGTAACTTTATATGACCGCCTGCTTGTTCTTGACATCATGAGCTTTGGATGTTAAGATCCTTTATGGTGGAGATTCTGTTTAATCCCAGCATGCACCTGACGCAAGTGTGGTTTACCGCCCACACCTGGACGTCCCACAGTTAATCCGCGTCTGCCGTAGCCAGTCGACTCCATTCTCATTATGTCCCTCCCGCTTCATTTTCTACCTGTACCCCAAAGGTAAGTTACCCTCTGCATCCCTGATTAAGTCATGCCTGTCAGTCCTGTCCCATTCTATGGGGGGGGGTCACAAGGCAGTAATCTCCTTAAGGGTGTTAATGATCAGTGTATTGTCATTGTTACAGTCTACCGGCTCTTAATCTATTCTTCATTTTCATTCTTCTTACATGGGAACCTGAAGTATCTGGATATTAAACAACATTTAGTATCTCTTACAGGCATGTTAGAGTAAGGTCTTGTTGCCATAACGATGTCCAGTTTATGTTGCAGTAGCCAGTGTGTTTCAGTACAGCAGACTGAATGGGTATGAATTTTGGCTTGGTCCCCCCCCCCCCGACCTGTGCCTCTGATCTGTTTCAGCTGGTGCCCCTTGTGTTTCAGATCACCAGCATGCTAACAGATGGTGCAGTGGGCGTTTGTAAAGTCCGCCTTATCTCTAACGAGCCCTATGGCACCGGGCTCTTGTTCTTGCAGGTTTGTTTTTTTTGGTAGTGTGTGTGTAATGGCTTGGGCTCTCCTAATGCTATACGTCACTCTTGAAGGACACAGTCCTGGTGCTCAGCGTGTAGCTTTCTCTTGCACTCCGGTTTAACAGATGCCAGAAACTGCAGCAGTAGCCTGCTGCACGATGGTTAGGTGTGCTCACAGCAAACTGCTGCAGCGCTAATGGAACAGGAAGTCAGTCGGCCAGCAGCCAGCAGCCCATCCACAGGGAAACGGCATTGAATGACTTTTTTTTTTTTTTTTTTTAACAGATTGATTCACCTCTTAATTCATAAGACCCTCCCCGCAGAAATGCTATTTTGCATCATGCTAATGTCTCTTTCTCTTGAAATGATTTTGGATTTAGACTATTTAACTTTATTTGTAAATTTATGGGGGGTGGGAAATAAAATGGTAACAATATCAACTTGAAATCTGATCCTGTCCGTTTTGTGGTCCTTGTCATCGTCAGAGTTTTCTAGGTATAGTAGATATTTGCCTTGGCGAAGCACTTTAGTGAGTTTCCCCTAAATGGACATTTAAATGAATAAAACATGGTTCTGAATTTCACCTTGTTTTTGGCTCATCAATTAACACTAACTTGAAATGGGCAACCTAATGTAGCAATAATAATAATGATGATAAATTTTATTTTTATTTGTATTGCACTTTATATTTTAGCAATCTCAAAGTGCTACAGAGTAAAAAATAAAAATTAAAACCAGAGAATATAAAATACTTTAACAAAATGTCTTTCTAAAAGATGAGTTTTTAGGTTTCAGTATAGTTTTATGGCTGTTGCATCTTATGAGGACAGGAAGTGAAACAATTCACTGCTTTTATTTATTTTCCATATTTTGTTGGTATGCTTTCATTTATTCAGACTATTTTACCTATTGATACAGCAGGGTGAAACCTGATGTATAGCCGAGAGGTACAAGAGTACCACCTTCTGGGAATATTGGCAAACTGCAGGTTCATGTCCTGTCCTCTTCTGCCAGCGGCTGCTTTGGATAGCATGCATGTTTCAAGCTTATGGGTTATTACAGCGTGTAGTTCTTTTGCTCTACCCCACACAGTTACTGTAGCTGTTTTGTGGTTCCACACAGTTTCCAGAGGTTGGGTGGCGCTTCACTCTGCTGCCTGAAAATGTAGGGGAAGGGGTTAGCTTATGATAGGTGGCTGTAGGCTGCGAGCTGGCCTCACTGGCGTGACTAATGCATCCCGATCCGGTGCAGTCTGCTCATTACCATGGTGATCATGCAGCTCACCTTCCCTCCCTGGTCCCGGGTGCAGAGGCGTAGCTTGTTGACCAGAGTCTCTGCCATCTCCGCCCACTCCTCCGCCTGGTCCAGCCCGTGCTGCGCCTTCTTGAACGTGGCCAGATTGGAGTAAGCGTGCTCCTCCTGAGGAACGAGGAGTGTGTGTGTGTGTGGGCAGAGGGTGGGGGGGGGGGGTTGATCAATGAACGACTACAGTAATTACTAATATGTTTTAATTTAATGGTGTGAGTAAAGCTTGACCCATGGTTATGCGTAAAATGGACACCATGGGTACTGTGCACCTCCCCAGAAATGTCACTACGAGTCAGGGCGCTGCAGACCGTGCACAAGTATAAATGCTCACAACAGCATTGGCCACATTGTAAACTATGTAGAGCCCGCGAACAACCACGAATCAAGGTTTTTGACCTCATATTTCCATAGATGCGACGTCAATCCCTGCACCCAGCTGTGTACCCCATACCTGTGCCCCACCCTTCCTGGGATAAGCTCTATACAAATACTGTGTCCCTGACCAGGATAAGCAGCTGGAAAATGAATATAATCATTCATACAAATGGGACTGTATGTATAAGCATATAGCAAAATACGTGCAGAAGATGTAAACTGGGAACACTACTGTGTATGTACTTACTGTGTACTTGATCTGAGCATTTTTAAACTAGCAGATGATGGATTTGGTACTGAGAGTTGGGGTGGTCAGTGTCACCAAGAGCACAGTTGCTGGTTGTGTGTAAAAATGTAATCTATTGGGCAGATGCTTTTATCCAAAGCGATGCTGCAGGTCTTGCCAATCTAATTTAGATTTGGTGCCGGATTTTGAATCCAAGTATGAATTACAAAGCAAAAAAGTGTGTGTTTCACTCCTTCCTTCATTCCTCACCCTGGATCTGTTTCTTGCCCCCTTTGAGGACAACCTGCTCAGCCTCATCCAGACGGCGCTGCAGGTCCTTCACTGTGACCTCGAGGTTCTTCTTCATCCTCTCCAGGTAGGTGCTGGTGTCCCGCTCCCTCTTCAGCTCCTCTGCCATCATGGCAGCCTGGAAGAATGGCATCAAGAAGTATAACTTTGTTAAAAAGACAATAACCATTAAAGTCTGAATCATCTTTCTGCAAGCTGGTCTCCTTAGGCACGTTTTCTTTAGATCTAGAGATCCCAGGAAATGGGACACTTGAAGAGTGTCTTGCGTTACATTGTTTAATCTTAAACCTAACCCACTGTTCTTTCAATATGTAATTCTACTCAAGCATTTTCTCCATGAGCTCCATGAACTCTCTCAGTAATGTCTTCCAAGTTTTCCAGAGCTGGAAATTGGTCATATCATCTGATAAACGCTCAGATATTCCAGGAGACATAGGCTGTCTGCATTCTCCAGAGGAAAGCCATATCACGGTACCGACCCGCAGGCTAGTGGTGCTGTCACAACAGCGATGGCCGCCTTGGCTTTCTCCTCAGCGTTACGGCACTCTTGCATGGCCTCTTCCACTTCTGAGAGCATGGAGAGGTCAGCATCCAGCTTCTTTTGGTTGATCAGTCCCATGTTCTGCCACAGAAAGGACCAGTATGTAATCAGAGCAGGTACCCAGAGCTGTGGGAAATGACATTTGGTGAACTAATTGCCCATGATGTCCTGTGTCATTCTGACGTTTTGTAAGACATTCAGGAAAGTTCAGGGAACCTTCAGCCATTTCTTATCAGTTACATCTCTTGTTTCTGCATCCTTTTACCCCACAAAGACCCTGTTTTGGTATGGTGTGGTTAAGGCCTCACCTACCTGAGAATATAGCAGGTTGACACTCTCCGTAGCCTCCAGCAGGTCTGCTAGTTTGCGACCACGATCACTCTGCTCCACCAAGCTGCGGATCTCATCTACCTTTACTTATAATTAGCCCTACTTTGCTCTTGGACAGCTGCTCTATATTGGAGGCCAGGTCATCGAGCTCCATCTTCACCTCATTCCGTTCCTTCTCCAGCTTCTGCTTGACACGCTGCAGGCTATCGATCTGCTTGCCCAGCTCTGTCACACTGTCGGCATGCTTCTTCTGCCGTGTGGCCACCGTGGTCTCGTGGTGGAGCATGGTCTCCTCCAGGTCGCTCCGCAGTTTCATATAGTCCACCTCTCCCTTTTTGTTCAGCTCCGCCTGGATGCCAGTGGCCCCTCTGGCCTCCTCCAGCCTCTCGCTCAGCTCTTCCAGCTCTCGAGAAACGTCTCCACGCTGCTTCTTAGTCTTGGCCCGAGTGGCCCGCTCTGCCTGGAGCTCCTCCTCCAGCTCTTCGATGTGGGCCTGGAACAGAGGATGTGGGATCTTAAGAGGAGCTAGTCAGCTCTGAAAAGGTCAGTTAGACAGCAATCAACTGGGGAAACCACACCTGTCTACTGCTGGATATATGGAGAAGCATGAATTGCCTTACACTACAAAGCATTCATAGCCTTCAAATGTCAGACTTCTCCTGCAGACAGTACATTAACAATTAAGGTTGCTAGGATATTTCTAGCAATATCCATGAAGGCACCACACTGCTAGGTAGCAGTTGCCAAGGTCTGCATGATGTTCCTTCAAAGAAGGTTGATTTCATATTTTATGAATGTTTTTTGTATCAGATTTAATTCTCTTATTCAAAATCTAGAATGACTTGCATAGCTGAGACTGCCACCTTGGCAACATAAAATGTGACTTATGCCTGCAAGATAATCCCAACATTCAGCAGTAGAGCACCAGCCAAATCAGCTAATCCCTGAATTTGGCACCAGAGCACAAGCCAAACTGGCCAATCCCAACATTCTGCACCAGAACAGCAATCAAACTAGCCAATACCATCATTTGGCATCAGAACAGCAATCAAATCATCCATTTGCAGCATTTACCACTACACCATCATCCAAACCAGCCAATTTTCAGTATTCAGGCACCAGAGGACAAATCAAGTCAGCCAATCCCAAAATCCAATCTTCCACACCTGTAGCTCTTTTCTTCTCTTGTCTGCTCATCTTCCATTTTGGAGTTGACCTGACTGATCTCAAAATCTTTTCTGTTCAAGGTGGGGAGAAACCACATGACTATATAAGTGCAAAAGAAGATCATGTCATGTGTGAATGTACTCTTCCATCAAAACACGGGAACAGATATCAGTCAAAACTGCCTGCTTGTCACTATATTAAAAAGACTATATTCAACTGGAAATCATTTCAGCTTAGTAAAGTGCAAGGTGAAGAGCTACAAGCAGTATTATGCAGTGCCAGATTTGACCATCCTCAACAGCTTAATGATAAATGCAATCTATATCATATCAGAATGGTTACCTGTTTGGCTAATGCCTAGATTTGCTTTGCATGTACATTTATTTATTTAGTAGGTCGTGTACAAACAGGGAAGACTACATTATAATCATTTCATTTTCACATGCTCTGCACTCTCTCATTCTAAACCCCAGATGAAATTTTAAGTACAAACTGACGTCTTCAGTTTCTCCTCCAGCTGCTGCTGGTCGTTCTCCAGGTCCATCACAGACTTCATGGACAGTTTGAGATCATCCTCTATTTTACGCTTGGCTCATTCCAGATCCATGCAAATTTTCTTCTCTTGCTCCAGAGAACCTTGCAGCGAGGTTGGTAGCAGTTTTGGGGGTGAGAGAGAACTGCTCACTCTACCCAGTCATGGAATATTTGTATTCATATTAATATTTTCTGGCATATGAAACAAATATTAAAAGAGTAATTAATGAAACACAAGTTTGACGGAAAAAAGTTAATTTAATAATTATACGTAAAGTTTTTTGGGACTCATACAAAGTGGTTGCTATGCGCTACAGTACCTAGATGCATCACAAAGATATTACTGCAGCTGCATTCGAATGGCTACTCACATCATCCACCTCCTGCTCCAGGTTGGCTTTGGCCTTGGTCAGGCTATTGACCTTGTCCTCCTCAGCCTGAAGATCATCTAGGGTCTGCTGGTGAGCTCCCTGCAGGGCCGCCTTCTCTTTGGTCAGTTTGAGGATGGTCTCATCCAGTGCGGCCATTTCCTCCACCAGGTTTTTAATCTGGAGATGGTGAAAGGCAGGCATAGGTTGTGGATGTAGGGTTGTGGAGAGCAGGGTATGTAGAGGAACAAGTGAGACAGGTAAGAAAAGAGGGACGTGGAGACAGAAGAATGGAAGGTGGCAATGTTTGTACTTGTTGACAACAGTGTTACCTACAGTCAGTTTTAACCACTATCATCTTTAACATTTCGATGAAATATTAAAGCAAGTATTCAGTCGTTCATATCCTTCTTTTCCTTGGTGTGGAAAACAAGTGGACTCCCGCATCACACCACCTTCTCAGTGGCATGTTTCTTCTTCACCTTCGCCAGGGTGATCTCCAAGTCATCGATGTCCTCTATGCTCACTCTCTTCATCCTCCAGCTTGCACTTCTTAGCCAGGATGCCGGCGCTGAGCTCTTCAACGTCTTCCAGGCGCTCGGTCAGCTCCTTCACCTTGGCCTCCAGCTGGATCTTGGTCTTGATGAGTAGGTCGCAATGCCCTTCTGCGTCTGCCAGGTTATCCTACTCCTGTGGATAGGGGTAGACCGGGGATGGTGAGGACACACTCCCTGTCATCGTGATGAGGATGTAGGGAGTGAAATCAATGAGACCCACAAAGTAAGGAGCCAAAATGGTGGAGAAAAATACAGACAGGCTTGTACAGTTGTTGTGCAGTTTTTACCGGCTTAGTTGGATGGTTTCAAATTCAGTTTTCGTTGAGGCGGCCACTCGGCAAAACATTAATTCAAATAATTAACTTTTCTTAGACAAATGTTGACAAATCCATGGCCAATTCATGGACTAGACTGGGGCTTTCAATATATAGAGATATAATTAAATTAAAAGAATGGTTCAAACAAATTTCAAACTAAGTTTAATAATGTGTGTATTACTGGAAGTTGACTGGTTCAAATTTTGTGATTGGTAGAGTGATTTCACTATTGGACCCCTATAAGTAAGGCCCTTCCCAATAGCTTCAGGGACTGGCTGACCCTGCTTTCTGAAATGTATGTCACTTCAGATAAAAGCATCTGCTACATGAATAAATGTGCATGGTAGAATACTCACAGCTTGGAGCTGCAGCGCAAGGTTGTTCTTCTGGATCAGGCTGATTTGCTTCTCCTCGAGCTCATTGCGCTTGGCCTCCTTCAGCTTGAGGAACTCTTCCTTGAGTTTGGCCATCTCCTTCTCTGTAGTCGCGCTACACATCAGCGGCTTAATCTTGAAGAAGAGCTTCATCCGGGGCCAATCTTTCACGACATGGAAAGCCCGAATGTTCCACTGGATAATCAGCAGGGCATCTCTGAGGAGTCAAACCATGGTTCTGTGTGAAGAATCTATCTAATATGCACCAGAAGACTCTAAAGGTATGAATCAGTTAAACAGTAACTCTTTGAATACATTTGAGACAACAAGAGTGCAGAAGTATAGATGCAACAGCAGGAAAGGTTAAAGAATTGGAATTTATAACATATACACTACAGTACATGGACAAAAGTATTGGGATGCCTGACCATTACACCTACAGAGACTTTTATGACATCACATTCTAAATCCATAGGCATCAATATGGAGTTGGTCTCCCCCTTGCAGCTATAACAACTCAATCTTTTGGGATGGTTTTCCACAGCATATTGATTTTTGCCCATTCATCCAGAAGAGCATTTGTGAGGTCAGGCACTGATGTTGGACATGAAGGCCTGGCTCCCAATCTCTGTTCTAGTTCATCTCAGGTGTTTGATGCTGTTTACCACAGTCACTTTGTCTACCTCTTTCTTGTCCTTGTATTTTTATATTTGGTATTTTAAATACTTCACATTCTTGTTTTTTTATTTGTTTAACTTAATCTGGTTTATCTTCATTCTTTGAATATTTATATGCACCTCAAAGCATCACTGGGGAATTACACTCATTTAGTCTTGTTGTAACTTTCAGTAAAGGCATTCTACTTTTAACTAGCTAATCCCTCTAAGTAACAGGATCGACCACATACAATGACCGTATAGTGAATGTGTGCCAGTTTCAGATCGGAGGACAGTTGTGACTCTTGCTAAACGTGGTCTGTAAATTTTCAGGTACCCATCACAACCCGAGGCTCCCGGTAGGCAATACAGCCTGAATGTATGTCTGCAGGAGAAAAACCAAATACCTGTGAGATACCAACAAAGTCCATACACGCAGAGCAGAGGTGGGATTCAAACCCCCAATCCTGGAGGTGTGAGGCATTGTACCACCCTAAATAAGAGGCATCAATCTTAGTCCTGTCTCCTGTCTGGCTGCCCTTTCTGTGGAGATTGAAGAGCGTAGGTCATTCTGTAACCTGAGCCACCTGCTCCACCATTGTTCTAAATAAGAACCCCCATGTCTCCATAACCAAATAAGGTCTGGGGGCTCATCGCAGCCCCAGCATCAGCACATGCCCCACAATGGCGAGGTGGGGCCCGTCTGAAATAGGAGGCCCTAATCCTCTGTCACAGGGCAGATGCTCTGCCGATGCGATCACTTGCAAGATCCTGCTGGAACAAAGGGGGCCGATGGGCAGCTATTTTTAAGGGGGCTCAGAGCGGCTGCCATCACACGTTTCATCACAAGGGCTCACATGGAGGTGTTTGGAAGGGACCATACAGTACTCACTGTTTCATAGCAGCTAATGCGTGTCTCTCAGAGAACTAAGACAATGAGGAAGAATGCCTCTCTGACCTCCTCTCCATCATCTTCTGCAGCTCTGTCTTCATCAGCTTGCCCCTCCTGACTGCCTGCAGCATGGTGAGCACCTTGACCAGCCGCTAGTCCCGCCTCTCCTCCAGCTGGCCCAGCAGGCCGGCCTTGAAGAACACCTGCAGGGCATCATTAACGCACTTAAGAGCTATGGCGTGCCCTCTCTGCCCAAAACATGTAGCCATGCGTGTCCTGCCATGATTACAGGGCTCTTCCTCTTCACAGATTGTTTTGCTTTCTGGGAAAATCCAGACCTGGAACTTTATTTCAAAACATTAAATTATAGCTGAAATTTTTATGATAAATTTCTGCCCTCAGATATTATTTGCAATTCTGCCCAGACTGAAAGAGCATCAGTGTTCCAGTGTTCCAGGTTGTGCCCATGATCGGAAAATTGTGGAATGATGTCACCATTGGGCCCTTGAGCAAAGCCATTAAGTTTCAGTCGCTTCAGGGACTGTCTGACCCTGTTTCTGAATTATATGTCACTTTGGATAAAAGCATTTGCTAAATATGTCCAGTTATAACTGATAAACGTACCGTTGCTTGAAGTCGGCGTAGAGGAGGTGGTTGGGGAAGCCCTTCCAGCAGATGCAGATTCCTTCCAGCACGTCGTCGCACCCTAACTGGTGAAGCACTAGGAAGGCGTCCATGAACCCTGTGACCAGAAAAACAGTCTAAGAACAAGAACGCAACAACAATGGCAGCTGGTAGTCTGGGCACCGTCAAGTTTCCTGGGGACAGCAAAAGCCAAACCCACAGGAGACCCCTTGGGAGCCCGTGGTTGGAAAAGCTTAATCATCAGTCTTTTAGTGCTGCTTTCAGCTCCTACACCTCAGTATCGTTTTAGCAGAACATCAACTTCTAAATAAATAGAGAAGTTCCAAAATCAGACTTCGTGCCATTTCCTAAAGCTACCCTGTACCAACATGAGCTACAGAACAGCCCGAAAGGGGGACCCTACCTGGCGTCTTGGTTTCATTGGGGAGGATGCAGCACACAAAGTGCGGCTGGGTGCTGCGTAGGTTGGTCATGAGCTTGTTAAGGTTCTCCTGCAAAAAACCAGAGCAAGACGGGGAAAAGCTTATGAAAACACTGCATTGTACCTCCTGGCATCTGACCTTGTTGACCCTGGGTTTATACCTTGGTTATTTGCTGTGAAACACAAATACAGGGGAGCTTGGGAGCAGAGTCCAGGAGGGATCACTGCAAATCAGTGGATGCTGTAGACATACCTGGTTTACGGAGCTCTGGAAGATGGAGCTAGCACAGACTTAAAGTGATGTTCATGTGCTTAACGTCCCTAAACATCACTGCAAGTCTTAACTACCTCCTCCTCTACCTTGGAGACACTGTGTTCAGTTGGATGTAGAAGATTGTTGAGGCATATAAATGTGGGTTTTCGCTGCAACTCCCTAATTAGATTACTAATTAGAGGACTGATTGGCTAATCGAGTCCTCACACCTGGGATTGAACAGCTGACCTACAGGTTATCCCAAAAACCTGCATATACACCGGCCCTTTGCGGATAAGATTGGCCACCCCTGTATTAAAGACTCCATTCAACATCCAAATGCTAGAGGAATGTATAGGGAATAGGGGAGAAGTGTGCCGTGAACATTGGAACACGTCCACTTCTTACAGGAATATCTTCTGTGAATTAAACATCTTTACTCACCACCCCAGCATAATGCACCAACTCAAAGTTCAGCTTCGTACTTCCGCTCCTTGTTGGGATGGGGCTTCTGGACGTTGGGTGACTTGCCGATGTGATTGTCGTACATCTTGGCCTTGAAGCTGCCGTCAGTAGCCTTGGGAAAGATGCACTCCTCTTCAAGGATGGACAAGATCCCCAAGGGCTGGAAGCACACATCACGTCACACATTGGCCAAATGCTACATGCACGTCTCGCTCCACATTTTCATGAGGTGGGCCTCTGTACCCTCTTGGTGAGATCGATGCAGGGCTGCAAGTCCAGGCCAAAGTCGATGAAGGTCCACTCAATGCCCTCGCTCTTGTATTCCTCCTGCTCCAGGACGAACATGTGGTGGTAAAGTTGATGCAGAGCTGCTCAAAGCTGTTGAACTGAGATTGTAAAGGACAAAATGCACCAGAAAGAATGGGCATCAAATAGGGCACTGGTCTAAATGGTTTCATTTTAATTGCATGCTCACTATCATTAGTCTAAGTATAAGATAATTGTTTGAACAATAAGAACATTTCTGCTGGCAGGGACTCATGTCGAAGATCTCAAAGCCTGCAATGAAAAACTGCCTAGGCAGCATTGTGTACAGGGTCTTGTTGATGCATCTGATCATCCACTTGAACATGTGGTCATAGGTGGCTTTGGCGAGAGCTTCCAACGCATAGACCACCATTGCCCAGGAACACCGACCGCCGTCACGCATTGCCCATCCTTGTGTGCCAATGCTTCTCACCTGCTCCACATTCTGCCCTTTGAAGACATACTCATCGCCCACCTTGACCCTGGGGTGAAGGAGCCCTTTGATGAGGTCAGCTGAGCTGACCCCCATCAGGTACCTGTCAGACATATAGCAAGAGGCACAGAGTTTAGATATGATGGTGAAGCATCATGTCGCAGTTTAAGGAAATGTGGCCCATCTTTGGTTCTGCTTGTGAGGCCCTTCTCTACACTAACATGGTCCAGCTTTGGTTCTGCTTGTGAGCCTTTGCTATATGCTAACGTGGGCCAGCCTTGGTTCTGGCTATGAATCCTCTCTCTACCCGAATGTGGGCCAGCTTTGGCACTGGGCAGCTCCTCACCCTCAGTGCCATTGGCCTCGGCCTGCTCCTCCCGTGGCTTTTGCTTGAACTTCATGTTGCCAAAGTGCATGATGGCGCCCCACTATTTTATAGCAGCCATACTTCTCATTGGGGCTGAAGGCCAGAATGAATGTCCATGGCATTCTGTGGAAAAATTGTGGAAAAATGAAGAAATAAGGCTTAGGGTTCACAGCAGGTTGTAGAGCTTAAATATTAGTACAGGGGTAAAGGTATCTTACATCCGTGGCTAGTAGCTCCTCCCCATTATGCAGGTTCTCTACGGTGGTGACCCCCTGTGAGCAGAAGTGGTAGTCGTAGGGGATGGAGGACACCAGCAGCAGGTCTACAAAAAGAATGGTGGGAGCGGTGTTAGGTATTTGGTGAAAGAGACCAAACATTTTACAAAATTTAATCATGCATCCTCCCTAATGCCACAACATCATTGCCATAAAAATCCCCAAAAAGGTTTTTGCTATGCTGGTCTTAGGTCCTCGTACCCTGGAGCTCTGGCTTCTTCTGGGACAAGATCTGATAGTAGATGTGGTAGCTCCTCTCTCCGGGCTGCTGAAATATCACTCTGGCTTTTTCCAGGAGGTCTATGAAAAGAAAGTCACACAGATGGACATCATCCCTCATGCATCTTCAGAGATTCTCAAACCCACATTCCAAAAATGCTCCTTACAATGCTCAATGTCAGCAGAGGCCAGCTTCCCCGTGGGCCCAAAGTGGATTCGGATGAATTTTATCTTTGGTAAGAAAGAAGTTATCAGATGACAAAAATAGCACACAAAAAACAATGAAAATATGGGAGAATGACCAAGAAGAAAATGATGTATTAATGACAAAATGTCTCAAAAAAAGAAAAATGAAGAAAAAGAAGGGAAAAAAAGAAAGTGAAAAAGAAAAGGTGGGAGGTGACTTTAATGATAGCGTCAGGGGTGGCCCAGGGGGGAGGGGGGGCCCTACCCAAGGCAGAGTGGAGACAAGAGAAAAACAGGAGGAGAAAAAAGGATGGGATGGGGTGGCCCAAAGCCTTGCTCCTTTTTACCCAGCAGCATCACCCAGGGCCACCACAATGGCAAAATACTGAATGACACGTTTCCTGTTGACAGTGTTGCCAGCACCGGATCCTCCGCTAGAAGTAGCAGACAAAATGATATGTACAAGACGCGAGAGAACTGAAACGCGATGGCCGGATCTGCCGCACTGAGCAGGAACATCAAAATCATAAAGAAAAATAAACTACCAGCAGAGACTAATGAAAATGACTAACATTCGCTTCTAAGGGCAGACATTACTGTTAAATAGTAAACTTGTAAGTGCTGTCGGCAATGGCGTAGATGTGGGGCGATGCCTTGCTGCCATTTGTAGGGCTTCACCGTCACACAGAAGAGACCGGAGTAGGTCTGTGGCCAGAAAGGGAGCTCAGCTGAGCAGCTGATATACCCGCAGAGTACTGGGCCTCGTGAAACATGCTGACCCAACATCCTTCACTGGATGTTCCAGCTTGATGATGACCCCAATCTACAGAACTGCCTGGAAGTTTTCACATGTAAAGACAGACCCAGCCCTCCATGATGCGGCGCTGGCGATGTGCTTATCGACAGCGTCATCGATGCGATGCATCCTAAGTGCGGCAGGTTCATGTACATGCGCCCAGCTGTCACTTTATCATCTGGTTAACCGTAGCATTCGTTTTGTCTCTGCATCGTTTTCCATGGACTCACCCCCCCGCCCCGGTGTCCTGCTGCAGCCACCGTGCCTGACAGCTTGTTAAGCCCCAGGTGGCTGTTCTGCCATCAGGTGAGTGACCCATCAGAAGTGTTTTACCAGCTGGTTACTGGGAGCTCAGAGCCCATCCCAGCATGCACACGGCACGAAGCGTGGGGCCCTAGACAGCACGCTCAGGGCTTTGCTACGGACTCACATATATCATCCAGTTGTTATAGCGGCGGCGTAGGTTGTGGAACGCGGAGGTGAGTCAGCATGGCCATGTCCTTAATCACGTCGAACTTCGGGGGGGTTCATCTGCTGGATGTCGTCCTCATTTACCGTCATCACCTGGTGGGGGGTCGGCAGCTAAATGCATGCTGCAGATATGGCTGCTGCACTCAGGGCTGCTCTTCTGACAGCTTGCAGTCCCTGTAAGTGGCCCCTTTCAAACCTGAACCCTGAGTTAGTTAAATGAAACTAATGTATGTCAGTACAGAACAACTATGTCAATGTCAACTGAAACACAGTTGGTGTTAATTTCAGATTAGCAAGTTTGTGGTTGGATTGGTTTAGGTTAAAACCTTGAAAGTTTTTGTGTGTTTCTTATGCGTATGGAATAATATAATTACTTGGAAACCCTATTGTAAAATATGTCAGTGAATTTCACAGGAAACTCACCTTCCCATGCTTTGTTTCAACAATGATTTTGTCTCTGCTGGCATCCTTGATTTCCACCTCAACGTACGCCTCCTCCTCATCAGCAATCCAGCCTTTCTTTTTTCTTGGGGGGGCAGAACAGGTCGATCTGGGCTTTGAAAATGACACCTTAAAAGCGGCATCTACAGAAGAGATGTTTGCTGATTTAGATGCACGGCTGAGATGGCTGCGGGCCTTACCATCGAAGGCCACTGTCTGCACGGCCAGCAGCTGCAGGTCACTCTTGCGGAGAAAAGGAGCTGCTTCCCCGAATTCCAGGTTCCAGGAATGATACATTTTCAAACCTCGACAAATCTTCAGACGAAAGAGAAAGATTGCTTGAAGAGTGCATCCATCCCGATGGACGCATTAAACTTCTTAGTGAATTGAAAATAATAGTATCAACGGTGGGCTTGATTAAATATAATAGCCTATTATAACATAAAACAAACTAAAATCTGCATCGGAGTGCCCTTTTTGTGATATTGTAAAAGGTGTGAAAGTCACACTAAGGCATCCGTATAACAGACTCGAGCCTGAACCCTATCTGACGCCTTGCAGCAGAACAGTTGCCTGCTAAGAATGAATTTTAAATGAAAATTTTACACCACCCTGCCATGCTGGTACAGAGATGCTGACCGTAAAGCGCCCTGCAGGGGGATTGCCCGCTCAGGACAGGCCGCCCTGTTTTTATGGCCCCCGTCAAGGTCAGGGTTAGGAGAGCTATGCCTGAAATTGCCATGTGTCACTTACTACCCTGCCGCCCATTGGTGCCACCCAATGCGTTTGAAGCGACACAAAAGGCCAGAGGTGTTTCCATGCCGCCGCACACTTAAGCCGCTATTTCTGTAGCCCCATTATACTGTGGCCACCGTGGCAAGCTTCTATTAATCACACCATTGTGGTGGCTAAAGCCGGTATGAGAATAACACTGAAGTGACTGTGCTCATGAATATATAACCCTATAGTGAGCCCAATACCGTAATAACAGGCTGAAATAGTGCAGGAGTTTGGAATCACAAAGGAGAACATATTTGGAGTCCATGGTATAAGGGGTGTGAAGTACAGTGTAATTTCACGTCTTATGCAACAGGAATGAAATTTGACATCATTTTCATTTCCTGCATTTGTGTTTTTCTGAGTTTACATTGGCCTGATTAGAAGTTCCTGCAAAAAGGGTAGATTAACAATAGACAATAGTTGAAAGAGTAAAAGTCATTATTTTAAAAGTATTTATACTGAAAGGAGAAGGTGCCATCAGGCTGGTAGGATAAATGACTTTTTGACTTTTCCAAAGCGATTAAAATGCTTAGTATATTTCTTGAACTCACAACCCTGCAGTTTCCAAGTCAGTTCTTACATCAGTGTGGTACTTTGCTGGCATCACAGTTGCTTCTGCAATTGATCAAACCTATTCAAAGAAGACAGAGACGGTCAAGATGGCTGGATTGTAGTCTGGGCAGACACACTGACGATTGGCCTTGTTCTTGACATTCCGGCATTGTGCAGAGCTGTGCTACATGTGGGGGTGGTTGATGTGAGGCATTTCTGACCACCTACGGGTATCGGAAGGCCCTTTCATCTGTGATATTCTCAGGTTTATCAAAGCCAGCCTGGTTTAACACGATAGCGCCGCGTTAGCATTAGCATCCTGTGGTGTATTCTGCACTGATCTAACACAGCAGTTTGCTTGTCACATGCCTCTTTTTTAGACTGTCATGCATTGTTCTACAGCTACAGTGGCCAGGAAAACAGTAACAAGAAATTTCCAATGCCTCCCAGCCCCCAGCAGAAGATTATTATATTTACAGAATATTTGCTTAATCC
>JAABNX020000143.1:9250288-9269488 GCA_015163995.2 Mormyrus lacerda
ACATTTGCCCCCCCCCCCCCCCCACACACAAACACACCACTGCCCACTGGCCCTGCTTTAGTTAATATTTTAGATGATAAGTGTTAATGCACTGTCTGGCACAGCTCTCATGCTGAGACCAGGGAAGACTGACTGCAGTATTTGATCCATGCATCTTCCAGTCACTTTAGTTGCATTTTCAGGTTGAATTTGGGGTTAGCAATAAAAGAAGCTCATCCACCTTTATTGCCAAACATCAGCTTTTGGGGGGTGATGTGTAACTCAGCACACATCACAGATCTCGTGTTCAGGAGAAAAGCCCTAGAGCAAGAGATGTTTACAGTCTCAATATTAGAGTCCGAGTCAAGTCTGTAGTCTCTTGTGGTTCCGGTTTGACATTACTATTTATCAAAAATTTAACCACCTATTTGTTTTTTCAATTAATAACTGATGGGATTAAATGGGAATCGGCACTTGAACAGTTCAAAAACTGCATGTTTCTTGGCCTTATACACATTTTCGAAGTAACTGGTATTTCAAATGCCTTTGAAGCAATAACAATTTAGAACGTAAGCACTTTTGTAATATGTATTTTAAAACTAATAACATTGTTATTAAGACATCCCTTGCAGGAATTTCTGGCATAAATTCCCGAGCTGGACCGTACATATATGCACATATTGCAGCGTTGAAAGCGTGTCGGATTGGCTCTCTGACTACGCAGGGCTCCGCCCCCAACAACGTTAAAGTGGTGCTAATAAATGAGTATGAACCAGAGCCCGTTTGTCATGTTGTTAAAGTAAATGCATGTACAGCACATCGTCTTACACGTCGTTCTGACTACTAAGGAAGTAGTTCACTAAGGTAAAACTCCAATTAATGGATAAAATCGATTTGCCTGTGTGTGTAGTTAAATAAATGATTATGCAAGTGACACCGCAACCTCCATGTTAAAGTTAAAATAATGTGTGCGGTCGTACTGATCTTTTGGTTATGGATAAGCGGTCAGAGATAATACTGTTTAATTGATTCATTTGCTGACGTTGTGTTTTTATTTAATTAAAAAATCTTTACATTTGAGTGATGGAACTCCAGATAATTTAAGACGTAACACTACACGCCCTACGTGGTGTACCATGAAGAGATACGGGCAGTTTATAAGTTTTAAAAAAAGAGATTGACTTGGATCTGTATGTCAGAAACGAATAGGTGTTTTTGGGACAGATCTGCTAAATTATCAGATTTATGGCGATCTATGTCAATCTGTGTCAACAACACAATGTATATATAATTTGCGACACATGCTAATTAGTAACGCCTATTTTTAAGCGATGCCTTCTAATATAACATAAATAATATGTTAAATAAATAACATTCGTAATATCACGCATTTTGTCAGATCAGGTTCGAAATCTGTAATAGTGGCAAAACAGAAAAAGTGTTAGAAATTGTTGATATCGTCTGACGTCACGCTTCTCCGGCTCCAGGTCCTATGCTCAGTCCACAGCCGCGCGTCGTGATGTGTTTAACGCCTTTACGGTTTGGGGAGAGTTGTACACTTAGTGCTTCACATGTGTAAAAATTCCAGCCGTGCCTTAAAGACTCTTATTGTTTACGAGTCGCTGTCAATGAGTCGGAGTCGAGCCCAAGTCAAAAAATAAGTTGAGTTGAGTTGCAAGATGAAAGTCAACTTAAGAACGACTGGATCATCTCTGCCTAGAGCAAGGTCTTTAACCCCCCGAAAAATATTCCAGGGTGCTGGATGAATGACTCACTCTGCACTCAGACTCCAAGCTACACTCTCACCTCTTTAAGTGAATGTGTATATCTTAATAAAGCAGAGTGAGATAGGACATGCAAAAACTTGCACACATTCTAGTGTATCTGTACTTCAGCAAATGTCAGATAAAAACTTTTTTCAGGGTCTCTGAGTCTAACAGTAAGATGCACACATGTGACCGACAGGAAACCCACCCCCTTCTCATGGCCTTTCACCCAATTACCGCAAGTTCCAGCATTGTCCTAATCCCATCTGTGTCACAAATGCTGTAGGTCTGATCTTCTGCTGTTAAGATGTTTTGCTCAGTTACGTCATTTCTGGGCCTGTGACTCGCTGTCACTCGTGACTCGTGGGAGTCTATGCTGTCTGTGAACATGACCTGCTTCTCCTAGATCTAGGCCTTGCTTTACAGGCCTTACACATGGGTGCACTGTGCTGGTCAGGACTCATTGAAGCACAGTGTCTCTCTACTCGGTGCTTGGAAGCTGCTCACTTAAGGGCCAAACTCGTAAAGCGCCAGCATGTGATAAGATGAAGATCATCAGAGCATGGAAAGGATGGCACCACATACACCCAGCTAACCTAACCGTGGGGCTCAGGGCAGACTCACCATTGGTCACCTGAGGTGTGATTTATAGTGTTTGTAACATATAACATAACAAATAGTCATCATTCTAACCTAAACAGGGTCGGTTGCCTGCTTTCTAGCAACTGTGCTGTCCTACATGTTGCTGTGGGATTTGCACTTTGGGATGAGATTGGGTGTGAAATGGAGAATGTGTTTAGGAAAACTAAGCCAGGTACAGGCATGAGGAGTAATTGACACAGCATACCAACAGGAGGCGCCATAAGACTCAGAGAAGGTGCTTTATTTTGGTACAGGAGATGGCCCACCCACAAAATAATGAAGAGCCTCATCTCTGACAAACATGTAGGTCTGCTGACCGGATGGATTAATGATGCTCTGAGATACTCGGCAAGCTGCAGGCCATGCTAATTATAATGGCACACAAGCAGATGTGATGACATGCTAAAATAAAGAGCGACTGGAGCAGCGTCAGTGAGCTACAGCGTTTTGTTCTCCAGCAGCACCTGCCCGAGCAGCCTGCCCCGGGGAGTCAGGATTATTTTGGTCCCTTGAAAATGGGGTCAGCAACAGAGCAAGCTCTCTGTGGGGGGAGGCATACATAAGACAGCACGCATCCTGAGTCTGAGTAACCATTGTGGGGTGGGGGGCTTAACTGTCCTGCTTCTCCAACACAGCCTGTTTTCCTGGTGGTGTGTGAACAGGTTGTCCTGTGTGACAAAACCAGTTTAAATGTTTACTGCTATGTGGAACAAAAACAAGAGCTGCAACAGTAAGAAAAATGTCCCCAGACTGTTTAGGAACATTTTAAAGACGGTAGCAGTTTTAAAGGCAGGGAGCTGTAATGAGACTGGTTGAACCAGCAATAAAGACTAATTGGAAGCAGACTGGTTAACAGAGAGGAAGCGGTGAGTAGTTATTAGAATCACAATGTCACAGTGGGCCTGCATTCATACTGGGGTACCACAGGGTTCAATTTTAGGACCACTGTTGTTCCTAATTTACATTAATGATATTGACACCGATACATACAGTAAACTGGTTAAATTTGCAGACGACACCAAGCTGGGTGGTGCAACAGATACTGATTTAGCAGCAGAGAGGCTACAATGGGATCTGGATTTAATTAGCGACTGGGCTGATACCTGGCAGATGAAATTTAACACAGATAAATGTAAGGTAATCCATGCAGGGGGCAGAAATGTAAAGTACAGATATTTTATAGGTTCCACTGAAATAAAGGTGGCTGATTATGAGAAAGACCTCAGCTAAAACGCTGGGTTCCTTTAAATCAGAGCTAGATAAGATTTTAACAACTCTGAACTATTAGTTAAGTTCTCCCCAAACACGACTGTGTTAGATATTTTATTGAAACGGTTTTATTTACTTCTGTTTCTGTCCCAAGAATCTTCACCTGCACAACAATAAGGCGTGAAGAAGACCCACGGGGAGGAGCCAGGGCTCTCACCCAGGCTGACAGAATATTTTTAACCGTGTAGTCCATCTATTCAATTGTTAATTTCCGTCACAGCTGTAGCTTTGAGTTCGATTCTTTCCTCACAGCCGTCACAGATGCAATGATCACTCCTTCTGCCCCTTTGTGCGGCTCTGTGATTATATGTAGATTTGACCCCGCTGAAGGTGCCGGTCGTCCCCTTTCTGTAGCCCCCGGACTCGTCTCTGGCTGTGTAACTATCCGATTGGATGGGCAACGTGAGCGGGCGGGGACAGGGCGTTTCCTACCGACCACTAGGGTCTCACAGTCCGCTGTTCTCAGGGGTTCGCAGGGGTCCCGCAACAACATAAAGGGATCGTGGGACAAAGCGCCTTAAAACACGAAAAAGAGCAGCTTTTCAGTATTACTTACTTCTTCTGAGAAGAAAGCGCCTTACTGTAATTAGCTACCTTAAATACAGGATACCTGAAGTGTGTAGCCTATATTATCATTATTATTATTATTATTATTATTATTATTATTATTAATAATAAAAACTTGGAGAACCAGGTAAGACGTTTTATACGCCCTTCTCCATGTAGATATTGAAAATAATGGGGGTGTTATTGTAATGATTTTTTCACTCTTGAGGTCTTGCGTACATCGTTATGTTGCCGAGGCACGGTGTCTTTTACAAAAAGATAATATGTATTTTTGCAAATACAAAGGTTAAAAAAAACCGCGCACTGAAGGTAGTATAACGTCGGGATAGACCATCCTGCACATATCACGGTATTTTTACATATTCCTGTGTATTTTGGAAACGCAAAAGACAACATGTAGTTAACGATAACATATCAATACTACTGGTTAATTTATAGCCGTGGCTATAGTGAGTTCTGTTTGCTTTTCTTCGTATTGTCTATTCGCTTCCATTCGCATTTTGCCGCAAGTGTTATGTTGAATAAATAGTTAAAATATGCCTTCAAACGCAAGCCTTGATCCACTCCTTTGACTTTGATGTTGGAAACACGACATATTTTGCTGGGTGATATCCTTTTGATGTATGACAATAATGCATTAATGTGCCCTCCGTTACTTTTACTTTAAACGTGTCCAGAAATTTGCACAGGACATTAATATAGTGTTATTATCGTGAATCTATTCCGAGTTAAATTTAAATCGTTTGCGCGGTACATTTTGCATCTGCTGCAGGCACTAATCCCCTGGGTTTGCTGTGCTGGGATGGGTACAGAAAGGCTGTCAGATGTTTATAATCTAAACACTGTAGTAATCGGTGAATTTGATTTAAAATCTGTTTTCGTCGGTTCAGAGACAAGTGGGTATTCTCGCGTCCCACTTCTCATCGACTGGTATGTGTGTAATAATAAATAGACCCGTTTTCTTCATACCCACATCGCGTATTTCTTAGCTGTTTCCAGCTGTTAGCTTGAAGGGCGTCTGCGTTTTGCGTGCGAATCTCCTCCCACCTGCGGCATGGATTAAATCCTGTTCATGACCAAACAATTTCCTAAGCTCTTATCACATATTTCATAATGATTCTTATATTTAGACACATTGACATTTATTATAGTTGCCCATTAAGACTTTAATAACGTCCAGAGTAACCGATGGTTCATTTATTTGTTTGTTTATTTACACGAATGTAATCCTGCATCAATGCATTTAGATAACAGTGATCCACCTGGGATTTAACTGTTAACAGTTTCTCCACAAGTAATAACTGTCACGTGATCGGGACCCACTGTGAGCGCTAAGCACCAAGTTGGCGTTTGTTCGTCTTGCCATTACAAATCCCTCCTCCTCCTCCTCAGAGTAAGACCAAACTAGGACTGGTGCACCAGAGAGAAAGGCCACATGATCCCCAGCTGCTATGTGACCAGATACTGTTGGTGTTCTGCTGGGGATGGTCGAGATACTCTCTGGAGTGACCTCAGTCTCTGGCTCACTGCGACGGCGCTGGCATGCTGCAGAGTTTACTTCACTGCCGGCCTCCTGGCCTGCTGTAAGGAGAGAGCCCACTGATGTGCTGCTTAGGACTGCCTACCTGTGGTTTACGGTTATAAAAGCAGACTTCAGCTCGACCAATATTTTGAAAGTAAGAGAGAACAAGCCCAGAGGTTTAACTGAAGGAGCATTTTTTTCTTTATAGTATGTTGGGTTGTTCATGGCCACGTCTCTTGTGTGGTTCAATTGGAAGTGGAGCGTGGCTCAGTGGCTTGGGATGCTGTGCTTGTGATTGAAGGGCTGTCTGTTCAAATCCTGTGGTCAGCTGAGTGATTCCACCGTTCCACTGCCCTTAACCCCCAATCGCACTCAACCAGACATTGCTTTGGATAAAATCAAGCATAGCAGAAGGGCACCACAACTTCCTCACGTGACCTCTCTGGCTGGTCTTTGTATCACCCTGTTGACCTCGCAATGCCTTCACGGCTGAGATGAGTGTGAGAGAGCGGGTGATGTTCTCTGATGTTATCCTGCTTGTGGTGTGACCCTGCCTCGTAATGTCACTAATCACATACTTGTGATTACTATCTGTATTTTAAAATAAAGCTTCTTTTTGTGTGTACTTAAAAGCTTTCCTAATGGTATTATAACCAGGAACACTATATAACAGCAATTTTCTGTTTCATAATGTGGGTTCACACAATGTTTGTTTTCACATATGTGGAAAAAGTTTGTGACAATGAATCCCGTTATCTCATGGCTGGAAGGAGATTTCTGCTGCTAAAAGGAGCAGAAGTGAAGTTTATTATGAGATTATTCTCAGATATCAGCAATACTTTGAGCCATGTGAACAGTTTCAATCGGGCCTTTTCCAGTTGGAACTATGAGAGGTGTGAGGTTAATCTGTGAAGCACAGGGCCTGTACCTTGTGTGAGGAGAGGTATGAGGTTAATCTGTGAAGCACAGGGCCTGTACCTTGTGTGAGGAGAGGTGTGGGGGTAATCTGTGAAGCACAGAGCCTGTATCTTGTGTGAGGAGAGGTATGAGGTTAATCTGTGAAGCACAGGGCCTGTATTTTGTGTGAGGAGAGGTGTGAGGTTAATCTGTGAAGCACAGAGCCTGTATCTTGTGTGAGGTTAATCTGTGAAGCACAGAGCCTGTATCTTGTGTGAGGCAGGCATGGCAGCGGCCAGGAGTTAGACCCTGAACATGGGCTGAGAGTTTCCCATGAACCAGACCTGGGGCACCAGCCAAGGGGGTCAATAAACCTCTTAACTTGGGTCCCAGTGTTAGAACACTGATCCAGGAAGGAGGCAAGACCCCGAAATGCAGGAGACTGATTTAATGAGACTGACACAGCCGATGACAAACAAAGCGAAGGGGAAATCCGGGAGAATAGCCGGGTCGGGCGCTGAAGGGTCGAAGCTGGGGAGATCAGTCCTACAAAGAGGGCCAGGCCGGGGAGACGATGGGATGGATCGGGCAGGGCGAGTGGAGCAGGCAGGGATGAAGGACAGCCAAGACGGCAGGGCACCACGACACAGGCAGGGAAAGGAGAGGAGACACGAGACAGGTAAATGCTTGGTAAAGTTCCGGTACATGGCATTTTATTATTATTATAATAAGTATGAGACCGATTAAAGAGGATGATTGTTAAACGCTGTACTGCCCTGCACCAGTGAGCGTGACACCCAGGGGGTGTATGTCACTGTCAGAGAAGGCTTCGGTGTAGACAGAGGAGGACTTGGGCTCAGTTAGACCCTTACAGCTTGCAGGCATCTTCATATATTGTTCCATGGTGGTGACACGAGTCCATTTAGCTAGTAGGAGGAAGTGTCGGAGCTGACAGAGTGCCATATAACCTGATGTGGGCGCGGCCTCGCCAGGAGCTGACAGGGGTGCTGTGTAACCTTATGTGTAACCAGCAAGAGAAGAGCTGTCTTTTCCGCTTGAACTTCGCGGCAGTTGTGTCTCCCTCACCTTGAGAATGCCTGATATGTTTTTTATTCCTGAGACATTAAGTGATTCCTAGACAATTAATAGCATGGGTCCTGCAGTGAGATGTGAGCCAAACGGAGGACTGAGAATAGGCGTGATGTGCTTGCTTGGTTCAGAATGCCACCCTAGCAGCAGTATTTCAAACAGTATAATGGTCTCTGTAGGAGACCTTTGCAATAGTCCATCCTGCTGATGATGAAGGCATGAATAAGGTTCTCTAGTTTTTAGTGATTTTCAAAAAATTCTCCTCAGGCTAAACAATGTAGTGTATCCGGGGAATGCAAATTCTATCTGTGTTTATCGTGTTGGAAGATCTGAAATCCTGAGGAAGCTATTATTGGTTAACCTGTTCTGTGGCCATGTGAACACAAGCAAGTAAAAAAATGCTGCTTCGAGGCTGGGAACCCCATATGTGATGCTGTTAAGAGGCCCTGACCTCTCCCAGTAAAGTTGCTGCATGTGTGCCATAAAGGCTGACCCCTGCTGGTCGACAGGCCATTGCAATGAACGCATGGGAACCAGATATTGTTCTGTCGACTCAGTGACTCACCAGGGCTTGTAGAATAGAACCTGCTCCCACTTTTCTTTGGGGCCACACCTTTAATTGTTTCCATGGCGATATCATCACAGTCATGACGAATCATGTGTGTGGACCCACGAGACTCAGACGCACAGTGATAGACGTCCGGTATCCCATCCTGGCTGCAGACCCAGACGAAGGAGCTGTCATGTGAGGGTAGTTTTTCAAGAGATAAAGAGAGTTTACCATCATGTGCGCAGCAAACAGTCGGTTAGACTGTGCTATGAAAATCTCTCTCTGCCTGTCCTTCTGGCTCCCGATAAACACAAATTAAACACAAACCACAAGTACAAAATTGTGTCACTTGGTGAGACTGTTTGGTAGACAGATGCCTGCTGTGGTTGTCATATGGACAGTACTACAGAACCTGACCTTGGTACTGGGATTTGTCAGAGACTGGGGATGGAGATCTTGTCGTTTGCCATGTGAAACATGGGCAGACTGGGTTTGATTGAAGTATGGCTGCTGTGTCTGCCCGTGGCTCAGGTTACCCACCATAGCACAATTTTTTTGTTTCACTCATTTGCCAATTTATGGGTATTTGTCTATGAATAATATATATTTTTTGCAAACTGTAGCCTGGTTGTTCCCTGTTTTTCATTAATCAAGGGCATTTTCCTTCCTTTATGGAACTTCAGTCATGCTACTAGGAGTTTGACATGAACTGTCCTAGCAGTGCACTTCACACCACTTAATGTTTCCCACTTTTTCTGAAGGTCACTTGATGTCATACTGCGATTCATGAGAAATGGTCAGATACGTCAGCGGCCATTTCTGCCATTAGAAAGCTGCTTCTGCCCTCTGTCTGGCTGTTTTCTGGTGATTGCCAATGTCTCCTGCTTCACCTTTTTTTTGTGGTCAATTGCATTGGAAGCTTTGAAATTGCTGGAACTTGCTGCTCAGTGTAGCCGTCTGCCAGAAGAACCATGGTAAAACTAGGATTTAAAAAAGCCGGTTTGTTTTAAAATAGAGTGATTTCTTAATTTTTTCCATGGCTGCACACGGGCACGCTCTTCAGCTACCACGGCGCCCCCTGCTGTTTTTTTCCATGGCTGCACATGGGCACGCTCTTCGGCTACCACGGCGCCCCCTGCTGTGCCTTCTGAGCTTTTCTCCCCTCTCTCCACGATTCCTAAATGCCCAGGCACCCAACAAACCCAGACCACGGTCTTCCAGCTACACAGGAACGAAGAGGGACACAAAAGAAGAGTTGGTGAGCCGCACAGAGGACAGGGTCGCGCCCCTGCGTCATCCCCCATCATGCTTCAGCTCCTTGGTAGCCTGTTTTTCGGAGGATCACAAGAGGCACCGTCTGACGTCAAGCACCTGAAGGCCAGAGTGCTGGAGGCTGATGAGGAAGGCTGGGTCCTGCTGGGCCTGACCGGTGAGCTTCCCCGACAGCACATGGCAAGATGGGCAACTTTATCCCCCTCATCCACTCAACTCTTCCTGCAGACGGCGCTACAGGGGACAGCAGCCCAGCGGAGGAGCTCCTCATCCAGTGTCCAGATGCGTCTCCGCCCAGTTCTGCCCTGGAGGACAGTGTGGCCAGTCTGGTCGGCAGCGTGAGGTGGGTGAGGGACGCCCCACATGTGACCGGCCCCCACACACCACAGCACATAATCACACGCACACAAAGACGAGGGGGTGGTGAGGGGCTCAGGGGCCGTGATCGAAAGGTTGCTGGTTCAAGCTTCAACAGAACATGTCGTGGGGCCTTGAGGAGTGGCTCACAGTAACTCACCCTGCACTGTGACCCCCAAGCAAGCCGTCAATTCTACAGGTATCTCACAGAGAGCTAGATGCGGTAGACAAAAAAAAAGACAGCTTCCCCACTGGGATTAATGAAGTGTTGCTATGCATAGTTTACCTTAGTGTTGGTCTTATACCAATACTCATTTTAGCCAAAGACGAAACTGCAGATCCACTATACTATTCACCACAAGCAGATTTTACTGCCCTTACTGCTGTGTTAGTGGGGTAATCAGCAGCCCAGGATTTTTCGCATTTCAGGTGTTCTTGCTGTTGCCTTAGTGCTTGTGCCCAGTATCTTTTCCCTCCTGCAGGTTGCCAGCAACAGCGTCCTCTGGTGGCCAGATTGGCACACAGGGCCGGGCAACGCAGGGCGTGGCACCTCGACCAGGCTCCCTGACCAAAGTGACCCTGGCTGGCCCGGTCCAACGGGTCCAGGCACGAGCCGGCTGGGGCAGCCTCGGTCGTAGCCGGCTTCACCGCCATAACTATGTCTACCAGCGGGGCCGCTGGCACGCCGCCCACACCCGCAGTGGTGCCCTGCAGCAGCCCTGCCCACGCAACTTTAGCCACTAACCAGCGGGAGGAGACATTCCATTCCCACTGCTCTGCTGCATCCCGGCGAGCCCCATATTCCATACCTCCATCAGTGCTGTAGCTTTTAGCGTCAAAACAACCGATCATCGCAGTGATCACAGCTTTTGCAGTGTGATTGTTTCCTCTTCTTGTCTCTAAGGTTTTTCGAATCTTTTTTCTTTCGCTTGCCCATCTGAGGGAAATTATTCTCTCAAATGTCATGACCCATCCCTCTCTGTTTTGCCTTTTAAATTCATGGGTGTTTTCCTTAAACTGGCCATGGACATACAGAACTTGATCACGGCCAAATGGAGAGGTCAGGCTTCCCAACAATTCCAACCAAACTTCTCAGCTCTCGTGCTGACACTCGTGCTGACACTCGTGCCACGTGTACGTGCTCAGATGTGCAGGTCTTGGCAATGCAGAGAATTCCTTTTTGCTGGAAAACAGCTCTGTATATGCTCTCTGCCTGTGTATAAGGGCTTTTCACTAAACGTCATTTGGATCAGCCCTCTGTGCCTTCCTTACCTGGACCTGTGCTTCCCCTCTGGTCCTGTGTTGGCCCGGAAGCCTGGTACCTTCCATGAAGATATCTCATACTCACAGGAGTAGATGGACAGGATGGAAGGGAGAGCCAGAAAGGAAAGGAAGGGAAATACGGCACGAAATGACAATGGGAGAGGGGTTACACTCCATTTTTAATACTGTAGAGCAATAACAAAGCAATAAATCCTCAAACACTGCTGGTGGTTAATTGAGCAGGAAATTTACTCCATAAGCTTATTATGATAGGAAAGCTGTAAATTCAGCTATATTCAGCATCACATCAACATCACAGTAACGGAGCAGCAAACACACACTGCAGTAAAGGGTATAACACACAGATCAGTGCAGAGCCATATTTGAGTGGCGTCATGAACATTTCCAATCTCTTCCAAGGTGTAGCTGAGAACCCCGCTTAAGCTCAGAAGCTTCTGCCAGCTTGTATGTTGGGTGGCAACGCTCTAGTGTGAAAGGCTGTCTTCCTCTCACTTTTGACCATTTTAAGTTTGTTTTCTTATGCCTACAAAATACATCTAACCAGGCTGGTTTTCATAACTTCATTTTAAAATATGCAAAATAAAAAAGACAAGGGCAAAAATTCTCATTTTATTTTCGACACCAAACAATTCCTACATCATGAGTACATAATTTGTAGCATTAAATTGCATCAATTTCTATGTTTCTTGAAAAATGGCAGCAAATTTCATTGCATTTAGCATCACTTTGAGATTATAACATCATACTGGGTTTGCCATGACAACCGCAGAGCACCCAGCAAGGGGAGAGCTGGGTTTCAATGCTCACTAACCCAGCAGCACTGGCTGCAGTTGTCCTCTTGTTTTTGATTGTACACCAGTGACTGACTGGGTGATCTGGCCTCGATATCACATTCTAATTGACCTTTCATAGATTTTCCATTGTGAGGAGATGTAATGTGACTTGTTTCCAGTGTGCCCAAACAGATCCATTCCCGCTGTCAAAAATGAAAAATGTCCTGCATTCTTTGTAGTAATAAAAGTGCAGCAAAGGTGCTTTAGTGTATTCATGTACATTAAATCTGTAAATTGTATGAAAAATGTATGTAATTTTAGATGTACTGTAATCCATTCTTAAGAGTTAAAGTATTAGCCATTTACCGTGTTTTGAGAAAAACATGTCAAAATATAATTTTAAAAATAATAAGAATTCAGCGTAGTTTTATTTCCAACTGCCAATCGCTTT
Organism: Mormyrus lacerda; assembly: GCA_015163995.2. Taxonomy (NCBI): domain Eukaryota; kingdom Metazoa; phylum Chordata; class Actinopteri; order Osteoglossiformes; family Mormyridae; genus Mormyrus; species Mormyrus lacerda. Next base: position 9,262,707 of record JAABNX020000143.1, read on the forward strand.
ATTTTTAATTTACCTTTTTTGTTTCACTGTATTCATAGCCACGTTTTCTTATTATTATTGTCGATGGAACAGCGGCTCAGGGGGTAGCGCTGTTGCCTGCCACCTACAAGGGTTGGGAATTTAATCCTGTGTTTATTCTGCATGTATGTGGAGTTTTCGTGTCGTATGGGTTTCTTCTGGGTTTTCCGGTTTCTATCGGCAGTCCAGAGTGTATGTGCAACCTATTGCAGGCCCCGTCCAGGGTACGTCGAATGGAGACGTGAAGGGGTGGGGTCTTCCAGGTACCCAGAAGCTGAGTCAGTGACCAGATGACCGGAACCGTAATCTTGTATCATTGTGTTAAATATTAGAAAACAAAAATAATAAAAATCATGTTTCAGGAGACTGACTAACCCATGACTAGGTGAATGTCATGTAACGAGAAATACTACTTGGAAAATATTGTCCGCGTTATATTAGTTTAAATATAGTAATTAGATTTACGATAAAACTGAGTGGGAATTAGTTCAGTTTTATGGAAAGCAAGTTCAGGGGGAACAGAAAATTCACAACCTTTTATGCCAATCCTATCTTGAAGGTTCTGCGCGGCTATTGGCTGAGACCTCCTCCAAACAAATCGGCTTTAACTGAATTAAACGAAAACCCGTAACCAATCAAATTCTTCGATGTTTCCGTTCTCACTTCGGTCATACAAAAATAAAGCCGCATTTTTGCGTAAAATACGGAAGATGACTATCGTGGCTTGTAGTTGATTAAAAAAAACACATTGTAAAATTAGACGCTATTTGTGCTTTTATTTTTTAATCATGCGAATAAACGAAATACTTAGGTAGCCTATAGCACGATATAAGAAAGAGAAGCTCTTCTATCCATTCCCTGTGTTGTGACGGCCGCTCGTTCTGTCTTTCGATACTGAATAGTGGGATTTGTATCCAGATGGACTGAGTGATCTAATAAAGGTTGGTTTTCAATCAGACTATATATTTTTTGCAATCGATAAAAATGCACAGATTATTAAACTAATCATATGGTTTGCAAAATTGCTTGCCAAACAAACACTTCGAAATGTTGCCATGTTTTTTCTTGGCCTGTAATTTTGATATCCAGATAGACAGCAAGAGAATTAATAGTTTGCTATTTCGTCTCTGTGAAACAAGAAGCGCTGCAGACACATCGTTATTTATTCCTAAGCAATAAAATAAATGTTTGCTGCAAATATCGATATGGTGTATATAAAGTAAACCGAACTATTTATTATGAAGTTGTAAACAAATCAACGACATTTGCAATAGAGAAGAAGTGTCAAAACCAAACGTCTAAACTGAAGCAGATGTGATTTTAGAAAAGAATGATTTTCGCGGTCTACGATTTTCCTGATTCGTTTAATGTATTCGTATATACATGTATATGCTGTGCCTCTAATTTCGCCTTGCCAACCAATGCAAGAGGTAGTTAAAACACCTAATAGGCGTCTGTTGACGAATTGATTTTTGTAAGTTATTTATATGGCGAGTTAATTCACCAAAATGAGCACCATTCTTTCACATACTACGTATCTATGGAATCATTATAACCTATTGTACCTGTAACGTAACGAACATATTATCGAACGCTATGAACATCCATTCAGCCAATAAAACGCGCTAGGATTATTTTTTTGGGGTAATTACTTAAATCAGATGTGTTATCGGTATAATAGTTGGAGTTTTGAGAACCTTAAAAATAAAATTTTGTAAGTTTATAAATGAGTAGTATTTTAATTGCTAAAATTATGAATACTGAACTGTTGGTGGGCTGTGGGGGTCTTTATGATTACATAGCCATGTCTGGTCTTAGAAAAGTGGAAAAACAGACGAAATTTCAGGCTGTCTTGGTCAAGTGTCACATGGCGATACTGCAGAACAGACTTTAATGTGTTACACAGCTGTGTGGCACTGACTCCTAATGCTTCCAGTAGGACCAAAGTGTGTAAAGACGACGGCCACTTCCCTGAGAGACTGCGATGGCACACAGGCCCAGCCGGCGACAGACTGCACCACGCACACTGGAATTCGGTGGCCACCCAGACGCGGACCTGGACTCGGGAGTTGAGGAGGATGACGGGGACGAGGGTGGTGGTCACCATGAAACCCCACCCAAGGCTTGGAGTCAGAAGGAAGATTCCACCATCTTCATCGCCTTCAAGGGGAACATGGATGATGAAGACTTCCAGGAAAAACTGGACAGCATCCTACACAGCATGCCAAGCCTCCTGCAACTGGGTAAGCATAGCTGGAGGCCAGCTTGGTCTTCTGTAAGCGTCACTTTCATCTCTTGTTACTTTGAGTAGCTGACGGTGCGATTATTGAGTGTTATATAAGGAAAGAAAAGTACTGTTTGTGCAGTTAATTGAGAAATTTGAGCTGTTTTTTTGGAGAAGTTTTGAATGTTTCCCCCAGGCCTGGAGAGACTGCAGCCTCGACATGTAGAGCCCTGGAACAGCGTCCGCATCACATTCAACATCCCGCGTGACGCTGCTGACCGCCTGCGCCTCCTGGCACAGAACAACCACCAACAGCTACGTGACCTGGGCATCCTGTCTGTGCAGATAGAGGGTAGGGGGCTGGGACTGGGCATGGGCATGGGGATCCGCATGGGGGTCGTACTGAAAAATTTATTGATTTATCACTTGACAATCCCATGAAAAGTCTGTTGTGGTTATTATTTACACTGCTCTCTAACAGCTGCTGTTTTAAACAGTATAATTAACAAAGACGTTGTCACCCCATCCACGTAGGGGAGGGCGCGATAAATGTTGCAGTGAACAGAGGTCAAGAGGTGCGGCCCAATGGCCCTGTTGGGGCTGGCGGTCAAATCCGAATGGAGGCTGGGTTTCCCATGCAACAGGGTCCTGGTAAGGGCTTGTATATCACTCTATCTGTCTCTCTGCCTGTCCGTTTTACATCTGAGATGTAATTGAATTATTGGTATTGTTTCATGATCATGGTTATGTATATGGTTTAATTTGTGCATTCTATGGACACTTTTCCAAGGATGACACTCCTTTTAAGGATTTTGTTTTCTTGTTATATTTTATCTGGGACTGAATTATGGAAATTCACCGTGAAATGTATTTTTCTGAGGAAATTGTATGTGTGATTATATGCAGTGCATTCACCTCCTGTTTGCATGTTTTGTAGTCTTTCAACTTTGAGTCGATTTAACTGGGATCTTTGAATTTTGCACTTTGAAGGTGCAAAGCGTGTTTTATTGTGACACAGGTTAAACAAAAAGGCAGACATTTGTTAGCCGCATAAGAATTTCCCCCCCGCATTACCTTTAGCTGTAGCTTTTCTTGGGGTTAGTCTCTTCCAGCTTTGAACATCTGGATCCTTCAATTTTTGAATCGTTGAACAATCAATCGGAAGTCTTTCCACTGATGCGGAGTCGGATTGGGATCTTGGCTATGACTGGGCCATTCACACGCTGGCTGTGTGCTTAGGATTGTGAACCTCTGCCCAAATCTCAGATCTGTTGAGTTGCCCTGTATTTGACTTAATTCAGCTTGCCCTCAGTCCTGACCAGCTGAAAAGCCTTCCCATCACATGATTCTGCCACCACTATGCTTCACCATATTAATGGTGTTTACAAGATAATGGGCATTTTTTGCCTTTTTCCGCACATGTCATTTGTCTCTGAACATTGTCACCTGGAGGGTTTTGGATTTTATATTCCTGCCTAGAAAGCTGTTGCAGTCTATCCAGTTTTCTGTTCCGTCACTGTTGAGGTAGTTCTCCCATTGTGAGTGCTGCCGTAGTGTCTGGTGCTGATGGGGTGAATCGGGTTTGTCTCTGTTTGATGAGCATTAGCTGGTGGGAGAGGTGCAGTTCAGGGTGTACCTGGTCTCCGTGATGGAGAGCTGCCTAGGTCCTGTTCAGGAGTGTCAGACTACAGACGGATAGTTGAGTTTGGAGCACTGGTGCACTCGAGGGCCGCGAACGAGGTTTCCACCACTTAATCCACTGTATCCCGTCGGGTGTCGCTTTTCAGGTCATGCCTGAAAGAGTAGACGTTAGGGAACAACCATGAGGCACAAAGCATCGATGATAGCTTGCCAGCCCCTGAATGTTTGTCCCTGCTTCTTGGAAGTGTGTTGTGAGTAGTTTTAATACAGGCTTGATGTTTTTTGTTGGGCCACAGCAAAGGTGGCAGATGCTCAGTGATGATGAAGGAGGCATCCAATACTGCCTTTGTTCTCCATGGCCACTACAGGCTGTTTTATTTATTTTTTTTTCCCCTTTTTTTCCTTCTTTGGCTTCCACGTTCACAAGCACTTGTCAGTAACCTGTAAGTTAGGTCCAGGGGTGAGACTAACTGGGGTTTACCCAGACACTCAGCTAGCTGTCAAACTTCTGAAGTGCCATCTGGCCTGGAGATCATGATAATTTGACTTAACTACAGACTCTGAGAGGGACTCTATGATGCTTAGCTGCAGGCGTCTTTTGGAATCCCTTCTTTGCGGCATGACAGCAAGTGTCAGGGACTGGTCAGGGATGCTGATGGACCACCACCCTAAGGAGGGTTAGGGTTAGGGATGCTGATGGACCACCACCCTAAGGCGGGTTAGGGTCAGGGATGCTGATGGACCACCACCCTAAGGAGGGCAAGCAGGTCAAGCTGCCTTTTGTGCACCTGCTCCTCTTGCTGGTTAGTATTTGGTGGATGTAGTAGGTGATGAAGCCCCAGCTTTTCCATGATGACAAAGAATTGATAGGTGACACTGGGAACCTGAAGCTGCTCTGTATTCCCTGGTTGGAACTAGAGGTCGACCGATACGGGTTTTTCAATAGCTGACGCCGATATTTAGGAGTCAGGGTCAGCCGATGGCCGATATATGCTGCCGATTATTTTTGGCTGATAATTGGACGTTTTCCCCTCTATTTGCGGGGTAAAATATCACACTAATAATAACAAACGATACACAAAATTTCTCAGCTTAGCATTTATTGAATGCTGACTTGTGTAATAACTTAAACTTGGCTTGGTGAAATGCCGCCATACAGAATTAGTTTTTTTTTCAGCCATCAGACAGCAATTACTAAAATAAAAGGAAAAAATGCAAGGTTAGCAGTTTTATCGTTCTACCTTCATCTTCAATTCATTCTACAATTCCAGTATTCATGCACATTAAAACAATTACACTCTACTGCATTTTTCAGAGAAAGAAAAAAACCCAGTAGTAACTCAGTGCATCGTGGTATGATGAGTAGTGTACAAGGCCTAAAACCTTTCACTAAAATGTTGTTTATGTTGTTAGTGGACAGATAGCTTACAAGCCAAATTCACAGTTCATCAGAAACCTAAAATAAAATAACTTTGTCGTATTACACAACCTTGTAGTGATGGCATCCCTGCTCCGCCTGCCCATAGCCAGTGGGTTTGAGGGTCTGGTTAAAACACTCAACCAGATCATTCTGAGTGCTTGCAGTGGTCTTTCTTGGGGCATGCCTTAGTCCAGGGGTGAGCAACCTTATTCAGGAAGGGCTGTTGGATATGTGGCTTTTCACTGCTACTGCAACAATAATTTGTTTGTTGTCGTGATGCATCGGTAAGGAAATTTCTGGCAGATAAGGATAGCTTATTCTAGGGCTGCACGATTTGGGGAAAATATCGAATCGCGATTTTTCTGACAGAAATTGCGATTACGATTTGATTTGCGATTTAGTTTTTTTATGTCAAGCTTCAGTTCAATATTCAGTGTGTAGTAATTTTAAAACGTATGACGCAGCATGAGATACGATCAGTATTAACTGGTCTATATTCTAATGCAAGGATGAGAATTTAAAGATGTGATGTATCAAGTTAAAGTAATAATGAAAACAACTGCAGCAAAAAGAAAAATAGCAGGTAACACTTATTACCCTAATAACACTAGAACCGCCTTTTCCCACGACAATGAACAAGAACTACTTCGGTGTATGCAGCCCTTTCGTTTGCAGTATTGTGTTGTTAGCTGCTGTTATCAACACTAATAACAGTCAAAAATCGTAATGTTCATAACAGTGTCCTGAAACCATAAAGCTTTTTAAACGTAGTATGCATTTTACAAAATGTTGAATAAATATGTCGTTTATTGGTCATGTTGGTCGAAGTTTCCGCTTTTTAACAACTGCGTTGTTTTCTATACAAATCAATTCTGAACTTAAAATTAGCTGCATCAAGAACGTTACGGCAGTTTGCAAACTCTACAGACTATTTACAAGGTAATAAAACTTACATGCATGTAAAGGTGTGTGCAGAACAGAGAACAGAAAATCTCACTCCATGCAGCTGCCTAAAGTTGCCAACCCTGCATTTATTTTAAATGAGAAGTAAAATGCAGTTTTTGACTGAAGCAGCTTAATTATCATCCCTTTGCTTCGTTACTCTGACAAATGCAAAACGAATGGTTAAACATTATGCGTCTATTTTTGTATGTTTTCTAAACAAGACCGCGTGCCCAATACCCAACTGTAATAGCAATTAAAGCGATATATTCTTTTAGTATTTATGTTTAAGCAAGACTTAAGAATTAATCTTTGGAAACACTTAAATTTAATAAGCACAAAAACATTTGACATAAACATGACTATTGTGGGTTTTACAGCTTTTTTGGAGGTCACCTACTCTGCTGCTGTGAGAATTACTGACTGTATTGATCATTGTTGTTGATGGGTTAGCGGTATGCTAATGCTATTGCCTATTAACAAAAACCAAAGGCATGATACGCTGAAGTATATTGCAGGTGGTGTTTAAAAGAAGCT
>JAABNX020000143.1:9287951-9310870 GCA_015163995.2 Mormyrus lacerda
TACTGCGCTGCTGTTTGTCTGTACTGCGCTGCTGTTTGTCCTGTTTCCCTCATGCACCTGTCCCCTCTCTTCTAACTGTGGCACAAGAATTTCTCAGTTTTCATTCAAACAAATGTGATGGTAAAACCTGAAATGTGAAACTTGAAAAAGGATCTGAAGTAAACATTGAGCTGTTCTCTCTATAAAGTTTCTTAGTTTGATAATTCTTTCATTCTGGTCTGTTTGGGCTCATAGGTCAGAGAATGGTACGACCCAAGATGCCTACACCTTCCAGATCATCCTGGATAAGCACCAAGTGGGAACATCTCCCACAGTCCAGGAGCTGTTGGATACCTCCTTTGTGTCGTGTGGCCTCCAGCTTGAGGAGGTGGGCAGTAGGGGGTTCTCACAGTCCCCGGATCAGCAGGCGCTGGGATGCATCAATCCCCCAAAAATGACTTTTTCTTCCCATCCCAGACCCCGTTGTGCTTCATGGTCCAGATGCCGAGGTTTGGGAAGACGTATAAAATGTTCTCCCAAATCATTCCCTCCACTGAGCTGGATGTCACTGACCTCCTACACAACTGTAAGTTTGAATGTGGATGGGGCAGCTTTTACGCTTCAGAGCCTTTTTAAGGGGATATGAACGTTTAGCTATGGGAACTCTTGGATGGGGGAGAGTGCAGTGTGAGCAAGGGGAATACCTCAGCTGGCTGTGAGTCCTGGGCAGTGTTGCCGGACAGGTGAACCCTGCCCCCATCACAGAAACCCACCCCCATAGTGAAACCTGGCCCCGTTACTGACTCCCTGCCATCTTTCACCACAGCCCCCCGGGAATGCTTTGTGTGCGGCCGCCTAGCACAGCTGGAGTGCGCCACCTGCCTGAGGGACAGGAAGCTGCAGCCCGGCAGGATCAAGCAGTACTGTTGCCTGTGCAGTGCCCAGGTACTGTAGGACTACAGTGCGCCGGCCCGTCTCCGCGGTTACACATCTCATTGATCTGACCTTCCTGACGACCCCTCCCTCCCCCAGGTCCACGCTCACCCATTGCGGCAGGATCATACTCCCCGCGCACTGGCTGTGCCGGCAGAAGTGCCCGAGGGCGCCCCCTTGCCGCGGCATCGGCTGCAGCTATACGCCGTGCTGTGCATCCGGACCAGCCACTATGTGGCCTTCGTTAAGCACGGCCCAGGTCCCCACTCCTGGCTTTTCTTTGACAGCATGGCTGACCGCTGTGGTGAGACCCCAGGGGGCCGGGGTGGGACAGGGTGTGGAAGGTACCCCCCGCGTCGATAGGGGCGTACTGTCCTCCGCCCTGACCATCCAGCTCAATCCTACCGTCACTTCTCAGGTGATGACAGCAGAGGTTTCAACGTCCCCGAGGTGAGGTGCTGCCCGGAGGTGGGGGACTTCCTGACTCAGCCGGAGGAGATGCAGGTGAGGGCAGACCTGGAGCTGGTCAGTGAGCACGTCAGGAGGCTGCTGCGTGACTCCTACATGTGCCTGTATGAGCGGACACCCGCTTGACGGGGCTGACGGCACCACAGGGCCACACCCTCAGATGCCCGGCATGACGCCGGGATCCCAGCGTGTCCCGCATGCCTCCCTCACCTGTGTGCAAAGGGCCGCGCTCCAGCCAGTCGACATGGGATTGACATGCTGGAACCTTCCAACATGTTGTCATGACACTTTTTTTTTTTTTTTTTTTCCCATCTGTTTTATCCTTCAATTTCCGGATCGATATTGAAAATATCACAAAAATGTTGATTTTGCATTATAAAACATTACTGTGGCCTGTGACACATATTGAAATATTTATACAGAATGACAATGGATGCTTTATATTTTTATATGTAAGTTGTGTTGCACTATGTTGTAATTTTTAATGCTGCAGCTTTATTCAGCTGTTTTCTCTTTCTCTGTTTGGATGCATGATTTGATATGATTGATTCTGAATGATTTATGTTCTGGGGAATTTAAGTTGGATTCGAATAATTTTATTTCAGAGCAATACAAGTCTGGGTGACTCGCTCATTTTACATTTTGTTTATACAGCAAATGCATCTACCCAAAGTGACTCATGTTGTTGAGAATGCTGGGTCAGCCAATCCCTGGAGTATTTGCGATTAAGGGCCTTGCTCAGGGGCCCTTCGGTGACACCACTCCACCGAGCATGGTATTTGAACCAACAACCTTCACTAATGTTGGCGTGGGCTGTTATCTCGCTGTTGTCTGCAGCCACGTGCGGGGATCTTCATCGCGGCCAGGTGCTGCTTTGCTTTCACAAAGTCCTGGACCAGCAGTCTGCAGCCCTGGTCCATGGAGATGTTGTAGGGGGTCTGCAGAGACCCTGATGGTATTTTCCGCTGTACAAATGGACCACAGCAACTGTTTCAAAGCTAAGAACATCCAGGGGGAGCTGTCCTCCCTGCTGGAGATGGGAAATATTACAGACCCATCCCGGGCCGTCACTCTTAGTTACTTAAACATCACATTTCGGGACGGCCGGTCCGTAGCGCTGGTCTGTTTTCTCATGTGTAGGAAAAGCTGAAAGTGGCTGTCCTGCTCTCATTTTCATAGTAGGATCACCTGGAAGCATTCAGCATTGTGTTGCTTTTTTTCCACATCACCACCTGTTTTTATTAACAAACAACTTGGATCTCTTCCACTAGAGGGCGCTGGACGCATCTAAATTGTTAATGTACATCAAGCTGTTAACTCGGCCTGTGATTTAGGGTTGAAGAATTTGTCTGTAAACAGACATTTTTTCTTAGACATGACACAGATCTGTTGGCATGTAAACTTGGTTTAGAGTCCACTTATCACTAGTTTATGCTAGGCTTAAGCCGTATGCGCCACCATTGTCCTGTCCTCACCATCATCTAGGTTTTTGATCTGTGTGGTTTTTGCTAACCTGATTTATGATCTTTTAGGGGATTTAAGCCATGAGCTCGGTACATGTTACTTTTTAAAGCCACGCCGGGCTCCAAAATGCCGGCCGGACAATTTACCCGGGCATCGCTGTGCAGGTGATCGCCGCTCGTTTCACAGACTGCTTATCCGATAAAAGATCAGCCTAAAAGATCCACTGGATCCACCTGTAGCCCGATCCCTGAGTTTTGCTTCCCCTGGCTGATCGGTGGTTCTCACATGCGTCACCCTGGAAGATATGTCTGGTGTTCTGGTAGATGGAGGCAATGACAGCTGCTGATTGGCTTCTCATGTGTATACGTATCTACTTGTGGCCATGACAAGAACAATATTTACAGGGAAGATGTGCTCACTGCTATAGGAGGACAAGTGTAATTTGCTCTGAATGAAAGTATTAGGTAAAATTACAAATATGTACATGTGGCAGAGCCCTTCCACTGGTGTAGTACATGTTCAGAAACCCAGATTCCTTCAGCATTGTCCAGCTCATACAGGTCACACTTGCTGCTTTGCCTGTCACTGGAAAAGTGTCAGCATCCATGTGGACTCTACTCTGTATCCATGCTACATCATAAATTACTTTCTGGCTGAGACACAAGAAACATCACATGCTATTGAACTTCTATGCTTACACACTACCTTACTGATTTTATATGCATAAAAAATACTTTCCTTCCTAGTCCAACTTAAAGCTGTCCTCTTCATGGTACAGTGCATTGCTGGGGTGAGTATTGACACCTTTTAACTTTGGTGCTAGTGAAAACTAAAGAATGCAGTGGACCACAAGGAAAGCTAACTGATTACTGAACACGTCAAATCAGAACTTTCACTTGAAGCAGAAATAACCAGACTAAATTTATCTTGCTGCCTTGTGCCCATAACCTTGGCAATAGGCTTTGGACCCCTCTGAGACCCTGAATGACAAGTGGTTGTAAAAAATTTTTGGACATAGTATGAAAAGACCCAGTGCACTGGAGAAGATCATAATACCTGGAGACGTAAAAAGGAAGAGGATGACAGCATCCGTGTGATTGACAGGGCAAAGCAGCTCCTCTGGGTCATCACCAAGAACCAGAAGGCCTCCAGGCCACTGGAGTTGGACCACGGATCCTCAGAGATGGTACATCCATTTTTTTGTAGGAATCCACCAGTGAATTCTGATTGTTAATGTATATTTGCTTTTATTTGACCTCACCATTTACGAGACTACTTGAGTAAATTTACCCCTCACACTATGCAGTCCTTAGGACTTGCTGACCTTGGCCAGGTGATGGGTCTGCAGATCAATCAATCAATTATCTTTGGCCTTGGAAAGTAGCTTTATTTTTAAGTCAACCAAGTATAGTCTTCACAAAGTGCTCTCCTATACCCTGTGAGTGTAACCCTCACAGGCTCTGCAGAGCAGGACTTGGAGCAGCGATTCTCAACCCATGGGTCACGACCTAAATTCGACAGGTGGCAAGTTCTGAAAGGAGTCAGAAATGTAAGCATTTCAAAACCAGCAAGCTGTTATGCTGATCCATGATCAGATTTCCCTACCCCAGTCCTAGTTTTAACCTATATAAATGAATCTTGGGTCTGCAAATGCCAGAGGTGGAGATTTCGTCTCAACCAACCAGTTGAGTACTCAACTGGTTGGTTGAAACAAAATCCTGGTCTGGATTTGTACTTTCTGGACCTGAAACCTCCACCTCTGGCAAATGCTTAGCACAAAATTAGTGAACACAACCAATCTACGAAGCTAAACCACAGATGCCGAATTTAAAATTCACTGGTTCATTCAATTAGATCTGTGCCATAGGCATTGATTGGCATACATTTCCCTGTGCACTGTGTGCTTGATCATACAGTTAATTTAAAGATATACTTGATATAAGGTCGCAACTGAGCTGTTATGGTAAAAATAGGGTAGTGGTGCAAAAAAGGTTGAGAATCACTGACCACCTCACACCTTCGCTATGATGAACAAAGAAGTTATAAGTGAAAACTTACAAAAGCTTAACGTGACGGCATCTGAAAGTTGCTGAGCTGCCCGTTGTTGGGCTATGAATATAGCACCTGTGACAGTGATTTGCATGTCTTCACAGTGCACGCTTCGCTGGGAATCCAGCTTCCTCAAACGAAAAGCTGTGTCATGTCTGTTATGTCTCAGTGGGAAAACTTTGCTATTTCTGTCATTTTAAGGTTCCCTGGGTAGGGCAATGGTCACACGCACACGCGAGAGAAAGAGACTTTATGAAACATTTTGCCACATTGTACAATCAATGTTCCATTCATTTGAGAAAGGTGCACACTTTGGATCATACGTCCGTCTTCTGAAACCGTAAAAATCACCAGCTACGCTGCTCCCTGACTAATTTAGTCAGGACGGACAGACAGTCGTGCAGGTGGTGGAACGCAGCAGAAATTTGCTCATACTTCACCTGCTAGACACGTTGCCTGCCCAGCGCAGTAGGCCGTGGGCTGTCAGCAGTCTCCGTCCAGCCGGAGTGCTATCCCGTATCCCGCTGAGTCACTTCCATTTTGCGGGACGTGCCGTTTCCAAAGACGAGTAGTTCTGTCACGTAATAGCACAGAAAATTATGGTCTTCATGACTGTAATTATAAGCTATTTAATTCCCATGATTCACTATTTATACGGCATCTGAAATTATGGAAGACTGAACTGATGGCATCCAAGGAAGCGTTTCCCCCATCTGCTACCCCACGCTTCCTGGGATAGTCTTGACTCACTGCTGCCCTCTACTGGATAAGAGGTTACCGAAAATGGATGAAAGAAGAATGGATGGTGTGTGGCTCTGTTTGTTAGGATTGAGTGTGATTACAAGGTGCGTAGGAAACAGGACACAACTTAATTCAAATACAAAGGTCTGTTTATTGGGGGAGGTAGGGTTAAAGAACCCCCCCGGTTACTACGCCCCTGCATAGAACCTCCGACTGTTCCACTCATTATGACAGATGTATGGAACCCAACCCCGTCATCAAAGATTCAAACCCAACGCGACCGGTACGTACAGTAAGAGTACGCGTGTAGACAATAACCACTAACAATTTATAAATTGAATGAATTAAAAAATAAATTAATCTAGTATATACGAAATTCATATAACTGCACACTATAATTAACTGACGCATTTACTGTGAGTGCCTGTACCTTATTGGACAAGCAACTGGAAGCAAATGGTATGACAGTGACGTATGTTTTTGTTTTAGTGCCATAACAGGATACGCAATCGGATATTTCTCAATAAATATATAGCACCAATATCAAACTGTCAAGGATATTTTGTTTTATTTTACATAGCATTTAAAAACCTACGGATTCCGGGAGGGGACATGGGAGAACAAAAAGATAATCAGAAACCTGTAACAATCAATTGTTTAAAATTCCAGGTACAGGGTGTGCGAGTCAGGGCCGATGCTCTTCGGCCTCACGTGGCTGCAAGCGGTAGGTACCCAACCGTCGCTGGGGGGCGCTGGCTCGCCCCTTTTTAAAGAGCCCGCACATGCGCAGTATCCAAAAAGCGGGACTGGGTCTCCTGCTGTCCCGACGCTTCCTGGTCCGTTCGGTCTGCCGGTAGAATCGGTTTGGCTCAATTGTGTTCCGGTCCACACTTCACTTTTATCGGATAAGCGATCTGTGAAATGAGCGGCGATCACCTGCACAGCGATGCCCGGGTAAATGTCCTAAATGGCCCGGCATTCCGGCCGGCGTTTCGGAGCCCGGCGTGGCTTTAAAAAGTAACGTGTACAGTGTATGGAGACGGTTCGGATAGGTTCCGCCTGCAGTGTCGCTCACTTCACGCGAATCGATAACGGCACCACTCGCTTGCCAGCGGTTCCGTAGCAGAGATCCGTGTAAAAATGACTTTCTGTGGGTTACTGGGAAGCCGGGGGAAAAGTTTACCTTTCCAGGTAACGGGGTTCTGGGCTCTGTTCTGGTCCGACCCGCTAACCTCCGCCGTCTGCTATGTCTTCCAGGTGGAGTCCGGATCCTGGGCGAACGCTGGTGAGTGTGGCTAGCCTCTGGCCGCCGGGCTCGGTGCCGGCCACATATATGGCGTCCCGGAGTCTAAGTCCCGTCTTGGCGGCCGCTATTGTTCGAATCGCGAGCCTTTAAATCCGACCCGGGTCGCCTGTAGCTTCTCCCCGCGTATGGGTACCAGTTGGACCGCAAGCGTTTTCTCCCGGCGTGGCCTCCGACGGCCGCCGATTGGAGCCCCGGGCCCGTGTGTCGTTGCTCAAAGTCGCCTTTTGGGCGTCGGGACTTAGTCTCTGCGCCATTTTCTGCCGGCATTGCTCCGCCGGCTGCGGTTCCAAGTGGTGATACAATTTAATAATAAGAGTTGAGGTGTCTAAGGGGCTTAAAGAGATTCGGCCGTGTCTCTTCGAGCCCCTTAGAGACTTTATTGTGGTTGTTGTTGTTTTAAATTAATCATTAATAACTCCTTCCGTTTGCAGTGAACGCCGCGTCCTTGTGTGGCAGGGAGCGGCGTAGTTAGACACGTTGCAATTTATTTCAGTTTTATGGGGTTTTAAAAATGGCCGCGCTATATGTCTCGAAGTTGGGCCGATCGCATACTGATGGACCGATGCGGAGCCAGTTTCCCGCTCCTTGACCTCACACTGTCTCTGTAGACTCCCACAGACCAAAACAGAAAGACAAGGAGCGCAGGCACAAGGACCACAAGAAAGACAAAGAGCGGCTGAAGTCCAAGCACGCCAACAGGTGCCATCTGAACACCTTCCTCTTATCGGTTTTCTTTGATCTGCCTTTTTCTGCCCCCAGGGGCTCTGGGCTATTAGGGCTATGTTATGTGGGGCTGTATAATGCAGTGCCCTGTCTGGAATTGGGAGGGATTTGATGTCGCTTCAGTGTTTAGGGCTCACCCCCTTTTTAACACTCTTGAGCCCAGACTGGGCCTCATCTGCTGGTATGTGAATGCAGTGGCTGGCATCTTTGAGTTGTCACACACACACCCACAAACACCTAGTGTTGCTGTGTCATCCTGGCCTGCGTGAGAGTGTACACGCTCCTGGACCTGCGCGGTGGCGGCCCTGCTCTCAGGCCCATAGAACTTCCCTCTGGTGCCTCGATTTGGCTCCTTCCACAGCTAAAACCTGGCCTTTGCCTTCCAGTGAGCACAGGGAAGCGTCTGACAAGAAACACAGAGATAAAGACAGAGTAAAACACAAGGACAAAGAGAGGAGGAAGGAGGAGAAGGTGAGCTCCGTGGAGGAGGCGCGCCCTGGGAGTTACCCTGGAGCGCGTGCTAATTAATGTCTGGGTATGGGGGGGCGGGGTGCCCGGAGTTATCCACCACGCTGGGGTGTGTCTGAGGCTCGGGGCCCTGAGCGCAGCCTGTGCTGACGTTGCTGTGGCCCTGTCTCTACAGCTGAAGGCACCTGACCTTGATGTGAAGCCCCAGAAGAACGGTTTTGCCAGGTGGGTGTTTTGTGCAGCTCTGTGCAGACCGTTTGAGACAAGCCGGTATCCGCGTGCCATCTCCGGCGGTGTTTCTGGCTCCCCCCCCCCCATCCCCATGGTCATCATCGCTGTCCTTTGACCCCCTCCCAGCTCCCTTCATGTCAAAGAAGAGCTGGATGATGACGGCTTCTACTCCTCACCCAAACGAGAGAAGCCTGCTGTGAAGCGGGAAAGGATTGACGATGAGTGAGTACCGCTGCTGAGTGTGGCTCTGATTTCTATAGTTTATTATTTATTTGAAATATTTTAGTTTTCGGTGTGATTTTATTAGCTTGATATGTGTAAAACTATGTAGGAATGCTTTTTAGAAAAGTTGTAGTTGATTTGTAGAGAATCCTTTGAATTTACACTTCATATTTATCCTCAAATGAGCAAGACAAGTTTCAAGTTATTAATGGTAATATCTGTTGAGGAAAAGGGAAACTGATTTCTTTAGCTAAATAGTATTTACAAAGTGTAATGTCTAAAGTATTTTGGGGTCCATGCAGCATTGCAGCTGGATCCATACTGTTTAAATCCCCTTATTGTTTAAATAAACCCCGCTGGGCGCAGCACTGCTGTCCTGCCAAGTGTTGCACTTCTCGTTAAGTGCATTTATTAATTTGGATGGGGTTTCTTTAACGACATCTAGGCGTGTCTGGGCTATGTGCTGAAAGTTTGGTTTCTGCTCACTGCTAATTAAAGTAGCTGAACTTCAGTTTCATTTGAATGTTACGTTTTGTGAATGGTTTCTAGCTCTTGGGTGTAATTTGGTTTCTGGCATCACTCGTGGTATTTTCATAGCTTTTCTGCTAGTTTTCTACGGCCAGATGTTGGGCAGCCACTAGCAGACGGATGCTTCCATGTGGGGCGACTCTTGGGCGCACAGTGTAGACACACACACACACGTGTGCATGATTAACGTGTGGACTGAAGTTGTTGGCTGTTCTCTTCACAGCTCAGAGTTCAAGCCCAAGAAGGTCAAAGTTGAAAATGACAAGAAGTTGAAGAGGAAGCGGGAGGAGGAGGACGAGGTCAGCGTGCGTCTGTGAGAGAGATGTCTGTTAGCTCTCTCTCTCTCTCTCTCTCGTGCAAATGACGCAAAGCCTGATCACACCGCATCCCTCTGCATCTTGGATCTTGTAGGATGTCAAACCCAGGAAGAAATCCAAAGATAAGAATGCAGTGGGTGATGGCAAGAAGAAGGCAAAGAAGGAGCCTGAGGAGAAATGGAAATGGTGCGTCAGGAGGAGCGGCCGCCTGGCCTACCACCTAACCTTAACCTGCCATGGTCACACAGTGGCGTGGCGCTCAGCTGCACGTGCTGCATTCGCACGCACTATGACGTTCCCCTGACCTCCTCTTTCCTGGCCAGGTGGGAAGAGGAGAGGTACACGGATGGCGTGAAGTGGAAGTTTCTGGAACATAAGGGCCCCGTGTTTGCACCACTATATGAGCCTCTCCCTGACCATGTCAAGTTCTATTATGATGGTAGTGATCTTTCTTTGTCTTCCTGGGGGTTTGCTTATGTGCTGGTACAATTTTGACGTGACTTTAAAGGGCTTTAGTGCTATCGATCCACTGAGGTTGGTTTTACTGGGAGTTGCCTAGTTATGGAGGTCGGCTGTATAATCTTCAAGCTTCTCTTTAAATATTATAGGTCTGAATGACATTTTGTCTCTGGTGATTTAAAATTCCAAAATTTACATTACAAAAATCCAATAGTGTCTTTTAGCAGATATCATTATCCGGTTACTCGGGATAATCCATAGACTTTAGTGAGCTGTTTAATGTAGGAACTATTATTGTTCTACCGAACTCCACACACCAGTCGTATCACCTGCTCAGGAGACATTGCTGGGGTGCTTGCATTTACTGAGCAGTGATATGGTTAGTTTGGTGATAAAGCCCCTCTAAAACATCTCTCTGTTTTGGGGTGAACTGCCCCTTTAAGTGTTTGTCTGGGTGACACAGGTTCCGTACGTGTGGGAATCCTTAGCGGGGCCGTCTGAGTGGTGATCTGCCATGTAAATGCCTGAGTGTCTGCTGACCTTTGACCCTCCCTTGGTTCCTTCTCCAAGGGAAACATATGAAGCTGAGCCCCGATACTGAGGAGGTGGCCACGTTCTTTGCCAAGATGCTGGATCATGAGTACACCACCAAGGAGGTCTTCCGGAAGAACTTCTTTAAGGACTGGAGGAAGGTGAGGAGGAATCTGTGCGTGAATGTTAGTCTGGCTACAGCCATCGTCACATGTGACGTGCAGAAGGGCGGAAAGTGAGGCCCAGCTTCCATGTTCTTTTTCCACGTTTAGGAAATGACCTCAGAGGAGAAGTCGAAAATCACAGACCTGAAGAAGTGTGACTTCACGGAGATGAGCGAGTACTTCAAGGCTCAATCGGAGGCCAAGAAGCAGATGTCCAAAGAGGAGAAGCAGGTGGGCCTGAAGGAACAGGATCCCTACCAGCAAGGAGATGACTGCCCACTTATGGCCTCACTGATCCCCTCCTCTTCCTCTGACATCCTCCTGCAGAAAATCAAGGAGGAGAATGAGCGGGTCCTCCAAGAGTACGGCTTCTGCATCATGGACAAGCACAAAGAACGCATCGCCAACTTCCGCATCGAGCCACCCGGCCTGTTCCGCGGCCGCGGTGACCACCCCAAGATGGGCATGCTGAAGCGGCGGGTCCGACCCGAGGATGTCATTATCAACTGTAGCAAGTGAGTGGCGTGGGGGGCATGGTTGTCATCCTTGGTGTTTGGTGCTGGCCTTCTACTGTCTTAGGCCTCCTCAAGGGGCATTACCCATCAGTGTCAGTGCCTTCACCATCCACACTTCTCCCAGGGACTCCGCCATCCCCAAACCCCCCCCAGGAACCAAGTGGAAGGAGGTGCGTCATGACAACAAGGTGACGTGGCTGGTGTCATGGACAGAGAACATCCAGGGCTCCATCAAGTACATCATGCTGAACCCCAGCTCTCGCATCAAGGTTTGTGTGTCTATTTGTACTTTCTGGGGACCCTTTATGTCATTTTGGGATGAAGATGATTCTAAAACTAAATGGATAGTGAGTGGGTAGAGTCAGAAGGTCATAGCTAACTAGCCGGTCAGCAGAACACGTTGCTTCAGCATCTCATAAATAAATGTGTGTTTTTAATATTTAATTTGGTGACTTTTAGTGGCCATTAGGGGTTCCCCAGACCTCAGGCGCCCTGTGTAGATGCGTGCTGGCGATGTTTGTTTGTAAACGTCACCATTGCCTCCGCAGGGAGAGAAGGACTGGCAGAAGTACGAGACTGCACGGAGGCTCAAGTTGTGTGTGGATCGCATCCGGAACCAGTACCGTGAGGACTGGAAGTCCAAGGAGATGCGGATCCGGCAGCGCTCCGTGGCTCTGTACTTCATCGACAAGGTGAGTCTGGCCCCTGGAGATGACCCCAGACTCTTCCTCAACCTCCAAGGGCTCAGTCAGGCTGATTTCTGCCTTTTTTTTTTTGTAACCCTAGCTGGCCTTGAGGGCGGGGAACGAGAAGGAGGAAGGCGAGACGGCTGACACAGTGGGCTGCTGCTCGCTGCGGGTGGAGCACCTCAACCTGCACCCAGAGCTGGACGGCCAAGAGTTTGTGGTGGAGTTTGACTTCCTGGGAAAGGACTCAATCCGCTATTACAACCAGGTCCCCGTGGAGAAGAGGGTGAGGAGCGACCCGGGGGTTTGGGGCGAAGGAGCTGCTCACTGTAGCATCAGCCGGAGTTTTGGTTTCTGATGGGATGCCCTGCTTTTGCTCATTTGCCAGGTCTTCAAGAATCTCCAGCTGTTCAAGGAGAACAAGCAACCGGAAGATGACCTCTTTGACCGCCTCAATGTAAGCAGAGCTACACACCTCCTGGGTAGACGATTCCCAGAGGCAAGAATGGCATAAACTGTGAGAGTGAGATGACTGACTCGCCTCATTCAATCTTCCTTTCTGCTAGACCTCCATCCTGAACAAGCACCTCCAGGAGTTGATGGACGGACTGACAGCCAAAGTCTTCCGTACCTACAACGCCTCCATCACCCTGCAGCAGCAACTGGGGCAGCTCACCAGTCGTGAGTTTGCATCAATTCTCAGAGGTGGAGGGAGGGCAGAAATATTGATAGATCTTGATGGAGGGGCTTCACACTGGTGTGAACATCTAGTCCATCAAATCTTGCCAGTGCGAGTACATGATGTTGGGATTAACTGAATGAACTTTGACCTTCAGCGGAAGAGAATGTTGCTGCCAAGATCTTGTCCTACAACCGGGCCAACCGGGCTGTAGCGATCCTGTGCAACCACCAGAGGGCGCCACCAAAGACCTTTGAGAAGTCCATGCAAAACCTGCAGACCAAGGTATGTGTGTGAAGAGCGTAACAGTTGGTTGTGATGGCAGGTGGCGCTGTCCGGTTAATCTCAAAAGCCCTGTGAGTTGGAACTGGTTTAGTAAGTAAAAGATCTAGAAGAGTTCCAAGTGCTTTTGGATAAAGGTGTCTGCTGACAAACTGGACTCATTTGGAATGAAAGTGGACTGGACTCATTCCATCTTGAGGGTGAATCTGAGCTCTTGTTCATGACGGCCCACAGATTGACGCGAAGAAGCAGCAGCTGTCAGACGCGAAGCGGGAGCTGAAGAGCGCCAAAGCGGATGCTAAGGTGCGGCAGGACGATAAGGCCAGGAAGTAAGTGTCTGTCGTGTGGGGGAGGGGGCGTCACTGCCTCTGGTTCCACAGCTCTGACCTCTCCCTCACTCATCAGAGCCGTTGAGTCCAAGAAGAAAGCTGTCCATAGGATAGAGGAACAGCTGATGAAACTGGAGGTCCAGGCAACGGACCGTGAGGAGAACAAGCAGATCGCTCTGGGCACCTCCAAGCTGAACTACCTAGACCCACGCATCTCAGTGGCGTGGTAAGCGGGCCCCATATTGCTGTATGTCTTCCAGTGTTGTTCCATCAGCTGTGTGTACAGTGCTTGCTGACACTGGCAGCCTTCAGCGTGCCAAGCTGTGATGTCGGCACCCCACCCAGGGGTATCATGCCCGTCAGGTCACTGGTGTCACTGCAGCCTCCGCTGCCATGTCAGCCTGAGACATCTAATTTGGCTGTTTCTGTTCTTATGTGCTGTTGCCACTTGTGTTGGGTGGGGTCAGGCATGTAACCCTATCTTGTTAGAGCTGTTGTTTGCCCCCCCTCCCAGGTGTAAGAAGTGGGGCGTGCCTGTCGAGAAGATCTACAACAAGACCCAGCGGGAGAAGTTCGCCTGGGCCCTCGACATGGCCGACAAGGACTACGAGTTTTAGCTTGACTGTCGGATCTCCGTTTTTAATGGAATTCAACTTGTTTGTGGTATCATGCAATCTCCCAGGTGACTGGCTGGGAGGCGACCTTAGGGATCATGCTGGGATAACGGGAAGCGTGTCCATTTGAAACTGGAGCTGGCTGCCGATCGGGGGGGAGCTCCCTTATCCATGTAAAGTGTCCAGTGTGATACCGGGAGCAGATGTAAACTTTATTTGACCAAAACTGGCTCTGCCTTACCCCTTCCCTGGCAAGGACCTTCTGCTACTCTTGTGACCTTTTGACCTCTGTAGTCGTCTACCTACTGTATTTCAAAAAAAACCATGTAGTTTTTTTTTTTTTTTTTTTTTTTTTTTTTTTTTTTTTTTTTTTTTTTTTAAACTCCTGCTTTTATCTTTTGATTTATGATCTATTTTGTATTTTAGAGAACAGTAAGCCTGAGGTAAGGAAGGGCTTGTTTGCTGGTCGGGGGCTTGCCTGACCCCAGGCTGGGCACTCGTCTGTGTGAGAGTGTGACGTTTTAACTTAACTGTATTGGGACTGTGTGAGAAGAACCAGTTTGTGGCCAGGATGGAAGGAATGAGCAGCAAGTGTGAGCGTGATGTTTTATAAGCTTCTTGGAGACAATGTGAACTGCATTACATTTTTGGTCTTACAGTTTCTATCAGGGACTCTTGAGTGTAAGATTTGATTGGATGGATTGTATGTGTATTGCCTGAGTTATAGGATTGTCAGCCATTGTTTATGGAGAAAGACCTTTTTGGTTTTTACCTTTTAACAACTTTGTGGGGGGGGTGGGCGGGCGGGATGAAATCCTATCGCTGTTACTTGAAATTATTTTAATATGCTGTTGTGAAATATCTTTCCTCAAAGGGTTTCTGTCGAAACCAGCATGAGGGATATGAACTTTGCCAAAACATGAGAATCCTATGTTTTAATGGTTTTACTTGCTTTTTATTTTGAGTCTGGTACATCAATGTGAAATCTCCATGAGCTTCACTCTCTGGTTTTAACATGTGGGGGGGCTAGCTTGTTAATCCATCTCTACAACTTGTTACCAGCTTGTTCTATAATGGCCTTCATTTTATATCATTTTTCCTTTGCTTATTGTAGGTTATTTAAATAATTAAGCTGAAACCCCTGCAATTTCTCTGGTCTTTGTGTGGTTTATTAGATTCCAGGCACCGTAGGTGTGATGTACCTTGTGTGATCCTTTATTCTGGCAGCCCATAGAACTGTTTATTATAAATATTTAAAAAAAAAAACTTGGCACGTTGCTAGAGGACATCTCATTCACCTCACTCGGTCTGTCCATCCATCATCAGCGTGGTATTTCAAGGTCCAGGTTTGCTTATAACTGAACTGTTATAAGCAACACAGTTGATCTTTTCTTGAATCTTTGGGTCTTCCCAATCTGAATGCACACATTTCATGTTGAAGTCTATATTGGATATTCTTCCGGTTTTTCCAAACCAAATTGCGCGTGTATCATCTTCGGAGTTGGGTCCAGTAAATTTGACAAAGCCAACAAATGGGAGGTGAGGTCACAACTCGGTAATACTTTCATGATTCAAAACCAAATTTGGGAAATGGCCTCAAGACCCAATCTTGAGGAAGCCCAGCAAAATGGCATTCCACCACTAGGGGGCGCTGCAAAAAGCAAAAAATGGTTTGCCTAATAAATGTTGAAGGGGTTGCTGTAGGAAAGACAAGTGATTTTTTTTTTATTTTTGGTGGCGCACCATTAAACGCTTATTGGCCAGAATGCACTTTTGCGTATTGCATCACCCCCCAGCGATCGAATGACGAAATTTGGTGCGCATATTCAGGGCAGGCAGTACTTTGCAAATAACCAAATGCCTTTTACAATCAAAAAATCCCTCCAATATAATCTAGTGAGGCTGAGTACAATCATCTGTCAAATCTGAAGATTCAGCGACATGTAGGGCCTGTGCAAAATTCTATGGTGGCTGCATAGTGAACATGAAATTTCCAATGGATCCAACTGGGTGCCCTACAGTGATGTTAAAGGACAAGAGTGGCTCTTCTAAATGAAACT
Organism: Mormyrus lacerda; assembly: GCA_015163995.2. NCBI lineage: Eukaryota > Metazoa > Chordata > Actinopteri > Osteoglossiformes > Mormyridae > Mormyrus > Mormyrus lacerda. The sequence continues at coordinate 9,303,700 of JAABNX020000143.1, forward strand.
TGTGACCATCTATGCAATGCTTTGATATTTTGAAACCAAACTTGGGGCCACAGGCCGGGGATGTGCACCGAATTTTTTTGTCATTTGATCACAGCCCTCTGATGAACGTGCCTTTTAGATGTGGTTATGTCAGTATGATCCCGGTTTGCCAGCAGCAGACACTGCCCATCCTGCAGGCTCCTCATGATTCCCCGTCACCCTGAAATGAAACTGGCACAATAAGGATGCGTGGCGGCATCAACCATTGATGCAAAGATGAAAGACAATTCTTCGGCATTTTGATTCAAGGCCTCCTCCTGAAGATGCGCCTCATTTTGTCATTTGAGCACTAGGGGCCGCTGTAATGAGCAAAGACCTGGTTTTCCTGATATGTTTTGATAGATGGACTTTTTAAAAGTGGTGTTTCGTCTGGTAATTAAAATGATCTCTCTGTCCCCTTATTGCTGCTTGCAGCTATAATTTTTTTTTTCATTCTTCCCCCAAATTCATCAATGTTAAATATACTTTGTTCACCTATTCTCAGAGACATGCTTTATAGCATCATCTCTCATCTTTAACTGGATGATGGACATGGTTAATAAAAAGATGATGATTGTGGCGCCATATAATCATTGCGCCTTGGTGGAGTTTGGGGTCTTAATGGTTAATTGGTTTTATTTTTGCACAACCTTTGCATCTCTCATGCTTCTAGGCACATCCTGCCACGCGTGTGTCAGATAGCATCTGGTGCTCCGTAACAGCGTCGCATAGCAGACATCAGTCAGTCGTTTTTCTGCCTCTGCTTTGTGTACTTTGCCTATGGTAACCTGGAATTTTTAAAACGTTATATGTATCCCGGTGATTAGTCAGAAACAAGTGTTGGAATTCACTCTGTGAATAGGGAAGCAGGTTCATGTCTGCAGTCAAAGCTTTGAGCTGTAACTCCAGTTCAAGGTGTTCTTCCAGGTTTTGAAGGATTCTCGGATTTAATGCGGATTAAATACTCATGACGGGTTTGCTTTTGGTGTTTTGGTGAAAAAAACTTCATTAACCACAAAGTTTAGTTCCCTGGTGGGGAATCATCAGTGGCTCAGTTGGGGCCTTTTGGGGGGGTTCAATCCCACCCAATTCTCTGTGGAATTTGCATATTCCTCTGTCGGTTAGCATGTCGGTAGGAGTTAGAATGACTGATATTTCTAAGTTATCCAGAGTCAGTCAGTATATCTAATATGTGCCACAAAGGGCTGCCCTCAGATGCAGGGGGTACCCTAACCTTCTGCCCTGTACTCCCTGGGTTAGATTCCTGCTTCTCCATCACCCTGTTTGGTACTAGAGGTTAGACTTAAAAGCACGATCCTATTGGAGAATCAGTATGAAACTGACAGATGCGTTGATAACCAACCGGCGTCGCGGTTTTGCGCGTTTTATCGTGTATTTTATCAAGTGTATGTACAGGCAGGCAGTCCTGTGTCTTTAAGAGTGTTTCGCTTTAGTGTGACTATAGGATTCGGAAGGGGTCTGTCGCCACGACTCATTTCTTGTTTGCGTGGTTTTGCATGTTGGAGTGTCTCAAAGGCAGTGAAAGCTCAGCCGCGTCGATTTATACCACTTCTACCCGGGAAGAGCGGTGACACGCACGGCTTTTCTCAGCCGCCCATTGAGCGGGTTCGCTGAGAGATGCGCGGTCCCGCTGTTAGCGCGTCCCCGTTTGACAGCCGCATTTGAGGAGGTAAGTGAAGGGAGAAATAAGTACATATATATTTCGTTGTTCGGGCGAAGAATCCTGTTAAACTTAGTTATTATCTATAGAGATTACTGTAGCTCTCTTTTGCATTCGGTTTTGTGTTTGGTGTGATAGAAATGATACACTTTAATTGAAAAAAGAGACCCTTTACGATAGGTTCATTTGTGATTAACCGGTACGGTTTCTGAAACCTTTTCTGCGATAGGGTGAATGTGCAATGAAAATTATAACTGGAGTTTAATAAACGCAGATGCTTAAACATTTATCTGAGATAACGGTATTATTGGTCACTAACAAAAACTAGTTTATACTTCCTAACATACGATGAACCATGTACAATAGTTATGACACATGGACTGTATTTAAGATATTGTTAAAATTGTGAAGCCGGAGAGTAAGCCGCGTCTCTCCTCTCCCAAGACTTGCAGCGCACCATGGCGGGGACTGCCGGCTTTCTGCCCCGGGTCCAGAGCGACACCGAGATCAACAACATGTTGCGGGACCTGGAGGTCGGGACGGTCTTGACTTTGCTCAACCCCAAAAAGTCGCAGCGACCAGAGAGAAGGACGTTTCAGGTCAAACTGGAGACCAGGCAGGTCATATGGAGTAGAGGCACGGATAAAATCGAGGGTGAAAGTAAGTAGTGAATTTATTCATTTTGTCACGTTTATTTGTCTTGAATTGTAAATTTAATAATACTGAGTGCGCGTTAAATATACGGGTATTTTGAACTTAGAAATTTGCATTGATGTTTTCATGTGTGACTCTCCCTGATCAGATTGGTGCTGGATCAAATTCTGCGGTCGGCCGAGTGATGTTACCATTTTGGGACGATGAGCAAGGCCCAGACTTTTGTAAGGGGGGCGTTAGGACAATTCCAATGGCCCTGAGTGACAGGCCCTCTAAAAAAATTGGAACATAATTGGAATTGTCTGGGTTGGGAGGCTAAAACAATAAGCTTTTAAAAGGCCGGAAATCTCTAGCTGCACCCCTGGCAAGGCCTTTAATCCCCTATTGCTGCTTTCATGATCGTATGTTGTTCTGGAGAAGTCTGCTCAATTAAAAAAAAAAAAAAAAAAAAAAAAAAGTTAATTGTGTGTTTAAAGTATGAGACATCCAAGCTGTCTTTCAGCTGTCGAAGATCAGTGCAGGCATACGACTAGGGTAAGTGGGTAATCCCAAACATACAGTGTGTAGGTCTGTGTTTATTTTTGTTGTTTATGAATAAACATTCATCTACTTATTTATCCATCTTCTAAGTCTTCATCCTTGGTCAGGGTCACAGACTCCATGATGAACTGTAATGCACTAGGGTCAACTCCACACATCCAAAAATGTTGTTCCGCAGTTCAACGCCAGTAAAATAAGCCAGCGAGATGTTTAACTGCTGCCACCCAGTCTCACCTGGCTGGCAGATTTTACTGTCACCCTCTAGCCCCAGTCGGCAAATTTAATCGCCAGAACCCTAAAGTTGCCAAATCTACGGTCTTATCATAATACCACCCAAGCCAAGTCAACCGCAGTTGTCAGAAATAAGCGTGTCGCAGGTGGGATATTGGCAACACCACAGTGAATTCTGATAGACATTTTGATCAAACTAATTTTTACAATGGATATGGTATTGAAAACTTTACCTATGTAGTCCCCCCCCCCTTTATCAGTCAGTAGATTTTACCACAGACATAGACTAGTCTTGCAATGTGCAATGGACACACTTGAATGCATTACCAGGAATCATTATGGTTAAGTGTAACTTTCACTTACAAAAGAACTAAAATGAAGTAGGACCCGCAATTTGGTGCCTTCTCTGGTCAGATTTGATATGGTGCTGTTTCTGAGATGCTGCCTCCTGTCATTTGTCCCTTTGATGCTCCTTTTAGGAGGTTGAGAGCCTTTGCGTCTGCATGAGTAGCAGAGTCCAGGTTATTGTGTAAATGGCCACTATGTTTCGTTTTTGTTTTTTCTTAACAAACGAGCTGTAATCCTGCAGCCCAAAACGTGATATTAGATAAAATGCTGACTTAAATGTTAATGTGTCACATGACGCACAAGCTAAACTCCCTGACCGGGTTGGTACAGTTCTCTCTCTTCTCTCCAAAGAGTGTCTCACTTTAACGTCAGAGTGAAACAGCAGTGTGCTGCTTTTCTCCGAGGGATGTAGGAGGCCTCTGACGTTTCCTTTCCGTGACGCGACAGGGGCCGGCGACTTGTCGGCGACTTGCCGGCGACTTGCGTTCCCCGCTGGCTAAGTCAAGCCGTTTTACCTACAATCTACCATGTCAGATTTAGCTGTTTGGGGATTTTATCAGCTGATAACTGAATTTGGAGGCATCCTGTACTTTTTGAAAATATTACACTTTGTTGTTTACAATGAAAACCAGTGAAATGAATAGTCATCCATCCTTCTCCCATAATATCCAATATTGGTCAAAGAGTTTCTTTGGGCACAAGGCAGAGAACACTTGGGTGAAATTCCAGGCCATTTTCAAGCAAACTCGCTCGCATTAAGGGCAATTTTCAGACACTAAGCTGTATCTTGTTTTTCCAGTGGTGAGAGGAACCCTGTGAGAACTCTTCCCAAGCACAGGCAGCACTGTAAACTTCACACAAAGTGCAGGTGGGGTTCACACCCCCCAACTGCCGGGTGATGCTAAACCACGACCCGCTTAGCGTCCGCTGAAGGAACATTCTGGAACGTCCAGCATTTCCATGCATCTATAATATTCAGCAGTATAGTGGACTCGCAGTTGATTTGAGGTTAAACAGCAGCAAATCTAATACGGCGAGTCATGGTCAAGGCGGTCGGATGGCTTCCTTTCCGAGAGCTCGGTGTCTGGGACGCCTCTGTACTGGCTGTTCTCACAGGCAGCGCAGTGATTGGCTGACATCGGCAGGAAGTGGGATGACTGCATCTGCGTTTAGCTTCAGCCTTTGGTTCTCATGCAGCACTGCCTTTGATCTCTTCAGCTCATGCACTAATGCTCTTATGAAACATGGTTTTGTGGCTTTGGGTTTTGGGCTGAACTGGGCAGCAGACCAGTCACATGTCACTGCTGCTGTCACTTGGGCACTGCAGAGTGGTTTGCATTAGAGGGGACCTCTGTAGCAGGGGTGTGAAAATGCGACACAGAGGCAGCAGCTGGATGGCGTAGAACCTTCCGAGGTTCTCCAGTCACTTGGGCAGTGCTGCGGAGCTGCAAGGAGAACCACCAGCTTGGGGCTATTGGGTTGAAGATGAGACTGTGCAGTTGTGCAGTGGTGCAGGGGGGTGGGCGGGGCTTGGGGGTGCTTGCTGCAGTCAGCGGCACTGGTTTTTGCGGTGCAGTGAGAGCAAGCGGCCCGGCGCCGGAACAACGTGGGCGTGCCACACATCCTGCCACAGGGATGTTTGCATGCACACACACGGCTGCAATTCCCAGTTCAGTTATTGCTGCCATCTCCCTGCCTGCCCCTGCACAGGTGACCGAAGGGCATGGAAACTGTCATGCTGTGCTCCACTAGCAAGTTTTTCTTAATGAAACTGAAAATCTTACTGGGGAAAACTGCCAGGATATCTACTATGTAACACAACATCAACATGAAATTTAGGTTAAAACTATTTTAACTGAATTTTAAGTGTGTTTCTTGCTATAGTGTTCATGGAAATAAGTTGCCCTTTGACAGCACTTTCTTAAGAGTGGGTATTTAAATGCCGACTGGTCAGACAGGCATGTAAATTACTGTAGTTCTACTTCTCTGGGGTGGCTTGCTGTGGTCAAGCACATGCCACAGCACACGGAGGGCTTGTGAGTTGTGGGCTTCCTGCGGTCACGCCATTAGCGTGGGTGTTTGTGGGTTCTTTGGGGGCCCGATCTTGCTGGTCTTCATTGTGGTCTTCTGCCTGCACAAAGCAAGCCTTCCGAAGATTATGATAATTGTGGAGATGCAGCAGGACTGATCTGACCTGGTGATCCCACCGCTCAGGGAAAAGGCCGCCTCCAACTGCTCTTCTCTATTCTTAGTCGACATCTGGGCAATCAAGGAGATCCGCCCTGGGCAGAGGTTCCGGGATTCGGAGCGCCACCTGGAGGATGAGCAGGTTCACTGCTTCACCATCTTCTATGGCAGAGAGTTTCGCCTGAAGAGCCTGAGTCTGGCAGGTAGGCCTCCACGAGTACGCCACCTATGGGTCATGACGACGCACCCCCATCCTACCTGTCATACACAAACCCCCAGGTCCAAAGCAGCTGAGTGACGTGGGCTTATGTGCTGTCGATCTTTGACCTTGGTATCTTGTGCGCTTCCTTCCCGTGCCACAGCGATGTCCGAGGAGGAGATGTCCATGTGGGTACAGGGACTGACCTGGCTTGTGGGCGACACCCTGAATTCACCGACGCCTTTGCAGATTGAACGGTCAGGTTCCACTTTCTCTGTTTATCTCTTTGCTCATTGGTAGCGATGTGGCAGGTTCCTGATTCCTGAACCAGTACGGTTTTCTTGCATATCCAGAGGGGAACATGTTTAACTAGGCATTCATTCGTCTATTTAGCCGAGACTTTTTCTCCAAAGTGATATGAGCTAAGGAGCAGAGAACAGGTCCGCATTCCTGGAGCAGCTTGGGTCCAGAACCCAGCAGGGAAAAGGATTATTCTGCTGATCAGTGGAATCAAACCTATGACTTTCCGGACATGGGCACAGATCCCAAACTGACACACACAGGCTGACAGGATAGCAGATAAGCCACATGGGAAATAAAGACATCCCCCTGTACAGCACGCTGTTGGCCGGACCGCTTTTGTGACCGTGACCATGATGTCAGTTAGACATGCTGCTTCTGTCAGTAGGAGAGCAGCAATCATTCCCACAGCTGCTTCGATTTGACCGATTTAATCTTTTTCTAATTGTCTAATTACATGTAAATGCTCTGCAATTATATGATCCAGTTACGTAGATCATAGAAAATTAAACCTGGGCATTGCTGTCATTTAGCGGAGGGTATCTGCTCATTATTCCTACACATTTCTGCACTTCTTGTCTTGCTGATTCCTTTTTGATAGTTTTTTTATGACTCATGGAATACTTCAGGGTCTGTAAACACAGATTTTCACTCTTCTCAGGTGGCTGCGAAAGCAGTTTTATGCCGTCAGTAACCAAGAAGAGAAGTAAGTTATTGCTTTCTGTCTCTGGGTCTGTCTTTGGGAGTGTCCGTCCGTCTGTCTCTGGGGGCCGTTGTCCGTCCGTGTCTCTCTCTGTCTGGGGGCTGCTGTTTGATGTAGTGTCATCACTGTGCTGTCACTTACTGAGGCATTGCTGGCTGTGGGCAGTGCTGGCTTGATGGTTAGGGAAGCGCACTCATAATCGAAAGATTGTAGGTTCGAATCCCCCACCAGCGAGTCACCACTGAGGTACCCTGAGCAAGGTACCATCCCCAAGCACTGCTCCCCGGGCGCTGAATTAGCTGCCCCCTGC
>JAABNX020000143.1:9323522-9335500 GCA_015163995.2 Mormyrus lacerda
TGTTTCTACCAACCAGCTGAGTATGAAGAGCCACAGTCACAGAGTACTCAGCTGGTTGGTAGAAACAAAACCTTGGTTTGGATTTGTAGCTAAAGAACCTGAAATGCCCAACACTGGTAAATCCTAACCATACACCCTAAACACCTGGAGACTGGCACCAATAGCCAAGGAGGCCAGATTTCCCAGTTATCTATCGATCCATCCATCCTTCATAACCACCTATCCAGTACAGGCTCATGGTGAGCGGTCAGAAGGGGACTGTAAAAGGCCGAGGAATCCTCATGCATGCTGGGTAGAGATCCTTGCCTGCATGTGTTTGGACTGCAGGGGGAAACATGGGAAGAACATACAAACTCCACACCACAGTGGCTGTAATCGCCCCCGTGACCCTGGTGGTGCTGCCCACCAAGCTGTACTGCCACTCCTGTCCTTCACACATCATCTCTGTGTGATGCCCTCGCTCTTGTCGCTTCGCTATATGAATAATGCAAGATAATCTGCTCAGGAGAAAGAAGCAGAATTTGATTCCTGGCTGGCAGGTCCCCCCACCAGCCCTTCCTGCAACAAGGTTACATGCACTCAGGACCTCCTCTTAACTGCATGTTAACCTGCACAGGAGTGCAGATCTCCAGTCTCAGTGTGCCGAAATAGGTCTGTAAGCTGGCCATCCCGTCCACGTGGACTCAGTCGTGCACATGGGTCTCCAGCTACTGAAGATAGATGGATGGATGTTCCGGGGCGGGAAATGGTGCGCGCTTTGCTGACTTGTAGATTCTTGGTGGTCAGGAAGCGAGGTGGCTGTAGGGACATACCGTGTTGTTGACAGAAGCACTGGCAGCGCCCCCAAGAGGCTTGTGTGCGCATGGTCAGACAGCTGGGAGATTAGGCAGCACTGTGTCGCTTATTTACATACATCGGAAACCCGGGGACCAGATGGCAGGCGCCGTCCAAACATACGGCTGGCGGCGAGCAGGGAAGGGGGCACGGGAAGAGGGTGTAGCACACAGGGGGCGCCGGAGAGCCACGGTGTGGGGAGGAGAGAGGAGGCATGGGGGGGGGGCCTTTAACACTTACCCCGTAACACTGAACCCTCAACACTAACACTTTTAACACTAACTCCCAAGATTAACACTCAACTTTAAGCCACACAGGTATTTCGTAGAGGTGTAAACATAATGATACCAGTAAAGATGTTTCTTAAATGCACATGAACCCACACGCATGCTGTGGTATGAGACACTTCTTCCTCTTTGCAGAACGATACTGGTGATGTGAGTGGCTCCTACCTGGGGCCTCCTGCTCCCAGTGCTGGCATTGCCTCCCTCCCACCACTGCCCGGCCTGGTGGCCCAGGCCTCGCGGTACCACGGCCGGGAGAGCTCCATGGAACTGCGCTACCAGGGCTCTGCCACCTCTGACTTGCGTGCAGCTCGGGAGGTGCCACAAGACTACATGGAGGCCTCCAGCAGGAGGCGACCTCGCATGCGTCATTGAGAGAGGGGGAGGTAGGAAGAGTCCAGCTGGCTGAGGGGGCCGTGTCCAGGAGGGGCTCTCTGTGTGTGTCTGTGTAAATGTGCCTGTGACTCTGGGTCTAGAACACAAAACAGGAGGATCACTTCTGACGTGCTGATTTGCATAAAAATCAGAGGTACACCGAAAGATTGTGACCCTCAGGAGCTGCAGATCAAATTAAACCTGTTGGAGAGAATAATAACACCAGTTTTATTACATCTATCTCTGTGGAATTGTTCCTTTTTCAATAAAATCGGCTTTATACCTGTGTGTGTGACGATGAAATCACTGGGTCAGTAACATCTTCACATATGATCATAAGGTCAACTGTGGAAGGAAGTTTGCTTTTCCAGCACTTATCTGGATTGTGCAGAGTCGCAAGCCTGACCTCCACTGCATAAACTCTCACCAGGATGTGTCTGCGTCTGCAGGCTGTTTGATGCCACGTTCACGCTGCAGTGAAATTCAGCCCGTTTCCTCTGTGTTAATGTATGAGGGCTTAGCGACAGGCAGTGTGAAGACAGAACATGGTGTTGTTTTTAAAAATCGACCTGCTACTGTCAGAGCGGAAGGTGTGGCCTGGACGCGATGGCAGTCCTACCACCTCAGAGCTGTTCATTCTTTAGAGGGATGGAGAATTTGATTTGTGCCAGAAAATATGAATGGGGTCACATTAAATTAGCAGCGCAAACCTGGCCTAATTGAATAAAGTGTAAATTAGAGTAATCAGCCACACAAGATCAGGGGGTCATTTCTGTGAGAAGCAGCGTGTCCTGCTGGAGACGAGGATGGCGACAAGTGTGATGTGTGTCACCCCCCCCCCCCAGGCGGTAGCGGCAGAGGGAGCGTATGGGGGAGAGCAGAGCCCCGATGCTGTCGCCATCCTCTGCTGCGAGTACCCGTTTCTACGGAAACGCCAGCGCCCAAGCCCACCTTCTGGGCGGCTGTGTCTTCCCGTCTCCTCGGAAACGGAGCTCGAGCAATTGCCGTGGGTGCGACATGTCAAGATCTGGGAGCCGACAGAGGTGCGAGTGAAAACGGGAGACGCCGGAATGTTCCATGGGGGATGGCCGTCGTCCTCAGATGAGAAGCGCCGACCCGAACGCAGGCCGCCCCAGCATGTGTGCTGAAGCGTTTGCAGATGGGCTGTTATTTTGCTTGTCTGTTTTGTTGATCCTCTTTTGTTTTGTATCGTTCATGTGGCACCAGCGGACACAGATGTCCTCTCTGGCCCGTCTGCTTTTATTGCAAAGATCTGATTTTCTATGATTACTTTAGAAATACTGTCTCTTTAAAGTTATTATTTCTAGTTTTCCGTAGGAGGGGTGTAAGGTCCAGGTAGTTGACCCACTTCAGTATCATTTTGGGGTAGAAGCTCTAGGAAGTAGGAGAGGGCAGAACAGGGGAGTGACCAAGACTAAACCTGGCTGGTTGTCAGATTGGGTGAGCCCCAGTACGTCTACATTCTGAAGCTGAATTGGTGTGTCCCCCCCCTCCTTCACGAGCGGCCGCCGGCCCTCGGACGGGTGGGTGGCATGATGGGCTGCCACGTCATGCAGATGCTGGTTCTATATGTAGGGATGCCCCCTCCCCCCTCTGCTCCCACCAGCAGGTGTCGTAGTAAACCACAGTTTTTAAAATAAATAAAAGCAGGTTTGGTGCCAGACGCCGTAAAAAGCTCAGACAAAGTGTTCATGCTACACAGCAGTGACTCACTGTGGGGGGGCGGAGGGGGGGTTGAATCAGCCACTTCTATGAATTTTATATTTTTAAAATGAAACTATGAAAATTACATCTTAACATGTTTTTGTTAAAACGGCACCCCATTGGCTCGGAGCACACCAAACGCTTCCATGTTTTTGTACTTTGCCAGATGATGGTTTGTTCTGAATGCTGCCTTGTGTATTAAAATGCTTTTCAGCCATTTTCAGATGTCCTGTTGGCTCCCGTTGTTTGATCTGCCTTCACACTGATGCTGGAAAAGCAAGAGTCCCGTGCTGGGAGCCAGCCTGCGCCGCCGATGCTAATATCATGCTAATTGCCAGCATGTCAGCAAGCCACTGCCTCTGACCATTTGTTCAGGTTTACTCACCTCAGGCGTGAGTCCTTAATGCTGAGCGGGAGGCCCTGTTCCAGTCCACTTCCACCGTCATATAGGTGCTGTTTGGGAACACCAGCACCATGAGCCCCTACCATACCCCATTTTCCCGTGTGCCACCCTGAATGGGAGAATGTTCCGGGCCAGAGAGAGGGTGGGCGTGCCATGCGTTTCTGTGCTGAGGCATGTAGCCAGGGACGGGGCCATGGGGCCTGGGTGGTGTAGAGTTGTCAACTTTGGTCAGCTGGCTGGAGTGAGATTTTCAATTTGAGACAAGTCTGCACACACATTGACGTGTATGCGCACGTTTTATTACCTTGTAAATAGGGTTACAATGCTTTTGATATAGCAAATTTTAGGTTTAGAGTGGAACAATATAGATTTCCTGAAAGATTTGTTGTGTGGATGTGAGCCAAAGCGTGTCACACCAGAACCATGAGAGTTGGCAACCCTGGATGTGTGTCTGCTGTGGCACATAGCCGAGGGCCGGACCTCCGCTTGAACAGGGGTGGGGTGACTGCTGTGGTCTACATGGGGAGCACCAGGCTGCGAAGCGCGAGGCAGCGGGGGTCGCGGATACATCACTGCCCAAACGGGACGCGTAAAACATTCTTTTTTCACAAACAGCTTTTCTCGTATCTGCACAGGAGATGAATTCATTTGTTGCATTTTTATCTACCCTTATGGCGCAAATGTCAGACTCAATTAACGACTAGCTGAGCGTGGCTGGGACGTCGTCCTTAACGAACACCACCAATCACTCAATGCTTGACATTTTTAAAGAAATTTTGTGTGAAGACAGGGGCTGTTCTGTCACGCTGTCAGGATATTTTAAGGGCTGGGGGAAGGGGGTTCCTTAACATCCAGAACACCAGCAAGTGAGGCTGACGTCCCAAAGTGACACAGACCGGACTGACAGAATATATGGGATGGGAACCCGGATCGTGTGGAACCATGACAACAAAAAGAAAAAGCTTGTTAGTCATAATCCATTTATTCTGCAAATACTCAGAATGATAAAATCGGTGACAGCATCAGGCAGAGCAAACCTACATTCTGCTGAAAGGGTTTAGGTTTGCTTTTCACAGTTCTAATAACCAAAGTACCGTAAATCCAGGAATACTCGCACAGTTCAAAATTTCTGCAAATAAAATCATCGCAAAGGTTTCTTGTGCTAAGTGGTTAATGCTTCATTAATGTCTACTTATGCAACCTTTGTTTATCAGAGAGCACCTTAATTCCCTTTAAAAAAATGCAGCTTAACAGGAATGCAGATTTGATAGAATTCGGCATGACGACAGGTAAACATGATCACGATGAACGGGGCGGTACAGTTACTCACACTTGTGGCTGGTCATCGGCCGCATTGCTGGTGGTCTACTTGGGCATCCAAATTTTTTTGCTCCGCCCCCTGATCCCATACTTTACATTTTGTAAATAAATGTGGTTTGTTATTGGATAGTATGCCTCTTTTACAGTCATTTTTGATCAGTACACTGGTTGAAACATGCAAGCCAGCATTAGACTTCAGCGGGCAGAGTAAGTGTGTCTCAGATTGTCCCAGGCTTCCTGGACTCAAGCACTGAAGTTTGCAGAAAGCACAGCGTGGATGGATCTGTTGACCCATTAGTGACAAGGCAATTACAGCTGGGCTCACAGTATAAAAAACAGACGAAACTGGAGTAAAATTCAAGGCTGTGCTAAAAGTACTAGTTGCTTAAAACAAATATAAAAACAAACCAACAAACACATTGACATTTTTGTCATCAGTCAGGATTTAAATGTCCCTTTCCAGTTTCTTACTGTCTGCAGCCACCAGGGGCTGTTGACCTGTCCCACCTCCGTGTGTCTCCCCCCCCCCCCCCTCAGCCCCGTACCCCTAACCGACTGGCCCCAGGGGGGCAAGAAATGCCCCCTTAGACAGCTGGCAAGCTTCAACGCTTGCAGACCAGTTTGTTCTAAACCTCCTATTCTCCTTCGTTTTTAAGACAGCAGGCGGTGGGGTTGGGTATAAAGTCTCAGATCTTATAAAATGTTTTTAAAAAGCACGCTTGTTTTTTTTCTTTTTGACTGATGCACACGGCCCCCGACTGCTGGCGAAGGAGCCGCTTCGGTGCTGTGCCTGGAGCCGACGCAGCTGCCGCTTCACTCTCCTCCTGAAACACAGACACACAGCGCTGCAGGCCACTTGCTCTTTGATTCTGTCCCAGACTTTCATTATAGTTCTTTTGGACATTATGCATAGAATCTTCCTTTTATGTTGCTACAAACACGTGATCATTACAGCGCTAATTCAGTTTAAAATTCAAACAAATTATCTCTCTCTCTCCCATAACTGAGTCCAAAAGTGTGTCAAGCCTGGGGCCTCAATCAGGAAAGCCAGGCAGGTGACATCCTGGACAGGATGTCACCATGGGGGACACTAGCAACTAACTGCATGTTTTAGGACTACGCGGGGAAGCCATGCAAATGAGTGTGGCTCACCATTTTGGCAGCGCGCTATTCAATACATAATTTAATCGATATGCAAATCTAGACACACTGGACTAATGAACACTAGGTGAAATTCCACAATCCATTTCTAAACGCTGATTTCGGATTGGTCGGCATCAAGCAGAGGGCCCATAAACGTTCAAACTATCTGCCCTTCCTCAAGTGCCTTTATTTCCAGTTCCTCCAGGGTCCTAATAGGTCTGTATTGTATTCCACTTAGCACAAAATTCTGGATGGAAATTAAAGCACAGATAACACGTTATCTTTCCTGTACGTTTATTGCTTTAATTAAAACCAATTTATTTTACCTGGTGAAGGCAAAAGCACCAGCATAGTGTGACTACCTACCCGAATGACCTTTGCAGGACTTCAGCTGGGCTTCAGCTACAACAGACATGTCATCTTTAGTAGCCAAGCCACCAGGATACAGTACAGCTGTCGTCCCATGCACCTTTTTGGTCTCCTTATTCACTGTCCGCTCAGCCCCCTTCACTGGCTCAGTGCGCAGAGCCGTGGGCACACTGACTCCTTGGTGACTGGAATCCTCCCTGATCCCCTGAGATCTGTCCCCCTCTGTTGTCCCCTGGGTGTCTGAGTGGTCCCCTGGTGCCTCATATCTCCTCTGGCTTTCCTCTTCCTCTGCAAACACCTCCTCCTCCTCCAACATGGCACGCTGGTATGCTTCAAGCCACTTTAGCTGGCCGTTCTTGTATACATAGCGGCTATCCCCGAACCAGCGGACCACCTCTGGTCTCGGGAGCCCCGTCAGTGCTACCAATTGGTCATACTGCTCGCTGCCAGGCCACTGGGTGCGGGCAAATACCTGCTTGAGCATGTGCATCTGCTGCGGTGTCTTCTTGCCACGAGTGGGCGTGATGGCGGAGACACATGGGAAATGAGAAGACACCTTGAGACTCTGGGACTCCAAAATACCATCTTCCAAGTCCTTCTGGCCACTGGCTTCTGTCACCTTCAGCATCTTCAGGTTTATTTTGATGGGGTCAACCTTAGGTTTTGCACCTGGCCCACTGCTCATGAGGTCTTCCATTTCCGCTTGGCCTGGCACTCGTGGTATGAGGGCTGGTGCTTTGCAAGTTTCTGCCTTCTTGGTCACAGTGTCCTCTCGGTCATTCTCCGTGCCTTTGTCCGTGCTTGCCTCCTCTTTCTTTTCAGGAGCCGGGTTTTTGTGCTGCTCTGATGACCACTCATCAATCGCTTGGCCACTTTTCTTAGCCTTAGTCTGCAACCGATCCAGGTCCTCAACAGAGGGGTGGGGGTCCAGTGCCATGCTAGCCTCTAGGACACACATCTGTCGACCTTCCTGCTCCTTGCGATGTGTGGAATGATCTGGCCTTGGAGACGGCAATTCTGGCTGCAGGATCGGTGGGCTCACTGAGGACCGGGCCTTTGGGTTCTCAGTAGATGTGAGGCTGTCGGCAAAGTCCGGGACAGACCCCTTTCCAAGTAGACCCATGTCGCTGGAGCGTAGGCCTTTCAGGTTACGATTGTGGTAGCGGCGGTCGCTAAACCACTTGCGGACCTCACGGACTGTCAGACCTGTGATCCGGGTGAGCCGCTCCACCTCTTCCTGCTCTGGGAATTGGCTTCGGGTAAAGCTCTGCTTGAGGGCACCCAGTTGCTCTTGCGACTTCTTGCTCTTGTAGAAGCTGGGGTCTAGGAAGCTGCTGGGAAGCATGCGAGAATTGTGGCCACTACCAGAAACTAGTGGTGATAGATCAATCAGTCTCCCATCAGTGCTGCTATTCAGTCTGCTGGTAGAGCTGGTGCTGGAGTTCATTCTGCTGGTATCATTGATACTGTTAATGTTGGTGGTGGTGCTAATGTTACTAGAGCTATTGCCACTGCTATTGCTAGTGCTCATGGTGCTGCTGATGATGCTGCTGGTGCGGGTGCCGCTACCAACAACGCAGCTCCCACTGCTGCTGCTGCTGCTCCCAACCACATTGACGACAACACCCACCCCCTTGTCTGCGACCAGTGCAGCAGCTGGCTTGGCTTGCATCTGTGGTCCGGACCCTATATTTGGTTTGGGTGTGACTGCCAGGGTAACTGGACCGCTCCCAACCTGGATCCCATTCGACACAACTGGCTGAGAAACAATCACTCCACTCTTGCCCTGCAAGACATGGGACACACTGCTGGGGGCTGACGTAGTCGGCATGGCCGTGACTGTTGTCTGGGTCTGTCGCTGGGTGTTGTGGGAGGGGCGAAGCTGTGCCTGGGATGATTGGCGGGTGGCGGCACTGGACGTGAGCTGGGGGGACGGCGGTTTGATGATGGTGCTGAACATCTTTCTCCGCGAGTCCTCGATCTCTTCCGGTGACCAGCTGATGCCTTGCTTTAGCCGCTGTGCCGTGAACCAAATCTTAATCTGCTCCTCAGGGTAGTTGGTGACCACTGTGAGATAACAGAGCTCAGCCTTGGTGGGATAGGGGAACTTGCTGAAGGAGGTCTTCAGGAAGCTACTGGTGTCCATAGCAGCATCATAAGTCGGGATGCTGCACAGTGGGATCATCACTTTGGGAAGGTTCTTGGAGCTACTGTCTAACGAGGAGGAAGAGGGTGAGGAGGAAACCGCAGGTGAGGATTTCTGCAGATGTGCCCAGTTGTGGACCACCTGACCAACAGGGACCTTCAGCACTGGCACCATTGATGACCCATTGACGACTGGCACAGTGGTTGGAAGGGCACTTCTTTGGGTGGCCTTGTTATTCCCGGGGGCCACCTGTGCTACCGCTGAGTGCTCCTGCACTTCCGCCTCATTGCCAGCTGTGGGACTTGCCTCATCTGGAACGTGTGACACCACGATCTTCTTGTGCTCACCCTTACCCTTCATCATCCTCATAATGGGAGTCTTCGTGATAGAGATCTCAGACTCTGTGGGGCCCCCACCAGAGACCAGGCTCTGCTCCACGATCATCCTCCAGTCTCTCTTGCGCACCTGCAGCGTGGTTGTGGCAGTGCTGGGGTGGGCGCGGGCGTTGTGCAGGGCCAAGCCCTCAAACTTCCTGGTGGTGACTCCGCAGTCCAGACAGTGAAAGCTGGGCTCAGCCCGGAAATCTGGGTGGCTGCTGTAGACATGGTCCAGGAATAAGTTGAGATCTCGGGATTCGAACCGGCATGGCTGGCATCCATAACTGTCCGCCTCATGCCGCAGGGCACCACTTTCAGGGCTGGAGGAGCTGCCATCCTCCTTCGAGTCCCGTATTGTTGTGGTGACCTTCTCCGTGGGGAGGCTGAAACCAGCGCTCTTGGCTGTCAGACGGAAACAGCCTGGTGGGCTGTGGCCCTGCCTGTCAGACGTGCTCGCAGCTTTCGCTGGGATCATGCAGGGAATGGTCGACTTCCTTTTGCTGGCCATAGCTACAGGAGGGGCCAGTGGGGGGAACCGGCAAAACTCTGGAACCGTTACTCCCACGAGGACTCTGAGCCCCTCACTGTCAGTTGCCGTCTCCGTAGGAAAGACCGTGGCGCCTCATAGTCTTGTGTGGATTGCGAGACGTCTTCCGAGACACATGTGCTTTTAGCAGCAAACGGAATCCTGTGCTTTAGGGGAAGGGAGAAAAAAAAATAGGAGAAACACCAAAAGGCAATTAAGTCATTACTCTTGTTGAAAGAATTAGGCCCAATTTGAAACAAAATCATAATTTAACATAAGATTCTACTGGACTATCAGGCTCGTAAACAGACAGCACAACGCGATGGCGGCAGGTAGCATGTTGGCTGAGAACACGAGCATCATGCTTCGACATTCCGCACACATAAACAGGCCATGTCTCCAGTGCATCTGTCTAGTGGGCAGACCATGGGAAGCCAATTTTTCTTTCCAGCTATCTCTCTCTCTCTCTCTCTCTCTCTCTCTCTCTCTCGCTCGCTCGCTCGCTCGCTCATAGACGGACACACACACACGGTGTTGTACCACCTGTTAACAAATTTAGCTCAGTGCACTTAATTGGCTAATACTATTTATCTACATATTTAATTATTTATTTCCATGCAGACAAGTGTGGACAGAGGCACCATCCCAAATACCCCTGAGCAGCACACACGAATGACCACCCTCCACATTTTACACAGGCAAGTGATTGGACAGACCACCCCTGCCAGCTTGAGGTCCTTTCAGGACAAGGTTCATCTCTGGTTCAAGTTTTTCCGCTTGTTTTACTTAGCAACTATGTAAACCCTCCCTCTTGTGGTGATTGTTACTCTGGGCACTCTACCACATGTAGCACAGATGTAAGGAGTACACTTTAAAGCAATGACCCCCCCCCTTTTTTCCAAACTGCTGAATTTCCACATAACAGCATGTGCCCAAAGGCGGAAGAATGTCAAAGTCACCTCCTCCCCTCTCCGACTGCAGCACTCCTGCCCCCACCCCACGTTATTTCATTACGAGCTGATTAACAAATGCCCTTATCCATAGCAACTTGCATATCTTACAATTTAGACAGTTTAGACAAGAGGAGGTTTTATTACAGCAATTCATATTAAGTAACATGCTCAAGGTTACAACATCAGTCTGCACTACCGAGCACTGAACCTGCAACCTATTAGTGACAAATATGGCACCTTTAGAACTGGAAAGCTAACCCTGCCCCCCTGTCTCCCCTTCCCACAACCCCCCAGTTTTCTACAATCCAGGAGCCAAACTGGAGGATTCTACAAGGAGTCATGATACCAGATTGTGGCGTGTCTCTGTGGGGCAGCGGGCTCAGGGACCAGAGCGACACTACGGTGCCTGGTCCAGGTCTCAGCTTCCGTGTAAATGTTCCCACCATGGCCTCCCCCGGCCATGAATAAAAAATGAAGCCGCCCCAAAAATAACACAACCCGGCAGGGCTACGGTGCCGTCCCAAACCGCCTCGCAGCTGATGGGGAATGTAGGTCAGCGTGATGTCTCGCTCTAATCCGTCTCACGCTGCCACCGCATCCAGATGCAGGCCTTCTGGTGGCAGCTCATCCCGCAGAGGGCGGGGGGGCATGTGGGAAGCAGAGTACAGGGTGTTCCCGAACGCAGCCTGGGTGTGTGGACGGATGTGCGTGTGAGTGCGTCACCTGGAATTCCATCACTCAGATTCAGGGGCCCCTTAACACACCTTTTATCTTTTTGGTATTTTCTTTTGTCAGCTGGAGTTTGTTGGGGGGGCACAATCACTAAGGCCCTTCTGCTTGTGATTGCTAGACCACACCCCAGGACCACCACAATGGTGAGACATGTGCAGGTAAACATGCCACTTGCCTGTGGCACATTGCATTCAGGGACTATCGTCAGGGAAAGGGTGCATACCTGGGCAGGCTGGCTCGGAGCGGCCGGCGCCGGGTCGGCCTGGCTTTGAGGCCTCGCCAGTGCAGACAATGGCTGCCCTGGGAGGCCCTCCTGCCTGAAGGTCCCGTTTTGCATGACAAGCGCCAAAGCCACCGGTGGGGGGTTGGGGAGCGAAACGAGGTCACGTATCAAGAAGACGCTTTATTCGCAAGCAGGAGTTGCGGGGTGCAGCAGGCAAGTGAGGACTGCCAGTGGCACCGGAAGTTTCCACGAACCGAGAGGGAGTTCCCAACATCCTGGGCTTTTCTGATAGACACGTCGGACATTGGAAACGACATACTGTGGGGGTCTTTATCACGTTGTCTGCAGAGCTTCCCAAAAACAGTCTCAGCGTTTTTCCCCCAAAGAAGCATGTGAAAGATGGAGATGGACGAAAGTAGAGTTCTGCCTGTGAGCTAACAGCTGAGCATGGGAGAGAAGAAGGGGTCACTGCGTTCCCGTTTCAGAGGGAACACGGTGTTACGCAACATGGCAGAGAAGCTGCCCCACTGGGAAGCCGTACTGCCGCCCATACCGCCACTACCCCCCC
>JAABNX020000143.1:9373496-9389040 GCA_015163995.2 Mormyrus lacerda
GGGAGGGGGCAAAGCCATGGAAACGCTGAGGTCGGCTTGTCCGCTGCGTTGCGTAGCGAAGTGAAGGTGCCCCTTCAGCATCCGCGACCCCGTGGCCATCACTGTGTCCTTCTCCTCGGTGTGCTGGTGGGTCGGGGAGATCCTACAGCCCCTGCTGGCGTCGCTCATGCTCACATGCGAGGAGTTTCCGTTGGAGGTGCTGACCGGGATAAATAACGGCAGCCTGCAGAATCTCCAGTGGTAAACAGGAAAGCCCCTGAGCGGACAGTATATGACACCCTTCACCACGTGTGTGAGGAGACGCTCCACAAGGGCGTAGCTTTTATCTTTTGCTCAGCCCGGCCCTGTTCCTAGAGTCTGGGGTGCGAGTGCAAGGCGGAAGCAGGCCTCGCATCTGATTGCATATCAGCAGGAGCAGGTCTGACATGTAGCTGGGTTTGGGGGGGTGGTAGCCACGTGCTCATGCGGCACCTTCACCCGGACACTGCGCTTGTGGTGAGCTAAACGCCTGTGCATGTCCCAGGCTCATGGTACGCAACACGCCACAGAGAAAGGGCTTTTCACTCTTCGGCGCATTCTGTGAAGTTCAGCCATAATGTCAGTGCAGGAGGAGGTGTGGCTGCTGCTAAAAATTACCATTATTAAACCATTTAAAGAAAATGATAAATATGTTCTTATTTAAAACAAATTTGGGGAAGCACTTCTATACATAGCATGTAGTTAGAGTATGGAATAGTCTTCCTGCTAGTGTAGCAGAAGCTAAAACCCTGGGTTCCTTTAAATTGGAGCTAGATAAGATTTTAACAACTTTGAGCTATTAGTTAAGTTCTCCCCAAACAAGTTTGATGGGCCGAATGGCCTCCTTTCGTTTGTAAATTTATGTTCTAATGTCTGACTTATTTAAGGCTACACCTTAATAGGTCACTGGGATACAGTGATGGAGAGAAGGATCACTGGAAAAATGGGGAAACAGTGAAGGAGAGAAAGAGGGATCACTGGGAAACAGTGAAGGAAAGAAAGCGGGATCACTGGGAAATAGTGGAGGAGAGAGGGATCACTGGGATACAGTGAAGAAGTGAAGGGGAGAGGGATCACTGAGTTACAGTGAAGGAGAGATCAGTAGGATATAGTGAAGGACTGATGGAGAGAGGGATCACTGGGAAATGGTGAAGGCGTGAAGGAGAGAAGGATCCCTGGAAAGTGATTGAGAGAGGAGTTAAAAGGAGAGAGAAATCACTGGGTTACCGTGCAGGAGAGAGGGATCACCGGGGTACAGTGAAGGAGAGAGGGATCACTGGGGTACAGTGAAGGAGAGAGGGATCACTGGGGTACAGTGATAGAGGGAGAAGACTGACAGAAACTGCGACAGGAATGCCACAGGATCAGCTTGAAATGATGAATTCCTGGTGGTTTTAAGCACAGAGAACATGTGACAGATACTGCTGCATGAGGGTGCTCTCAGGTTGGGCCTTTGATGTCCTGCTCTGGCTCGTACACCTCAGTCACTGACTGTCCCATCAGCTGGGAGCCAGGGCCCGCGGAATACTGTAAACCATCTGCAGAGGGTCGACTCGGCGTCTAGTTAACCACACAGGGCCGCAGTGATTCAGAGGAGCTACTGACCATCTCAGAAGACTCACACATGCTTAAATCACATGTCCTACTCATCTCTGATTACAGGCTTTTCACGTTTTTTTTTCTGTGTATGACTGAGATGGGAGCACCATGGTGCAGTACACACCATCAGGGTTTTGTCACACGGTTCAAGCACAAGCAGTTAAGATAATTAGTGTGTCTATAGTGTGTGATTGTGCCTGCTTGTCATGGACCCCTCCATACCCCTCTGTGTCCCACTGACACTGACTTTTTTCCTCTGTGTGTTCCTGTCCTCCTGTGTACAGGTCTCCACTTCACTTCCTATACTCCGAGCCTTGGCTGTCCCATTTTCTGCTGTTGATAATCGCCCGAGCTTTGCCTGGATTACTGACACTAACTACTGTCTCAGCCCTCCAACATCCAGGGTGAACCCCAGTGCCCTGTTACAGACTGGCATCATGTCCGTAGTGTCTTACGATGCCCTATAATAGACTGGCATCCTGTTCAGTGGGTCCTCTGGTGCCCTGCGATAGACTGGCATCCTTGATGTAACTTAAAGTGTACCTATTATTCTCACATAGGTCTCCTGACCCTCCAGTAAACCCATGGATGTTGGCCCAGGTCCACCTCATCGTCCACCCAGAGACCGTACGAGTGATGGCCCTGGCCTGTTTTCGGTCAGCCGAATTAGAGCTAGTGGTGACTTTGCCCTCAAGGGCCATCTGACCAGAAGATTCCAGGATAACTCTGATGATCTTTGATGGTTAGTAAACATCCACCCACATCGGCAGGTAAAACTGAATGCCGGCAGTTTCTGATGAGGGGAAGGTAAAAATAGATGCTGTGAGGTTTTTGTATCATCTGCAGCTTCCTCAGCTTTGCTTGGTCTCCTGTGTTGTCAGGTCTCCATGACATTTACAAGTACCACTTGCACATGAAGATATCATCGCTTCATTGACTCAAAGTTTATTAATTAAGATTTTTCATCTGGAAAAAAGCAGAAAGAGAAGGTTCAGCAGAATCGGGCCGGTGTTTCCAGTTCTGACTCCATGCGGGACACTTCATGGAAACTTGCTGAAGTAGCTGTTTGATGTGTTGACTCAGACAAAAAGTCCCTGGGAAAGTGTAGATCTTTCCATCGTTCCTTTCTGGGTCCATTTCCACTGGACAGGTTTGACAGGGTGATTTTGTTGCGCTTTGTTGATAGTTACGTATGTAACTGTGTGCCTGTGTTTCTGCGTGTTATAATACCTGCATGCATGCATGTAACTAAGGTGGTATTGGTAAATGTTTCTAAAATGAAAAATTGGTAGCTGGGTGTAAACCAGTATGGTTTCCAGATGCCAATCTGTCGTGAAGCCAGTGGAGCTTAAATGAAGTCCCCAGGGTCTGTGTGCGGCAGCTCAGTGGGCAAACCGCTGCTGTCGGGATCTAAATCACCTGAAACCTGCGCTAAAGCTGCCAGCAGAGCCTGCATGTCTGCTTTCGCTTTTTGCTTTGTAGCTGGTTTTATTTGGGCCATCGATATCTGTGACTTCATAGCTCATGGAGGATGATGATGATAAGTAGGCAGGAGGAGTTTATCATGATAAGCCATCATCTCTGTATTTATCACCCCAGCAGGGGTTCTCCTGCAGGGAGTCAGTTGCTCCTCAGCCTGACGCTCCCGACGATCCCCACCCACGATGCGGCTCCTTCCCAATTCGAGACCTCCGCTTCCGTCACTGCGGTCCAGTGCTTCAGAGACGTCGGCATCCAGTTTAGACAAGGTGAGCCAGATCTGCAGCTTGACGGGAAGGAGGAACAGGAGCATCTGAAGCTCCAGGGATAAGGAATAGGCCCTGGGGGGGGGAGGGCGGGGTATGGCTGTGAAGCTTGCTAGCAGAAATCCATGCAGGGGGTCACCATTGGGGTGTGAAGACAGAGCACTAGGCAGGGACTTACAGTGACCATGAGAAGCCAGATGGAGGAGTGAGAGATGGAGGAGGAAGAGTAGGTGGAGGAGGAGGAGGGATCCCACGCATGCCACGGCTAATTACATGTGAATGCACATTTCGGTTTATTTCACGTTACATTGAGTCATAGGTCTGGGGCAGATTAACATCAGGGCCTCACCTTGGCAAATATAGAACAGCTAGTTAAATCTGCAGCTCCATGTCACTGCTCAGGTCAGCCTAGAGCCCTCATGTACGTGAATGTGCCAGTTATAGGGGCACGCTTGAGAGCTGGGGCACTGCACGGCGTGAATGTGCCAGTTATAGGGGCACGCTTGAGAGCTGGGGCACTGCACGGGCCACTTTCTCTCCCTCTAAATGCCGGTGTAGCGCCTCTTGTGTTTGCACTCGAAATAAAGTCAGGCACCGAGTCTGGACTGCTCACTCAGCTTTATCCCAAACCCCAATCGAGTACCGCCCAGTATTCCGCCAGACCCAGGAATGCTGGGGGTTTGGGGGAGTGTCGGTTAATTTCCAAAACATGCTTTGTTATGAGACCCCTGATCTTCACACCTTTTGGTCACATGGAAACAATCGATCCATCAACCCCCCCCCCCCCACCATCCCGTACCAATTGACAGATTTTACAGTATGTGAAATTCTTACGCAATGTTTGGAGTATGGCCAGTGGACATCAGGGGAAGGCGCTACTATGGACGGCTAGTGAAGCCAAACCCCCCCCACACACACACAGTGTTTACATGCAGGTCTCTCTCTCAGCGGTCGCAATGGGTTAGGAGCCAGAGGGCCACAGAAAAGTCACACTTGTGTCTGATTTGTAAACACCAATGTTGCAGCCTGTAAGCTAAGCAGCGATGGATGGTGGAGGAGAGTAAAGTAAACCAGGTCATTTTCTGCACCACACTAAGATAATAAAAGTATTGTGTCTCTGAATATGACTCTGACTGTAATCGGGCTGAGCACCGGCCCTTTCAGATGGTTTTGTTAGCCTTTGCGGACGGAGAGGCATCAGCGGGTGTCTTTCCAGTGTGAGCGACGCAGCATCACGGGAGCTTCTCCGGCCCGAGAGCCTCATTTCGGCAGCACTGGGCTCGGGTGTTTTCCAGTCCGTCGCAGAGCCTAGCGTGCGTCGCTACGATGCTGAATGACAGCTGCTCCGATTCAAACGCGAAACGTGCAAAACGTGTAAAGCTCAGCCAAGCGGGATCAGTTCCTGGAGCATAAAATAATGCGAGTCGATGGGAATCGATTAAAGAGTGGGGTCAAAGCATCCGCGTCTGAGGAATCCAGACAGTTTGAACGCAAACACCTCTGGAAACAGGACAAAGCTCTTGGGAAGCCTTATCAAACACAGAGAAATCGAAGGAGGGATGTAGCTGCTCACACGGTGTTCTGGTTCCTGGGTATTCATCGTGACCCTGCCACAAACATGGTGACCACCTTTGGCTGAACACACACGCAGAAAACATGCATCTTTAGCCACGACAGTGCATACGTGCAAGTCCCAGAGCTTCCTTGAACCATCTTCAGGTCAAAGGTCACTGGAGAGGTTTCTGGGAGTCAAAGAGCCCAATAGGACGTCCACCAATCAGGACGGGGGGGGGCAGGGGTCACTCCTGGCCACATGGTGACTATGAGAGGAATTCATGTGATGACCATGTGAAGAGCCTGTTATCGGCATATGATAAATGTGTGATAAGCGTGAGATAACCATGTCACCAGAGAGCAGGGACTCTGTGATTTATGCAGGGAGGATGTGTAAATGCGGCCAGGGATCCTTGCTTGTTCCACTTGCTTCACCATTAGGGTATGATGTTTTTCTGCAACACCTTCCAAGCACGAAGCTCACCGAGGTGACCTTGCCAGAGAATGTGTTTTTGTCAATGTTAATAATTAATCTCTCTGTCTTTTTGGGACAATGCATACGTCTAATATGATTTGACTGTAAAAAGGATCCAGACCACAAATGTGACCAAATTATCTGATAGACGCACCGATCTGAGAGGAAAAAACATGCTCCTGTGTGAGGAACTCTGCCACTGGATGTTCAGTGCCGGCACCAGTGCCCCATAACCCAGTGTCCCACCCCAGTCCAGCATCTCCTGCTCTTCTTCCTCCCTCCATCACCAGATTTCCAGCCTTCACTCATTGCTAGTTTTATCTGTAACCCCCTTCTGCCTCATGGTGGCAGTAGTGAGATGTCAGTAACACTAGTGAGGAGTTACACATTTGTGAAGGGGTGTTCCTCCAAGCAGCTGGCGCCCAGGGAGGCCGGAGGCTGGGGCAGAGGGAGAGTTCCGGATGGGCAGGCCTTCTGCTGGCTGGTTCCCCACTGTCACGCCATATGATGGGGATTTCGCTCAGCTTAAATCGTCCCCATTAAAGTATCCACTGCGCCCACCCAACCCCCCCAAAATCGTACATAAAATCCAATGTGCCCGCGACCAGCCACTATGCGCCTGCGGAATTTAAACGAGCACATATTTAATTAAGAAATTGCTGGCATCACCGAATGCGAGGGGGCATGCTGCAGTGTTTACGTGGCCAAGGGTTAGTTAGACGTGAACTTATGGGGGTCTAAGCCCCCTAGACGGGTCATTACAGCGGGATGGGCTGCTGTGCGTGCAGTTTCCTGTGGCGGTGCTTTCCCGCGTGCCTCTGCGTGTGCTTGTTGTGGGGGTGGGGTGCAGGCAGGAAGACGCTGATCCCCAGGGAGCTGTTTAACGACGCGCTGTTAAATACGGCCTAGTAATTACCGGTCTGCCCCAGAACCTGCCGCAGACTCCCTACTGCTCTCCTGAAGCACTGGGCGGCCTCATACTCATCCGGGCTTTAACTGCACATTTAACACTTTTCTTACTCTCAGAATGAAAACAGCACCTTTCCTCGCCATGACCAGGAGATCCACGTTCCCCTCCATGAGATGAATGCTCAGGAACATGATACTTCTCCACTCCACCTCATTGGCAGTCTACCGCTCAGTGACCACCGAGAAGACCCGGCGGTGACACCGCCCCTCAGTGACCACCGACCCGGCGGTGACACCGCCCCTCAGTGACGCCTCGACAGCATCTGCCCGTTTCCGTTTCACACCCCTTGTGTGATTCAGAGAGCTGGCAGCTTCTCACAGTGGAACTCTTTGGTCCACGAGATTCATGGGGGCTATTTCTGCCATTCACAGCTATTTTAAATGTTCCCCACTAGGATCCATGCCTTTTGTATCAGAGAATCATCTGAAGTTGAAATTTCCCAGCATGTCTCCCAGAACAGCTTCAAAAGATTCATGTCACTTTGAACCCTTTTATTTTAGACATAACAAAGCACTTATTTAGCCTCTATGGTCGGATTCTTCCCGTGCTGCACCATCAGTGGTTTGTTGTTACCCTCCCGTCAGGAGGGTGGGCCCCACGCCTCAGCTTGCTGTGACATTAATTGCATTTCCCAGAGCTCCACTGCTCTAATGCTCTCGGGTTCTTGCATTGACGTTTCAATTTATACATCGCTATCAATGGCCACAGCTGCCCCAATCAATACTGATTGATTAATTTAGTCTTATATTGACCGACATATCGGTGCTATCTGTGTTCCGATTTCTGTTTCCATGGGTCACTCAGGATTCATATTGACCATGGGGGTGGGGTACCTACTGAGAGTCCCTCTCAGGCATTTGAGCAGCCAGAGCGTTTAGGAGGAAGGTGCCTCAGCCTGGACAAGAGGTGGAGGAAGTGTGAGGCACCTACATCTTCTCACTTTCGTTGTAGGTCTCCTGACCTGGCCTCTCAGAAGCAAAAGATGTACTGATATTGAACATAAAAGGCCTTCTGGTCACCACATGACAGAGTGCTTCTGTGATGTTCTTATATTCTATTGGTCCTGTGTCACGCATTGCATGACAAATGCACATAAACATGTTGTTCATAGACTGGTGGTACTATCTGTGGATCGTGTGGATAAGTCTGCCCTGAAATCAGAAAACTAAATGCAGTGTTAAGTTTCACTGTTGACATCATGGAACATGTAAGTCCCCCTCAGGCCTGTAGGAGGCATTCATGTGCTGTTTTGTCAGAATCTGTCAGCTGCAGGGCAGAAACATTAGCCAGTTAGGCAGTGTTTCCTCAGCTGAGGTATTCCTAGCTGATGGATAATATATCTCACACTCCTGCTCTCAAACCTTAACTATGGAAGCTGGTTTCCTCGGCTCTCTGCGGTGCCACCTTTTTATTTGCATCGCATGGTCATTTTCATGAACCCCATTGGCTGAAAGCGAGGGGGAGGGTTCAGGAGGGATGTTGTGTGTACGCTGGGCTGACCGTGATGTCAGGGCCAGCAGAGGAACAAGGTCAGCTTTGTCTGCCGGAGCTCCGGTCTGCGTACCGCCGTCTGGACACCTTCACTCCAGATGCTGCTGTGAAGCCGGGGCGTGTGGGAGATCTGCCAGGCACAGAAAGGCCGTGTGAGGTGTAGAGGCTCAAGCTGAAAGAGATGGAAAGAGGGACAGAACCAGCCTCTGTTATACCCACTGTCTCAGGGACAAAATCGTAAATCAGTGCAGTGATGGGTCACAGTCTGGAATGAAATAGGGGTAAAGCGAAAGTCTGTGGATCAGGCTGCCTGCAGTGGCATTAGATCCCAGGGATCAAGGAAGATGATATGAAAGGACGTTCGGGTCAAGAAATTTCACTGAGAGCAACAGACTAAGCCAAAAAAATACATATGAAAGACAAATTAATACAACAGGTGGATGCACACAGCTCTTTTATAATGTGTAGTATATAACTGCCCAGGGTAGTCAGGTTGTTTCTTTAAATAGCAGCTAATGACTATTGTCCTGTATTGCTGTTTACTGATGTCATAAAAAGTCACACATTCCATAGGTTGCTTTTATGGTAATTGTCATAGATAGCTTTGACTTTCACCCAGCCGGGCAATTACAGGAGCCGTGCAGGTGAAATGCTCATCTGGGCCGAAAGCCTATGGTCCTTGTGCTCGTTTAAACCTCTCTGCTCTCATTTTAGCCATGTTTCTCAGCTGAATGTCTTTCGGTGAGACCTGTACTCACGTCATCTTGCACCTATTTAACACTAGTGGTCCGTCTATGGCATTCGATTCTGCAGCATTTTAGCGACTTCTGATCGGTTAATACAAACATCCCAATCTGCCCGCATATAAACCAGGGGTGTTTACACACACCCAGGAAATGGTTGTGCGTGGGGGGACCACGGTATTTGTGCGATGATAAGGAGCAGGGCCCAGAGACACTTCATCCAGTAGTGCCTGTCAGGTTTTGGTGAGACCTTGCTTACAAGCCTGTGCCCCCTTGCAAACACGGCCAAACGCTTCCGTTGGGCTAACGTAAGCAAATGCTGCAGGAGATAGCGATCTGTTCAGGCCTACGCCCGGGGCCTGCAGGCCCTGCACTAATTAACCACTGATGGCACTGAACGATAAAGCCCAGAGCTGATCAGGGCCCAGCGCTGGGACCACTGGTGTCGCTCTGGTCCTGTGGGAAGAATCCACCCATTGAGGATAGCCTGGAGCTAGCTCTAAGAACACTGTTAGTGCGGAGTGCTAAGGCCTCGTGTGCACAGGGAATAGTCAGGCAGCAGAAACTCCGTGAGAACTGCGTGATTGACCACGTGTGGGGCTTCATGACATAAAGACCCCAAATCAGCCTGTCCAAATGCAGATTCAGGCATCAATGGCTTTAGCCACTGTGCTACTGAATAGCATAATACGGCATTAAGGTATGAGGACGGCCTATACAGGAAAGGGCTTCAATGTGGGATAATATTCACAAATGTGGGGAAATACCCACAAATCACCAAGGAGCCCCACTGCTTCCAGAGGAAAACCCAAACATGTTTTATATACAACAGATTATACTACTAAAACTACAGATATGACAACCACAGATTGTAAACAACTAATAATCGGGCTGACTTCACTTACCCATGTGCCTACAGGAAACAGCATCCAGATAACAACATCACAAACAATTATGTGACTGACTGATGGCAGAATAAAGAATATGACCTCACCGCTAGCATAAATTATCAATTAAAAAAGCAGGATTTTCTGTAAGGTCTTAAAAAGAGCAGAATATCTCATCGGAAATGGCCCCTCCCATTTGTCAATGCCCTGGAGGAATTACACATAAATTAAAAAATTTAGTTTTTAAATAACTTAAAGACAAGCAGACTTCACCACCATCCCTGAGAAATTAATATATGCAATAATGTGTGAACAAGCATATGGTATAAAAATAGTAGTTAGTTATGTATATAATATAGATTTAGCAGCTTTAGGGTCAGGAATATAGCATAGATATAGTAGGGTTTGGACATATGATAGAGATGTAGAAGCGTTAGGGTTAGAGATTAGTATAGAGTCCTGGTCAGGATTATTGGCACCCCTCAATTGTAAGTACAGAATACAGAAAATCTCAGGAATAAATGCAAATGAATCAATTTTGTACAATCATAATATTTAATAAACTATCCAAAGTTATTGAGCAATAACATCAAAACCAAAAAGCTTTCATATAGTGAATAAAAAATATAGACATAAAATATATGACAGACACAATTTTTGGCACCCTTTTTATGATTTGAAATACTAGGAAACAAATAAGATTCTTCTGTGCTTAAGCTTCAATAGTCACATGACATGACTTTAGCAATTAATGATGGTTTTACTGCATAAAAAGGGGCTGATTTCTTCCACTTTCTTTTTCACAATGGCAAAGACAAGACAGCTGACTGAGAGCATCAAAACTGCTATCATCAAAAAGCACAACAATTCCAAAGGTTACAAGGCAATCGCCAAAGAACTTGAAATCCCTGTTTCAACAGTTTGTAACGTTATCAAGAAGTTTCACAGTCATAAAAGTGCGAATACATTTTCAGGAGGTGGTGCTAAGAAAACCGAGAGGCTGCGAAGGCTGATGCGGATTGTGGAAGAAACACCATGCAAGACATCTAAAGAGCTTCAGGCTCACCTGGAGAAATCTGTGGCCTGTACTACGAAGCGGGGTTACTGGCTTATCGGGGTAACACGTCGGATTTAAGGTACCACAGTTTAAATGGACTTCATATTCATTCACTTACATTATGCCTAGACTACCTTAAATCCAACAAGTTACCCACTGGAGTGGTGGTTTCTGCTCATACCACATGTCACATACTAAACCAAGTTGGACTGCGCGGGCGAAGGCCAAAGACGATACCGCTATTGAAAAGGCACAAAAAGGCAACACTGTTGCTTGCAAAAACTTTCTTAGATAAGCCACAGTCTTTCTGGTATAATGTTCTATGGACAGATGAAATCAAAGCAGAGCTCTTTGGGAAGATGCAGCAGTTTGTTTATAGGCGACAGAATGAAGCCTACAGTATAAGGAAAAGAATACGCTACCTACAGTAAAACACAGAGGTGGTTTTATTATGCTGTGGGGCTGCTTTGCTGCCTCTGGTACTGGAGGCATTTTACGGCGAAAAGTATTATCCAGTGTCCAAAACCTTGGTTTGAGGTGATTGTCTTGGGTTTTTCAGCAGGAAAATGACCCAAAGCACACATGTAACAGTACAAGAGAATGGCGGCAAAGGAAAAGATGGACTGTTTTAAACTGGCTAGTAATGAGTCCTGGCCTAAATCCCATTGAAAACCTCTACAAAGAGCTGAAATCTGCAAACAGGACTCCTGCAAACTTAAAAGAACTTGAATACATAGCAATGGAAGAATAGCAGATACTACCAGCAGATGGATGCAAGAAGCTTATAGATGCTACAAGAAATGCTTTGAAGATATCACTGTTGCCAAAGGTTCTGCAACCAAGAATTAGTGAAGGGTGCTAATAATTGTGTCCAGTGTACATTTTATATCTATATTTTTTATTTCACTATATGGCAGCTTTTTATTGTTGTTGTTCAATAACTTGACACATTTTATCAAATATTCTGATTATATAAAATTAGTTCATTTGCATTTATTCCTGAAGGTAATTTATATTCTGTATTTACAATTGAAGGGTGCCAATGATATTGACCAGGACCATAGATATAGTAGGGTTATGGTCAGGCATATACAGTAGTATAGATGTAGTAAAGTCAGTGTTAGGCATATACAGTAGTGTAGATGTAGTAGATTTAAGGTCAGGCATCAGGGATATAGTATGGATGTATTAACTGATTGCTTCCATGGATGATGGCCTGATTACTTGGGTACCTGATCTCAGTTATTAAGTGTTTCAAGCACTGCCTGCAAAGTTGCCTCTGTTGACATTTCTATTGCTCATTCTCAAATGCTCAGTACAGGCAGTATTACGGTTGCTGGAAACCTACCCGTACTAGATCGAAGTCCTCCTTAAAGCCAGGCAACTGCAGATCAATGGAGAGGATGCTCATGAGGGATCGCATGAATAAATACATTGTGGTCAAAAGCCCATTTAAGGATTAGGAGATGTGAAGCAATTCACGTTTAATTCCCAATTAAACAGACCCATGGCGCCTGTGTACAATATGTCACAATGGAGAAGAGGAGAGACTCATTATTGAGTTTGAGTCTACCCCTTTAATTTGTCTTATTTTCATTGGTTGAAAGTTCTGATGACTGAAGGACATTTGAGGAGGGATATGTTGGGGAGCTGGTGGGATTTGGGGGACTTGCCCCACCCATGCCTACATCCCATGTCTGTCAACCTCCCCAGAGAGCAGAGACTCTATAACATGTGCTCTATAAGATGTTTCAAGAAGAACAGCTTGTGCCATCACTTACTGTAAGCCTCTATACTGTGGGGTCCATTTGGCCCCCATTGGCACATTTGAGTGTGGTGTTTCTGTGGTTACTGCATGTGACAAAGACAATGCTTACATCTCCAATTGTTTTGATACCTTGCAGTATTTTTTGGCCTTTCTGTTCCAAATAATATGGATTCCTACAATAAGGAGTCTGTAAATGACGGTCATGGTTTTGACTGGATCGTTTCTGTTGAACTGTTGATATCTTCCAGGGCTCTTACAGAAGATGCAGAGGCTAATGGTATCCATGAAATGACGCAGCATTGAGTTGTCCCCATAATGCACTTTTAGCGGCGGTGCACCCTTACTGCAGGTTCATGACCTGCACTTAGCTGGAATGAGTGTGGGAAGGGGGCTGAGCTTGTAGGACTCCGGCGATACAGGAGTAGCCACAGTCAGTGAGCTCACTCACATAGCCAGCAGTACGAGGCTCACTGCTAGGGGAAATAATGATCATCACTGACATTCTCTACTTTCTGTTATGCAAAGCCTAATGCCCAAAAACTGTAGCTCAACTTAACTTCACGGAATTAAAAGGGCAACACTGCAGTAGAATATGCAGAATGTGAACCACCAAGGCACCAAAACTAGAGCTCACACTCGAGCCAATGTACCCTATCCTGGGTACCTCTCCTAAGGTCGGGTCCCTTGTTAATCTTCCTGGCTGCTCCCTGAATGTCAAATCCATTGTTGCCCTGAAGGTTGTGTCCACTACTTTTCTTCTGGGTACATGCAGATGATCAGGTCCGTTGCTGCTCTTTTGGGCACTACCCTGGTCAGGTCTGGTGCCCTGATACTTTATATATATGTTAATTATATGGGCTTTTGGCCCCGTTTATTTGAAATCATTTACTTGCCCTGCAACTAGGTGACCAGACATTCTGAGCCTTCTTTGTCTTCGGTGTACTGGCCCCTCTTTAAAGCTACTGGTACTGAATACCAAGAGGAGTAGCTGATATTGGGAAAATCAAGGGGAATACTGGCACTTGGTACTAAATTCCAAGGGGAATACTGCCACTTGGTACTAAATTACAAGGGGAGTACTGACACAATTGCACTGAAAAACAAGGGGAGTAGTCATACGTGAGACTAAATAACAAAAGGAGTACCAGCGCCTGGTACTGAATAACAAGGGAAGTACCCACACCTGGTACCGAATAGCAAGGGAAGTACTCACACCTGGTACTGAATAACATGGGGAGTACAGGCACCTGGTACTGAATAACAAGGGAAGTACCCGCACCTGGTACTGAATAACAAGGGGAGTACAGGCATCTTACTGGGGTATTGCAGTCTTCATCTGTCTTGAAGCAGTGTACAGCAATAACAGGGTTGGTCTCAAAATCTTACAGCTACAAGTCCATGCTGTACAGGAGAAGTTAGTGACCTTCCGTTTGGCACCATCATAGGATGCCATCTTTCCAACAGGTCAGTTTGCAACCTTTCTGCCCAGCTAGAGCTGCCCTGGTCAACTGCAGGTGAAGTGATTGTAATAGTCATAAGGTCTCGAAGCAAGTTCACTTACAAAGTGATCAGATAGACAAACTCACAGAAAGTGATCTGATCACCCAACATCAATACAATGGCAACAAATCTCACCAGCAACATTCCGCATACTTTTAGTCTCATAGTATGTATCTTTGATGGCATCATGGATTTACAGAGATTCTAAGGTGTACATTCTATGTCTGGAACGTTGGAAATCTAGGTGTGAAATTAAACATATCATTAATAAATGGATTCATGCTGATTTTGAGCATCGGTGTAATTTGTGGCTTGCTCTGGTGTGTTTGTGTTCATCACTACAGGATGGTGCACCATGTCTCAGCAGTCTGGGAGAGACTCTGACACCCTGAAAAGCCAAAAGTGGCAGGTCGCCTTTCCCACACACCAGTTGACTGGCTCCGCTTACCCAGGGTGTGCGGGAAACTTGATGCATCTCTCTGGATTTACACCATCCTGTCCCAAGGAGAAAATCTCTCAGCATACCCACAAAACAAACACCTTTGTAAAGTTTTTTACAACTAAAATTTGGATTTCTGTGAAATGTGTGTTTTCCCTTGGTTTGTGGTTAGTTGTCAGCTGTTCTAAAATTGGAGGAGGAATTCCCCAGGAAATTTGGGATGTGTGTCTGTGGGATAGATGCATGCTTATTTGTTTGGGGGGATTTTATATGTGGGAGTGTGTGTGAGCGTGGGCGTGGGGTGGGGTGGGGGGACATGCAAACCCCACATTCATATTACAGATAATAAACATATTTATTTGTTATTTTTAATACTGCTTAGACATAGCAAGGTATGAATTAAATAGTGATTTTCAGAAATGTGCAGAATCTGTGGAGGTTTGTGTTCTGTTTGAACAATAGTGGAGCCATCAATGACTATTAACAGTAGATGGCAATATGAGACCCTGCATGGTAAGGGCCCCCCCTGATTGAAAGGGAGAGGTTTGTGTCCAGGGGGCGCTCTTCTCTTCCTGATAGTGAGGGTGACTCAATAGAGTTGCAATTCATTTCATCTTCTAAAGCAGTATAGCTTATTCCATGAGCCTGAGAAGTGCAGTAAGACCTCTCTTCCACCCCCTCCCCTGTCCCTGCCCCCAGTCCCCCCACCGCCAAACACATCCACCTCCACTTCTGGCAGAGGAAGCCTTTCAGAGTGTTACCTTTGACATGGATCTTTGTAGGAATGAGATAATGTTCTGCACTCAAGGAGTCATCCATTATTAATCAGCTACGTCACCCCATATACACAGCAAACTACAGACAACACATATTATAAAACAAACTACCAAAAGTCAGACTAAATGGTATCTCTATGGGCTTCCTCAGTATTGCTTTGGAGAATGTGATATGTGAGAGAGCTGAGACAGACCGAGGGGAAGGCAGCAGTGGCAGGCTGCACTACAGTTCTGACCATTGTGGTGCATCCAGAAGTTGCGAAATGGAGGGCGTTCTCCTCAAAGTTACTTCCTGGATAACTGCGGCGCACAAAGGGTTTGGCCTACATTATTAGTCTTGGAGATGTTTTTATATGTTTGGAAAGAGTGGAAGCACGTTTTGGAACCTTCACTTACCCCGACCGAAGTCTACCGACCTGTCAGCTTACATATGATCACACATGGACACACAAAATGGTGACATGTCCAAGAACCCATGATGTGCTGGCGTCCTGTTAATGTTGCCCCTTGCCATAGCCCCCC
>JAABNX020000143.1:9399260-9410168 GCA_015163995.2 Mormyrus lacerda
CCCCCCCCCCCCCCCCCCCCCCCCCCCCCCCCCCCCCCCCCCCCCCCCCCCCCCCCCCCCCCCCCCCCCCACTGCACTGTCTGCTCGCCTGGAGCTCACTATTACAGCCCACTGTCCTGCTGCGAACACTCCTGCTGTGGACTCCCCCAAGAGAGCAAAGTGAAACGTTAAAATTCCTTCACACTTCCATTGCATAGGACTTTCTGGTGGTGTTGTTCACCTCTGCAGGTGCAGTGTCTGCATCTGTATCCAGAAGGTCGCTCGCTTGAATCTCATAGCTGGCAGAATGGTTATACCCTGCTGGACCCTTAACCCCAAAACACCCCCCTGGGGGGGCCTTCTAAAGGGCAGGGCCTGCCAGTTGTGCTCTCACTGAGAGCCCTTCCAAACAGAGAATCTTCATGAAGCACAATGAGAACGTCTGCTTCTCCACTTATACTCCATATTTGCACATTTGCAATCCTCTTGTAATTGTATTCAGTTTGCAGCCATCTTCAGAAATGATACCTTAGTACCATAAGCTGCTGCCCAAAAGCCTTCCCACAGGAAGGGAGCTGAGCTAATTTTTCTGGATAATTTTTGTTTGGGACAGTTTCCTAAAGACCAACTGCCATGCCAAGCATTTACAGAATGGCCACTCTCTCAGACATTGTTCCATATTTTTGTTAGTGAACGGAGGTTGTTCGTCACGCTCAGTCTGCCTGTGAATGCGTTTCCTTACAGTTTTAATTAAACATTTACAATCTCACGTTGCTTCCCAGTCTGCCAAAGTACAGTCTAAATACAGCAGGAAATATTTACAGCCTGTGCTTGTTATCACACTGAAAGGCACTTTAAGATTAGAAGTCATTTCGTAGAGAGGGAGATGAGCGGAGCTCTACCCCAGTCTGGAGAGAAAAGGCGAGGACTGGCCCAAAGCAGCACCTAGTCATGAGTCACACTCTGACATAGGCTCACTTTGGCCTGAGCCGCACTCTGACACAGGCTCATTCTAGCTGAAGCCGCATTGTAACACAGTCTCATTCAGGCCTGAGCTCACTCTGACGCAGGCTCACTCCGGCCTGAGCCGCACTCTGACACAGTATCACTCTGGCCTGAGTCGCCCTCTGATGAAAGTTCATTTTAGTCTGAGCTACACTCTGGTACTGGCCCATTTTTACTTGAGTCACATTCTGACACAGGTTCATTCTGGCCTGAGCCTCACTCTGACACAGGTTCATTCTGGCCTGAGCCTCACTCTGACACAGGCTCATGACAGTCAGAGTCTGACTCAATCTGTCCTCTGTCCTCACTCCACAGCTTCTGCACACTGGCAATCGCCTTTACAGCCATTGTGCTCTGACCATAGAGCTTCATACCTAAACTGTGACCACGAGCCCGTGGGTATGGAGCTGGCCTCCATGTACCAGTGGGGTTGTTATCGACAGCTCAGACCCAAAAATGTCCAGAAGCATCAGTCACCGCCCTTCTATTCGTATGTGGCGGGGGGGCAATGATGAATTAAATGCCCTTGACTCATTTCACGTGACCACAGCTACGCAGATAAAATGCATTTCAACATGTCGTCAGGGGTAGGCTTTGGGGGGGGGGGGGAGCCATGGCTTGAAGAAATCTAAACCACACCCCCAAAACCTGGACTTCACATGATTTTCTCTGACAAAGTCCGCCGGCAGCAATCAAGTGGACTTTGATACCGGCTCACAGAGACGTGACATGGAAACCGGGTGTCGTCCCAGAGCTCTTCAATGGACGGCTCCAGCGGATCCCTGTCGTGGATCTGCTCTGCTCTCAGAAGTCTATGACCGCCATGATGTGTGAGAGAACATCTAGATTCCGGTGTCATTTAGTGGTCAAAAACGCACCGTGGTACCAAACACTTTACATTACTGCTACACAGTAGTGGCCAGGATTCCTTTGGATAGAGTAGCTGGGTAAGGCACAATCAGAAGGTTGTTGATTCAGACCCCACATTTAGCTTTGAGGTTAAACCTCTGTGTAGGTTAAACCTCTGCTCTGTCCTGGGTGCGGTTGACCTCCTGGGCATGGTTGCTGGCCCCTATCCTTGGGGTGGTGGTGGTCTCCCACCCTCGCTATTTAGTATGTTCCATGTTGCAAACACACACACACACAAGCCCACACATCTCGCCTACACAGTTGAGCACACATGTACATATACTTGCATGCACCCCTCCAAGCGCACACAACAATTTTGTATGTTTGTATAACTGTGTTACTTTCTTTATTCTTTATCTTTGTTTATGTTTAAGCATTTATCCATTTCTGCGCTTCTTTCAGATGCTGTTGATCTTTTGCCTTTTTTTTCTTCCCCCTCCTTTACAGATGCAGCAATTAGAGATTATCTGCTTTCTACTTTACTCATTTAATCATCCTTGACTTTCTCACGTACTCCTTCTTTTCTTTTCTTCTTTGTCGTTCTTTTCTTTCTCTTTCTCCCCCCTCCTAATCTGTCCCCCCTCTTCGGCCAGCTCAGCCACTGCGATATTTTACATGTGCTAAAAATGAAAGAAATAAATAAAATAAAAAGAAATCGATCAACATGATGGGCCTATACAGAGTTTATAGAGCCCCTCAGGGTAAAGCAAACGCGTTTGGCACAGCAGTGCATTCAGACCATGATTCTGCTTGCTTAAGCTTCCGGACAGGACAAACGCAAAACAAAAAATAAACCTCTTTGTAGGGTGCTCCGTTTGAGGTAAACAGTGAATCTATTCTCAGGTTTGTGAAATGCTCAATTTTGTAAGTCACACAGATATCAGCGTAGACTTGCGCAATAAATCTCTGCCAATCGGGGAATAGGAAATACCAGCAGCACCGGCGGGGTGCTGTATCCGCAATGCAAACCGACCACAAGACGCCTCCAACACAACCCAACCCAAGGCTCTTGCACAAGGGCTGTCCGCCAGAGACCGCGTATCATGTGAGAGGATGTGGTCCTCATGACCAGCACTCGTCTGTTCGGCCAGAGAACCGCAGTCTTTGCCATGGAAGCTTGATGCATTGAGAAAGGTCCTCAACCAGTTCTGACTGGAGCTGCATCCCGGTGCTGAGTCAGACGCTGTATTCCCATCTTCAAGAAGCCCCTACTAGCGATGCCCAGATAATGCCAGCATTCACCCCACACTGCAATCTGCATACTGAACCAAACGCCACCTGCACTCCTTTTTTCACCACGTTACTGGCAAAGTTACTTTATTAAGGGCATCTTTCAAATGATGAATGTTTACAAATGGGGCATTTTCTTAAGCCAGGGAAGAGATCAGACCTACAGACCCCCAGCCACTCAGGCAGAAGTACATGAGTAATTAAGGATATTTCTTTCTCCCCTTTTTGCTCTGGGGGGGGGGGTCGTGACATCTACAGCTACTGAACCGACGGCTTCAGTTTGAAATCTCCAGTTTGACAACTCAGCAACTGAGAACACGCTGCATGCTATCAATCTGCACAACCTCGTCCATGTTCAGACCACCTTAAAGGGTGAAGCTTCTCTATGCTGTGCTGGAGGATGGATATGTCCAAAAGTGCCTCAAGTCATATCACTCTAAACTGCTTTGCTTAAGGGTGTGACAGTTAACCAATTTAGCTAATTATGAAGGGCTGATCTGCTTCACCTCCCCGCCTTTCCTGGATCCTGAAGCACGGCGCGTCACTACTTCCAGTAAGCGCTGACACGCCGCGCCATCACTACGGCAATGACGGGCGGCTCGTTGGCGTAAGTCGCTTCCAGACACCGGCTTTGTCCGCCCTTCGTTGGAAGCGAGGGGACGGGGGGCTGTCACCAGTTCTGATTTTGTAATGTTCATAACTCTCTCCCATCTTCTTGGCTGAATCAGAACGGAAAGAGGAAGGAAGAGAGGAAAGAAAGAAAGTATAAAAAACAGCGAGGCCTTCTTCTTTTCAGGCCTGGGGCTTGGCCTTGCTGCTGCAGACACATACGTGCTGTGCCGATGGCAGCCTTTCTCTCGTTCCCCTTTCAGGCGGACGCAGGTCCCAGTGATCATGTGACTAGTACTTCACATGACCAGTGCATTCGCAGCAAAAAAAGCCTCTGTGTGAGATCAGGGTGTTCCTCTGACTTCCCCAGGACGCCTGCAGTGTTTCTCACTATGGGCTGTTGGTGTGTAGTGAAGATGCAGTGACTGCTCTGTGCACCTTAATGATTCTGTAAAACACTGTTTCCCAATCTGGTGCTCAGAGACACTCCACTGTGCACCGTGTGGGAGGCAGCAAAAACATGGATGGTCTGTGGGTCCCCGAGGACTGTGGTTACAGAAACACTGAAGTTAAAAGTGAAGGTTGACCCCTGGACCCTCGTCCTGCATATAACCAGGATTGTTCTGATAAAAAAAAATCCAACTGAATTAAAATCCTGCAGCTATAAATCCTGTTACTCTGAAAGCACTTAAAAATAAAAAAAAACCCTATTGAACAAATGACCAATAGATCAAAGAGTAATACACTCCAATTTATTGCAAACCAATACATAGACTGGGGAAGTAATCTATACCCCTGGAAATCAATGCAATCACCAACAGGCGTGCACAATGGAGTTTATCTTTACTTGGACAACGTGA
Source organism: Mormyrus lacerda (assembly GCA_015163995.2). Taxonomy (NCBI): domain Eukaryota; kingdom Metazoa; phylum Chordata; class Actinopteri; order Osteoglossiformes; family Mormyridae; genus Mormyrus; species Mormyrus lacerda. The sequence goes on from JAABNX020000143.1 coordinate 9,403,853, forward strand.
GCGTCCTGCTCTTATCTGACTCCAGGTCATAGTCAGATGTAATGGTTTGGACGAGCTCCAATCACTCATTTGGGTTTAGCCCCCTTGCTAGGTCTGAGGGAGGCGTTCTCAGAATGAGTCAACATCCTCTGACACGTGCCCCCCCGAGTAATAAAGATGACCTACAGTCCCCTTTTATACCCTTCGTCATCTTCGACGTACCTTTGGACTGTACCACTGCTTCCTGGGGGGTGAATGGACACCCTGGTCTTCCGCGAGTGCCGATGTAGCCCACGGCACATGCCTGCACACGTGCAAACTCAAACACGAGCTCAGACGTCAGAGGCGAACATGAACATGTGCCCTAACATCCGGGCGCATGCACGCAGCGAATGGGGTGGTGAAATTGGTGAGAATACGCAGATAGATACTTTGGCAATACCTGGCAAGTCATGAAAATCGTGCCGGAATCACCCAGCGGAGAGGTAATTTCAGTAATATCTGCCCCAGCACTGAGGCTCGTGGAAGGTGACCGTGAAGGAGAGCGGCAGTGAGGCCCCCCAGGTGGGCTTGTCACTCGCCCGTACTCGCTCTACACTCAGCACCAGCTCCATCTGAGCACACGGCTTTGCTCGCTCATCTCACGCGTAAACTGCTCACATGACTGCCTGCCTGCCTCTGCAGGAGCAGGAGTTTGACCTCAAACTCCCTTAGATCAATGGCGAATGACACCGGTATGTGTTTAAGACCAGAAGGGAAAGTATGAATTTTTGAAGGGTCATTATTTTGAACTGATGGATCTAAACAAACCCCTTTAGTGGATATTGACATAACAGCAGACAGTAGAAAGTTGTCTACTTATCTGCAAATACCTTCTTTCAGCTCCAGTGACACAGCAGGGCCTCTGACGAGCGACACGAAGCGCCGGCAGCAGGCTGATGGACGCTCGGAATGAGCCAATAAGCTGAAGCAGAAAATGCCTGACCAATGAACGTGCCCGTCAGTCAACAATCGACACGATCAGACGGCCACCTGGAACCCAGGCCATTTTGCAGCTGCTCTCGCAAGTAATGGTGCGGTCCAGCTGCAAGAGGCCGATTCAGGCGCTGGGGCACAGTTAATGGTCACGAGGACATTTTATCAGGATGTTAACATGTGCTTGATCTTTCTCGTACTGCTATTGGGACAGTCTGGAAAGTAAATGCTAACAGCAGAATGTTTATATACTGACCCTTATTCTGACACACCGTGGACTAAAACTAGTTGTTTTTCATACAGAAACAACTGAAGAAAAAAAAATTGCGTATCTCAGCTTAGTGTGTCTATCACACATTGTGCTGCCAAGGTTTAACTGCCCATCCCGTTAAAAAAGAGAACCCAAGAGAACCCAAACCAAACTCCAGGCATAACAATGGCTACAGGACCGGCAACAGATGGATTCTCAGTCCCCAAGAGGATATTTTTTGTGTAAAACTATCATATGACTATCTTTTTACTTCATCACATCCATTGTATTTTGGAATTTTCCCACAATTTTTTTCCTGCTATATGTCATAAACTTCTTGCAGCCATCTATTAAGCTCATCTTGTTAGATCTTTGTTGAGTGCTTTGCAGCAGCAGTGCTGGGATGGATGCTATAAAGTAAACTTAAAGTGGAATTAAATTGAAGGTATGCATTTTATAGACCAATGACATTGCATCCGATGGATTCCAGAATTAACAGAAAATCCTGCCTGCAGTTCCAGCATGGACACTAGTGGCAGTAAATGAAAGTGCTTTGATGAAAACATATTAACTGCACCTGCACTGAGCTGGAGGCTCCAGTGATTTATTAACTTATGTTTTCTAACCATTTGATTTCAGAGCAGTGAGCTCAGGCGGCAAGGGCACCCTGCCCAAGAAGTGACTGGCATCACAGCTGGCCGTCACCTGCCTTTCTCAGACATACTACCAAGGCATGCTGGGAAACATACTACCAAGGCATGCTGGGAAGACAGACCTGGGTGCTCTTTTTGTGTAAGCTTGTGAATCATATTTTTCTGGGAATTTGGAAAACAAAACAGTAATTTGCTTGCTAGCTTTGTTTGTTAACTCAAGTAGTCTGTCCATATGCCAGCTGCGAATCCTGCAGTGGGCCAGGGGGCAGAGCCTATCCCAGCCAGAGGCCGAAAGTTACCCCAGATGCCGGGTCGCCCCAGTACAGTTTTGTTCCCCAAGGTACAAACAACATTAATGTCCCCCCAATTGTACAAAAATGTTCCTCAGAGCCCATTTCTGTACCTTATAAGGTACAGTTACCTACAGCTAGGGTACAATTGGCAGACCTTTGAGGATACAGCACCAGTGACAAATAATTATACCTCAGCTGGACCATGGCTACCTGCTTTCCTAGTAACCTGGTAAATCACTGACAGCTTTATTTGGTGCCCATAACAAGCCACTTAAATGCATTAATATCTGCAAGGGCCAAATCAAGTCCAAATATCCTTGTTTGTCAGAGATTCAGGCGAAGAAAGTACCTTCAACCAACAAAACCTTGATCTGGATTTGTACTATCTGGACCTGAGCCTTCCATCTCTGTTGTATTTCCAGTTTAGATGTTGAAAAAACTGGATTTCCGGATTTAAATGACTTGACTGTAACTTCGCAGGCACACTCCGCTAAGTGAGATGAAAAGCTATCCTGCAATTGTCCAGAATCAGGAGCTGAAGGTGAGCTTAGACCTATCTGGAAGCTCCCCCCGCTCCCGTCTGCAGTCTCTGCCGCCGTGCCGTTCCAAGAGGGATTAGCGGCCACGCCAACCACAGAGATCCACGTCTCCACGGTGATGGCGCCTAGAGCTGTGACTTAGCCGACAGTGTCGCCCCTCAGCCAAATGGGAGAAGCTGTGGCTACAGTCATATTTCCTGATGCCTTTGGGTGTGTGGCACTGAGAAGGGGGCATACTGGAAATGAGCCCCCCGGAAAATAGCTGGTGGAGACCAGGAGGGCTGGCAGCCCCTGACACCTTCTACTGACATCATGTGGAGGTACATACCCAAACTCACAGTGTACTCAGGGATGGCTGCGTGTGTGTGTGTGTGTGTGTGTATGTGTGTGTGTTTACATGGATCACAATCAGGGACCAAAATGTCCCCAAAATGTTGTGAAACTTGTTTACTTTTGGGGACATTTTTCAGGTCCCCATTTGGATAACCTCAATTTTATAAAAATCTGTGACTGCAATCAAAAAACTAAAAATGCCAAAAGTCTCGTATTGCGTTTGGTTGCTTATGGTTAAGGTTAGGGCTGGGTATGGGTTAAGGGTGTCATGATTGGGATTAGGGTTTTTCCCATAGAAATGAATGGACGGTCCCCACAGAAGTGTTCCTGTTTGCATAGCGCCGCCTGTACTCCAATGCAGGGAGCTCTAGCTGTGAAATTTATACATTTATACATAAACAGCCTTCAAGCACACAGATTCGGCCTACAGCTGTGCATGGCTAAAGTCCTGCCAACAAACTAGCACCAAATCTTACAGCACAAAGCCTCCCGCAAGGAACACAAGTCCCACAAAACTAACTGGGTATCACCTGTTTAGTCATCTAGCAGCAGGATAATCCTGCCACATTTACTGGGCGTATTACCAGGGCCCAGTACGCATTCCCTGCGTGCCTGAGCGCATTGCACTGCCCCTGCTGATTCTGAGCGAAAGGGCAGGTGTCACGGAGGACATCAGCCAATCACGCGCCCCCACCCCTGCACCTCCGAGGATATCAGCCAATCACGCGCCCCCACCCCTGCACCTCCGAGGACATCAGCCAATCACGCGCCCCCACCCCTGCACCTCCGAGGATATCAGCCAATCACGCGCCCCCACCCCTGCCCCTCCCTCTGGTTTCAGGGTCTCCGATTTTCCTTGCGTCTCTGTTTACAACAGATAGCCGCTAAGATGCCTAAGAGGTTACACGTCAGCTCCCTGACATCGTGACATCGCTTGCTTGAGAGCTCGGGTTGCATCCAGCAGTGGACATCTGGTCACATGGTTCTCCCTGTTTGCACACGCCGGAAGCCAGATTCATTGTTTATATTCCTGGCCAAACTTTAGAAAGGTTATTTTTTTATATCCCTCCTGAGATCAAGCACCAAGTGTCTGAGGCACTCAAGTAGCAGAGAAGTGACATAAAGGTCGGAGATGAAGCCTCACCAGGAGGGGTTCCACAAAGAAAGATTTCTCGGTTAGCTAGGGTAACTTAAACTAGAACCTTAACGTAAACTCTTATTGGACAGTCATGACTTCTAGCTTATGTTAGCCCAGCTAACTGAGCAAACCTGCTTCGTGGAACACCCAGCAGAAAGCCTCACCAGCGCTTTGTAAACGAAAGCAGAGCGGGTTGTCCGACACTTGCTGACAGAAACCAAATGGAAAGCTTGTGAGACTTTCACTATCGTCGCCACACTTTTAGAGACTGCTTCTCCGAGCAGACTGGGAGAGAGGGCGAAGCCAGGGGCGGCTACGACCTTGTTGTCTGTATCGAAACTCAAAACACGCACGTCTGTTTATCCGTACGCATGCCGGGGCTCACTCTCTGCAGGTGCTGTGATTTTCACAGCATGAGTGACACGTAGGTAAAGACAGGAGGGATCATAGGCTCCTCGTTACACGTTGTGTAGGAGCCCAGAGCCTCGGACATTGGTGCCAGCGGACACAGGCCCCACAAGCTTCAGGTTTATCTGGCATCTGCAATCGCATGTCCTTCACTCTCCCCTGGCCTCGTAGCACTCGCTTTCCGGGATCACAAAAGCGGCTCGTCCTTCAACCCGAGGCTCAGAGGAAAAGCAGGTTAGAGGTCGGCAAGCAGGGGAAAAGAGAAGGAAAAGAGAAGGACGAGATGAGCAGCTGCTTATCCTTTATGGGTGGCCAGCGATGAGAGCCGACCCCCATGGCCGCTGCGCGTGGGGTTCAGACTCCATGGCAGCCCCATTTTTTTGGGGTCCACAGCATCAGAAATGGGGTCAAAGGCATGAAGAACACATGACAGCCTGTCTTCGCGGTGGGGGGGGGGGGGCCCTCTGGCAACAGCCTAGAAGCATCACTGACACTGTGGCAGGAAATGCCGGCTGGAGTCTTGCCAACTCATCAGTTAACCTTGGCCGTTTCACAGATCAAGCTCGGGAGTGGGGGCTGAGAGAGCGACAGCCATGCCCCCCCCGCCCCCCAGCAGCCTGTGCTGAGATCCCGTCTAACGAGTGGCCTGTCTGACAGCTCTCCCCATCTGCCTGCAGGCTGTCATTGACCACCGTCTGCGTTTGCCTGACGTCATGTTGTTAATCCCATTGGCTGTACAGCGTCAGTGATCCGCTTGTGGAGTCTGTGTAATGTGAACGAAACTCCAGTGATTCACAGCCCCCCCACCTGCCCCCATCTGCAAGTCTGTGTCAAAATGGCTGGGCAGGGCTCTGACCTTTCGCTAGAGCTCTCTGTCTCATGGCTTTGTCATGTATCTGCTGGACGGGGGCAACCTTTTGCACAGAGATACTTATTCATGTTAAGTTTCAATTTACATTTAATTTCTCGATCTGTATATTTACTATTTTTTCATCCATATATGATAAACTACAAGCATCCTAAGCCCATTAATGCCCCTGGGGTACAGACTTCCTTTAAGCCAATTCCATTTGAGCAGACTTGCGTAAGAGACCACCTTAAGCCTTTATGTGTGCACTGCATGCTGTGACAGGGTGTGCAGTCTCCCCAGTAGTCTTACGCGTTTATGTGTTCACTGCATGCTGTGACAGGGTGTGCGGTCTCCCCGGTAGTCTTACGCATTTATGTGCTCACTGTACGCTGTGACAGGGTGTGCAGTCTCCCCAGTAGTCTAACGCGTTTATGTGCTCACTGCATGCTGTGACAGGGTGTGCGGTCTCCCCAGTAGTCTTACGCGTTTATGTGTGCACTGCACACTGGGACAGGGTGTGCGGTCTCCCCAGTAGTCTTACGCGTTTATGTGTGCACTGCACACTGGGACAGGGTGTGCAGTCTCCCCAGTAGTCTTACGCGTTTATGTGTGCTCTGCATGCTGTGACAGGGTGTGCGGTCTCCCCGGTAGTCTTACGCGTTTATGTGTGCACTGCACACTGGGACAGGGTGTGCAGTCTCCCCAGTAGTCTTACGCGTTTATGTGTGCTCTGCATGCTGTGACAGGGTGTGCGGTCTCCCCGGTAGTCTTACGCGTTTATGTGTGCACTGCACACTGGGACAGGGTGTGCAGTCTCCCCAGTAGTCTTACGCGTTTATGTGTGCACTGCACACTGGGACAGGGTGTGCGGTCTCCCCGGTAGTCTTACGCGTTTATG
>JAABNX020000143.1:9426973-9451438 GCA_015163995.2 Mormyrus lacerda
CCCGGGCAACTTAGCTCCTGGGATCATTGGAACACGCAAACCCCTCCACCATGATAAGGTGTCGGCTCCAGGAGAGGACTTACATTATTATTAATAATAAAAATATAAATACAACACCTGTGCAAAGTTTGTGGCTTGATTGGAGAACTATGAACATTTCTGTGTATACATACAAAGAGTGGATACGCGAGTGTTGCGCTTGGGCGAAAAAGTATGAACCAGCCTTTAGGCAGAATGTGTCCTTACATACATCAGGCTCTGTGTATGTGGACCTTACATACATTAGGCACATTCATATAAGGAACATCAAAGTGAAAAAGCAGCAGACCATATGCACAGATGGACACCAAGGAAGTGCTTTTAAAGCATGCAAAGACAAAACTGATAAATGACTGTGCTGATAAACACATTTAAACAGAGTTTTGATGTGAATATAGCCTCCCATTGTGTGTTAAGTAGCCTTCCACTTTTGCTATGTGGGTGGACAAGCTGTTCATGTATAGCCAGCCAGTGACTGGCTGTTGAAAGCTCATCTAAAAGACAATGATGGGAGTGGCTTTTTGATGGCCAATCGGAATGCTGCAACTCATTACAACTGGCAGTAACTGCCTCATTACGCTGCTTCCCATTGGCAGTGAGCCCCTTGCCAGGGCCCCGCCTCCATGTTACCTGCCTGTCTGCTCAGCATTTCTGTCCAGCACTTGGTGGCTAATCATTAAGCCATGAGAGCTGTATGCCACCTCAGGGGTTGGTTAAGAGAGATTGATGAATGTGTTTCGCTGTCCAAGGAAAGCCTGAAACTGCCTGTGACACTATTGCCAGGAAGATGATGGAAGGAGAAACATTTGTAGACTTTTCTGGGGCTGGGAGATGTAGTTTCACTGAAGATAATCTCAGGGCCAATCAAACTGCATACAAATGAACAGTTTCTTCCTCAGATTGTCTTTACATTTAAACCCCCCACGCAGCTGGGACCCATACCTCACACACAGCTAGGGCCTGACTTTGTTTTCTAATCAGGACATGTTAATTATGATCCTTCGATAATTACTCACCATCGTCTCACCCACGTCATATAATATCAAATATCAAAAATGACTGATGTGCATTAAACAGAAATACACAAGTTGTTATGCAAGAATTCTGTCATCCTCATAATCAAATCCACGTCTAAGAGACTAACAAATCTTTTTCATCAGTATTAAATTTACTAAATCTTTTTAAATGTGTTTTTTCCCTCAAATAATGTGAACAGTCACTGGAACTGGAAAACACTCTGAGGCTGTCGACTTGTAATTGCTTTCCATACTTGAATATGGCATGTTTGAGGTATCCTACCTTGTCTGCCTCATCTTTGAATGACTTTTTTCATAAAAACAAAACACAGAAAACAAACGACAGCACTCAGTATCACGAGGGGAGCAGGTTGCTGTCAATTCCTATTCAGGTTTATGAATATTTAGCATTACAGGGAATACTTGACTAATGTAAGTAATTTGTTCTACAAACCCTTACACAAGGGTTTAAATGGCGGATTTACCCCACCATACTGGTTAAGACACCTTATAAAAAAAAAACACATAAGCCAAAAATATTCTAGTAATATGTAATAAGGAACCCAGTACTAAACAAATGAAAAGATATATATATATATATATATATATTTTTTTTTTTTTTTCAGTGTATGTCACTTTCTGTATGAGTGCCTCTGTAAACACTGTGTATCTCAAATAACTTTTATGTAAATGGAGAGCTTCCCGTACCAGAGTGCTCCCCCCATTGTGCTCTGCAGGAGTGCTCAGGCCGTTAGGCGAGCTCGCTATGCACCAGCCACCTCCCACGCAGCAGCACGGAGACATCACTTACGCTGACGAGGCGTCCCTGTTGGTAGGCTGAGGGCTTCCGATGCTGCCCAGGGGCTGAGATCTTCACACAGGGATGGATTTCAGTGCTTAAAGCTTTTACTGTGAGGAACCTGATGAGCTGCTCCTGAGTGACCCCCACCGCTCCTGTGCACCCCCTCCCCCGACAAACAATCCTAAACCCGCATGTCAGTGGACAACATGGACCAGGGTTCTTCAAACCTGAACCTCGATTCCAAACCCAGGTCTTGTTTTCAGTTCTTCTCGGTAATTAGTTTAATAATTACTGACTCTGATTGGCCACAGTAGTTTCACACAAGTTCAAAGGAAGGCTGGGAAATCAGCAATGCTTGGCCCTTGAGGTCAATGATCTGAACAGCCCTGGCATAGACCATACCAAATCACTTGGTTTAAAAAACAAACACATGCTTTCGTTTATAAATATGCATAGACAATGAAAATAAATAGCACGGCCTAACATCTGTCTAAATGTAACCTGTTAATTATATGACGGTAAAACATATAACACAACCTGTAATTACTACAACATATCTGAATGTATTTGCAGTGATTTTACTGCTTGCCTGATTTTGACGCGGTGCCTCCGCTCCTGCTGGTCACCTGACCTCCGAGCGCGCTCATCTAAGCTTTAGCTATGCACACGCTGCAGCCAGCCTCAAACAAACGGCAGGCACTACTGGACAGACCAAACATATCCTAGGGCAGTCGACATTCTCTTTTTCACATTTCCCACCACCTGTTTGCATAACAGGAAGTTCCTGCCAGGACTCAGTACCCCAAAGCAAACCTGAAAGGCAAGTTGCACACAATAACACAGCTTTCAAAAGACGAGTTGCGTAATCCCAATTCTTTATCAGCGTCTCGCATCAGCAACAACAGCAATTCACCTTATGCTGGCTTGTGTCTTATGACGAGAAGTTCGAGTTTTAAAAATACATTTCCAGTGTACTTTGGTTTTGCTATTTGATGCACTAAGAAAGGTAAATGTACTGTTAAAAGTAAATGGCAATTTCATGTTGAACACGCAAATCAGATCAGAAAAAAATGTTTCAGAAACATGATATTAGGAACAGGAACCGCCGATGATGGGCAGATGCAATACTGCCCCGATCAGGTCGAGGCGATGCCAGTGTATAATAGCTTTAATCTGGTCGTTGGCGCTGTATTTGATGACTCTTTAACAAACATATGCTTCATAATTGAACTGATACTAAATCTGAACCTTATCCAGCATGAGAAACTAATGTGTTAGAGAACAGGCGTGTCCTCTGATGTTGCCTGACAGCCACTCTGCGACTTCTCGACGTTTTTATTAAGCCTGGAATCCCCAGAAGAAAGAAAATGAAAACCACGTACAAGTAATTAGGCTATACAAGAAGCAAAGATGGTGAAGCTCGATTTATATATGCATAAAGAAAACGCATTTCCTATATCTCGAAAGAAACTCACACTGTTATCTATGTACCTTCTTTTGAAACTTGCTTATCTACTAACTCAGCATAACTTTATAATTTCGTCTGTTTTATCGAGAGGCATTTTACGCAAAATTACATCACTATTTCCGTTAGTTTTATAGGGCCAGTGAATCTGCGTACAAAATCAAATGCGCTGGGCAAAAAAATCAGTTTAACGTTATATCCGACCTTGTGTTTCCTTTCACCCTCGTAATCCTGTAATTTTAAAACGGGGAAGTCATTTAACTCATTTAAGGACTTTGGATTTCCTGTTAATGCCTGATCCCATGGAGACATTCCTCTGTGCTGATAAAGAAGCCTCGCCGGATCTCGGGAATGCGGTCAGGTATGGGCGAACTGGTTCCTCTGCGTTTTTGTGTAGTGCCTGCAAAACCAGAGGATGAATGAATAAACCAAAGCAATTTATTTCTGGGTTGAAGGTTTGCTTATTAAAATAATACACGTTGCATGTGTATTATGTCGCAACGTATATTTACAAGCGATTCGTTCTGTGAACTGGAGTTAATTTTTGTGCCTTTTGTTTCTCCTAAACCTACGATAGCTTTACTGTCAGTGCAGTTAATTCGGTATATTTGTTTTTCTTGGGTAAAGTTCACTTTATCAGTAAAGTAGCTCCCGAACCGGCGAGCGCGCACCTGAGCTGGCATCCGCGGCGCAACTGTGCACGCAGGGCACATTCTTGCGCATGCGCGGCAGCACCGGGGGAATTTCCAGCAGGATGCAAAGGCACGGGGCTGAGCGAGACGGCGCGCTGCGTTGCGTGAGGTGCGCATGAGACGGAGCGGCGCCTACGGGTACACCTGCTTGGAGCGCGAGTTCGGTACAGCACAGAGCGCGGGGGACCGGGCATCGCGCGCAGAGCACGGGATCGCTGCTGTACAGTGAGTTTTATTTGTCTTTTTCGTTGTTCTGACGAGTGGCCTGAGTCAAACGTGAACGCAGGGCGAATTATTACCATGATGCCACGACCTCGGTGTATCCCCTATAGCCCGTCGGTCTGATATTGATGTTAAATGAACGCTAATGTGCAGCGACCAGGGAAGGAAGCTGCTGTGGCGGGGACGGGAAACGGGGGCATTCCAGTTTGATGCTGGGTGTCAGTGAGATGCAGTAACAAACGTATAGCCATTGCATGACCGAGAATATAAGCAAAATGAAACTGTTCTTGCTGATTTTAAAAAGCTGCCTTGTAATTCTGTGAAGCTGGCAATCGTTTCATCTTGTAATAGGTCTGCTGGTTTATTTGGGAAGTCGCGCTCGCTGGATATAGTTCACTCTCCTGACTATACGCCCTGCACTTTACGGTCCTCGTATTTCTTCGTGTGCTGCGGGGGGATGCCATCTGTCACTCGGGCTCTGGAGGACACCACCACTCCGCCGCTGTTTCTCGCAGATCCAGCTAGCTATGTAGGCGTGTGTAAAAACATGCGGATCACTATGCGGGCATCGCTGTGACCATCCTAGACCAACAGCTCGCATCCGACCGTGCTTGAGGCGATAAGCTGATATCCAGTCTCCGTAAAGGTTTAAAAGAAACATCGAGCTTTAAGTTTATGAGAGGATAAATACCACGAGTCTCCAGCCCACACATAGCATGTCAGCGGCAGTGGGTGTGTGTGCTCTTCTCCTTCCCACAGCAGGTGGGAAGCAACTGTGTGCCTCTACAGTCTACACACTTTGCATTTTAGTTCAGTATATAGCAAGGCATTGATTTCCTCAATCATTGCATGCTAGTTGTGAGGCAAGTATCAAGGGCATATTACTTGATTGATTAGAGCTCATTGAGCCCTTTAAATGCTTGTCTTTACTTTTCTTGGTCCAAAAGGGACCTCATGGCTAATGTGTTGTCTCTCTTGGGTTCTCCCAGCTGGGATGTCATGCTAAGGCGGCTGCCCCAACACCATCCACTGACCCTGAGCCCAAAATCCAGTGAACCCAAAGTGCCTTCCTTCAGCAAAACCCCATCATCAGCTGTAGTGCTTGGGCCAGCAGGGGGATTCGCGGTGAGGTCCCGGGGGGAATGAGCGAGACTCCGGTGCCACCTGTCGCCCATGGAAGTCAAGTTGAGGGAGGGGCTCTTCCAGAAGTACGTGCAGTGGCTGGAACAGCGGCTGAACGAGGGGCAGCAGGAGGACGGCGGGGAGGAGGGGGCCGGCAGGCTGGGGGAGCCGCAGCTGCTGGCGGAGGCGGGGACCTTGCTGGCGACGCGCCTCCCAGAGCCAGCCCAGCGCTTCCGTGTGCTGCCCTTCTACCAGGTGGCAGAGAACGCGCTGAGTGGCCGTAGGGGGACGGGCCTGCGGGGGCTGGAGACTGCTTTCAGCATGCTGGAGACCGTCTGTGTCAACCTGCTGCTCTTCCCCTGGAAGAAGGAGTTCCGCTGCATCAAGGTGTGCGCATACTGTGAAGCATAAGCCTGTCTGTTCACCAGGAGGGGGGTAGGCATGCGTATATGTGTAGCAGTGCCACCTGTTAGCCGTGCAGTTTGTGAGTCATGGTTGATATGATAAATGTATCCTGCCGGAGAAGAGAGACCTGCTATTCACACGACAGATGGTGGGAGAAGAGAAGAGCTGGACTGACAGCCTCTGTGCCGCTCGGGACGCGGGGCGGGTCCGCCGCTGCGAATGCTACCCACCCCCCACACACATTTAAGTCATTAAAACGGGCACTTGCCAGGGTTAGGTGACAGCAGTCCTGAGAGTGGCTGCTGGCTCTCAAACCACCATCAAATATGGAGGTGTTATGGGGGCGGTGTGTGGCTTAGCAGGTTAGGGTGCCGTGCCTGTGATCTGAAGGTGTCAATCCCAGGCTCAGCAGGGAGATTTCACCATTGGACCTTTAAACCCGGATCGCTCCTGGGACTGGCTGATCCTGATTTCTCCAAAATATGTAGCTTTGGATAAAAGCATTTATTAATTATTAATGAGCATCAGAGAGACAGGAAGCAGTGGGGGTATGTCATGTTTGGACAAGGGTCATCTCTGATGGATGGTCAAATGTAAGTGAATCTCATCAGATCCATGTGATGAAGCTGGCATGTATTTTGGGAGTAGGTAATTCCTAAATTTTCAATGAAATCCAATATGGCAGTTGCAACTATTAGGTGGACATGAAAATCCCAATGTATTAGACTGGGCCCCTCCAGTTGTGTTAGGCAACATAAGAGGTTTTTCTACATCAAACCGTTCAATAGTTATTAGCCAAAAGGCATTTTTGCTTATTGCAGCGCCCCTCTAGTTGTCTAATGACACCTGTCCTGTTGACCTTCCCCAGAATTGGGCCCCAAGCACCACTGCTTTTGACAAGTCCAAAGCTTTTCGGAGATATGGCCTCACATCCTGTTTGTGAGATTCATTAGACTACACTGGCCAAACCATTTTACTTGGCATATTGATTTGAACAGCTCTTTGTCGGACCCATCAGTAGACAGTTCACCAGATTTGGCCGTGATTGGATCAACAGTGTAGGAAGGGAACGATTAGATGCACTGGAAATTATTTATTTCTGTTTCGATTAGCTTTGTTCATTCAGTTTTTTTAACAACTGAATTTAAGACCTTTTTTTTTTAATCTGACTGAAAGTAAATCACAGACATCACCAGTATTAACGGCATACAAACAAAGTACAATCTCGGAACATTCAGTTTTTTTGTTATTATTAACTGGGGGGAACATGCCAGTGTAATTTCCAAAAGGCCAACTGTACAAAAAAAAATCAACGCATCAAAGGTAGTGCTGCCTGATGGGGGTGCCGGCATAGATTAGCGGAATGACGTTACATTGTTTTTTTGTTTTGCAGAAAATGAAATATCCATCTGCGATCCAGATTAAATAGTGAATTATAATCATCTTATGGGCCGGTTCTTTGACACCTCTTCTAAATGGTGAATGGGCCCATGGAATCCCTTATCCTTCTCTATGAAAAATGGCTGATTGCCCAGTGCAGTCATCTCCAATGCAGTGATCTCCATTATTTTAGTAGTTGTGTCTTTAGCTCTGGTGGTGCTAGCCTGGAATATTGGTGAAGTTTAAAAAGCGGCCAAGAGTGACACATCGGACTGATGCCGATGTCTTGATGTTGGCTGATATCTACAGTTCCGGGCAAAAAAATGGGTGAAACCCAAATTGCACTACATTGCACTTACATAGCGCTGACTCTGTTTTTGCCCAGTAGTGTCTGTTTGGCTATATATCATGCCTATCCCCCATCTCCCTACAGTGACTTTTGCTATGACATCACACACCTCCGCATGTGCTGGGTCCATTTGGTTCTGCCTGGTCCCTCCTGCACACTGAGATGTTCAGGTCTGTCTTCAGGTATTTATCTCTGATGTTCCCCCCTCCCCCCTGCTCTTCTTTCCAGACCTTCACAGGCCCCTACGTGTACTACCTAAAGGAAGCGCTGTGTGACACGGACCTACGATCCCTGCTGCATTCCATGGGCTACACACGGGAGCAGGAACTGCGGCTGCGTGCTGGGGACCCCCCCGGGGGCACGGCTCATCTGCGCCGGCTGGCCTTTGAGCTGTTCCTGGCGCGTGCAGAGTGCCGCTTGCTGAGCGAGGCAGCGGCACGGCGGGGGGGCACCAATGCGGAGGCGGAGGCCCTGGAGGTGAGGCGTGGGGGTGTCGGCAGAGAGGAAGGCTGCTGGCGGGCCCATGCAGAGCGGGATCGCGACAGGGAGCGGGCGTACCTGCGCAGGAGCGCCCGCGCATCCCGCTCTGTGGACGTGGCAGACAGCAGTGGCAGCTGGCAGCCTCCCCCCCGGCCAGTGCTGCGTGCCTCGCTGAGCCTGCGCAAAGAGCCACGCTGCCTGGAGCCGGACACGGGCCCCGTGGAGCCTCCCCAGACTGGCCCTCTGCCTGGTCGGCTTCGTCTACAGCCACGCACCCCTCCTGTCGCTGCTGAGCCCACGCAAGCCTTCACCCTTTGTTCCCTGGATGAGCCGGACCTATACATAGAGCGTGGGCCCTCCCTCCGGCAGCCACTGGCACCACCACCACCACCACCCCACCCACGCCGCCCCTCTTCCCGTGACTTCTGGGGGCCCAGGGGCCAGGGGGTTAAGTGTCGGGGCTGCGGGCGCTGGTGTGCGGCCCCAGTTGCAGCTCTGCAGGGAGAGGGCCTCCTGTGTCCCTCCTGTAGTTCTGAGGCCCCCCAGGACTACCCCAAGCCCTGCCCCCGGCTCCTAGACGTTCCAGAGAAGCCCCCCATCGCTCCTCGGCCATACCTGGGCAAGTCAGCCAGCGCAGTCACCTCGGTCAACTGCACGGGGGCTGGCGTCCTGCGCTGCGGCTTCTGCAACAAACCTGGCGCCTCCCACACATGCGTCAGCTGCTCCAAGGTGTCATGTGGCACCTGCGTCAGTCTTTACGCCAAGGATGCCTGCGGCCGCAGGAACCCGCAGCACAGCTTTGCCTCGCACCAGCAGCTGGGCTGCCGCCCTGGTGTCTTCTCACACCTGGTGTACCGCTGACACCCCCAACAGGCCCGTCCACTAAACGCTGCCTGTGTTTCCCATAAGGGCTCGGGTCTGTTCGGATAGGTTCTGTTAGCGGTGCTGTCATCAGTGTTAGAATGTTCCCGACAGATGTGCACCTGGGGCAAGCTCGGAAAAAGTTTTCTCAATTGGCTGGGTGGGTGGTTTGTTCAGTCGGCTCTTGGACCCGCTTGTGCTTTTTACTTAAATGGAGATGACCCCCCCCCCCTGCCTGTAGCTTCTGATGGACTCGAGGTTCTGTCTGAAAGCCAGATCGGCAATCCTCATGCAAGGTTTACCCTTAAAGTGGAATTTAATGTCTGGGCCAAGGCACAGACTTGCACTTCTATCTGGCATTCCTGTATCCCACTGCTTCTGGCCAGCCCCTATCCCATGTGTCTCACACAAGATGACGTGCCATGCATGGTTGTGTCAGGATAGTGCGCGGCCCAGGGATCTGCCACATCGTGCAGGACACAAGAAGTGAGACGCCTGGGCCCCTCGGTGCCATGACAGGATGGCAGGTTGGGCAGGGGTTTCAGATTAAAAATGACTGTGTCCCGTTGAGAATTCCCCCCCCCCCCCCCCCCCCCCCAAATTGTCATGGGGGAGTCTGCCTTGGGGAGGGAGTTGCAGTTGCGGACACGCAGGTCCCCCCGCTCCCCTTGGCTCTTCCCTTGTTCCTGTGGCCGATCGCTCCGTGGGTGGTTTTCCCACCCCCATTCCCACCCTTTGCTTCCCGCCTTTGTATCTGGAAATTTGGAATCGGCCCCAGACACCAGAACTCGGCGTGCTGAGCCATTGTTCACGCTGGGGGGGGGGGCACTGTCATTATGAAGGGAACAAATCCCTAAACGAAATGTGTTGGCTAAAAAACAAAAAAAAACTATATATAAATAAATATATAAATTTTATATGAAAATGGCCAGACTGAGTTCTTCTGCATTTTTAAACTTAACCCGGGTGAAAGCAGGTATGTGAACCTACCCGGACCAGCTGGGTTCATGTTGCATTTGACCCCAAGATGACGTCTTAGTAGACGCTTCGGAGTCCAAAACCGTAGCTGCGGTTGGATTACCTAGTGGCCCTGGGGCCTAGGACTAGGGCTGCAGCTATCGATTATTTTGGTAGTTGAGTATTCCAAAGATTATTCTATTGATTAATCGAGCAATCGGATAAGAAATACTTTTGTGTAATTAAAGAGCAATAGTACATTTTCAAAAGAGAAAAAAGACAGGTTACGTAAAATGAACAAGTCATTGGTTTCCTTTTTAGAGACATTTTCAATGGTTAAACTGCATACAATGTCAAATGAACTGAACCGTTTTAATACATTTATGTACATATTTGTTTTCTTGTAAACAAAACACTTTCTTAACGCTTGTGTACGTAAACACTGTTATGTACCTTGGATCTTCAATGACCCAGCATATATAGGCTGTATTTAAAAGTCAATAACTGTAACAGTGCAGACATTCAATACTTTAAATCTTCCACAAACACTAAAAACAGTTTCTAAACATTTTTTTTTTTTTTACGTTAAAGGGAGTTACGTTTTTAAGTTTAGGAAGCTGCTCTTTTTGCATGGAGCATGCTAAAATTTAATTCCTTATTTTTTTAAGGGAAAATAATGTTAAACTTTCCAATATTTTCCAATCAAAATAACATACAAATAATAGTATTGTATAATGTTTCATAAAGGCTGCCAGGCAAAATATGCATTCCTGTCTACTTGTACAGAAAGCACCCACAAGTGTCAAGTGGTCAAAATCTACTGTCATTCTTTAAAACAAGCTAAATTGAGCAAACACTGCAAAAACTACCACTATATGTATTGTTATATGTAAAAATCCATTCACACCTTGCAATTTAGGGACTGTTAGCATTTAACAACCAACATCTGAAACAACCAATCAGGAGATCCAGAGGCAGAGATCCAGACTGTTCAAAAAGCATTTCCCTTTATTTTTGCACACCAATATTCACCAAAATTCAGCCCCCTCCAAATTATGAATGCCTCCCTTATACTGTATATAGCTGTTCCCTCCTAAAACTAACTGGCATGTACCACACTGAAGTTGATCTATTATACACAACCCCATGAAAACACATTTACATAAAACGATACAAGAATACAAATATTAATTATACCTATCCACCCAAACCGAAATACTAAAATACCCATTAATAATTTGCATAAATATTTACACCTAAACTAGAAATTAAAACTTCCCTCCATTCACTTCCCACATGGTATCTCCTTCCCGGAACTAATAAAAAGTGATCAAGCCCCAGGGAACTCTTTTGCCTGAACACCCTGGGAGGAAGAGAACAGGCAGAGGTGAGTCATGTTCCCCACACAATACAATATCCACTACAAACAATCTGTTTGCTTATTTTAAACAGGGTCTCACTATACTTATTTAAAATATATTTTACCATTGCAAAGAATGTTCAATCAATGCAATTTTTGTACCCCTCTTCACAGTTGACCTGAGGCAAACAACCTGGCATCCACTGCAGATCGTACCCTAATAAGCATTTTTTAAATCCTTGTGTGTGTTCATTAACCTAACTTAGCATTCCAAGCCAACCTGTGTAATTTTTCCCTTGTACCCCTCTCTAAAACCAGACCAGTAACTCTCCCAGGAGTAAACTACTTCAAATCTCATGTACCCTGGAGAGACAGTCCGTGGTCAGATTGGCTTTCCCTGCCTGGTCCTGGACTGTAAAGTTATAAAGCTGCAGGGACAGGTACCATCCATTAAGGCGGGTATTAGTCCTTCATACGATTCAGCACCTGAAGTGACATCCTAACAAATAGTTCCTCAGCTCCTCAATGGCCCACTTCATGACCAAATGCTCCTTCTCCACCGTTGAGTACCTGGTCTCCTGGTTCAAGAACTTACGGCTCAGAAACAGGACAGGGTTCCTCTCTCCACCTACGTCCCGCAGGAGCACTACACCCACGCCAACTCCAGAAGCATCTCTTTGCAGCATAAATTGCTGGGAAAAAAATGGGCTGTGGAAAACACTCAATTGTGATGGTACTCTTAAGATCCTTAATGGCTTGGTCCCACTCATCCGTCCATTTCACATTCTTTGGGGTGGAGGCCGTGGAGCAGTCAGTGAAGGTGAGCCGCATGTTCTCTCTAGGTCTGGCTGAAGACGATGACATCATTCTGGCAGGCAGCTGCAAATTGTGGCACCTCACTTAACACACAGTCCATCAGTCATTGGAAAGTTGCTGGTGCCCCCTGTAGACTAAATGGCATCACCTTGAAGTGGAACTTACATAGGGTGTTAAGAAAGCTGTCAGCTCCTTAGCTACTGGTGCTATGGCCAGATGCCAGTACCCTTTGCTCAAGTCAATCATCGTGATGAACTTTGCTTTCCCTACTCACTCCAGCAACTCCACGAAGCAAGGCGTTGGATAGGACTCAAACTTAATCACTGAATTCAGGCACCTGAAGTTGATGCAAAACCTCAGTGAGCTACCCATCTTTGGGAGCAACACAATGGGGTTACACCACTCACTGGTTGAAGTCTCAATGATGCCCAGCCACAACGTCAAGTCAGTCTCATTCTTGAACTTCAGCACCAATCGCTCAGGGATCCTATAGCACTTGTGGCGGGGAAACACCTCCACTAAGGTGGATCTTGTGTTGGACCAGGGTTGTGAAGTCAGGCTTTTCTTGGAAAAATTCAGGGTACACCAATGCTTTCATCTCCCCCTACTGGACTGGCTGAAGATGGGACACATCCACTGCAATGGGCTCCGATGTGTTGGTGGAGAATGACTGCTCATGCTCATCCTCTTTATTGGCAGGACTGATGAGAAGATGCTGCTGGTCAGGATGCTGGACTGACCTTCCCAGCTCCCAAACGTCCTTTAACAGGTTGACATGAAAACATTGATGTTTCTTCAATCGGTCAGGCATGTACAGTTCATTGGTAACCTTTCCAAGGCGTTTGGTGATCTTATCTTTGCCTTCTTATCATACCAGGTCTTCTGGTTGGCTTGTGCAGACATCATGTATTCCTGTACCAGGGCCGTCATCCGTTCCAACCTCATTTTCAACACAAAGGCCATCACATTCTCCTGCTCAGCCTTTGAGTTCTCCCGGTGCTCAAACTATGGCTTTAATGTGGGGTCGGCTTGCGGTGATGCTACTATATCCGAGAGAATGTGAAAACCTAAAGGCTGATTAAGCTGTCCTGCTTTCTCCCACTGATTCCTCACCATAGGCAAAAGTTTTTCCCTCCTTCTCTGAGCTCTGGACTTTGGCTGTTTGACTAGCCCTGACTCCAGCTCAGCATGGAAAAAAGGTAACTCCTCAAGGGTGTTCTTTGCTTTCTGAGCCCTAGATGTGACAATGTTACAAGCTGGAGCTACTGAATGGGGATCTGGTTGACTCTACTGCTTAAACTCCTGAGCTGTTGCCTCAGTGTCCCCTATATGTCCCTTCCTGATAAACTGTTTTTTTGTCTTGCCTGCTCTATCAAGTCAAGCAGTGTGAGAACATCATGACCAAGAATCACTGGATATGGCAGTGTAGGCACTAATGCTACTGTCAGGAGATAATTCTGACCACTGTAATATAACTGTAAGATAAACCTCTGCTGTGGGCTACCGTTTCTCATCACCATGAACACAACTGATGTTAGAAATCATCTCTCCACCACTCCCTGGGCACTAAATCCGGCAGAACCGCAGATGGAAAGCAACCAGAGTCTAGAAGGGCCTCCTCACACTGAACATTCACTAATGCTGGTGTATCGAGTGCTTCCTTCTGAACTAGAGCTGGGTGGGTGGCTGTTTACAAATGCAGCACTTAAAAAGCGAACGGAAAAATAGACACGGTACCACAAGGCAGAATTTTTTATTTATTGGCAAATAAATTACCACAAAATAATGTAAGCAATTCTATTCTGATTCTATGGCGTGAATGTCAGTTTTTGGAACTATTCACTAATCCCCATGACCCGGAAGTTTGCTGGATATTTCTCTGCCATTTTTTACAATGGGTCCCCATGGGAGTGTCACAGCTTTGTTTTTTCCACTGCTCTGCTACATGTAATGCAACGTAAGCACAATGTGACAGTAATAATTCTCCGTGTGAAGCACGGTGATCACTGAGCAGGACACAGTCGTGTGGATTAAATGAAGCATCAAAGCAAATAATTTGCAGCGTGGGTTTATTCGAGTTACTTGATGAATTGTTGCTGTCCTACCTAGGACCAATAAAAATAGTCCTTTGTAATAATTTTCTCCACTTAGCGAACACTATGCTTGTGCAATACCCACAATGCCCTAGGACGTGGAGGAATGTAGGGCATCTTGCATGGTGACCTTTTTGCATGGAAGATCTTACCTCAGGGATAAGCTATGGAAATGGGTATAAAGGCTAGAGGATGTCCATCCGGATGCATGCATTCACCATCCCTGGGCGACCTTAGTGCTTGTCGCCATGGCATTAGTTGACCACATGCTAATCAGGGCATTTCCCTGCACAGTCTGAAGTCAGTGCCTCCTTTATTTGGCCTGTGTGGGGAAGCTAAAGGTCAACAGCAAAGGCACCCGGCCACAGAAAGTCGCCATTCCGCATCACAGCGCCACTCTACTGTTTCCTACATCCTTCCACCAGCTTCAGGAAAGCGACATGAGTGCAAACAGGCACATTCGTGCACAGGGGCTGATGGGAGAGGAAGGCAGGCTTGTACAGCACAAACATTCTGGCGGGCAGGGAGACACAACTCACTCCCCATGGTGGTTAGTAATACCTGGAGTATTTTATTTAACTGCCTCAACCATGCAAGCAGGGCCTAGAGAGGAGGTAAGAGGTCATACACAGGGAACATGAATTATTTTAATGTGCAGGAAAAAAATGTTCAAATTCCTGATTATAATTAACGGCCACCAGGTGGCGCTGTTAGCTGCAGCAGACAGTCCCTGTTATCATCTGCTGCAGATGTGCAGGTCAGCCCTGCCGAGCCGTTAAAATGCAGCTTTGCAGCCTGATGTATGTCAGGTGTTAGTGCAGAGCCAGAGGATCGGTGCGACGCTCATGACAAACTGGGCGGGGCCGGAAGATGAGCCTGCTGTTAAGGTATCCTGGGGAAGGAGGCTACCTGGAGAGAAGGATGTGCGATCTGTCTGTCTCACTGACAGCCTTGATTGGCGACAAATCCACTTAATTAAACACACAGACAGCGAGAGAGAGTGGTGCTGAGCAGACTGATTCACGTCTGCCTCCATCCAGGACCCAAGGTAATGAAAGATGAAAGTATCATGGCAGAAAACACTACAGCACTAACATGGATATTCACTCGGCACTTAGAAGCCAGTGCTGATATTCCATAGAAGACTCAGGCAGTGCCGCACCTCTGCATGTGGACGTGGCTGCTTCACACTCCAGTTTGCTCGTTTGATGAGAATCATTACTTTGCCCTTGACAGTGCCTGTTCTGGCACCCCAGGGCGAGTCAGACGCGGTTCGCCATCTGTAAATCACACACCACTCTGCTGGCTGTGCTGTAACAGAGCCAACCTGCTAAGCCATGATCACACACAGCCACCCTCTGAAGGTTGCATCACTGGTAGATCTTTTTAATTTACAGTGTCCGGCATAAAGCCAGAGCTGGATTGTTCCATGACAAATGAGTCTCTGAGCTTGCTGCAGGTAGAGTTTCATGTTGAAGGTACAGAGACCCTTAAGCAGGTATCACGTGTCACCAGGTAGCACATTAGCTATTAGCGCCTTACCAGTCAGCACATTAGCAGATAGCTCTGTGGCTGTTAGCGCATCAGCAGTTAGCACTTTCTAGTTTTGTGTAGAGCAGGGGTGCCAGAGCATTGTGTAGCTTAGTTCCTTCACTGTACCACCACAAATAATTACTCGGAAGAGTAGGTGGAAATTAGCAAGAGAACATTTTAAACGAGATTTGAGAAAGCACTTCTTTACACAGCATGTTCTTAGAGTATGGAATAGTCTTTCTGCTAGTGTAGTGCAAGGTAAAACATTGGGTTCCTTTAAATCTAAGCTACATAAGATTTTAACGACAATAAGCTATTAATTGAATCCTCCACAAATGAGCTTCATGGGCCGGATGGCCTCTTCTTGTTTGTAAATTTCTTATGTTCTTAAGTAGTAAATATCACAAGGAGTAGCAAATCAGGTGTGTTAATTGCAGGGAAATCCCAGAATGTGCAGGGCTCTGGCCCTCCAGGACTGGAGTTTGACACTCCTGGTGTAGAGCTTCTCTTAAGTTCTCCCTCAGTACTGGAGCACAGCAATATTCTAAGTATTCAATTATACATTTATTTAAACATTCTAAGTGCTTCTGTGCTGCAGTCATCTTCTATACAGTGCCTCTCTCCTGTTATTAAAGGCAACTTCAAAAGAACAAAGGCCTCTTTGAAGAGATTCCAGCTCTGTGGTTCACATCTGTACCATTTTGCTGAGACCAAGTGATGCATACAAGAGAGCCAGAAGACTCCACAAGCCTAGAGATAGTTGCAGTGTCACCACTGGCTAAGTACTGAGGACTGGGGACAGTCACAGTGTCACCACTGGCTGAGTACTGAGGACTGGGGACAGTCACAGTGTCACCACATACTGAGCACTGGGGACAGTGACAGCGTTGTCATGCACTGAGCACTGAGGCCTGGGGACAGTCACAGTGTCACCATGCACTGAGGGCTGGGGACAGTCACAGTGTCACCACATGCTGAGCACTGAGGCCTAGAGACAGTCACAGTGTTGCCACGGGCTGAGTACTGAGGCGTGGAGACAGTAACAGCTCCAGTCTCTCGTTGTGATGTGATGTGGTGCGGGTCATGTGATATCCATGGTGGCTCCGGCTTCTGGTCTCTGTTGGGAGGGAGGTCTCATCCCCAATCTTGCTGGTAGTCTTCAAAAACATATATCAAGGTGCAGCCGTGACTGGGAGAGGGTCTGGGAATGTACAGTAGGTTAGAGGTGAGGTCCTGCTCTTTGCAGATGATGCACTTGAACAATTCAATGGTAGGTATGAAGCAGCAGGGATGAGAATCAAAATCCCTGAATCTGAGGCCATTGTGCTCTCAGCAAAGTTTGGATCTCTCAGATAAGTGGGAGAGTGTGCCCTCAGTGAAGGAGTTTAAAATGCCTCGGGGTAATTGGTAAGGGGAAATTTGAGCTTAATTGGCAGATAGGCTGGATGACTGCGGTCCATTGCGCACTGCAGGGGTTCAAATGAGAGTTCTGCTTCAGCAAAAGTGGTCTGAAGATGACTACATCGTCAGTCTGGAGTGGTTTCATAATAATAATAGTGAATACTTCCTTGATCCTCATTGGGAAATTCTCTTTATATCTCCCCCTCTGTGGGTGAGGGCAAGCTGGCTGTGAAGGGCAGCCACCTGTTGGGGCACCCAGTGAGCTGGGGGTCAAGGGCCACGCTCAAGGATCCACAGACATGCCAAGGCTGGGCTTGAACCAGCAACCTTCCAATCACAGAGGCTTAGTCCACTGAGCCACACATATGTCACAAGCTGATGAACTGATTGCCCGCAAGATTTCTCTGAATTTTTTTAATGATAGGGTTAGTCTAGATCCATCACACAGAAACCAGAACAGAAGCCGCATGCCTGCCATAACACACACAGGGCCCACAGACAGAGATCAGAGCAAGGCTGCAGCTTGATTCTCTTTATCGTTTTAATGTATTTTTTGAACAAGGTGCCTTTGAAGATTGTACAGAGAGTTTTTCACAGTGAATCTGAAATTCCAGCAGTAATGATACAACGCTTTTATCACATTGATTTGTGACACGCAACACAGTTCACAGCAAACAGGAAATGAGGGAAGGAGCTTTAATGGCATAGGAGTAGGCGGCGTGTGTGATGTCAGCAACACAGACACAGGGTAATGCACTTCACCCCCCCAAAGCAGCCCTAGGGGGATCTTTTTTTGCTTTACTTTGTCTGGGTCAAATACCATTTCACTTTGGCTGTGATTCTTTCGCTCCTTTTTACATTAAAATCATGCTTTAAATACTCACAGTACGACATCACAGGCACAAGGAAAGAGAATGTGCTGGAACGTTTAAGCTGCCGCGGCGATGAGCCTGACTCAGCTGTGGGAGACTGCTGCCTGACGGGGGCGGGGGCCATTTCTGGAGAATTCAGATTCGGGAGCTGGTCCATCCTGTCTCCGCAAAGCAACAAGCGCTTCCTTACATCCTTATCAGCCAGCGATGCCACAATAAGCTTTCACTAACAGACTAGAAGCTGCAGGTTTTAGGGAAAAAATTCTGACTGCAGCCTGTGAATGGTCTGATCCGGCTGCTTTGTAACAGCACACAGCGTCTTCTCCCAGAACCCCTCTGACCCAAATTCTGAATGCTGCTGGATTCATGCCTCACCTTGCCTGTGAATTGCTCTTGTGCCCCCTCCCTGTCTGTTGGTGCATGTAGTAGCTGTAGATAATCTCCTTATGGAGAGCACAGCTCTGTCCTTGCAGATACTTTAGTTGTGCAGTTCACACATTTGAGCACATTTTCGTGGTTCCTGCATGAGATGACAGGTCACATGCTTCTGGGGATTTAGCGTACACTGTGTGTTAATGATGGTGACTATTGCACAATTAATACTGCATGTAATACTGGCGAGAGAGATGTGATTTTTCCTTTTTTTTTAAGCAGAAAATGATCAACGAACTCTCTGGCTCTCCCAGACAACGCCCTGAAGCCTTTCCTTCACATCTCTTCATCCAATTTTTAAAAAACACCAAGAATGTAAAAACAGGCCCCCGCCATACCCATACCCAGCACCAACATACCCACAATCCCTGGAGAACTTGTCCACCAGAGGAAATGGGCGGAGTCACAGAAGTAGGCAGGTCATTTCAGTGCATAGCTCTGCAGGAACTGTGCTGGGCCCTCCCTCAGGTGGTCGCCATGGCATCCGGAGACCACCTGACTTAGGTTGCCATACCTCAGCTGGAAAGGCTCCCCTCCACTCAACATTTTATTGTGACCTCAGCAGCTAAAGCAGTGACCAGCCAGCCTAGACGATGGAGAACGCGTCACTCTGTGGCTGATGAATGCTGGATGTCCGCCTCTCAGGGGCCTCCACTGACATCTTTGCTGCCCGCTTGCCCCCCCATGCTTGCATAGAGCAAACGACTGATACAAGCCGTCCGTTAAATCCCTCAAGATGTGGGGGAAAGTCCGTGAAGTCAAAGCTTAGAAAAGAAACCGAAGGCCCATTAACTGAATCTCCCATGTGTAAAAAGTGCCCTCTAATCCCTATAAAATTAGCATGATCACTGCAGGTCTGGACGCTGCAGTGCTGATGGTGACTGATGTCTCCACGTGGCATTTTCACTCCCAGAAGACCAGCCAGGTCACTGGATAGGGTTTGGTCGGACAGGCTTCCAGACAGAGGAAAAGTTTGTCTTATGTACAGAGGCGGCAATTTCAGGTCCAGACAGTAAAAATCCAGACCATGATTTATTTTCAACCAACCAGTTGCGCATAAAGAGTCGTAGTCACAGAGTACTGAAGTGGTTGGTTGAAACAAAATCATGGTCTGGAATTTTACTTTTTGGACCTGAAATTGCCACCTCTGCTTACGTAGTCTGGGGACCAGACGATGCATAATCAAAATATTATTCGTTCTATGGAGCTAAACACCAGTACAGACTTAAAACTGAGGTGATTGTGGATGTACTGTGGATGGGAGGCCCACTCACTGCTAAAATGGAGAAGGAGCCTCCCTTGCATAAATCTACAAAGATGAGACAAGTGTTGTACCGCTATTTGTTCTGCCCATGTTAAGTTTCTTGGAAGTACTGCCCCCTTGTGGTCAGGGTTATTGTAATTCTGGTGTTGAGTCACTGTCTGGGTGCCTCCCCATATACAAAGCCATCTTCTAAGCCTTCTGATTGCTGGTGCTCGTCTCTGTCCTACTGGCCACTCGGGTCCCAGCTGGTCTGGGGACAGAAACTGGCCGTGCAGTGCGCCCCTTCAGAGGAAGTCGCAGTGAAGTCTGTCGGAGATCTGGCTGACGCGTACCTCGCTGTGGGCTGACACCACCAGGACACGAGCAGTTCTCTGTGCCGGCGCCACACAGAGCGCCCCATCCTCCGTACAGTGCCGGCACCTCCCGTGCCAGTCGTGCGGACCATCAGACAAGCGCGTAGAATGGCTGATGTCGCCGTGGTTACGCTGGGAGGTCCGGCCTGGCTGGAGTCGGCCCCGGAATTGCGCCGCACCCCGGTAGAGTGACTTGCGGAAGTTGGGCTTGAACAACAGGTAGACTATTGGGTTGTAGACGGTGGAGGACTTAGCAAAGATGGCTGCCAGGGCGAAGGCAACCGGGGGCACCTGGGCGGTGCCGCTGCTGGCAGCCCAAATGGCCACCACGGCGTAGGGGCTCCACGCGGCCAGGAAGCCAGCGCACACTGCCACGGAGAGCTGGGGACGGGGAGAAATGTGTGAGGACGCAGATGGGGTCTCTCTGGAAATGCCATGGTCTCATAAGAGGGGGTGCCGTGGGGGGGTACCGCTAACGCTAGCTGTGAGCCAGGGTGGCTCAGTGTGTGTGGACCCACCTTGACGATGAGTACGTGGGCGTTGGAGACCGTGCTCTGCGGGGACATGTGCTGCCGCATGGCCAGGTGTGAGCCGCGCACCGTCAGCAGGATGAAGGCGTACGAGGTGAGGATGACGGTGCAGGGCACCGCGTAGCCAAACAGGAAGAGCGCTACCACATAGGTCACAGCATGTGCGTCCCCACGGGGCACGTGCCAGTCCACGCAGCACGCTGTGCCGTACGGCTCTGGCCCGTAGCGACCCCACTCGGCCATTGGTCCCACAGCAAACACCACAGCGTAGCACCATGTCCCGAGGACCAGGACACGGGCGTGGGAGGAGGAGAACCGGTTACCTGCCAATCAGACGAGACCAGAAGCTGAAGGGGGGGGGGGGGGGGGCACATTCTCACACTCTGTAGGTGAGAGCAAGCTGGCTGTGAAGGGCAGCCACTCATGATAGCACCCAGGGAGCTGGTAGTTAAGGACCTTCCTTAAGGCCCTACTGAAGTGCTGTGGTCGGGCTCACAACAGCACCCTTCTGATCACAGGCACAGAGGCTTAGCCCACTGAGCCACATGCTGCCCCTGTTTTAATTTGCTTCATTTCTCCACAATTTCTGCAACATTAGCCAGTAACATTCCAGCCTTTCAGTGACATCCAGTGGCTCTATATTATTGTATTATGAAGGCGTGTTGGGATCTTTGTTGGTTTGCATCTGTAGGTCTCCTTTTTGCATTTTACTTGATAGTACTTAACATGATGTGTACTGAAGATAATGACAGATCCTGATACCTGCTCTACAGATCCCTGGGGAGGCAGGGGCGGGGAAGGGGGTGTTGAATAATTTCAATCACGATGTGATCGGCAACAGAATTAGTGAGATTTCGTTAAAGTTTTAGTCCAATCCCAGTATCAGCGGCATTACACCAGTAAGGAAGCAGTGGTGCTTAAATAGCTGCCTATATAGTACATTTTTTACTAGAACAGTATTTTTCTATAGAACAGTTTTTAAAACAGTTTAGCCCGGTTGATTGTATGAAAAAAGCTAGCCAAGATAGACAACAGGGCACACATCTAAATATAAAACTGAACTGAAATGACATTACCACAACCAAGCCAAACAAACAAGAGTAATGACAAATAGTAAAGTAGAGTAACCAGTATACTCTGTTAAAACAGTTTCACCCAAAGGATTTCACTTCCGTGTATAAACATATGTATATCAAGATTTTTGGCTCCTGGAGCTGTTTTAGTTCTCCAAACTGCATACTCCATGCAGTCATCACTATACACTGTTAGCACTGCTCACTGTTAGTGCTCCATACAGTTACTAGTCAGTGCAGTTAGCGCTCCACACTATTATCACTCTGCCCTGTTACTGCTCCGTACAATTAGCATTGTATATCGCTAGCGATCCATACTGTTAACACTCGACATCGTTAGCACTCCACAATGTTACCACACTGCAAAATTAATGCTCCGCACTGTTAGCAAGCACTCCACATTCTGAGCCCTACAATACTGTTGTCTGTGCAGCGAGAGAATAACCAAAAACCCATCCGTACATGTTCAAGCAGCAGATGCCATAATGTGTCTGAAAAGTATAATCAGTCAGAATGTGGGGGTGGTCTAGGTCTGGCCCTTAGCTGCCCTGCCATTTACTGGCCCTTGTGGGGTGATGGAGTGCTGCGTGTCAGCTGACTGCAGGTCAGCCTCCAGGCTTTCTTGCTGATGGTGTTCTGGTTAATGGAGCACAGCGCCCAGGCCATTATCTCTGGATGAGGAGATAAACGTCCAGTAAGTCTAGCAGATTGACGGATCATACATCCAGACACCCGCTGTCCCAGTTTCTGTGAGATGTCGAACGTGAAGGTCCTCTGAAAAACAAGCAGCTGCCTGCACAAACACACTCCCTGTCACTGTGTGTGTGTGGGTCTGTGTCTTTTGGGACAGGGAGAAGGTCACCAGCATAGTGGTCCACAGACTCTCTCTGTCCTTCACGCAGCGTTACACGGTGCCAAGCTGGCTGGTGACAGACGTCAACAGAGCCCCCTACCCCACAGCCGCATATACACAGCCGAACAAATACAGCCTCAGGTGGAGAGTGAAGACACTTGCTGGATACTATGGTTAATGCCGGTAATCTGGCATTCAACTGTTTCAACATTACCCAAGACCTGAGGTCAGGGACGCCCTCGAAACATGTCCCAGAACTTTAGATCTAAATTAAAATGCAGAAGCGTGCTTCTAGCCCCCTGGGAAGGTGGGGCTTGCTGCCACCTGGCTTATTCTCTTTCACCTCTGTCTTTGCCAAGCGGGTTGTGGTGCGTTCTGATTCTACTTGAATTTATTGCTTAGATGTATTAGTCACACTTGTTAAGGAATGGCATTAAGCGTTTGCACACAGATATCTCAATTACTGCCTGAGTTACTGTACCATCTGCTAATGGTGGGGGTGGCTGAAGCTTTTTAAGTGGGTCCTGGACATTGCAGGTGGCTGGGACAATCTTCTAGTGTCCTGAGGATCCAGTGCCACTCTCCTGAAGGGGGTGCTAGCCTTCTGCTTCTCACATCTGCCACTGAAACTATGACAGCAGACATGCAATGGGCTGCACATGGATCAAAGCTTTTAACATCAATTTTTGCTTGAGATGGTCTCTAAATTTCCTTCCAGGAACATGTACTCTTGGCAGCTCTGTCGCATAGTATGTACTGTTACACCTGGGAGAACAGACTTGTGCTTAACCAGCAATGACTAATGTATGAAGAAATGCGTCTCAGACAGGACACTATGATTCCTTTGCTGCCCTCACTGGAGGTTTCGCAGCAATGGTGACTATGAGCTTATAGCTTTCCACACCGCGGCTGCCTCTCCCTCACAGCAGGCTTGCGATTGTTTGGTTCGCTTACCGTAATGTGGGAAGCAGACTTTGAGGCAGCAGACGGCCGACAGGATGGTGAGGTTGGTCAGGCTGCACAGGGCGAAGAGAACCCCGCAGAATGCATAGTAAGTGCAGGTGATCTCACCGAACAGCCACCTGCTCAGGGGTTGGGGGAGGGAGAGAGGCAGCAAGATATAACAGAGGCAAGTGCAGCTGGGGACAATGCAGATGGCTCAGAAGCTGCCACACGTTCCCTAAGCATTCCCATCATGCGCTTTGGGCTCAGGGAGAGGCGTGGATCTTACAGTAGAGCAAGTTTTTACCCACAGGTAGATTCTTGGTTTAGAGGGCCTCACAATCTCCCCACCCAGTTTTACAAGACATTATGGGGGCAGTTTCATGTTTAGGGTTCTTTCCTTAGCCACACCAGAGCTCCTGATGACCAAAGACGTTGCTGGAGATGGCAGAGTGAACATGCTAGTGCACATGACCACTAGCTGGGGAAAGAAGGCACTATGGCCCTGACCTGCGGGCGAAAGAAGAGGGTGTGGCCAGGGGGAAGAGGGTGACAGTCATCCCTAGGTCGCTGATGGACAGATTTATGATGAAGAACTCAGCCGGCTTCAGCGAAGACTTCCTGCAGCAGGCAACTGACAGCAGTACGCCATTAGCCAGCAGGGACAGGACACCTGCAGCAGGAGAGAAGGGGAGATAGAGAATGAGCATTAGTTGTCAGGTTCGTACTTGGCTAACCACTCTGTGGGTGAGTCTACCTGGATCATTAGGCAATCTGTGGGTGAGGTTATCTGGGTCTTTGGACAGTCTGTGGGAGGGGCTAGCTGGATCTTTGGACAGCTGTGGGTGGGGTTAACTGGGTGTTTAGACAGTCTGGGAGGAGCTAGCTGGATCTTTGGACAGTCTGTGGGAGGAGCTAGCTGGATCTTTGGGCAACTGTGGGAGTGGCTAGCTGGATCTTTGGACAGCTGTGGGAGGGGCTAGCTGGATCTTTGAATAGTCTGTGGGTGGGGTTAACTTGGTCTTTGGACAGTCTGTGGAAGGCACTAGCTGGATCTTTGGACAGCTGTGGGTGGAGTTAACTGGGTGTTTAGACAGTCTGGGAGGAGCTAGCTGGATCTTTGGACAGTCTGTGGGAGGAGCTAGCTGGATCT
>JAABNX020000143.1:9451538-9464234 GCA_015163995.2 Mormyrus lacerda
CTGTGGGAGGGGCTAGCTGGATCTTTGAATAGTCTGTGGGTGGGGTTAACTTGGTCTTTGGACAGTCTGTGGAAGGCGCTAGCTGGATCTTTGGATGGTCTGTGGGAGGCGCTAGCTGGACCTTTGAGTGGAGTTGACTGGGTCTTTGGACAGACTGTGGGTGGGGCTAATTGGTCATATGTCAGTCTGTGGGTGGGGCTAACTGGACCTCTGGGTAGTCTATGTGTATGGCTAACTGAATCTTTGGACAGTCTGTAGGCAGGGTTAAGTGGATCTTTGTACAGTCTGCAGGTGGGGATAGTTGGGTCATTAGGCAGTCTGTGGGTGGGGCTAACTGGGTCTTTGGACAGCATGTGGGAGTGCCTGTCAGACTCACAGAAAGTGCTGTATAGAGTCCCCATGAGGAAGTCATGTTCTGCTGAGATGGTGGAAACAAACAAGCTTGTTTTCGATGTATTTCCCATCTGCAGGAAAAGAGGTAGAAGATGGGTTAAAGGGAGAGAAAGAAACGCAACAAAAGACAGGAAATGAGAAAAAGAAGAGGAAGGGGCATATTGAGAGGAAGACATGCAACATGCAACAAGAAGTAAGAAAAGGAACAGGAATGGTTGTGGTGAGAGAAAAATACACAACAAACAACAGGAAGTAAGAAGGGGACTGGGGCTCATTGCACTTCACTGGTGTGGAGACCCTACTTAGCAAAAAACTTGAATCAGTGAGTTTCAGGAAGACTGTAAAGATAAAACACGCTTTTATACAGAGAATTGCACACCAGTTGGTCACACTAATGTAGGAATGCAAGCCTTGTTATCCTGTTTTACTTAAAAAGGTTTGAAATTCATACTGTACACTCACGGGGCACAATGAGTCGCTCAGTATGTTCCATCATCTCGTTCCTCTCTGGTTTAAAAATAAAAATTCCCCTGTATGACTTGAAACTTCAATCAGTTCAAACAAGTTCTACTGATGTAGACAACTACATTGCAAAATAGCCAGAACACTGTCAGCAAGAAAGCCTGGAAGCTGACCTGTAATCAGCTGACACACAGCACTCCATCACCCCACAAGGGACAGTACTGTAGGTGGCAGGGCAGCTAAGGGCCAGACCTGGACCACCCCCACATTCTGACTGATTATATGTAGGCAATAGTGATAGTTAAATGAAGACCCATGCATCTTCTGACCCCACTAGATGATGCTCTTGGTGTGCGTTGAGCATGCTGGCATTCTGTGAGCCATTTTTTGTACAGAGAGCACCATCTAGTGGGATCAGAAAATAAAGCAAATGGTTCATGAGGCTTCATTTGGCCATTAATAACTAGAAGTTGTAGTCGGAGGACCCGACAAGAGTACCTTCTTTAATATATTATGCCAGTGTTCCCAATTCGGTCCTCGGAGAACCACAGACAGTCCATGTTTTTGCTGGGGAAAATGCAAAAATGTAGACTGTCTGGTAGAGAGCTGAGAGGGAGCAAAAACGTGGACCTTCTGTGGTCTTCATGGACCGGGTTGGAAACCACTGTATTGCGAAGAAGAGCACAAAGAAGAAACGGTGGGTGTGGTCAAGATGCCACACTAAAACTACCTAAAACAGAAACATGCTACAACAGAAATCATTACATTAGACTGGGAAGGGTAGAGGGGCTTTGTGAGCTCTCAAGTATCACTGTGGACCGCTGTGGGTTTCCACTTCAGGCCTGCACCTGCAGCAGCCTGTAAATGATCTGAGGGAATGCCGGTGAGCAGAGTCATAGCCCTGTCTACTGCTGACCTGCAGCTCTAGTCAGGAGGGCTTGTGGCTGTACTACCAGGCTGCAGCCAGCTCTCACTTACTATGCTTTATTTTCTGTTGTTGTCATATTGGATTTACTGGAAGGAAACCAGCAAGTAGTTATGTCATTCTGTTATGTACATATGGCAATTCCTTGACCCTGTGTTAGATAGTGGCTGTGGAATGTGGATGGCTTTTACAAAAAGAATCCCAGGCTGGCATGTAGAGTATAGCTGAAAGAGGCTTATATCAGTTTGAATTTTATTGTTAAATCAATACTGGACGTGCAGCACTGTGTAACATGCAGCACTGGCGCAGCAAGCTGACAGTGTTAATGTGCCTTAGCGTTACCACAGCTGTCAGCGTGACAGCTGCAGTCCCCAGACAGTCACGTGAGGGGATCACAGCAAAGCCTGGAGGGGGCTGCATATCTCATGATGCTTCAGGGTGACATTGGGAGCAGGTCTGTGGGGTCCTGCTTCTGTTTCCAGCATCCTTGCGTGTAAAGCGACCATCTCCCCGAGAAGAAAAAGCAGTGGCCTTTGACCCCCATTTCGAGCAGTTCAATGGACAGCTTGCATGTACATGTCTGTCCGTGTTTTGCAAGAAGTCTGCTAGTTGGTTTCCATGACAACCACCAATGCCATCTCACACACATGGAATGAGACAGAGGCAATCTAAAAAAGCAATTGCAGAGAGAGGGATCACACTTTACATTTAACAAATTACAATACCCTTCAAAGTGCTCACTATTGATACACAAAAACCAGGTCTGTCACAAAGCTTAATCTGACAATTAACTGTGTCCACTGAAAATGAATTGCAGTTTGAGTCCATGACAGTTCAGTATCTATGTAGGGCACAAGCTAGAGAGCAAAGTGAATCTGTATTACCTCTTTTTAGTCTAGGCATTATACAATTCCAGTTTCAGCCGTTACACAGTTTCTGCTCAGCGTTAGACCAGTGGCCAGGAAAAAAACAGCGATGAAGAGGTGAGATGACAGGGAATGATTTCTCCTCTAACGCTGTAAGGTCATGGTGACACAGGCATCAAACATCACCTGATGTCCTGATTTTCTGGGAACGAGCTACAAACGCATCCCATCCATCCTTCCATACATCCATCCATCCATCTTCTAACCACCCATCCTGGACAGAACCAAAGGCAGCCTGTACAACCTGAATGGGATGCCACTGCCAGTCTGTCGCAAGGCAAATACAGACACTTACTACTTGTTTATGGAGGAGGCAACCGGTGTACCCTGGAAGAAGAGCAAGCATCAAACAAACAGCGTAGGGGTGACATTCAAACCCCCAGACCAGGAGGTGTGAGGCACCCACTGAGCCACAGTGCCACCTTGTGGTGAATTCCCTTTACGGTCCCAATGCTCTTTATTCTCACAGCTAATGTGCGTTTGGCTCAGCTGCTGCCGAAGGAGATTGTTGATCAAACAGGGGACTCCAACAGATCAGGCATGAAGCTAAACATTCTTTTCAGAAGTCTCCTTTTAATGACTGTCTCTTTGGGATTGAAACCAGTTTGAAAATCAAATAAATAGAACAAACATTTGGAACCCTTCACAAGGATGCAGCATTTTCCCTGTGGTAGGAGCACAAGATTCAATAAGATTCATGCTAAGGATGCTTTCGCAATTGTATGTCACTTTGAATGTATGACTGTTATTTTTTCAAGACATCTAAAGGGCTTTAAAGAACCACTTCAATGACCATTGTGTAGCACCCACCTGGTTGATGAGATTGCAGTCATTCTGCGCATCACATAATATCTAAGGTGGTGAAAGGGCAGGAGAGAATTCACCAGTTAGTTAGGGGATGATTAGGAGGCCACAGTGGACATAGTCTTTCGAAAGATGCCCAGGGATTCTTTATAACCTCTGAGAGTGAGGACCTCAGTTTTACATTTCATCCGAAGGATTGCACCATTTTTACAATACAGTGTCCCCGTCACTGGAGCATTGGGATCCACACAGACTACAGGATGGGCTCCCCAGTTGGCAACAGTGTCTTTGTCACTGCACTGCGATCCACACAGACCACTGGATGGACTCCCCTTTTGGCCACAGTGTCCTTGTCACTGCACTGGGATCCACACAGACCACAGGATGGACTCCCCTTTTGGCCACAGTGTCCTTGTCACTGCACTGGGATCCACACAGACCACAGGATGGGCACCGCTGTTGGCCACAGTGTTCCTGTCACTGCACTGGGATCCACACAGACTACAGGATGGGCACCGCTGTTGGCCACAGTGTTCCTGTCACTGCACTGGGATCCACACAGACCACAGGATGGGCTCCCCTGTTGGCCACAGTGTTCCTGTCACTGCACTGGGATCCACACAGACTACAGGATGGGCACCGCTGTTGGCCACAGAGTTCCTATCACTGCACTGGGATCCACACAGACCACAGGATGGGCTCCCCTGTTGGCCACATCAACATGTCTTCCAGCAGCAACCCTGCTTTTCTAGTTGGTCTCCCATCCATTGCTTTGGATAAAATACCACAGATAAATACTTTACTCAGTGCTTTGCTGACAGGCCTGTTTGGAAATACGCACAGTGCTAGAGAAGCTACCTCCTTGCCTATAGGAACACGAGGACAGTGACGGCAAAGATCACACGTCGTCGCTGAAAAGCATGTGACCACATGGGGGGTTTATATGACGTAGGGCAGGTCAAATCAGAACTGAATGGAGAACCTGGTTCCACTTAATCTCACTTCAGGAAGTCATTTTCCGAGGGGTTCACATACTATTTATATCAATGACCTTGATAATTAAAACCGTTTGCTCAGCAAAGACAAGGCAAGATAAAATGCTACATGTTTGTTTGTCTATAATTGTGATTAATACGACAATCAGATCACATTATAGGCGACATTAATGCGGAAAACTGCTAAGGGTTCACAAGGTGTCACAGACTTAATGTGTTGTGCTTTTGAAAGATTAGTCATTAGACATTACGTAGATATCCCTGAAGAGAAAGGAGGAGAACAGAAGAAGGAGAGGCGGCTCAGGAGACCGAGGCCAGGCTCATCTTCTTTGTCTTCATGGTCTGAGTAACACGGTCATATGCATGGTCATACCTACCACTGAGGACACCAAGGTCAAGTCCTCAGTATTTTTTATGCAACTCCATTAACTACGATCCATTACGGGCACACCTAGGAGGAGTGTACACTTTGGACCTCGGTATCTCAAAAATCCTGGCTACAGCCGTGGCTGTACTGCAGGGGTTATTTGGAAAGCATTCTTTCACTCAAACATACCGATGATGGTAAGTTAGGGTCAAGGTTACAGTTAGGCTTAAGTCATCGCTTACCACATTCCTATCAAGCAAATGAGTCAAAAGCCTCATGTATATGCGAAGCCTGCTTTCCTGTCAGAGGACACACACCTCTGGAATTTCAGGACATTGCACATTATTTGTTGGTGTCAAGTAGCTCATAAAATCAGTTTGTTAAACATGCTCGTTAAATGCGACCTGTCTGTCCTGTAGATGATGAAAGGCGTCACGGTTTTCCCTGTCAGATCACGGTCTCTGTCCTGTGCTGCTCATTTTCTGTTTCATCCTCTGTTAAATTGGTCCACACATGAGCTGCAGATCAAATTGCATCATCATTATTATCAAGGTCTGGGAAGGTCACCTTCCTACACAGATAATGTCCAGTAGTGGCTTCATAGAGCAGGCTCACACCTAAACATGATATTTATGAGAATTCTCTCTGTTGGCGCCTCCATCAACACCAACCACACTTCCCTGCTGGGGGAGAAGCTCAGGATGATGCAGGCTGAGCATTCCATGGCAGCTAGGATCACAGATTACCTCACCGAGTGGCTGCAGTTTATTTGACGTAGTGGTGAGCACCACGGAGGTGACCCAAGGGACGATGTTGTCATTATACCAACACACTCTTTCCTAGTGATGGGCAAAATGACGCTTCATGAACTATTTGTTGTATTTTTTGATTCAATTCAATTCAATTCAATTTTATTTATATAGCGCTTTAACAACAGTTATTGTCACAAAGCACTTTACATTCAACTGGCCAGAACCCCACCAAGCAAGCCTGTGGTGACAGTGGCAAGGAAAAACACCCTCTGGCAGGAGGAAACCTTGAGAGGAACCCAGACTCGGAAGGGGACCCCAACCTCCTCTGCGCAACCGGGGAGCATGAAACTGTATTTACAATTTACAATATTGTATAATGTTTACAATATTGACCTGGAAGGAAGCATAGACATGAGGGTTTCCAGGGGTTTTGGCATCCAGCCAAACTACCGCCAACGGCTTGAGTGGTTGGTGAAAGTGGCAGGACGACAGCACCAATCCCCCCTTTCACCTTTTATCTCAAATAACTATGAACCTCCAGATTTCCCATTCCCATTTTTGACCCCACTAGATGGTGCTCTATGTTTAAAAAATGAGAAAAAGCAAACCAAGAGCACCATCTCGTGAGGTAAAAAAAATACAGCAAATGGTTCATGAAATGTCTTTGTCTATCACTACTCGTTATACACCAGATTTTGGGAAGAGGAGGTACAGGAGAAGAGGAGTTCAGACTGGGGGACGTTTTTACTGGTTGCTGTAAGAACCATCTGCAGCTTAGTGTCAGAAAGAGACAGGAGCTGGTGGTGGCAGAAATGCTGGCCACCATGACCCTCCAAGGAGAGTGTGTAGCAATAGAGGACAGAAACTTCGCGTTTAAACTGATGACAGGCTGGACCAGCATGACGATACTGAGGAAGCCTGCAAGGGGTTGCAGAGAAGGCTGTTTTTCTGCAGGTTTTTCAACGTTGTTCAGCAAACTGCTACACGCTTTAGCAGTCCACCACAGCCAGTGTCCTATTCTTCACAGCTGATTGCTGGGGAGGTCACATCAGGCAGAGAGATGCCGCAGACTCATCAGGCTTTTCGGTCCTCTTCCCTGTTACACTTCAGAAGAAATTACCC
Organism: Mormyrus lacerda; assembly: GCA_015163995.2. NCBI lineage: Eukaryota > Metazoa > Chordata > Actinopteri > Osteoglossiformes > Mormyridae > Mormyrus > Mormyrus lacerda. The sequence continues at coordinate 9,458,285 of JAABNX020000143.1, forward strand.
TTCAAAGATAGCAGATGTTCTGTGGTGTCTGGCAACAGAAATTTTACATTTCACATCCTGGGCTTAAAAACCCGCCAGTTTCTGATTATTTCTCAAGATATGGAATCTCTCTTCTGTGTTTCTCCATCAACCTCGTGGATCATCCGTTTGAGGGTTCTGTCCATGACACATTTTCTGAGATGATGCACAAAATCTGAGCATCATTGACCTCTTGCTGTTGAACTCATAAGCAACAAATGTATGGTGCATCTTTGTGCATCTCGCCTTCAGTTTAACCGAAGCTGGCCAGTGTTAAACCACGGCAACTGGCCAGTGTTAAACCACGGCAACTGGCCAGTGTTAAACCACGGCAACTGGCCAGTGTTAAACCACAGCAACTGGCCAGTGTTAAACCACGGCATGCTGCAAGTTCAGGAGGCAGGAGGGGCTCTCATTAGGCATCCGTGAGCAGGGAACTGGGATTGGGTTTAGGGCAAATACTCAGCAAACCTGCTGTCTATATTAAGTGCTGTGTACTAAAAGAAATATTAAAGTCATCACTTAGAATGTGGACATTATCCAAAAAGGTAAAGCAAATAAATTAATCTGCAAAAAGGTCATTTGTGTAATATATTACATTAATTCATTTATTCATTAAGACAATAATGTTCTATATATCCATTTCCATAGTAACGGCTCTGCAATTTAATTTGCAAGGATTAATTGGTTTAATTTCACACTTGAGCTCTTTTGAAGAAGGTAAACTTTGATTTAACAAAGTTTCCCAAGCTCACTTGTCAACATTGCCTAGGATTAGCTGCAGGCAATTTTTGCAATGAGAAAGGCAGCTGGTGCTTCATGCTCACATTTCTGCAGCTGTTCCCAGAGGATTTATGATGATGACCAGTTAGCACAGTGAAGAAGGCCCTACACACACACACACACACACACACACACACACACAGACCTATGGGCAAAACCCTAATCCCAGCAATGACAACCTTAACCCCAACCCAGCTATAAGCTTAACCATGTTACCAAATGAAATACAAGACTTTTGGCATCTCCTTTTCAGCCAGCTTGGTGACACAGTCATCTTTAGGGTCACAAAAGAAGAGCCCGTTCATTACAAGGTGCAGGTCCAGCTGTCAGCGGACATCTGGAACATTCAGAATACTTTCTTATGTTTCTTTACAACCTAAGCCTCACATAGAAAACCTTCCTGCATTCAAGCTCTCCAAACTCACCCAAAGTGTCTGAACCCAATGGTTAGGGAGCAGCTAAAGCACTGGTGTTTCTGGGAAAATTGCTGGGAAGTAAACTCCATCTGTGCGGATGGCCATTTGGTTTCTGTGATGCACAGTTCAACCTTGTCGAAGCCACAGATTATTAACCACCAGTTACTTACAGCTTTCAACTGAGAAATAGCACAGCCTAGAGGTGACGAGAAGAACTCCACAGCCTTTGGTTTTAACCCACCTGCTTGACTACAATGTTGATTACTCAGTTAGTGGAATAATATTTGTATTTTAACCACAACTAAAGAGTTCCTTGAGGATAATATTGTCCAAAGAACAGATGCCTAGATCGAGAACCAGAAAACATGTGGTTTTCTAAGAATCATATTATTTGATTTAAACTATCAAAGTCTGGAGCTCTCAAAGCCAGATAGAAACTTAACAGAAACATAATCATTCAGTAAGTTCTTGCGTGTACGGCAACAAGCCTTAGGGTTGGGCTGTCGGACTCACGCCTGACACTCATTTACTTGCTTCTGTACATGAACTGTGGCCACTTACTGTAATTCCTTCCTGCTGGTCACCTTCTCAAGCTCCTCCATTAGCTTCAGTTGCTTCAGTAATGTTGCCGCTTGTGTTACTAGGAGCACCTCCACAACACACATCACTCCTGCTCTTCAGTAACTTTGTTGGCTTCCTGTCAGATATTGTACTGATATTAAGATTCTGCTGTTAACCTCCATAGTCCTCCATAATCTGGCTCCTCCATATCACTCTGGTTTTTGCATATTCATACCCCCTCCCATACTCTGAGACCCCCCCGAGTTCACCTTCCTCATTGTGCCTGCTGCTTGCCTCACCACCATGGGGTTCTGGGCCTTTAGTCATGCCGCCCCCTGTCTTTGGAACTGTCGTCCTCATGATATCCATGGTACTGACTGTCTTTCTACATTCAAATCTTGTCTTAAAACTCACCTTTATAAAATAGCCTATTCGCTTTAATTTCCCTACCTACTGTAGGCAGCTTCTGATCGATTTGATTTATGGTAATTTTGAATATTTGTATGCATGCATATATGTACAGATGTTGAAGTATGCATGCATATTGTGTTGACTGTGTTTTGTAAGTGTCCTTGAGTGCCTTGAAAGGCGCCTTTAAACAGAATGCATTATTATTTTTTATGATTAAAATTGCATTGCGGATTAGGCTTGACCCATATTAACATAGTCATTAACCTGTCTATTTATGAATTTATGAATAAATAAAAATGATCCTCTTAACCTATTTATTTACTTTGTCTTGATGCTTACAATAAAAAACTAGCGGTGTAATGGTTCTGGACCTGAGACTGAAATCGCAATACAAAGGTTCACAATCTTGTTTTGCGATTCTGGAACACAGGACCGTAGTATTCCCCCAAACGGAACCCCAACCCACTGTCACAGGCGCAGTGTGTTGAGCTCTGAATTACGTTATTAATGTTACAAAACTAATTTTTCATTTCACAGTTAATATAACTATAACAGTTAAGGTAACTATAACACATGTGAATCTCGAAATTATTATTCTATTTATATTAGGGCAACTGTATATTTTGCTAACTTCACACTACACCTATTTTATTGCCTTCCAACTGCATATGTCATGTGACTATTTTGGTGACTGACATGATTGAGTAATCATGCTGCGGTAAAATCTAGGCTAGTTATTAGCTCAAGGTGGATAATAATTCTGAGATTGCAGAGCACCTGGGCACTTTCAGATCAGTGGTGTCGGAACATCTTGGTTATCCAGTACAGTATAGTATTTTAAGTTAATCTAACTTTAGCATTCTTTTGTTTAGTGTTCCATATTGTTGGTGATTAATGAATTTTTCTAATTTTCTGTACATGCTTGTCCATTTAGCACCTTACTCAGGCAGCTAGCACCTCACCCAGTCAGTTAGCACCTCACCCAGTCTGTTAAATCCTCGCCCAGTCAGTTAGTGCTTTGCCTGGACAGTTAGCACCTTATCCAATCAGTTAGCCCCTCACCCGGTCAGTTAGCACTTTACTTGGTCAATTAGCGCTTTGTCTGGACAGTTAGCACCTTGCCCAGTCAGTTAACTCCTCGTCCAATCAGTTAGTGCTTTGCCTGGATAGTTAGCACCTTATCCAATCAGTTAGCCCCTCACCCGGTCAGTTAGCACTTTACCTGGTCAGTTAGCGCTTTGTCTGGTCAGTTAGCACCTTGCCCAGTCAGTTAACTCCTCGTCCAGTCATTTAGCTCTTTGCCTAGACAGTTAGTGCCTTGCCCAGTCAGGAAAACACTTTGCCTGACCAGTTAGCGCCTAACTCAGTCATGCTATCGCCCTGCACTCCCTGACATCCCCAGATTCATTTCTGGGCCGCCTCTTTCCTCATTGGGTGCGACCCTGAGCGGCTCCTGCTGCAGCTGTAACTGCCCAGCTGCTGGTCCTCCTGCTGTTGCCATGGTGACCGCATCCCGTGGGTCATTCAGGATGGCGTCTCTGCCAGGGGGCCGGCCTGCCACGCAGCTCCGCCTCCTTCAGATTGTGCCCTCCTCACACACAGAGCTGTGAGTATTTCTGGGTGGGGCCTGAGGGGGATGCTCATAAACTGCTATGCTGCTGCCCCCTGGAGCCAGGAGGGAGAAGCGCACCCCCCCCATGCACTTATGACCCAAACAGGCACAGTTGTGCATATCTGCAGGAGCAGGTCTGTCACCCAGGGAGGCCGAACAAATCTGAACACACTTAACCTCTCTGTCAAAAGTAAGCAGCACCAAAAAACAAGACAAAAGTCACAGGGTCAACATCATTCCCGATACGCTACCATGTTACACACATAATCTATCCTAAATAATTGTTACTGAAGCAAGTCAAAGGGGGCAGGGGAACATCATGTCCATAGCTGGGATTTGTGTCTCATTCAAGCTAATATCGGTTAACAATATTCCCCCTTGGGGTGGGACATAGAGTGAGGTAACAGGTCACACTCACAACATCTTTGCATGATGCTGGCTTTTTGGGGGGGGGGCTGGGGTGTTGACCTTATTTCTAATCTGTCCATCGAGACACTTCTTTTGCAGCCGGACACTATGAGATTAAACAACATACTCAGTGGGTGTGTCTGCTAAGAGAAGCAGCTCTGATCTGAGAAGCCATGATCTGAATCCTAGGACATTGGATTAATTTAAAAACCAAAGGAGACCTTTAACGGGAAACCTGGGATGGGACACAAGTCCTCTCTGGTGGAAGGTCTACATGGTTACATTCTTACAAATATATATACTGTACATCTACTTAACGGGCACCTCTATCCAATGCAACATACAAATGAGGAAATGGTGGGGTTAAGGGTTGACCAATGTCCTGATGCGAATGAGTTTAGGGCCCAACGATGGTGTAACTCACAGACTCGGAGGCCGGACTGACTGACCGTACACCACGACACACACTTACTCACGGCATCCCTCCGGCGAGCACTGCAGCTTACTAATCCTCTCCGTTTGCAAATACAGGGCAGCTGAATAAGTTATGCAGTGCCTTACTTACAGGATTACTTAACCAAAGCCGTGTGACATACACCCAAGAAAAAAGTACCCAACAAAAGCAGGATTCCTGCTGTCTCCCAGGTCCAAAGTCTCCACAGGAAGGTTTGTGTCAAAATGTACTAAAAAAAAAACACCCGTCTATGTGTGTGTGCATGCGTGAGACATGTGCGTGCGTGTGTGCCATAAAAACCATTTAATCATAAAAAATGCAATAGCCACTGTCAAAAACTACACAACAAGTATCTTCCCTGGATAGACAGTCGTACGCCTGTAGTAAACTGCAGCCATTAAAAATTCATATTTCAGTTATTTACCTGCTTTAAAGCTTTGTTCAAATGCTTCCCTCAAAGGTACAACTGTTAGGTTGACATTTACAAAGCCATTTTATATTTCAGTTAGCAGTTGCTGTGGATAAACGTCCACCCGGTGCCTGAGCAAGAGTGAGTGTTCAGTCAGATCCAAACCTGATTTCTGATCGTTTAAGCCTGATGACCATGTGACCAGCTGTAACAGGGCTCTTAACAGACAATCAAGTGATTGGGCTGAGCGAATCACTGGGCCAGGATAGTCAGCTGACTCAGCCACCTGAGGCAGACAATGCCCCCCCCCACCCCCCATCATGCAGTTACATTCCGGGCAGCTTTGCAGGGGTGAACATTTACAGAAACAGTTTAGGTTCAGGCCCAGCAGACTTTCCTTTTTAGGACTCTTGCTAACAAGTTCATCTCCTTTATACCTGATCCTACCCCCATGTGACCTGTTGAATGAGAGAGGAAGGTGAGTTGGGAACCAGCTGGACCTGGACCCTAACCCTAACCATAATCCTCCAGACTCATACGGAGGATGATTCAGGTAGATCTCACAAACAGATTGCATGTCTGGCAGATGTGGCACGGCGGCCTCACACTGCACATCAGCAGGAGTGGTCAGACAGTGCCTTTTTTAACGACCAACAAATGGTTGCTATGCTGGGGTTACATTTTGGCGAGTTCGAAAACAACATCACAGCCAATGCAAAGGCTCAAGGGAAGCCAGGGAGACTGCAAGCTCAACTGCATCCACCAGGCTGCACCTAGACAGTGAGGAGCTTCAAATGTCATTGTGGGATTCAGAGATTTTTTTTCCATGCAGGAATCTAGTTCACCTATTTATCAGTTTAAGTCTTGATAAATAATTG
>JAABNX020000143.1:9464518-9477751 GCA_015163995.2 Mormyrus lacerda
ATGCCAGCTCTCTTTTTCATGATAGCCCATCCCCAGTGCTGCCCGGCCTATGCCAGCTCTCTTTTTCATGATAGCCCGTCTCCGGTGCTGCCCTGCCTAAGCCAGCTCTCCTTTTCATGATAGCCTATCCCCAGTCCTGCCCTGCTTATGCCAGCTCTCTTATTTATGACAGCCCATCTCCGGTGCTGCCCGGCCTATGCCAGCTCTATTTTTCATAATAGCCCATCCCCGGTGCTGCCTTGCCTATGCTAGCTCTCTTTTCCATGACAGCCCATCCCCAGTGCTGCTCGGTCTATGCCAGCTCTCTTTTTCATGATAGCCCATCCGCAGTGCTGCCCGGCCTATGCCAGCTCTCTTTTTCATGACAGCCCATCCCCGGTGCTGCCCGGCCTATGCCAGCTCTCTTTTTCATGACGGTCCATCCCCGATTCTGCCCTGCCAATTGTTGGAGTACGCCGTCCCCCCCGGGTCCGTTGATCAGAAGAGACTCACAGCTGAGACGTGGAAAAGTTGCAGGTCCAAGATAATTCTCTAAGCGATTGCAATCGGGAGATTGAATCTCAAACATGTGTATCAGCTTGATTCCTTTATAGCTCGTTTGGGCCATTTCCCCCCCTCTCTGTACCTTCCGTCTCGTCACATATTATGTGTCTACGACACGTTTGACATTTGTTCTAGTCAGCTGGTTAGCACTTATCCTTCTGGTAGGCTAAACACAAGTTAAGGCCACTTCCGTTCTCTGTTTCCTCTACCTGTCTCAATTCGGTCACCCTGCCCTGCCGGCGCCAGTCAGTCCTTGTTTTAATTAGTTATAGCCTTATAGAATCATTCCCACAATTTCAGTGTTATAGATTTATTCCCACACTATGCCAGCTCTCTTTTTCATGATAGCCCATCGCCAGTGCTGCCCGGCCTATGCCAGCTCTCTTTTTCATGACAGCTCATGCATCTCTGGTGCCTACCTAGCCGATGCCACCTCTCTTTCTAAGTGATGTTACCAGAAACTCTCCCTACTGATTTGTTGATATATATAGCTGACAATCCTGGCTGTGCAGAGGAATTTAGCGACACTATCAAACACACACAAAGCCTTGTCTCTTAGGGCGAGTAAACACTGCTGGCTGAGTAGGACATTCCTACCTTTGGTAAACATTTAACCAGTTTTTAGTTACTGAACTGATACGGATATCCTGTTTACCTGAGCTATAATATTACATTAGGGGAGAGATTAACCAGTACAAGGCGGAAAGTACAGCAGCTTGAAGTCCAACAGGACAGTAATACAGATCTTACAGGCATTTTCATGTGCTGTCTTACAGTCATTTTCCCAGAAATCTCTGGCTTTTCTCATGCCTGTGTCTTTAGATGTAAGAAGCTAAGGTGGTGACAATGCTGCAGACGTAGGTGATCATAGGGGTAGCCAGGGGTCTCTGATTCCCAGATGATAGCAGGTGAGGCAAACCGGCTGCTGGATCAAATTAGTCACAAAAAGGAGAAGAAAGACGAGCGCTAAGGGGAAAAGCAGCCTTTACTGGACATCTGATGATGGGCAGCCGCAAGTGGGTGTCTCAGGGCATAGCTGAATGTCGATTTTTGTAGATTTTCCTGAAAAGTGACTTTTTAAATGGCCTGCTCCAGAGTATCACCCTCACATCATCTGTCTAATGCGGCAATCGGTGAGGATACTTCCTGCAGCCGGACGCTTAAAGCAGATGTTTATGAATGGCTAAGGTGTCTCCTACAGAGAGCAGAAAAAGGAATGAGTGAAAAAAAACCCACCCCCCACATGACAGGTAGGTTCCACCCACCACAGAACAGGCATTGCCAGCAAGAGTTGGGGTTACTGACTCTGTAAAGCAGGCAGCTGGAACCCCCCTGCTTCATCCCACCCCCAGCTCCTGTGTACCATTAATCACTGCCATATCGCCGCTCCTTTCAGTCACATACTCACCCCACTCCCCCATCTCATTGTCACTGCGGCTGGGGGGCTGGGGGTGTCTGAGAGCAAAGATTGATGGTGGGATGCTGAGAAGAAGCAGGGTACAGATGCGTATTAGTAAGTCTCCATGACAGACTTCAGCAGACCATCAGAAGGTCTTTTAAGTCTGCGGTCTCCAGACTCATTTCTCAATAATGTCACTTCTGCTTTAAAACTCTTGGCACCCTCAGCAGGCAGCTGGCACTTATCCCCACAGTCTTCCAAATGGTTTGTGTCACTGAGCCTGGTCCCCACAATCTGCCAAACACTCTATGCCACCGGGCCTGGTCCCCGTGGTCTGCCAAATGCTCTGTGTCACCAAGCCTGGGCCCCGAGGACCGCCAAACACGTTGAGTCACTAAGCCTGGTCCCTGTGGTCTGCCAAACAGTCTGTCACCGAACCTGGACCTCGTGGTTTGCTAAGTGTTCTATGTCACTGAGCCTGCTCCTCGTGGTATGCAAAATGGTCTGTGTCACTTAGTCTGGTCCCCACAGACTGCCAAATGGATCGCTCCACTGCGCCTGGTCCCTGCAATCTGCTAAATGGTATGTATGACCGAGCCTGGTCCCTGCAGTCTATCAAATGGGTTGTGTCACTGAGCCTGGTCGCCCCAGTTTGTCAAATGGTCTGTGTCACCAAGACTGTCTGCTCTCCTTTTCAGTCAATGAGTTGACACAGACGCGGACTAAATACACAGGACAGGCAGAACATAACAGGCAACAAGTGATTACAATTGGGAAGTAACAAGCCGGACGTGACAGAAACCCCCCCCCTAAGGTGCACACTTCGGGCACACCTCAAGGGAGGCGACGGACGAGATGAGACGAGACTGGGAACACAGGGCCTGAAAGACAACAGCAAAACACACCAATGGGATACCGAAAAGAAAACCAAAACTCAAAATAAGCACAAGGACAAGAACCAAGACAGAACCCGACAAAGAACAGGAAATGCAGACAGACAGACCAGGAAGGGAGACACAGGGGGAACACCCACAGGTGGAACAAAAGGGCCAGGAGCGAACGAAGGAGCCAGAGGGGGACGAGGAGCAGAGACAGGAGGAACAAAGAGACGAGGAGACAGAACAAAGGAAGGAGGACAACGAGGAGCCTGAGGGAAGGCAGCCGCAGGGGCCACAGGTGAACGGAAGGCTGGAGCCAGAGGGGACCACACAGGTGACAAGGAGACAGATGGAGGGACTGACAAAGGAAACGAGGAGGGAGCAGGAGGGAACACCGGTGCAGGCAGGCAGGAGGGGGAAGCCACAGCAGGCGATGGTGCAGCCGGAGCCAGGGAAGGTGCCGTCCGACGCCCAGCCGAAGCAGGGGGGCCTAGAGGCGACAGCCAAGCCAGTGCCACAGGACACGCAGGCAGCCACCGAGCCACAGCCAGGGGACACACGGGTGAGCCCGGGGGCAGGGCGGGCAGGACCTGGACCCGACGTTTGTGTCCCCTTCCCTTACGGGACACAGAAAGGTGGGGATTTTGTTGCACTCCACCTCGTTGGAGCGTTGGCAGAGGAGTCCATCCACCTCCTGAGTCCTTGGGGCCCAGTAGGCAGATCCTCGAGGGGTCCCATTCGAGCTCCTCCTCTCCTTCCCCCATGGGAGGACAAGTGATGGTGATACAGTCCGGGACCTCTTTGGAGACAGAGAGTTCCGGGGTAAGCCGAGCTGAGGCCTTGGGTGAAGCAACCACAATCTCTGACTCTCGTCCAGCATGGAGCGTTGACGAGACTGGCAGGATGGGCAGAGCAGACGAGATGGGTGTGGTGGCAACAGAAGCCGGTGTCGCGGGCGTGGCAGCAACAGCAGGCAGTGTCGCGGGGAAGACGTGAGAGACGGGCTGGATGGGAGAGCCGGGCTGGACAGGCGAGATGGGAAAGCCAGGCTGGACAGCCAGTGCTGCAGCAGCGGCAGGCGAGGGCGCTGCGGGCAAAGCAACGGCTGGTGAGGGCGCAGCAGGCACTGCCGATTCAAGGCCAGCAGGGGGCACCGTAGCACGCACCACCAATTCATGGCCAGCAGGGCACAGCAAGAGCCTCGAGTGCAGCCAGAGGTGGGGCCAGTGCAGGATCCCCAGGCGTAGCTGCAGGCAGAGGCGGGGCTGTAGGCGGCTCCAGGACCATAGGCGCCATGGCAGGCAGTGCCGCAGGCACCGCAGACTCGCGGCCAGTAGGGGACACTGTCGTAGGCACAAGGCATAAGTCAAGGGGAGCTGGCAAGACAGGTGGCACTGGCAGGTTAGACACATGCAGGTCAGACACAGGCAGGTCAGATATAGGCAGGCATTATGGCCGTCAGGGTATGTGCCACGAATGCGGGCGTTGCCCCTTTAAGAGCCGTGGGGACCCGAGGAATTGCGTCCCTTTGTGGGGCAGGCGCGTTGCCCGGTAATGATAAGCCGCCAGGGGTGGCGGCATCTCGTCGGCAGGGCTGGTGAGAGGTACCTGCAGACAGGCAGCGGTGGTGACATCCGGAGTGATGGCGAGAGAAGCAGGAGAGAGAGAGCATGCCCTCAGAAAGATCGCTGGCTCTTCTCCCTGATCTCGTTCTCTCCTCTTCTTTTTCCTCCTGCTTTAGCTGGTCGGTTGAGGCAGGGCGGCCGTGGAGCAAGCGAGTGGCTGGAACCGCCTCTCCGTTATCCTCTCGACCAGCTGCCGGAGGTTTGCTGGGGTACGCGTTTCCAGGTGGGGGTGCCTTACTCAAGAGGTCCCCGCTCCGGCTGACTAAGTCCCGGGCTATGGGATCCTCCCGGACCTCAGGTTGGGACAGCCAGTACACAACTTCTTGCAGCAGACCGAGCCATTGGTGCTCAGTCTACTGCGCTGTGTCTTCATGGAGATCCGTCACTCTGTTACGATCGGGGATCAGAGAAGCAGATAAACAGGCGAATCAAATCGGAAGTGCAGGCAAACGGGGTTTATTGGCACAGACAGGGCTGACAGCGAACAAACATCAATGACGGATCTAGCGATACTGACACAAACATGGACTAAATGCACAGGACAGGCGGAACATAGCAGGCAACAGGTGATTACAATTGGAAAGTAACACAAGGTAATGAGGGGGGCGTGGCACACACGAGGATCGGACGAGCCGGGCGTGACAGTTGGCAGTGATTGCTGCAAAAGGTGGTGCCACAAAATATTAAATTAAGGGTACCATCTTTTTTGTACGTGCCATTTCCATTTGTTTAATTGTATAAAATATTTAACTGAATCAACAATCAAAAGCAAAATCTGATTTGTGTTAAATATGTAATAAACAATAAGAGATGCCATGAAACTTTTGTCAGTTTCAAATTCTTTCAATAATAATACTACACAACATGTATATAAATGATTGTCAGTAGTCAGTAGTGTCCGTAGTGCATGCATGCCATGGTCGTGTAGTGTAGGTTAAATACAAAAAAAAACGAACATCAACTACAAAACAAACCCACAACAAAACAAAAAAACAAAAGGGCAACGTGCAACCGGCGCCTACTGTAAGCACAAGCCGACTTTTCCCCAAAACCTAGCCATTTTAAAAGGGACAAATCAGCTACGACACCAACAAGCATCAGGTGTAACTGGGCTCGCAGGTACAGCAACAGCACTCAAAGTCATGACAATGTAAATTTCCAACACTGGATACCAATCAGTCCCGAAACCACACGCAAGGATGTCACAAATAGTTGTTTTTTTGTTTTTTGTGAAAGGGTACCAATGAATTAGTCCGTGTGTGTGTGTGTGTGTATTAGGTTTATATAACATTGTGGGGACTAAATTTCCTTTCTGACATTGTGGGGACCATTTTCCAGGTCCCCACAAAGATCTGTGAATGCAATCAAAAAAGTAAAAATGCCAAAAAACAATTTTGCTTGGTCACTCACAGTTAAGCTTAGGGCTGAGTAGGAGTTAAGGTTGTCATGTTGTGATAAGAGGTTTCCCCATAGAAATGAATGCAGAGTCCCAATTGTTATGCCAAGGGTTATTTGTTGTGTCTATGGCCCTACGTCACTTAACAATGAGAGAAGGCACTGAATATGCAAATACAGTGAAGAATGGTTGTGTCTGAATTTAGAGGCTGTATCCTTCAAAGGATGAGGTCTATGAAGGTGTAGCCTACAGTATGTAAGCTATGTTTTAGGTTGAATAGAAAGTGCTGTCAATTGGCATAGTCTGGTCTACGGATAATTTGCTATTTATGTCACCAGCTGTTCCCACCCATACCCTTGAGTGGCTCCTATCACCTAGCTGAGACACACTCACTTTACCTCTGCACAGTGAATATTGGGATATACTGGGCTGCAAAAGAACCATCGGGTGGATCCTTTGGGGAACGGCAAAAGAAGGATGCATACCTAGAATGCATTTTAAGGAGCTTTTAAAATGGGACAGCCTTGTTGCACCGCTGTGATGCATTTGGTCTTCAAATGCAGCATTAGAAGGATGAGGCCATGAATTCTGACGCAGCCAATGAAGGAAGGGGGAGTGGCTCACTGCTGCCACCTGCTGGCCAAAAGCTGTGTTTCAGCTGAGATAAGTATGTACCTCTCTGACACTCTACTGTATCTACCTGCCAAGGTGGTTTGCAACATGTCACATTCGTCAGGTATTAAATTAAAGATAACATTAAGACACAACATTGACGCCACCTCACAACAGAATCTGTGCGCTTTTGAGTGTGTAACAACAGAGATGGGAGGTATTTACATTTTGTACGTTTTAACTTTCAGAGCTTGGTGCTCTAGCATCCTCTCCTTGGATTTCTAGATGGGTCTGAGAGTCAGAAAGGCCATCCAGCCTATGGCCCGTGTGTCACAGGAGCCAAAAGTGTGTCACAGCAGCCCAAAATGTGTCACAGGAGCCCAAAGAATTGTCCTGGGTAATTCTGCTGGCCATATCCTCACCTGCCTCCTTCATCCTCTGACTTCTCAGGGCCCCCAAACTAATGCTGAGCTGCTGTACTGCAGACCGGTCCTGAAGCAGGTGAACATTGTGCTTAGGGCTGAATCCTGGGCCTCTTTACATCCAGAAGAGATTTCTTGACTATAGTGATGTGGTCAAGCTGGGTGCCTGTTTTATAGTATAGAGATGTTTGCCTAGCTTGCAGTCAGAGTACATACAGTCAGCCCCGGTGCCAGAACCATTTCGCCAGATGGGCTATGTGTCCTATATACACACAGTGGGGCACAGTTTAACCCAGAGTAGTACTGGTAATATTGCTATGACAATGTTAAAGCAACAACTGACAGATACTCATTGGGGAAATAAATGATGAACTGACATGTCAGAAACCTGGACAGCACAATCACAAAGAAATCTGTTTTTATGTCTCACATTGTAACTTTATTTTGCACAAATAAGACCACATGCATATAAAACAAAATCAGCAGTTGCTAATAAAAATGTATAACGCCAATCTTATGCATAATCTAAAACAAGCCAATAAACTGAGCTAAATGTCCATTTTACCTTATGATGTCCATTTTACTGCATTTATTCATATTCACCCTGAACCGCCTACTATTGTATGCTAGTCTGTCAGAGAATTGAGTCTCCCCCACCTCCAGATTATGGCAGTCAAGTATTTTGCCTGTTTCATTTTATGTTCGATATTAAACTACTTTTAATATCAACATGGAATTAATTAGTATCAGCTCAGCTTTGTATTGATTTATTTTTACAATGTATACAATATCTATCATATTTATTTTATTTTTGGAAACTTGTCTTTACATCTGATAGGCCAGGTGCAGTGGGGGAGGCTGGAGGTCATCTCGAGGAGGACTAAGCAAGTCCATAAGCCCCCTTAACGCTGGGCTACAGTTTATTCCTGCTTTGAACTTTCTCAAACGGATCTCATAGGGTATGAACATTTCTGTATGATGATCACCCAAGCAAGGGCCACAAAGCACTAATTCCCATTGGCATGTCTTGCGGATCATGTGTGACAACCCTACTCCAAGGATCCAGGCCACTCCTGTGCCTTGTTTCCACCAACACGGAGCCAATGCTGGTGCCGGGTTGGTTCTTGTTTGGTATCTTTAAAGAACCCTGCCCACATTTCCACCAGTTTAAGTGGAAGTGAGAGTAAAGGTTCCTATGTATTGGATTTTTTGCATTTTGATCTCTTTCGGATTTCAAGTTTTTATAAGCAGCCGAACCAAAACAAAGGTATTGTCTCTTTTGTAAGGCTCCCCCATCTGTATGTGTAACTGAGTTTATTCTCGCTCACTGTTTGTCTGCTGTCCCTTTAAGGATTATGCAATAAAAGAGTCTGCTCAAAACTGAACTTTGCTGTCCACCTCTGCATCACTCAAGCTGCACAATATTTTATTATTATTGTTTTTAATTGATTTTTTGTTTTCCACAGAGTAAAAAAAATATGTAATGTTATTTGCTAATAAGATGTCAAGTTATTTTACTGCTGGCACCAGCAATATTAAACTATGTCAGATATGGATTGAATTATTCTGGTATGCAGTAGGTTTGGATGCGATAGCCCATTACACTTTCACTGATGTTACTGTTCTGAATTCTGAAAGCTTTTCTGTGGTGCCATGCTGGAGCTGTTTTTTTCTCGCCCATTTTTTTGCAGTGGAAACCTGCAGTACCAGTTCCAGATTAGGAAAAAGTCTGGCAACGTCTCCAGAAACGGGACATTATGTCACACCCGGCTCACCCGGCTCGTCCGATCCTCGTGTGTGCCACGCCTACCTTGTTACCTCATGTTATCACCTGTTTCCAATGGATTTTGACTTGTCTTGTGTATTTAGTCCGCGTCTGTGTTAGTATCCCCAGGTCTGTCATTGACATTATTAATGTTTAGTCGCCGTCTGCCTCGTGTCCCTGGAATAAACCCCGTTTTACTTTTATCTACGGCTCTCTCGCCTGCTTCTCCGTTTGCCTGCTCGCCCAACACAACACATTAGAAGCCCTAACCTTTTTGTTGACAGCTGCCCATTGTGTAGCTTCACCTTTAGGATGTATTGTCATGGCTTGGTTGATGAGATTGGCAGAACATCCCTTTAAAGAAATGCTGCAATATCTTCTGCTATTCCTCCAGGTCACCTGCCCCATTAATACAGGAAAATGGTTCTGATCACTGTTTACCCTATAAAATTCACTAAATGTTGCACTTACTCTTTGCTCCAGAATGTGCTGAGAGAAACGTCGTGTTTCACGTGAAATGAAACAGAGATGGGGAGAGGATGAGTGCAGAATGTAGACAGGGGTTCATACAAATGACTGAGTTTACTTTATACAATTGCAGACAAATCTGGATTATTCTAGTTCTGGCCAATTGCTGATCTCAGGAACTGAAATGACCAGGGATAAGTAAGAGGACAGCCTTTCATTGTCATGAACACTGACCTGGAAATGGCATGGAGGCACTAACACCTTAGAAGCTTCTAGAAGGCATCTCCCCTTATTACTGGGGTAATTATAACATGTTTTACTGCGGTAATGATGCCAACGCAATGTACTTTCCTGCTCTACTTCCTGAGAAACTGCCAAACGCACAGTGGTTTCTTGGTAAATGTCACTAAGGACCACACAGACCACACTGATGGCAACGTAAAGGGCGGGTGATGAGAATGACTAACAGCACATGAAAGTGAGAGTGGAAAGAGCCATTCATGGGAAACATGCAGTCGCCATGTGACCTTTGCCAGAATGTTTCATCCTAGTTGTGGGTTAACTGATTGCGATATTAACCTTTGCAACGGGAAAATAAAGTGAGGAGAGGAGAAGTCATTATGAGGAGGCTTACTCTTGCTGGGTCCAATGGCTGATAAGTATGTAACAGCAAATAGCTCTGCTGCTTTTAACCTATATACTGCTTTGTAAATTGCTTTGGTTAATCCACTGGGTATGAAACTAGATGAACTGCATTTAATTTATTGCCCAAAAATGTCAATTCCACAGCTTTCAGACATCCTTTAAATTATTTGCAAATTCTGCTGTTAGAGGTTTTCCTGTTTTGCAAGCTCAGGTCTTTTATAAACTGAAGCCTCAGGCCCCAAAAGAAAGTGGAAAGTATTTGCATCGTGTACAGAGACCTGCTATGGACTGTGTCCTGTAGCTCTAGAGACAGTAATGCAGACAGTACAGGGAGCTGCTGCAGACCATGTCCTGTAGCTTCAGAGATGACGATGCAGACATGACAGGGAGCTCCTGTGGACTGTGTCCTGTAGCTCCAGAGACAGTAATGCAGACAGTACAGGGATCTGTAACAGGCAGTGTCCTGTAGCTCCAGAGAAAATAATGCAGACAGTACAGGGAGCTGCTGCAGACCATGTCCTGTAGCTTCAGAGATGACGATGCAGACATGACAGGGAGCTCCTGTGGACGGTGTCCTGTAGCTCTAGAAATGACAATGCAGACAATAAAGGGAGCTGCTGCAGACCATGTCCTGTAGCTCCAAAGATGACGATGCTGACAGTACAGAGAGTGGCTGTGGACTGTGCCCTGTAGCTCCAGAGACAACAATGCAGATGGTACGGGGAGTTGCTGTGCTATATCACTCAAAAGGGCGCAGAATGTTTTTGATGCTACAGACCCATATACAGAGCGCAAATAAACACATTGTGCTGAGTGCAACAGTCATTTTAATAAAGGAGGAGACAGCTCTTTTAAAGTGGAAGTATATCTATCTATTAACTTTTGTACCTCTTTTTTAATACTGGCAGCAGCACAGACAGGACAGCCAACAATTTAAACAATACTCATGGTTACAAGCTAACGAGATACACTGCATTTATTCCATGGCAAACATCACATATTACATTTACTATTTACAACATAAATACACAAACCCACACATTAATTTAATCTATTTCCATTGCAAGGAAAGCCAATAACGGCATAATTAGTCCTGCTGACCAACCCTGCGGCATCACATTCATATAAGGCAATCATTGGTTTGAGGATATATACTTACTTTTTACTTGCTACTAATTCACAGGTGCATCCTTTTTGTTCATGCAACAAGTTATTGCAGAACTAAATGAACAATTTTACATTTATCCATTTACTATTTCTTACTTAAGTTTACCTCTTGTCAATAATGCCCTTAATTAAACCTTCAGATTTCATTTTATCAAGAGAGACTTTTACTGCAGCAATCTGGAATATGTCTCTTTGCATCTTAAAAGTAGGTGTCTATCTGTCAATCTGTCTGAGCGTGGTTAAGGATGTTGGTAAAATTATACAATGGTGCCTGCGGTTCATGAACACTGGGGCTTACAAACAATTTGGGAAATTGGAAATGGAATTGGAAATGCAACCATTATCATTAACATTAACAACAACAACAACACAAGGGTTAAGGACTTTTAATAAAGAGCGTGATTTCCCCAGCAAGCAAGTCTTCAGTGTCTCTCTCTGCTCCCGCTGTCACGAATGAGCTGGTGCAGAGCGGGGAAGCAAGCACACGAGTTGGATGAACACTGGGTTTATTCAGGAGCAACACACTTAGGAGCACGTAATGACGTCACTGACATTAATGACCGGACTAGGGAAACAGACTCTGACAGGCACTTAAACACACCACAGTAATCAACAGGACTTGAAACAGCTGGGAACACAGGGATTCCACACGAGGTAGAGAGGAGGGCGTGGCACATGGGAGGGTCAGGACGATCGAGGCATGACACCTGCGATTCCTCAGTCCGCCCGTCGCCACACTATATTGTGTTTTTTTTTGAAGATTTTACTATAAAAACCAGAAAATTAATTGACAAAAATTATTATTTGGTAGGCTCGTGAACAAATTAATCAAATTTCAATGAGAAAAATTGCCTTGGTTCACATACAAATTGGTTCACAACCAATTTCCTAGAACAGATTGTGTCCGTGAACCGCAGGCACCACTGTACAACATTATGAACATTTTGAAGATTATGAACAATTCTGCCCATCTGTGCCAGGAGCACATTTACATGCAAAGTTCAACATCTCAGGTACTGTTTCCTCTCTTGTAAAACAAAGCCAATAAGTAAATGCATTCCTTATTAAGGAGATGACGAAGTAGCATTATCCCAGGATCGCATGTGGATATGCGTGCTAACCCAGGACTCACCCTGCACCCAATAGAGGTAGCAGCAGAGAAGAGAATGCTGCAAAATTTTACAAAATTACTGAAATTTTACCCACCCCCTCCAGGGGGCGCTCTCTTGGAGCCCATTTAGTCACTGGCTCATTTCAGCATGGCGTGCTATAAAAGCCTATCAGGGGTCCTTCCTGTCTGCTGCCATCAGATACTATAATGTGCCATTAGTAGGCTGTCCAGGGCCTTGCTCCAGCCTGACTGTTAATGCCAGGAAATAAAATAGAATGACCACATTAGCACAGCATACTTTTGCAAGCATGCAGCAATGCTGCAGAAAGTCTTCTAAATTTCTGCAGCAGCAGAGCAAAAGCATGTCCTTTTTAAGTGAAATGAAACAGCATAAAAAGCAGTCTCTGGAGCTATGATAAAATGCAGCCAATTCCAGTAAGAAGTGAGCAATGCAGATGCAACACAAGCTGCTAAATAGGACAGAGGCTGTTCATCTGGCAATTCCTTTATGGACACTTGTTGTGGGGGATTTCTGCATGGTTCCGTGGGATAAGTGGAAAGTTACTGAACAGCTACTGAAAAGTTACTGAACAGCTGCTTAAGAGAATGAAGCATAAAAAGACTAAATATGGTCCAGCAGTATCCAGGAAGATGATGTCACACCAGCAGGAAATAAGCATCAGCCGGGAGGTGCGGGGAGGAGCAGTGAGAGTTACCAAGGTCTGCCATGCTGGCCAGAGCAGACTGCCCAATGCTCTACAGACTGATCCAGAAAATCCAAGAAACACACATATATATATATATGTATAGCGTGTGTGTGTGTGTGTGTGTGTGGTTGTGTGTGTATCCATCCATCCATCCATCCATCCATATATAAAAACTCTTCCATTTACTGTAAGCCACTTTGGATGAAAGCATAAAACAAATTACGTAAATGAAATGAACCAGGCCCTTAACTTCAAGTTGCTCCAGAGAATGTCTGACCCTGCTTTGAGTAAAAGTGTCTGCTGAATAAATCCTTCAAACTGACTGATAACGTAAAGCAGTAACAAAATTGTATTTGACCTATGAGGGCTGAAGCAGAATGTGGGAGCTGAAAGGATCATAGAATCACACTCTATAAACCAGTGGTTCTCAACCTTTTTTTGCAGTGGGCCGCACTGTGTCCAAGTTCAAGTCTCACGGGCCGCATATTATTTACA
>JAABNX020000143.1:9498378-9528466 GCA_015163995.2 Mormyrus lacerda
CACGATTGAAAGAGAGGTTATTGTGTTATCATTCATATTCTCTGAAAAATGGCCAAAACATCACAAATTCTGCCAGGATATGTAAACTTTTGAGCACAACTGTACCTTCCCAAGCACATGCTTGCCTTCCTGAAATTGAAATTGTAGTTAGGTTGGCACCACATCTCTTGCTGTGAGTCTGTGTGTCTCACAGGAGGCCAGATATCAGTGAACATGAGCGAGGTGACCATGGAAGAATTGGAGAAGGCCTTGCTGCATGAAGACCCTGGGCTGGCCCCTGGGGGGCGCTGGAGGCCTCTAGACTGCCTACCACGTTGGAAGGTGAGCAAGGGCTTAAAATACAACACATATAAATGATAGTGTCTTCAGGATCACAGTTACTGCGAGAACTGAACCCGTTGACCAGAAGTGTGGGGCACAGCAGAGGTTATACCGAGTAACGATGGCTGCTTTCAGTTCAGTCCAGAGCGGGAAGGTTGTCCCGGCTGAGGGTGCTGAAGAGGCCAGATGGGCCTTTTTTTAATTGTGGGCCTTTTCCCCAAAGTAGTTTGGACCTCCTTCATGGGCTCCACTGCCACATAATGCTTCACCATCTGCATTTCCCCCATTTAGTGCAGATATACACAGAGCACATCGCTATTGGATGGAAGTTTGCAACCTCATAAAGACTTTTTCTTGCTTCTAAGCAAGTATATTCATCCTGTCTATGTAAAGTGGTTATTTGATGGCAGAAAAATAGCTTTTCAGTTAAAGAAACCTCCACTGCTGTCACTAATCAGAGCTTGAAGGACTCTTTGTGAACACATTCATGCATTTAGCCTAAACGACCCTAAATGGCAACTCAACTGGATGATATTTTGCATACATTAATTACTACTACCAGAGAAATAAATGAGGGGGTAAGAGGTTGATATTTCCACATAAAAAAAATTCACCTCCCCCCCCCCCCAATAAGGGCCACCCTATTGTGTCTCCTCATCCTACCCCCTACCCTCCAGAGGAAACACATCTCTGACAAACATGCAAGTTTAAAAGCTGATTGTTCCGACATCTGCAGCCCTGTTACTGAAACATGTTGAGTATACTCCTCCTTGTCTATGCAAATTATATTGAGCTAAAGATGTGATCTTCATTTCTTGCCACTCTATTCACTGGGTGTTTTGATCATCTTCTGGGACGGACTGAAACCCCCCCTCCAGGTGGCCATCCTCATCCCATTCCGGAATCGCCACGAGCACCTGCCTATCCTGCTACGCCACCTGGTGCCGATGCTGCGGCGACAGCGCCTCCAGTTTGGCATTTATGTCATCGAGCAGGTCGGTGCCTGTGTCTGTGTGTCAGTGTCTCATTGTGTGTCTGTCTGTATCAGTGAGTGTGTCAGTACTTGAGTCAGTGTGACTGCGTGCGCATCACTGCTTGTCTCCGCGTCTGTGCCCGTTTGTGTCAGTCAGCAATCTGTTTCTGGGTTGTGGGAGGAAACGCGTGTGAACGTGGGAGAGTCTGCCCGCTCCGCGCAAACAAGGATCACAGCAAAAGGGAGCTCACAGATGTACAGTGCCAGGAGGGCGAGCGTCACTGCCAGAGAATAATATGCTAATAAGATGATATGTGCTGAAACTTTATGCTTCTTTTAATTTCTTTTGGGGTTTTGATGTTGAGCTATAAATAATTATTTATGCTAAGATGGGAGCTGGTGGGAAGACAGGAAGTGTTACGTGCATCAGCCCACCCCCCGAAGCCGAGCAGGATGAGATACATGTGCACTGTTCCAGCAGGCAGGCGACCAGTCATTCAACCGAGGCATGCTATTCAACGTGGGCTTCCGCGAGGCCATGCAGGACCTCGACTGGGACTGCATGATCTTCCATGACGTGGACCACATCCCTGAGAGCAACCGCAACTACTACGGCTGCTCGGACATGCCGAGGCACTTCGCTGTCAAGCTTGACAAATACTCTTATATGTCAGTGTCTCTCTCTCTCTCTCTCACACACACAATTGCATCCATATCTTTCTGGGGACTGTCCAATCATTTTTTATGGGCATAACCCTAATCCCAGCAATGACAACCTTACCCCTACCCAGCCCTAACCTTAACCACCAGAAACCAAACAAATAACGACTTTTGGAATTGTGATTGCATTCACAGATTTTTATAAACTTGAGTTTCCCTAAAAATGTCCCATGGTTATATACATCTGTCCCTAAATACAGTTTGCCTTTTTGTCCCCCACAGGTTGCCTTACAAAGAGTTCTTTGGTGGAGTCAGTGGCCTGACCGCCAAGCAGTTCCGAAATATCAACGGCTTCCCCAATGCCTTTTGGGGCTGGGGGGGCGAGGACGATGACCTCTGGAACAGGTACGGATGTTGCCAAACCCCTCCCCTTTTACATTTTCTCAGATTCGTATCTGTCGGTTCATCCTGGAGCCAGTGAGGGGGGATACACACTGGATGGAAGTTTAGGAATCCTGTTTTGACGGTACATTACATGGGGATCTTTTTCGTAGTGTGACCTTCAGAAGCACAGAATGATAAGGACTGTGTGTGCAAGACACCTTATGTGTGTGTGTGTGTGTGTGTGTGTGTAACATGTCCGTGTTGCTCTGCGTATGCCTCGGTGATTGCTCCCTGTGCTCAGGGTGCAATTTGCAGGCTACTCAGTGAGCCGCCCCCGCAGAGACGAAGGCCGCTACATGTCCATCCCCCACCACCACCATGGGGAGGCGCAGTTCCTGGGCAGGTGAGCCTGGCAGCACACGGGGTGCTAGATGACGGTATCCATGTCCAGTGCCCTAAGTGTGCAGGACATTTAAAACTTTATATACATGCCCCACAGTAGTGAGTGTGCAAGAGAGGTCCATTTGTCAGTAGTGAGTGTACTGGTTACCAACAGTGAAGATGCCCCAGTCTTTCAATCAACCATTAGCCTTGCCACATGACTCCAGCCCAAAATATGCATCTTAAGAGAGTATAGAACAGTGACACAGGAACAGCCAAACTGGAGAGCAACCCTTACTGTTTGGCAGAAACGCACCCCTGATGTGTCGAATTGGCTGCTCGTTTCCTTCACTCATGCTTTCTGTGGCTTTTCCCCCCTCAGGTATGCCCTCCTGTGGCACTCTAAGGAGAGGCAGAGCCTAGATGGGCTCAGCAACCTGAGGTACTCACCACAGGTGTCCTACAAGCCTCTGTACATCAACATCACGGTCAACTTGAGCCCCAACATGGCCCCCGTTATGGCCACCCTCTGACCATTCACCTCTGACTCCTGAACCACCCTCTGACCGTTCACCTCTGACTCCCGAGCCACCCTCTGACCGTTCACCTCTGACTCCCGAAGCCACCCTCTAACCGTTCACCTCTGACTCCCGAAGCCACCCTCTGACCGTTCACCTCTGACTCCCGAACCACCCTCTGACCGTTCACCTCTGACTCCTTCAACTCTGACTTCCGACCTGGTTCAGTGTTTTTTCTTCTTACCAGACATCCTCAGCTAACGTGACATGCACTGATCCCCTTTTACACAAAGAGAAAAAAAAAAAACCACTGGATGTTACCTGAAGTCACGGCTCCGTCTCGATCACGAGTACGTCATGAGTGTACTCATCCTTCGCCCTACAGACCTCAGTGTTTGTGAGGACACCTCAGGGATGGCTGCTGGTACCCATGCATTTCTGGACAACCAACTTGGGTGTGCACATTTACACAATTCCTTTCACTGGGAGCGAAAATCAACATTCACGCCTCTGCCCCCTGAGATCTAGATCAAGCCAAACACTTGTAGCCCTGCTGAGGCTCAGCCTTCAGTTGGACTCCCCATCTGCTGTCTGCCTTTCTTTCCCCTACTGCCTCCTGCTCTAATTGTCCCACTTTTGCTCTTTGGAGCCCCTCCAAGCTAGTGCTGTGGGACAGGCTGGAACAAATGAGTTTACAAGCCAGAGTTGTTATTATTATTTTTTGCTCAATGTGCAGCTACTTCTGACCTTGCTGAGATGCACCCATGTTGACTCGCAGCCCTACTCATGCCGAGAAGAGGGGGCAGATATCATGTGACTTTCCGTGTTGTGAATGCCCCCTCCCCATACCACCTGCTCGACCCTCCGTGGATCATCAGATAATAATACACTCTGCAGGCAGAAAGAGTAAGATGCCTCAGTAGGGATACTGAAAGAGAGGCCATCCTGCAGAACCACAGAAGCCCTCCTCTGTCAAACAGCCGTCCTGCGCCTAATAGAGAACTCGCGCCTCAGAGTGCGGTAAACACGAAATGAAAGTTGGCCTAGAGAGATGAGTGTTGAAGACACCCACCACAAGGAGGAACGAGGCTACCATCGGGGGAGCGGGCTATTTGTGGCAATCTCTCTCTTCACAGGATTACATGATGAATGAACATATGCAGCAATGTTAATGCTATTTTATACTTCTGCATCAAGCCTACGCTGTGATCTACGCTGTGGCCTACGCCATTGCAAGCATTTTAACTTGTGTGCTGGTGTATCTCTGTCACTCCGCAATTACACCACTAAAACACTAAGTGGTACATAGTTTCAGATGTTGCATTTATTGTCTATCTCTTTGGGACATATTCAAGTCCTAGTTACATTTGTGCTGCACTAAACTTCCCACAGACAAATTTGGGAAAAAGTCACTTTTTAATGCATTTCACTTCTAAAGTTACTGTCTTTACTTCTTACTTTACTCTTGACAAGTACAATTAAACTTAATGGAGATAAGTGAAATTGGCCCTGTCATCCTAAGTATTTCATAGACCTGTTGCTAAAATGCCTAGGGTGGATTATTAAAGACTAGATATACAGTACTCACAGAAAGTTTTCAGATGATTGCTTGGTTCTGTGAAAATTTTGCAAATTTACTGGTTTCATAACAGAAATCCATTGAAAAGCAACGTTTAACATATCTGTAATGTGCGAGCGGAAGGGAGGCATCAGGGCAAACAAAGGACTTATTAACGGGGTAGAACAGAACTAAAAATAAACAGGATCAAAAGGGCAGCTAGGGAGAAGGCAACAGGGAGATATGACTTCAGTGACAGAACTGCAGAACCGCAGGACTGGGAAGCACTTAAATACAGGACTAACAAGGGAGCACAATGAGAGGCAGCTGGAGTGAATCACAGAAGGGCAGGAACAAGAGGTAGGACTAAGGAGCACCAGTCATGGCTTATTATAGACAACAGGAGGGTCAAGCAGGGCAGGACATGACAATATCTTCCTCACAAACATTATCTGTTTATTAAGTGTCATAATGTTTTGAATCATTCAGTTCTGTTCTTTCCATTTTGCTATTAATTGTCATTGCATTGGCTCCCAAAGGGATACTAAACACAAGTTTTTGCTGTTTTATGTTATTGCAAAGGAGTTACTAATTAAAAGCATCCAATGAGACAATATAGACAATGCCTTTCAATTAACATTTTAGGTCAGAACAGCTCTTTTAGAACTATGATATGGGTTTTAATGTATTACTGCTTGAAATTAATGTTTTATTTAAAACTACTGGTAGTTTCTAATGTGATATATATTTTTTGTGAACAAATGAATAAGGGAATGATTATTATTATAAAAACAACAAATTCGTATTTTTTTTTTACTGGATGAGGCAAGCTTTCTTTCAATTCCCTTTTTCAATGCCTTTCTGTGAGCACTGTACTGTATATAGCGCTTCAGTGGTAGCGAAACAACAATGCTAGCAAGCTGACTAATCACAGATCTCATAGTTTGCGTGTAGTGACATTTCTGAAGAGCTGTACGTCAGGCTACAGTGTAAGTTACAGCATAGGGTCCATGGCTACGCCGTCCATACGGCGTCGATTCGACACAGAAGTATAAATTAGCCTTTATAGGGGTTGGCCTCTTGTTTACATTTTTTTCAATCGTTTTATTTTCAGCTGTATGTTATTTGTATGCCAACAATGTTGGATTGTAAGCAGGAGCTCTCATTTGCAGATGTACTTTGGGGCATGGGGGCACCATTTTGAATGAGAACCCAGCTGTTATAGACCTGCTCTCGGCCTGGCACCCACTCTTGCCACATCGCAGTTGCACGGTGTTGCTTTGCCAGCTTCCCGTGGATCACAGATGCGACGGGCTGCAAGGTGCGGCGCTCTGCCGCGTGCGGCCTTGTGTCGGGTGTGCAGCTCGGCAAGAGGCAGGAGATCAGTGAAAATCTGGGTTGGAGTAAAATGGCTGAGCTCAGACCCCCAGTACTGAGGGCCATGACTGCATTTGGCCAGCGCTGGTGCTTGAGGAGGGAGTTGGGTGTTGACTCACACCTGCCACTCCCTCCTCCATCCGGTATCATTAAACTGAGCACAAGTGTGCATGGGTTTCAGTTTTGTTTTATAAATGACACTTCGGTATTTATATAGAAGTACCTGTATAAATCATGCTATGTGTCTTAAATTTTCCTCTATACTAGACATCAGGAAGGGACTGACTGTCTCCATGCCACGGTCCCCCGAGACATTTTGTTTACCTTTCTCAGAGACCACAGCTCTCCTAATGACTGGTGTCTGTAAGTCTCCCCGAATGAGGACAGTTGTTCATTAAATAAACGGCACTTCAACGATGACTCCCTTGGGTGTTATTCTCCCAGAGCAATATCTCATCCTGACAGAAGATGACCTGCTCTGCTTCTCATCTGCAAATTACCAACTGCGCTACCAGTCAAAAGTAGTTGCACACACTGACATTGTTGATTTGATGTTACTCACTTAATATTTACTATACTGTGAATACATTTGATATTTTTTGCTAACATAAATTCACAGTATGTTCACCATTTGAGCACCTTTATTAGCAAGAAAATACATTGCACAAAAAAATTAAAGGAACACTTTTTCATCAGAGTATAGCATCTAGTCAACTATACTTCTGGGATATTGATTGATCTGGTCAGTTGAATAACAGAGGGGGTGTTAATCAGTTTCAGCTTTATTGATTTTAATGAAATTAACAGGCGCACTAGAGGGGCAATGATGACACGACCCCCAAAGCAGGAATCGTTTAGCAGGTGGAGGCCACTGGCATTTTTTCATTAGTTTTATATTTGGCTATGGTCAGTGTCACTACTGGTAGCATGAGGCGATACCTGGACCCTACAGAGGTTGAACGGGTAGTCCAACTCCTCCAGGATGACGCATCAATACGTGCCATTGTCAGAAGGTTTGCTGTGTCTCCCAGCACAGTCCCAAGGGCATGGAGGAGATTCCGGGAGACAGTCAGTTACTCTAGGAGAGCTGGAAAGGGCCGTAGAATGTCCTTAACCCAGCAGGCCACTTATGTGAATGTCTCTGACCAAACAATCAGGAACAGACTTCATGAAGGTGGTCTGAGGGCCCGACGTCCTCTAGTGGGCCCTGTGCTCATTGCCTGGCACTGTGAAGCTTGATTAGCTTTTACCATAGAATACCAGAATCGGCAGGTCTGCCACTGATGCCTGTGTTTTTCACAGATGAGAGCAGGTTCACCCTGAACACATGTGATAGACGTGAAAGGGTCTGGAGAAGTCGTGGGGAAAGTTGCCTGGCCTCATGTGGTGAGAGTATGCAGGCAGTTCCAGGAGGATGAAGGAACTGATGCCATTGACTGGCCCCCATGCTCACCTGACCGAAGTCCAATAGAACATTTCTGGGACATTATGTTTTGGTTCATCCAATGCCACCAGGTCATACATCAGATTGTCCAGGAGTTCGGTCATGTCACATTATTTTTTCACTTTGATTTTCAAGGTGCCATTGAATTCAGTCCTCTGTAGGTTAATAATTTTCATGACCATCAAACAATGTGACATAATGTGACAACACATTATCCAGTCCATATCAGTATAGATATCCAGCATGATTTTCCCCATTGAGATCTGATGTGTTTTTAAAGTGTTTCTTTAATTTTTTTGAGAAGTGTATATCTTTCATTCATCAAAGTAACCTCATCTAGCAGTTAAAACAGCAGAGAAAATTGGAGGTATTCATTCTAGATTATAGTTGTTCAATCAACTTTACAATTCTTAGCAAGAATAAGATAAGATAAGATAAGATAATCCTTTATTAGTCCCACAAGTGGGAAATTGCATCATCACAGCAGAAGGTGGACAGTCCAAGATACAAAGTACAAGAAAGTACAAGATTAAAAATTAAAAATAGAATAAAAACTGTACCAACAGTACAGTATAAAATCTACACTATACAATCTGGAAATATAAATATGGATGAGTATTGAAAAATATAAATAGAAACATTGAAATATAGAAATATAAATAGAAATATTGCACATAGAAACCACCATGATGTATTGGATGTGTGTGTTTGTTAGTCTATGTGTGTGTGGTCAGCTGCAAGGACTTTGTTATAAAGTCTGACAGCGGATGGAAGGAAAGACCTTCTGAATCTCTCCTTCTCACATCGTGGATGCAGAAGCCTCTGCCACTAAAGGAGCTGCTCAGTGCTGCCAGAGTCTCCTGCATGGGGTAGGAGATGTTATCTAACAGGGATGATAGCTAAGCCACCATCCTCCTGTCACTCACAACCTCCACCGGGTCCAGGGGGCCTCCTAGAACGGAGCTGGCCCTCCGGATCAGCCTGTTCAGTCTCTTTCTGTCTCCAGCAGAGATGCTGCTGCCCCAGCAGGCCACACCGTAAAAGATGGCTGATGCCACTACAGAGTCAAAAAAGGTCCTCAGGAGCGACCCCTGCACCCCAAAAGACCTAAGACTCCGCAGCAGGTACAGTCTGCTCTGCCCCTATTTGTAGTGAGCATGTGTTATGAGTCCAGTCCAGTTTGTTGTTCAGATGAACACCAAGGTACCTGTAGCATGTACCTGTAGAATAAAAAATCAGCTTATGAAATAAATGGAAAAGTGGTATAAACCTGCTTTGTGCAAAAAATTTTGACTGGTACTGTAACTGCCAACTCCCACAACATGACAGACTGTATAACGCCTTCTGGGGGTTTTCTGGTGTCTAGGTAAAGGCAGCGGTCTAGAACCTAGAACCGTATGGAAGTTACTCATTCACATTTATCTGCCAATGTGTTTTGGAACCACCAGCAACCCACTGGGACCAGGGCATTCAGAGGACTTCTTGTGTACTGCATGCTTGTGAGAGTTTTCATTCATAGTGCACTCAAGACCGTTGGGTTCAGCAGGTTCGAAATGCTGGTCCCCGATTTCACTTAATGCCGTTTATTGGCGATGCACACATTGCAGCTGAAGTGGGTCACGTTTAAGTTTTCCAGGTTCTGTTTGTAGACTCTTCAGAGTAGAACCCTAAAGCCTCTATCATTCCTGAGAAGAAAGTCAAACATTCATATTCATTCCCTTTGATTCACAACCAGCCCCTGAAAACGGCTGCAAAAACTCTTCTTATGAGTTTATAGAATACACCATGTGCAATAATAACTTAGTAGCTGTTAGTTCTGTTAGTTAGTAACTGTTTAGATCTGTATCAGATGGCAGTAGTGAGGAAACCTGACTTGTGACTGGAACTTCCCTTGTTCAGCACATTCAGGGACCTGCTGGTATGTAAATCCAATCACATTTTAAATCATGAGACCAATCAATTCAGGCATCTGTGAGACAGTTTTTTGATCTATGCAGAACATTTAAATGAAAGCATGTGATCTGAGACAGAGCACAAGAGAAGGATTGGAGTCATTAAGGGAGCTCAGTACTTACAACCCACCAACACTGCATGGTGCCATTACAAATTCCTTAAGAAACTCCTTTAGTCACGCTATTGAGGACAGGGGAAGTGTGTAATGTTCATTTGGTTTATTTGGCAACGTGTAAGGCGGTAATCAACTGTTTGATTCCGATTCTCCTTCTAGGTTTGTCCAATTGTTAATCTGGCAAGGTACAGTACAGCAGTGATAGGCTGACTGGCTAAGACACACGTCCCTCTCCCTGTTGCTACCTCAGGAGGCTCTTTCCCGCCAGAGCAGAGGAACAGGTGCCTCCCTTTTTACCTACTTTTGCTTCCTCACCGACTACCAACCCCACTGACCTAATTTAAGTACCACATCACTCCATTTTTTACCTTTTGAAAACAACTCTCATGCTAGTCGCTCCAGCTAAATGTTGGTTCAGCGTACTTAAAATCTGTCAAATGCAAGGTTGGCTTCTCCCCCAACTTCAACATTGACTCACGCCCTGGTCCTTCATGTCTCTACTGTGAAATGACTTGTATGTATTGACATGTTTTGTCTGCGTACACCCTGTACCAGACTGGCAACCCACATGTTGCAGGGCAATTTAAACCGCAGCAGGTTTTCACAGCGCATTTCTGGCTCCTGCGTCACCTGGCATAACTTTCATATTGCGTTTCGCTCGTGTATGTATTATAAGAACAGTGCTGACCCGGCCCTTCCCGCTTAACAGTGCCTGGATGTCCTGACACACTTCACTCTCCCAGAGCCAGATAAGTGGGAGTTGCCATTTGGCAAACACTGAACTCAGGTCCAATAATAAACGAAGACAGGAAACGGGCCTGTTGCTCCGGTACTGGGTCATGGTTACCCCACAGCACCCATGCACAGCTCGAGGCTAACGACCAGCATTTTCCGGCCCACAGTCGCAATGGCGGGTGACAGAGCCCATAGTCCTGCTGCACAGCCACTGCTCATGTGACAGGATGAATGACTAATATAGAGCCAATGTCAGTCCCAGACGTTCAGCTTTCAGACCAGCACTTTGCACATGGGTCTGCACTAAGCAGTGAGTCAAACATTAGGCAAGTGCTGCCATCTGGTGTTCAGGAAAGGTGCGTACAGTCTTAACACAACCGAGTTCAGGGGGGTTGACGAATGAAAAAAGTGAAAGGCCGTCGACATATTGACCCGAAACACCCAACCGAGAATACAAAAGACCCTGGGTGAGGCGGCGGTGGTGGATGGGCAAAGACGTCAGGACAACAAACGGAAACTTACAGGCTTGATCAACATCATTTATTTCCAATGATCATGAAGGAAGTGGAGTCTATGGTCAAGCTACTGCCACATCCCCTTAAAATGTACAGAGGGGGCCAATGTAAAGCCAACAGCAGCAGGCAGACAACAGTCATCTGTCCAAACATCTATCCAAGAGCAGGAGGTCTTTATCGCCTACAAGTACGACATAAGTACAGCAAGACGGGAGTGAGCACTACCCTTATCTGTGACCAAGAAGAGAGTTAAAAACGAGCTTGTATTTACACATGCAAGACTAAATCCTTACAAGAACCTTTTTAATTTGTATGAACTTGAAGACCTTGCCTAGCTATCCCAAAATGACAAGCATTTTATGTAACACAAAGCTGTACTTCATGTAATAAGGAACACAATGCCAAACATATCAGGGAGAGAGAAACTGTTGAGGAAATACAAAAAAAAATATATATAAAAATTCTATGTCCATAACCCACAGAGGACATGAAGATTGGGTCAGAATATTGAGGGAGGCAAAATGATGTGTCCAGGCCTGAAGACTTTTGCCGACTTGAGAGCCGTCATTTCACACAGCATTCTGTCTGGAATAACACACACTGGGTATGTCCACAGTCTATAGACAGTCAGGACAGGTTATTCTCAGTAAACATCAGGGCTGGGGACCAATTTGAGTGGCAAGCGATCAGACGGGGTGTTTCTTCTGGAGAGAGATGGATGAGTCCTGACTGACATACACGGGGTGGAGGTTGGAGTCCGAAATCTCAGAAGGTGTTCTTGATCTTGGCGGCCACCAGCGCCAAGATCTCGCCGATCTTCTTCTGCCAGTTGAGGATGTGCTTGGACTCTGCGCACCACAGCTCGCCGTGCCGGGGCTCCGCGTTCTCACAGCGCTTACGCACTTCTTCCTGCTGCTCCTACATGTGACAGGAAGGGGCCTCAGCACTCAGCCAGCTTAAAGCAGAGAGGAGACACACTATGGTGACCCGTGAGCTCACCTCCGTCCCATGCTGCAGCTCGAACTTGTAGAACAGGGCCCAGGCATCACCCAAGTCGGGCTCGATCTTCACCGTACGCTGGAACCACTCCCGGGCTTTGGTGATCTTCCGCTCGCTCCAGAACAATCTGAGGTGTGGCGACACGAGGAAAGGGGAGGTACCATAGATTTCAGGGGGAGGATATTAAGACAGGAACAGTGTGAAGGACCTGCTGTACCTTTATGAAGGAACTTAACGAGCAATAAACATCTTCGGCGATCTCTTAGAAAGGGTTTGACAAAATAAAGCCCTCTAAGTAAGATGATTTGCAGGGCATCGTGAGTGTAGGTCGAGTTGTAGCGGTGGGACGTACTTGGCCACAGCTAGCAGGACGTGGGGGTCGTGCTCGCACTTCTTCAGCGCGTCCACGCTCTTGGTCTTCCTCTGGGGCCGAGCCTCCAGAAAGACGGCCTCTGCCCAGAGGATGCCTGCCGGGGGAAGCACGGTTAGCGCACGCCAGGGCCACTCTGCTCGACACGTCTGCCACTTCTGCGGTCTCACAGCACAAAAGCGACGACAGAAAACACGCTCACATTCACCATAAAGTGTTCACTATTACTACATTTATTAAAGCCTAATAAACGACTGGCCCCAACACTGAGGATGAGTAGAACAGGACTTCAGGGCGCACACGGGTACAGACAGCAGACGGTGAGAGGTTCAGGTCAGCGCGGGTCTCACCTGAGCTGGGGCACTCCTGGAGGGCCTTGGCCATCAATGTGTTGGCGATGTTCTTCAGCCCAGCGCGGTACTCCAGCCGGACAGACTCAAGCCTGGAGCAGAGGAGGCGTCAGATATACACACAAGCGGCACAGCGAACCCCCCCCACCCGTCCCATCCCCAGGGCCTGTGTCACACCTCCGACACTGACATACAGCACACTGAACACGGCACGGTGCGCACAGGCCTTTGACGACGGCCCGATTAAACGTGTGCAGGCCCCTCCTCACCACAGGTCTGGGTTCTGGGGGTTCTTCAGACGGGACTTCTCCAGGATGGCACGGGCCCTGGTCAGCTGGCCCGCCTTCTCCTCCAGCCGCGAGAGCAGCAGCCACAGGGGCATGGAGTGGGGGCACTTCTTCAGCTGTCACGGGGATGAGGTGGTGGAGTGTTATATGCGGCCAATCATATCACAGCCTCAGGGCTGAAATGCCACGGTCTAACAGGGATGCCTGCAAAGAACCTTTTTTGATATGAAATGGTCTGAATCACAGCAAGGAGACTCTTTCTAGAAACTCCCTGTATCCTGACAATAACACGGAGAGAGCACAGCCTGCAGCAGGCTGCCCCAAGGCTCCCGTAGTACCAGCAGGACCCAGAGGCACTCACGCCCTGGTTGTAGGCCTCCCGCGCCTTGTCCATGTTGCCTGACTGCTCCTCGATCTGGCCCCGCATCATCCACAGCTTGGGGAAGTCCTCATAGTGCTTCAGGGCCTCGGTGCAGAGCTCCTGGGCCGCCTCGATGTTGCCCAGCACCCACTCCAGCTTCACGGACTTCATGAAGACCTGCAGGAGGACGTGAGAACACGGCAGATTGGCCAACAATGTGGTCTAGCAGGCCAAGCCGACCCGCCCATACTCTCCAAGTGCTTCCTGATGGCCACGCCCATGGCCCCTCCCTGCATACCCTGGCGGTGGGAGCGCTGCTGCGGGCCTTGGCCAGCAAACGGCGGGCGCGCTCATACTCGTTGTTCTCCGACTCCAGCTTCACGGCCGCCAGCCAGATTTCCTCGCTGTTGGGGTTTGCCTGAGGCGGTGAGGGAACATCGTTAAGGAGCCGCCCATAACAGGCAGTCATACACGCCAGACCCATGCCTGCAAATGCAATGCCCCACCTGGAAGGCCAGTGCCAGGATGCTGCGGGCAGCGGGCACGTCACCCGCCAGCCACTTGGACTTGGCTCCCATCAACCACAGCACCTCGGCCTTGGGGCAGTGGGCCACCGCTCTCTGCAGCAGGGCCTCCAGGGACTCACTGTGGGGCCAAGAAAAGAGGAGAAGAATGAGCGGGGAAGCAGCAATCTCAAGGGAATGACGAGGTTCACTGTGGAGCCTGTGGGGACTTACCGTGTGCCATGGTTCTTCTCAAAGTACGCGGCTCTCAACCACACGCTCTTCTTGCTGGGGAACTGCTGCAAGGCGTGGGCATAAATGGCCCTGGCACACTCCAGCGCGCCGTGAGCTACGCACTGCAAAGAGGCACACATGGAACGTCAGCGCCTGGCCTACGCACCGACAACATGGCAAGGGAGCGGAGCCTGAGGCGGCAACCCAACGCCAAATCTCTGATCAGTGTCAGTAAGCAGCTTGCACCAGTAAGTCAGCCAGGGAGGTATTTCCCTCACTGCAGCGCCAGCAGTGATAGCCCTCCCTGCCAAACCGGGGCCTTACACTCTCTGCATCCTCCATCCACGTGTGCTTGCAGTCTTCCTCCTCGATCCCGATGCCGATGACTGCCCGGATCACCGCCTGGCAGGTGGCCACGCTGCCAGCTTTGTCACACTCCTCGGCATCCTGGGGGGATGGAGGCAGTAAGCGAGCTGCACCAGGAGGGGACGCTGTGGTGCACAGGGAGAAACTAGTAGGTCTGACAGACCCATATAAGAGAGAAGCGTAAATAGGGCTGGGAAAGGTGATGGGGTCGGGGATAAGATGGAGGGAACTAGACAGAGGGGGCGTGGCCACACCTGAATCCACTGCTCGCGGTTGATCTCGACACCGTTGGCGCGCAGTGAGGTGATGGCTCTGTCGATGATCTTCTCCACCATCTGCGTGTTCCCGTTGGCCTCCTCCAGCTTGGCGGCCGTGATCCAGATGTGCCGGTCCGTGGGGATGTTCTCACGGGCCTTGTTCAGTACTCGACGGGCGTTCTCGTACGTCTCCAGCCGGGCCAGGGCCAGCCACAGCTGTTGGCAGGAGACACGGCCACGACCCGGTCAGGCTGTCCTACCTTTCGTGCAAACCCTGATGGCCGCTCACAGACGGCAGCAGCTGTTAGCAGCCTGAGTGCGGCTCCGTGTTCCACCGCAGGTGCGAGAGTGCCGGAGTGAAACAGGGCACGCCTTCTCACCTCCACGCTGGTAGGGCAACACTCCACGGCCCTGCTCAGCATAATCCTGGCGTCCTCCGGTTCCTCCAGCTCCACAGCAGTCTTCCATAGACGCACGGACTTTGACACGTTCTCCAGAGCTGCACGCACAGTGACACTCTAGTATGCGAATCATTTCTATAATGGACGTTTGCCCATTTCTCAGACCAGACAAATGCTACCGTGTACCTTTTCTGAGCACGCGCTTCTTAGCGCGGACATCCGTCTCCAGCTCGGCGGCGCGGATGTAGATGCGCACTGACTGCGGGAGGTGACGCACCGCCTGGGCCACCACCACTTTGGCTGTGTCCCCTGGCTGCAGCCTAGCGGCCTCTAGCCAC
This sequence comes from Mormyrus lacerda, assembly GCA_015163995.2. NCBI lineage: Eukaryota > Metazoa > Chordata > Actinopteri > Osteoglossiformes > Mormyridae > Mormyrus > Mormyrus lacerda. The sequence goes on from JAABNX020000143.1 coordinate 9,513,779, forward strand.
ACGTCCTCACTCTGTAACACGAGCACAGCAGTTTGCACGTTAGCATGACGTTCATGAAAGGAGAATGCGAGCGCGTTAGCAAGCCGGTATCACCGCCCTCATTCGACAGGAGAATGCTAGCAGGCTAGCCATTACCTTGTATAGTCCTGTAACAGTATGCTAGCAGCTTTCCATGGCTAAAAGCTTGCATTTGACTGACGAACTTCATCGGGAGACTACAGGGACGCTCACCTTAGGACACATCTCTGTGCCCTTCATGATGAGGTTCCTAGCCACCTGCAGCTTGCCTGTCACCTCCTCCAAGCGAGCTGAGGCGATCCAGGCGGGGGGGTGGTGAGGGTTCGTCTCCCTCACGGACTTCAGCAAAAGGCGCGCCTTCTTGATGTCACTGAACACACACGGCATTCACCACATTTTAGTTTTACTGCAGTTCTAAATGCAGAGTAGCACAGCACAGCACAGCACAGCAGTCGCGGGGTAAGAGACTCTGTGACGGCCACCCATCCCAAGGTCCAGCGGGTCACGCACAAAAACCATCGGGCCTCACACCTGATGTCGCCGCCATAAGTAGGAATCATGGAGTTGAGGTCAGTCAGGTATCCCTTGGGGTCCACCACCGTCTGCCCGCTCACGGAATCAGACACCTGACCAGCAGAGAGACGTGGAGCTTTGCATCAGAAGGTTACTTGCAAACGCGCGAGAAACACTGTCATTATTAGTGCTTGGCAATATGGTGGTAATTTAAAGTGACCGGTCGCAGTGGTATCCACGATCAGCGTTTCAGAGTTATCGCCAGAATCGCAATGCGGCAGAACTTAGAACTGTTACTATATCGACAGAACAATCCGGCAAGTGCCCAGGGTCATGTGACGTATTTGGAGGGAGCAACAAACAGGCCGATGTGAATCAATTTTACACTAGAAAGTTTCTTGAGCTAAAAAAAATAAACAAATAAAAATTATATAGAACTGGACTGTTAAAAATATTGCACTTGGTTCACAGACAGGTTGGCTACGCTGTCAAATTAGCAGTGCGCAGTATGGAACCAAATCTTCCCCATAAGCCAAAAAAATGTTCTGCTTCAACTGGAAATGGCTTGATTAGCTAAATCCGATGTGGACCGATCTACTGCAAAAATAACATTCGTACAACTTGTGGCAACATAACCAACTGTATGTATGTATACTTTATTTGCATTTGTTGTAAACTGAGTGCAGTTATTGACCACAGTGATAAATGTTCATTTGTACTCTACACTTTTAAAAATTCAGTATAAAAAAAAGCACTTTTGCTTTACTGAATTAATTTCTTTTATATGTACAGTATTTTACATACCGTAAAAATTAAGTTTATTATTCTAACACTACATGGTTAATTAACATCACTTCATACATTACAAACTGGTTAGTTTATAAACAAGCATTAAAAAAAAACAGGTAATCTACAGGTACATCTCAAAAAATTAAGAATATTTTGAAAGTTCAATATTTGTTGACATTCCTTTCAGAAAATGAAATTCATATATTATATAGATGCATTACACACAGAGTGAAATATGTCAAGCCTTTATTTCTTGGCATTTCGATGATAATGGCTTACAGATAATAAAACCCAAAATTCAGTGTCTAAATAATTCTAAATTCTACATGATTCTAAAATGCTGTAATCTGACATTTTGGCCATATATAGCATATATAGCTCCTAGTTATTACTACAGCATAAAGTTCCAAGCAGAGGAGGCTAGAATAACTGCTAAGATACTGACCATTTTCTAAGCTACTAAAACAGAGAGTTTGCCTCTACTCCATCCAGGGGTTCACATGTAATATGTCCATAATTGGGAACTATGGTTGTCAAATTGAAAATAAAATACCAGCTTTCCTTTGCAGTTACCAAAAACAAAGAGGAAGGACAGATCAGAGACACCCGTACCTGGCTCAGCCGCATGTCCATCAGGGTGTTCCTGGCCTGTCCGATCTTCCTCATGTCCAGGTCCCCAGTACCGGGGGTCATGAGGCCCGGCGTCATGCCCCCAGGGTAAGGCGTGTTCAGACCACCTGGGAAGGGTGTGTTCAGTCCGCCGAATTGCTGAGAGGAAAAGAAACGCTAAGATTCATAGCACCAGCCAGATACACCATAAGACAGTAAGTCGCGTATGCGACAACTGACCCCTTGCCGGGGGTCCACTGATGTGTGGTTATCGCCCGTCTGCAGGTGCTTGGAGAAGAAGCTGTCAGGCACTGGAGTGAGTTTCTCGTAGCGTGGGTTCCTCTGCCGCTTGTTGCGGGCATCGCCGACCTCTGGGATACTAAGCCACTCCTCTTCTGAGACCTCAGCCAGTTTCCTCTGCAAAGGGAAGAGGGGGCAATCCAATCACAGCTGAAGGAACTAGCACTATGGCCCCATCCTATTGGTGGACAACAGCAAAGATGTGGAACACTATTGGCTGCGTAATACTTTAAGGGAAACATGTGCCCCGCTAGTTAAATATGGCCTAGGCAAGGAGAGCTGCCGTATTAACCCTCAACAACATGCTGGGTAACAAAAGACCTATCAGAGCATCTGCAGCAATAAGCTAAACAGGCCATTTACCTTAAGACACCAATCATGTTGTAAGCAAATTAAACCAGAAGAACAATTACACCCAAATATCCCAACTGACCATCAGCCCTCACCTTGAGATCGGAAAACTGCTGCTGAATTTTGGGGCGCTCCATACGGTACTTCTCAATCTCCTCCTTTTCCCGCTGTTCCCTGGGGTTAAGAATAATAGCAGCCATTGGGGATGTGAGGCCACCATCACGGACGGAGACAGCTGACGCTTAACGATTTGTACCTCCGCTCTTTGCGACGCTCGTCCATTCTCTTGTCCAGGGCCGCATAGATGGCATCAGCTTCTTCATCATCTTTCTCGTACGGGCCGCTGGAGAACAGGCTGCCTGCGTAGCCATTGAACTGTAGGCAGGATCCAGAAGCATGGATGAGTTTTTCCTTATTGTTCCAGGATACTGTCCTCGCGGATAATAGCGATGTTACCTTCTCCCCTGCACTTTTACTCACGGCGTAGGGCACAATTTCAACATTTCTTAGAATTCTTAGAATTTTGAAGATTATGGCTTACAGATAATAAAATGCCAAAATCTCACCGTCCTCAGAAAATTAGAACATGTTTAACAGCACAGTACCTCATCATAATTGGTATCGTTGAGATCTTCGTCGTCATCGTCAGCCTGGTTCTTTTTCATCTGGTCCCCGACCGTCCTCTTCCCCGGTGGCGCATGTCGATCATCCACTGGGTCGTTGGCATCACGAGCGGGACCGATATCGGACCGAGTTGTGAAACCGGTGGCCCTGGAAATAGCAGCAGTTTATTATTTTACTTAGACTCTTTCCTGGTATTACGAATAAAACAATAATTAGTAAAGACACATATCTTAAATCTCAAGAAATTCTTCACATTTTGTGACAAAATGAGTAACCTTTTACAATTACAAAACAAAAACTACATCAAATATATGCAGACCACTGCACAAATAATGCACAAGAGATTTGAATGATAAATACTAACCAACACTAGTTTATATACTAACACCGATCCCAAACTACATGTGCTGCTACCGCAGTACTTGTTACCCGAACTTGTGCAGCGGCCTACAAAAGCAAGTTTTAAAACCAAAGATACGCATCATTTTTGATGCATATATATATAAAAATAACTTCTTCATGCATGTAAGTGTTGGTGCAGCACAGAAGATCCCTTACCCTCTGCCGAGCCCGGGCACATAGCCCAGTGGCGCAGGCATGCCCAGAAACGGCTTTTTCTTCTTATTCAGGCCACCGGTTAGGGACACGGCGCCCCCGGAGCCGGACATGCTGTTCATGGCGCCCCCGCTTCCACCACCGGAGCTGTTGCTGCCCGAGCCTGTGCCGGATCCGGACTTCGCGGCATTTTTGGAGCCTTGCTTTCCCGAAGAACTCGCCATCGTTACTCCAACAACTGCAGAGTTCACTTCCGGAAATAACAACAAGGGTATTTCCCGTTCAAAGGTGATCAAGAATAGCTGTGAGATTTTGTAGCAGCGCCGCCACGCCCCTGGAGGCCGCATAAACATTTAACGGTTTAGGATACGTATGTACCGTTTGTCTAGATTCTACAGGAGTAGGCAACCTCGATCTTGGAGTGCCGGTGTTCTGACAAAACGTCCTACTTTATCAAAGCATCCTACCGTAGTGCTAATCGATAGCCCTAACCCTAACTCTTACCCTAAGCCCCCAAAAACCCCTAAAACCTTAACCCTAATCCTAAAACTGTGGAGCTGCACATGCGCAGAAAGACTCGATAGCACGTACTGTATGGATAGGTAGGATGTTTTGTCAGAACACTGGTATCCAGCAGGTTTTCTATCCTACCTGATCTTTGATGAACCACACTTGATCTCAGGCAGATAGTAACTCATCAGGTGGGATAGAAAACCTGTTCCATACCAGCACTGGTGTGTTTGTATTTTTGTGCACCATAGGAAGCCCAAGAGAAGCAGTATTTCAATGCACTGTGTACTTGTACATGAATGTGGGTAGGAAAGGTACTGCCATATATTAGTTTTATCTGTATAATCAAATGGATATAAATGAAGCCTTATTAGGTCAAACATGAAAACCTGCAGGAAACCAGCCAAGCTTGTCCATTTCTTAATTATTTTTGCTACACCAAGATGGTGACACACAACCTTAAACCAAATGATTTTATTAAGACATAATAAACTGCTTGTAAGGCCTAATTGTACCAATGAAAAATTATCAGGTTATTTATTTTTCCCCTTGACGTGAATAAAACACTGTTTCTTCAAATCAATCAGAGATTACCAGTTCACAGCTGTTGAACATTCAACTAAAGTAGACCTACTCATACTTATAAATAAGATTAATTATTAATAATTAATGTTAATAATTCTGTGTCTGTGCATTTGTTAAAGTTTCACAAATTATGAAATAATCGAAACATATGCTATTAACTGATATTTATAAATGGAAGCTTTTTTGTTTAATTTCATTACAAATTATTGCAAGAACATAATCAAATTGTTGTGTAACTCAATTAAAAGTGCATGATGAATTAAATTAATATCTAAGTCCTCACGAGTTTCTTAAAAGCCCAGCTGACCTGTGTCCCACTATGTACTAAGGCTGAGCAGCAACAACAACAACAACAAATTTATTTTTGTATATCACAACATTACATGCCATACATGAGCAGACGGGTACTGAATTCAAGTCAGCAGTCCAGTTCATGGTGTGTGTGTGTGTGTGTGTGTGTGTGTGTGTGTGTGTGTGAGTGTAGCCTATTTGTATCTACGGGTGTCTTCAGAAATTTTGGAAGCATTTCATGTTGAGCCCCCAACCCAGACCATTGTAATTGTATTCCTATTTTTGTCGGGCCCCTGGAATTGTCCTTAACTACACTTTTTTTTTTGTCGGATCTTGGGTTAGGGAATGAGCAGGATCTTCACTTTACACAGCCATGTACCTGATGTGCAGCTTATATTTGTTTGCGTAACTTTTCCTTGTTAAGGTTTTTGCTGAAAGGCACCTCCTCTAGCTCTCTGTTGACCGTTGTTTCTTCTATTATTCTACAGACCGTCTGAAATGCCCCCGACAGGGGTAATTACAGCCTTGCCGGGCTGGGGAGGTGTGTATGGGGTTTTTGAGCTAGCGGGACACACTCCCCCACATAGAGGTGCAGCTGTGCAGGTCTCACCCAGACAGGACACCCAGTAATTATTACCGTGGGGGTCCTGAGAAGTGTGGTGGCCGGTGGCTGAAGTGACGCCTCCTAAGAGCAGAAACTATGATTTGGAGTCATGCTGTAAATTGCTATTAATCTGAAGGGCTCCTGTTGACATTTTGTTGCCTCAGGTTGTGCCCTGCTGTTGTACAGAAAAAAAGATCAGTAATTTCAGGTGTGTTTCTTTAAACAAGCGACACGTGCCGTGTGGCGAGGTTATGGTGTAAATATGAGCAGCAGTAGCATGGAGTAAATATTGGGTTTACATACATGGGAGGAGTTTATAAAATGGGGGGTGGGACTCAGAGACTCCAGTAACATGGACCACCGCACCATGGCCATGGAGGGGAAGAAAGCACTTTTTAAATGTGCTAGTGATGCCAATGTTTATGGTAATGAAAAAGCCCAGTGATTTAGGGGTCGGGATATTCATGCTTTAGACGCAATAAAAACGTGTGTGTGTGTGTTTGTTTGTGTGTGTGTATCTCCAGCATCTACCACAGTAGCACTTCATAGCGGTGAGTGATTTGTTTTAATGTTTTGCTCTCTTAAGCCATTTTATCTATGTAGGACGATAAAAAACACATCTGTTGAATTTGCATGGGAAAGCTGAGTGCCTCGACTTGGCAAAACGAAAGTTAACTGCAAAGATTGAGTGCGACATCTTTCTCACAGTTGAAAATCACAGTATAAATTGCTCTGAACGGGGAAAGACTTAAATCCTGTGTGTTAGATCCATCATGTCAGGCTGTTTTCACTCAATTGACTTCCTCGTAGCTGTTATTGACTTCACTGCTGTCACAACAGCTAAAATACTGTAATTTAGTTGACCAGGTGGCTCGCTCTGCTCTCCATTATACTGTACGAACCATGCAGTGTATAGCATGCAGTGTATAGCATGCAGTGGATCCCCGGAGTAGCAGTTCTGACAGAGAAAGTCCAAGGTGCTGGTTGTTCAGGATGAAACGCTGTGGGAAAAATGCACCTTATAACAAAATAACTTAATTATATGCTAATTTTCATTATTAACATTATGGCTCAGTGACTAACGTAAGACTATTGTTTCGTGCGCCCAGGGTGGTGGGGTCGATTCCAGGGCTTTTGGGGGGGGGGAATGGCTTAGAGGTGCATTTTGCAATAAGAATAATGGATGGATTGATATTCTCATGATTATTTAGCCAGAGATCCAGAGAATTATATGCAAATAATCAAAGTTTTTGTTCTGCTTTAACTTGAATTGTCCCACTTAAGTGTCCTTCAGCTGCTGGATCTCACTTTGGGGCTTGAACCTGCACCCCTCCTACCTTCACCGCCAAAACACCACTAGGGGGCAGGTGTTAACTCACACGTCGTATTCCATGCTTCATGTGTGTGAGCTGTGATATGAACGCAGGCAGAATTGGGGGCTGCCGTCTTCCCACTGCCCTGCTTGCCTGCTGCTGTCGTCTTCCTGTCGGTGTGGAGATGAGAGCCGCAGCTGGGCGGCTACTCTAGCCTCCTCCCGCAGTCTCCGTGTTCGTCGTCATCTGTGCACGCAGCCGTCTCTGCTCAGGACAGCCGGAGCGTCACCCTGCTGGGCGAGTGGTGCCCGATTCAGGGAGCCGGGAAGCCCTGCCATGTTACAGCTTCCACGCTCTGTTGATGTGCTCTGCCGGTGCTGTCATGCCGTGCCTGCAAATGCAGATGGCTGCTGTCCACAGAGCGGGTACTCAGCAAGGCTGAGGCACACGGCAGCGGGCCTTGGGGACCGGCCATAATGACAATAATAATAATAATAATAATAATAATAATAATAGACTAGATAAAACTATATCAATAATAAAACTAGATTTAAATATACTGGGGTCCAAGCTCCAAGCGGTTTGGCCCAGAAGGTTGGGATGTCACAAATCTGGGAACGAAAACGGCCAAGACAGTTTAACTTAATGACGATTTGTGATGAGTGTGCATGAATGCAGTATATCAGCTATTGCTGCTTGGACCTCTAATTAATAATAATAATCAGAATCAGAAAAAACTTTATTGATCCCATAGGGAAATTGTTATGTTACAACTGCACAGACAGACACCATTAGACATGATGAACACTAAGTAGCAAGAAGGAAAAGTTCAAGGTTCAAGGTTGCTTTATTGTCATTTCAACAATATACATGGTACAGTACACAGTGAAATGAAATAACGTTCCCCAGGACCATGGTAGTAATATGACAAAGAAGTTAAAGAGAATGAAATTAAATCTAAAATATAAAAAACAGAATAGGTATCAAATAAACGACAATATAATAGAAGTAGCAATAGTAGAAAAGATATATGTTCTGTTTTAAGTAAAATACTATATATTGTTGTCTAACTAGATCCTTATAAAGGATAAGGGGTAAATTAGTTAAAAATAAATAAATTATTTTAAGAAATAATAATAGAATAATTGAAAATAAAATCTAATAATCTAAATAATAATAAGAATAATAATGTATTTTTATGTGATTCTCTTTATTAAGATTCAGATTCATCAGTTATTCAGTGGTTACATCAGGGGTCACCAGCATGGTGCCCGCGGGCACCAGGATGCCCCCAAGGACCACACGAGTCACCCGTGGACCTGTTCTAAAAATAGCACAACTCACCAGTGAGCAGCGTGTAAAATTAAATTTTATCCCGTTGCTATTATTCTTTAATCACATTTGCATTAATATAGATTTGAAAATGACAATATCTAAAAAAGCATTTAAAACTTGTTTACTATACATGAAATTTAGATAAGTTTAGGAGGCCGTTTCAAACTGGTAGCCCTTCGTATGGCTCAGTACCTGTGAAGTAGCTCTCAGTTTTTAGAAAGGTTGGTGACCCCGGGGTTACATGGGTTACATGGTTCACATGAACTTCCCGTCTCATCCCTGCTGGTCCCCAGGGCCCTGTGAGGCCCCCGGAGACATGGAGGTGAATCACAGCCGGGCCCCTGCTTGTGGCCCCCAGTGAACACAGGTGCACCATGTACAGCTAACTGACGTGTGCCTCTCTGCTGGGTTTTATGCAAATTTAAACCAACCTGGTTTTGATGCCCAAGCACGTTGCACAGTGATATATGCTAACGAGGCTGTTTGCTCTTTCTGTGCTGTCCACCCTGACACACCCCCGGCCTCTCACATCGGGGGCCAGTTTCCGTTCCTCGAGGTGAGTGATAATACTAACACTCACACAAACCATAGCATTAACCAATAACACTAACCATAGCATTAACCGATAACACTAACCATAGCATTAACCGATAACACTCACCATAGCACTTACTCATACAAGATCAGATGTGCCTCTGGGATTCTCTTGAAATTTTCAACAGCATCCGTAATCCCAGTCAGTGATACCAGTCCAGAAAGAACATGTCACTCCTTCTTGTGAGTACATACTGCTCAATACTGTATTTGCTCTTTACCTGCTGCTTTACCAGTTTTCTCAAGTGTGAAGAGGGACACAGATCTGAAGGATCATTTTCCTGAATGACAGACACACAAAAGCTCAAGCCTGTGGAAAAACCAGGAAGGCTTTCTGCCAGTGACTTGAACAGTGACTTGTTCTGTTGCTGAACCAACGGGCCTGTTTTCATGCTGCTTTCTTGTAGATGGGGTTCAGAGGTCAGAGGTCAAAGGTCCTCTATCTTACATAACTGCTGCTTCAGTCACCGCAATATGCGGTTTTATTTAGAGCAGAATAATTAGCCTAGCAGGTAGACTCTCAGGGCAGGAGCAAACAGACTTCATGTGCCCTCATTCCCAGCAAACAAGCAGCTGTTAGCCACTGGGTTTATGTGAAGCAGGGTGCCCACAGAAAGGTGGGGTCCTGTGATTTGGATGTGCTTCATGTATCATGCGAGGGGCATTGTGGGTAATGTCCAGAGACCCTGACATGTGTTTTTAAAGCAGTGTTGTTCACCTCACCCCAACATTACCAGAATCATTAAAAAAGCTCTATCATTTCTGTGTGCTTTGCCTGAGTTACAGTAGACTTTAGAGCACTGGTGCAGCCAGGTGATCACGCGTCATCCTGCTGCCTTCGCTTCCTTTCCTTCTCTTGATTGAAGTTGAACACCCTGGAAAAGCAACTAACACCAGCACTCTACTTTGGGCTGATATCAGCAACCTTCTGTTGTTTACCAACATTGTCTTTATGAAGATGGAAAAACAATATGTAGAGTTGCACAGTACTTTGGTTGTCATACCGAATTTGCCATCTAATATATAAAACTTAATCAATATTCAAATTAGCAGCACTGGAGCTACTACTAAAACAAAGGTGATGGTTGCATTGCAGGGTTTCAGTCTGCTCAAGCACCACTTGCAAGAGGTCCAGGTTTATAATTCATTATTAACTCTGGAAAGTTTCTCATCCTCTCATCACTTTTTTCTGCCTCTCATTCACCAACTCCTTTTCAAATAAATCCATTGTCTTGCCACACTCCTCTCATGTCACATCCCTCTCTTTTCTCTTTTGGTCTTTCCCCCTCACTTTCTCATGCTCCCTCTCTTCCTTATCTGCCCCCAGGCCAGGCTCTCCTGCGGCTGAATGTGAAGAAGCTACAGAGGTCGAACATCCAGGAGGAGTTGCTCTAGCAGGTGCTGCAGCTGCTGGTGCGTGAGGAGGTGCGCAGCCTAAAGCTCCTCAGCCAAGGGGAGGAGGGAGGGCAGCCTGATCCCTACAGCATGACCTTTAGCCAGAACACCTTGATGCTAATCAAAGTCATATGACCTCCCCTGTGCTTTGCTCCCTTTTATTAAGGTCGTACGGAACAGTCCCAGGACATTCAGCATTATCTGTCCAAGCGAGGAATTAACACCACATCATTAAATCAATACTCATGCAGACCAAGCCTGCCAGTATCGAGGACCTTTGTAAATAATCATAAAAAGTCTGTGTCTTGCTGAAGCTCTGCACAAGTGGTCCTTGGCTCTTGAGCAACTCTTCTGATAATTCTTTTGAGTCCTCTGTCAGAAATCTTGCGAGGAGCACCTGGCTGTGGCCGGTTTATGATGAAATGATGTTGTTTCCACTTCCAAATTATCACTGGAACATTCAGAAGTTTAGAAATCCTTCTGTAACCAATGCCATCAGTACGGTTTGCAACAATAAGGTTGCAAAGGTCTTGAGAGTTTTTTGTTTTTACCCATCATGAGATGTTTCATCAGTCGGGACTGAACCAGCTGATATTCATTTGCTCTGAAAAGGGGCAGGATTGCTTTCTGATTACTGATAGATTTCAGCTCGTGCTTTTGGTGCCTTTCTGCACCTCTATTTCTTCATGTGTTCAATACTTTTTCCCTGTGCCATTCCATTTTATTACACATAACTTTATGGACATCTAAGGTTACCGACATCTGGTGAAAATTTCATGTTAGTAGCACATGGAATTTCACATGGACTGAATTTTACTGTGGATTTTCCTTTTGGATTTCGCTGGATTACCTTTACTGAACAGGTTGCTTTGGACTTGCTCTCCAGGTGAGTTTCCCTGTAATTCGGTTTTGTCTGTTGTCTGCCAACCTGCCCTACTGCATTCTGTTTTGGTGTTCTGACAAGTAGTCATAGAGAAAGTGACCTCATTTTGTGATGCAAAGCCTGGAGCCAGCACCATGTTGTGTCTTAAATTATACTGAACTTTTATCGTGCATTTGGCATATTGATAGAGGGAAATTATATCGCGATTATTATAGTTATCGTTTTATCGCCCAGCTCTACTTTTAATATATTTTTTCCCGTTGTGTGATTCAACAACTGAATATATCACAGGTTGGGAAGACAATAAATGCAGCATCCAAAACTATGTGACCTAGTGTTTTGATGGTGTAATTGCTGACCGAGAGAGATACACCAGCGCACAAGCATAAATGCATAGACCACTTAGGTAGGTCACAGTGTAGGCTCCACGCAGAAGTATATATCAATCTTAACATTAATTCTGGACATCTTGCCGTGACCAAATTAGGTTTGTAGACATCCTCCCCCCCAGTGCAGATAGGTCTACAGCCTAGCTTGTTTTTGAACAGCTCATGACGTTCTTTTTGTAAATTTCCTGACCATAGTATATAAGCCTCGATATATCAGCTTTCTCTAGACTAATTACATTTTAAGTAGTCCTGGATGATATGATGGTATTATGGAATACCCCAATATTTAGAAATCCCAAAGATATTATTTTTAAATTATGTGAAAAATATTGACGCTCCTCTTTCTATGAACAGATATGGACAAGCTATATTGAGCTGATATAGTGCACAGTCTTAGTGGTGACAGAAGCCTCACATAATTATTATTATTTAAATAAAAAAACTTAACGAGATTCAATTCAAATATAAAGCGCTTGCATACAACATATTGCCAAAAGTATTGGGACACCCCTCCAAATCATTGAATTCAGGTTTTCCAATCACTTCCATAGCTACAGGGGTATAAAATCAAGCAGGCAGGCATGCAGACTGCTTCTACAAACTTTTGTGAAAGAATGGGTCACTCTCAGGAGCTCAGTGAATTCAAGCATGGTACTGTGATAGGATGCCACCTGTGCAATAAGTCCATTCATGAAATTTCCTCGCTACTAAATATTCCACAGTCAACTGTTAGTGGTATTATAACAAAGTGGAAGCAATTGGGAACAACAGCAACTCAGCCACGAAGTGGTAAGCCGTGTAAAATCACAGAGCGGGGGCAACGCATGCTGAGGCACACAGCGTGCAGAAGTCACCAACTGTCTGCTGAGTTAATAGCTACAGACCTCCAAACTTCATGTGGCCTTCAGATTAGCTCAAGAACAGTGCGTAGAAAACTTCATGAGATGGGTTTCCATGACCAAGCAGCTGCATCCAAGCCTTAAATAACCAAACGCAATGCAAAGCGTTGGATGCAGTGGCGTAAAGAGCCCAAGAGACCATTTTGGACAATTTCATGGTCCCAACTTTGTGGGAACAATTGGGGATGGCTCCTTCCTGTTCCAATATGACCGCACCAGTGCACAAAACAAGGTCCATAAAGACAAGGATGAGCAAGTCCAGTGTGGAGGAACTTGACTGGCCTGCACAAAGCCCTGACCCCAACCCGACAGAATACCTTTGGGATGAGTTGTCAACAAAGAGTTGTCTCCTTGTTTCCCTAGTGCTCAACTTACACACTTATGAGTCAATTGAGATTCTATTTGATTCCAGAGTTTACAGCAGCCTACATAATATACATTTTTAGTATCATCTAGTGCTGCACGATTAATCATATCGCAATCGCGATGTCAGCCTATGCGATTACATTACAGCAAATGTTGCGATTATATTAAATAAACAAATGCATTCGTGGACGTAACAAGACATTCATTCTAAGAGCTGTATGGCCATATAAAATAACCAGTCTCATGTAGTGCATGTGCTTGTGGTCACGTGACTTTCCACAGCGCAGTGTGGAGACGGGAGAAAATAGATACAGAACAGACCGACACTGAACTTGTGCCCAGAAAAAATGCTACCTCTGTTATTTGCCGATATTTTGGTTTCAGGATATCAGACACTGAGCAGAAAGAGGCACTGTGCAAAATTTGCAAAACTAAAGTTGCTACATCGCGTGGCAACACGACAAATTTATATCAGCACCTGAAGCAACACAGAGAAAAACATGATGAATGCATGGCGGTAAAAACCAAGAGTAGTAAAGAGACCGAACAAAACAAAGCACAACCCAGTGTGAGCAGAACAAAACAACACATTACAGATGTGTTTGCAAGTCTCACGCCATATGAAAAGACGTCGCAAAGATATAAAGAAATCACTGACTCCATCACGCACTGCTTGGTAAAAGACATGATGTCCATATACACTGTGAGCAAACAGGGATTTCAAAAAAATGATTCGCATACTGGACAAGAGATACCAGTTGCCCTCACGAAACAACTTCTCTCAAGTCGCAATACCTGAGCTTTACAGTAAGTGCCGTAGCGAGGTTCAACTTGAAATAACTACAGTATAATTCTTTTCAACCACTACGAATCTTTGGTCAAGCAGGACGACTGAGCCATATATTAGCCTAACCGTCCACTTTGTCGACGATGAGTTTGAACTGAAAAGCTGTTGCCTACAAACATCGTATTTTCCCGACGATCACACGGGAGAGAACATAGCCACGGGTTTGAGAGAGGCACTGGCTGCATGGGACCTCTGTGAGGATGGTTTGGTCGCTGTCACAACAGACAACAGAACATCGTCAAAGCGGTGGCGTCCAGTGCTTTGGGCGTAGACTTCATTTGGCCATCGGTAAGTTAAATTAATTTAATCTTTTTATATTTAAAGCTACTTAACTGTAAGTTAGTGAGGACAGCTATTAACAGATTTATTTAAGAATAAATGGAAATACAGTGTCGAAATCGGTGTGTTACAAAGACCACTAGAAATGTCCCATTTAAATTATTTTCATGATTATTAGCACATGACTCTAAAAATAGGTTTAAAGGACGAGGTTTAAATGGTGAGTGATTTGAAAAGAATATTAAAAACTGGGTGTTTGTCATACTGTTTTGTGCTACTATCAATATGGAACTGAGCATGTTGTCAGAGTGTGAATTTGTGAATATTAAATGTTTTGCATTGTCACTTTAGTAAGTTTGCCTTTTTATCATTTACAGAAAATGCTCTGAAAGATCATGCACAATGGATTACCAGGGCTACTGGGATTTGCAGAAAGATTGTGGGCCACTTCTCCCATAGTTGGAAGAAGAGAGTGGCCTTGAAGGAAGCCTAAAGAGAACTCAGCCCTGCTCTTCAAAACTGAAGAAATTATGGATCTGATCAGCTGGTCTCTCAATGCAATTGACACCATCTTCTCGACGAGAAGCCCAGGCTCGGGGGAACCTGACTGTCCTGCAGGAACGTACGCGGCTGGCTACA
>JAABNX020000143.1:9535735-9554848 GCA_015163995.2 Mormyrus lacerda
TGTCACGATCGTGTGTGGTGGGTGTGACCTGTCACGATCGAGTGTGGTGGGTGTGGCTTGTTACGATCGTGTGTGGTGGGCGTGGCCTGTCAAGATTGAGTGTGGTTGGTGTGGCCTATCACGACCAAGAGTGGTGTGGGGGGCGGAGGGTGTGGCCTATCACGATCAAGAGCGGTGTGGGGGGGTGTGGCCTGTCACAACCAGTGTGGGGGGGCACACTTCCTGGCTCATAGCTGCCAACCTCCTGCTTCCAGGTGTCAACTGGGTTTCTTGTAAGTTTTCACAGGTGTCCCTTCTGAATTTCACTGAATATAGTCCCGTTTCACGGTATAGTTATTTATAAAATTCAGTATCAGTATATCCATAAATACATACGTATGTGAGGTGACAACTGACATAAATATATGTGTTTCTGTTAAGGACTGAGCGTCAGGTAGCCTGCGTTTCAGTGTGTGCTTGAGCACAGGGACTGAAGCCATTATTGCCATCGCAACATGACCACATACAGTCACCACACTTGAGTATTGCTGCTCTTTGAGGACTGAATTTCATAGTATGAGCCCAAATTCAGTTTAAGAAGAAGAAAACAGTAAGCAGTTCAGGGATGGGCTGGTATTGGGAGGAAGAGTAAGAGGATGGGAGGATGAGAAAGGTGGTGTGAGGAGGAGTAAGGAAGAGTGAAGAAGGAGGTATTCAACTCAGCGCTGATTCAGACCTATTTGACAGATCAGGTATCGGTCATGCCTGACCGATCCACGTCCTATACTTAATTATTTAGTTTTTGGCAATCTCTAAAAAGATAGCTCCTATTTCGTGTTAAATCTATTTGTACAATCAGTCGCACGACAGCTCTTTCCCATTTTACATGTGTTTTTTGCAGCATTCAAATCAAATGCTAACACTGTTCCTCAGTCTTTTTCACTACTCAGTGGGTGTGAGTGCAGTAACTTCCGCCTGCTGTGACATCATGCACATACCCTTCGCAGTATCAGGACCATAAGATAAAAGACTAGATCTGGGAGTATTTTACGCTTTTAACAGAAACCAGCAGCACAGCGATTTGCAATCTTTGTAAAATAAAGTTTTGAGAGGTGGGAATAACGTTTAATGGACAATCCTACTTAATAAAGTGCATGCAAGTTTGTGAGACAAAAGAAAAGCAATGGATGATTTGAGAGTTGCTAACTTGGACTGTCTTGCGAACTCGCTGCAGCTTGTGATACAAGAGGGGCTGCCATCGCAACAAAGTGTAACTGAGCTGATGCCAATGGGAGAAAATTTGTTAAAATTTTAAGCATTCGCCACTTGCTTTGAAGATATTCATGTTGAACTGCAGATGCCTCAAAAGTGCTTAAAACAAGACAGTAGCCTGATTAAATATTTTGTCATACATTTTTTCCATCTGTATTTATTACTTTAAAAAATTAATATGTAAAGTATCACAAAGTAAATGAGCTCTTTTATTGGAATCTGTATCGGTATTGCAGTTGTGTATCAGAATTGGATCTGAAAAAATGTGGATCAGCCCAACCCTAATTCAAATGCATGAGGAGCTGTCACTCACTCAGTGTTCTGCTCCTGTTACCCAGGTCCCTGTGAGGAGGCCATGGACGGCAGGTGTGGAGAGCGACCTCACCCTGGGAGCCAGGAGCTGAGACCTGTCCCAGTAGGTGACCCACCGTGGCTCCTCTTAGTCTAGAGGTAGTGCAGCCTGTGCTGTCCTTTGCCTCAGCAAAAGCATAATTTTTTCAGCGGCTTTGTGTGTGTGTGTGTGTGTGTGTCCCTCCCTCCGCCCTGACACAGGGGGCCATGCTGTCCCAGTGGAGGGAGAGATTTCGCAGCCAGGCTCGAGTGCGCTGCCCTCGCCCTGGCTGCTGTCTCGACTTTCCCAGCCTCTATGGCCTCAAGTACCACTACCAGCGCTGTCAGGGGGTAAGCACTGCCCCCGGGGCCGGCTAAGGCTGCGAGGGGGTAAGGGCCGTGACCAGCGTCGCCTGCGGGGTTAGGGCTGGGGCTGGCCGTCGCTGCCAGGGGGTAAGGGTTGTGGCTGGGGCCAGCTGGAGCTAAGAGAGGGTAAGGGCCGTGGCTCGGGTCAGAGAGTGCTGCCAAGGAGTAAGGGCTGCTGCCGGGGATAAGGGCCACGGGCAGTGCTGGCAGGAGATAAGGGCCACGGCTGGGGTCGGAGAGTGTTGTTGGGGGTAAGGGCTCACGCAGCCCAGGGGTAAGACCTGAAGCGAGAGTCGTGTTTGGCATGCAGTGCTCACGTTCGTGTGTGCTGTGCCGTAGGCACCGCCAGCAGAGCGCCAAAATCACCACTGCCCACACTGCAAGGGCACCTTCTCCACAGAGGCTCGCCTGAGGAAGCACCTGGCCTGGAGCCACCCTGGCTGGGCCCTCCGCGCACCAGTACGGCTCAGGTTCGGGGCACCAGAGCTTTCACCCACCAGGAAAACCGGTGGAAAAAGGTACCAGAATTCCATATGCTGTGGCACAGCAGTAGGGCAGCTAACAGACTGGGGCTTAGTATGAGCTGGTGTCTCCTTCTTGAGCACTGCCACCTATAAGGATAAGGAATGGAACATCCATAGGTTCACCTTCGTAACATCTGAGGAGAGGCTCATCGCTGCTATACAGTACCACTGAATGGGCTGTCTGCCTTTACTCCCTAAGTATAATGAGGCAGGGTTAATTTAATTACCTTCCCCACCACAGGCCTACAAAATCCCCAAACCCCATCCCTGGGGTCCCGAAGGTTTTGAAGGCCCAGCACACAGCCCACCCAGCCCAGAATGGCGAGAGAGTGCCCCAGACCCAGCCGAGCAGCAGCAGCTCTTCTGACAGCTCGTCCTGGACCTCTGCCAGCAGTGGGAGCGAGAGTGACAGTCCCTCCCCGCTTCTGCAAGAGGCAGAGGAGCATGAGGAGGCAGAGGAGGAGGAGAAGGATCTGGAGAGATCGAGACATAGTAAGAGCACATGCCCAGTAGCGGTAATGGGTGGAGACCACATCCTTGGGTTATACGCGGTTTGGGTCACAAAGGCTCAGAGCTGATGTTAAACACACTGTCAGCACTTACCACCAGGGTGGCACTGTAGTCACAGTAAACAGGGTTAGGCTTACGAGGGTGACCCCACGGCAGTGGGCAACACACGCATCCAGTGGCCGTGCGGCTGAGCGGGCCTCCCCTATGGCCGGGCACACAGAGTGGGTGGGTTGTGGGGGGCCGTCTGCATCTGGACGCCATCTGAGGCACTCATTGTCCTGCATTTTCTTTGCTTTTTGTCTTCTACTTGAGCCAGGAAGGAAACAAAAAACTCCCAAGAAGTTCACTGGGGATCAGCCGTCCATATCTGGCACCTTTGGCCTGAAAGGTGATCTGCCTTCAGATGTTCCCATAATATGATTAAAAACCTGTTGTTTTGACCATGTTTTCAATCTCCAGCGCAGGAAACTTAATTTAATAAAAATCTGTAATTGCAATCAAAAAAATTAAAATGGTCATGGTTAGAGCTTGGTAGGGGTTAAGGTTGACATTGTTGGGACTAAGGTTTCTTCCCCAAAGAATTGAATGAAGAGTCACAGCAGTGATAGGAATATCTGAACTTTGTGTGTGTCTGTGTGTGTTTTGTGTGTTTAAATGCAGGGCTGACCCAGTCGGAGGACAGACCGAAGGGCCGGGGGGCAGGATCTGACTGGAACGGCTTCACCCAGGGCTGTATGAGGAAGACCCCCCCCGCCTCCCACCCTGGTAAGCTGGGCCGTAGTCAAGGGCAGACCTGCGTTTCTACAGCAATGCCACGTCCCTTTGGGTCATGGCGTCCCTCCTCAGGGGAACAGAGTTCCCGTCCCACGACCTGCTCATTGCACACAAGCTTCCTTTAGCGCAGAGACCTCTGTGCCTGAACAGAACAGCTGTGTTAGAGGCGGTCAGTGTCTCACAGGATGCTCAGCGAGAGTGTGGCTTAAATAGTCTCACGACTGAAACTGCACAGAAAATGGTTTCCTCTCTGCACCAACAGTGCTCCAGTAATACTACCCTGCGATCTGAAATGATGCAGCTTGCATTTTCTCAGTGTTTTAGCCCATTCCTCCTTGTATTCCGAGCTTCCCCAGCAGTCAAAAGGCATGTAGTTATGCTAAATGGCATTTCCACATTGCCCATAGTGTGTTGCTGTGTATGTATGCACACTGTGATCCCATCCAGGGTGTCCCCTCCCTTTTGCCCTGTGCTGCCTGAGATAAACCGCAGGCCCCCTGAGACCCTGACCAGGATAAGTGGTTGGAAGATGGATTTATTTCCTATTTTGTCTTCACTGGCTATGGCCTGTTCCTCATTTGCTGTTTTTTTCCAGTCAGTTACTGGGATCCTTTACAGGCAACTCAGCAGGCTGGAAACTAGCTGAGAATTAAGTGCATTTTTCACTCCAGGTGAAGAGCTCAGTAACCTGACACCACTCCTGCCTTTTGCATGAAGCTGTGATGCAGCCAGGCATGTTCAAGCCTCCATAGGCCAGCTGGGGAAGCTCTCTCAAGCATCCTTCAATGTCCATGCACACTTAACTTTAAAATTATCGTACATTCTGGCATAAATCCGCCAAAATTCTTTTTCTGTGTGTGTAGGGATCATACCCAGACTGTCTCTGGTTTTCTGGGGCACCTTGTTCTTGTGTGGAAGTTTGCACTCAATTTGGGGATGAATGGCTCAGAAACAAGCAGGCAGTTGTATCTGGGGGTTGATAATAGTATTTATTGATTTACTGTCAATGGTCACTGCAGTTGCCTAACTGGTCATCTGCCCTACAGAGCATCCTGATGGCCGGGGGTGGCCCACCTTGATCGAACGGTCCAGGGGTCCCGTCAGGAGGCCCCTACCAGGCCTCCCAAGACGGACAGAGGTCTGCCAGAAGGTGACCACTCCCTCATGCTACCAGTGCCAGCCGTCTGACCATACACACATAGTCACATCAGTATTGCACAACCATTGTTGTGTGGTAAAGACACAGACGACTAAGGACTTATTGGTAGCAAGAAAAATGATGCTGCGTCGTTCCTGATCGCATCTCTTCTCTGTGCCTAAGACCCACTCAAGCCTAACATTGTTATGCACTGCCTTTAACCTTGTCATGCTCCTAAAGTATTCCATTGAAGTGATACATGATCATTTTAGCTCAGTTTTTACCCATTTAGATATAAAGCCACTGGAAGCACTTGATGTTACTGTCTAGTAACTTAACCACTATGCCATCTGTTGGCTTATTACATTATTACCCAATTATTGCATATTGCACTGCTTGGAAACCTCAGAAACTACAGTACAGCCCTTCCCCTAGGGACCCCCCCCCCATGTGGTGGGGCTTTAACCCTATAACCTCTCCCACAGCTCCAGGATGCTCTCAGTTGTTCTCAGTGCCGGAGGCAGTTTTGTTCCAGGGCCGGGCTGGAGTTCCATACCGCCGTGGAGCACAGTGACAAGGTAACTAGCCAGCAGTTGTGTGAGACCCATTTTAAATTTAACATTTATTTCGGAGGTGGATTCTGTCCACAGCAACAGTAAGGTACATAATACTTCAGAAGCATTGTAACAGTGATAAAACTTGTATTCACATCAGCACATCATGAAGGTTAGGTTCCTAAATGCAAAATAGAAGAGCATCCATTGTTATCAAGGAAGCACAAGCAGTGAACGGACAGTAAAGATGGGGCAGGTCAGTGGTTAGATGAGTTGTTCCCAGAAAGGACGGCTCAAGGTGTTCCTTGAAAACTGAGAGGGAGACTGCCGGCTGGATTTGGATGAGTAGCTCATTCTACCATCGATGAACCACTTATTTTCACATGGTGGGGGGGATCACCAAGCCACATTGGCCTACTGACAGAAGGTGGTATTACAGGATATCACTACAGCCCACAAGAAAAGAAAGAAAAGACTGCTGTACTCGGCTAGAGCCAGAGGGTGTTGTCAAGAAGAGAAAGATGATAAGATGGTACTCAGCCAGAACCGGAGCATGACTTGTTTCCTGCCATTTCCGCTGAGCCCTCCTGGGCTTTGTTCATAAATCACTGGAGAGCCAGGTGTGAGGGTAACGAACGTGCCGGCTAGCAGGAGGTAGGACCGAGCGTGTGAAGGCATGAGGTTACGGTAGATCTGAGTACATGAATGGCATCTTGTGCTTCCAAGAACTGGTCCAGGGAGGGAAGACAGAGAAGTAAGAAGTGAAGAGGAAACAAAGGTTATGGTAGAAGGGGATGCAAGGAGGGGTGACATAGAGAACAGAGAGAGGGTGAATTGAATATAGTATTGATCAGAGACATCTGAAGGGGTGACAGATAGAACAGAGAGAGGGTGAATTGAATATAGTATTGATCAGAGACATCTGAAGGGGTGACAGATAGAACAGAGAGAGGGTGAATTGAATATAGTATTGATCAGAGACATCTGAAGGGGTGACACGTCAGTTGTCTGTGGTTAATATTAAGTCATGATGCGGTCTAGTTCATTTCTGGTCAAGTGAGTCAGTGGAGTAGAGAATTGGCCGGAGAGGTTAATAAGGTCAGGAGCGTAAGGAAGTCAGCAACTTGTGGTGTATTAAGGTGGATGCTGAGGTCACCAAGGATGACCAGTTGACAGTCTGTGATCTAGTGATGTGTCAGGTCCAGTTCATTTCTGATCCACCAAGTCAGTGCAGTACAGAGCTGGCTCAAGCCAGATGATGTCATGAGGGTGTGGAAGTTGACAGCCTGTGGTCTACCAAGATGGATGTCGATGAAGTTAGCAATAGTGACGAGTGGTGAACCAACATCATATCAGATAAAACTTTATTTATCCAGAGGGAAATTGTTGTGGCAAAGCATTGCTCTTACTGTGCTGAAATATACCAAGAATAAAGGATACAATGCAACAGCAGAATACAGTCCTTTGACAGTGTTTCCTGGTGGGCCTGCTTGATGATGAATGATAACAATTTACCATTCAGCAGTGTTAGTGATGGTAATTGCGTGGTACTTAAATGCTGAGAGAGGGTAGGTGTGAGAAGGTGTGTTCCTTGACTGACTTCTCATAAATCAGTGCCAAATGGGGAAGCCAACTACTTATCTGTCCTTTTGGATGTTATGGTGTGTAGATGCTGCCCCGGTCAGGCACTTGGTCAAAATACCTCTTTCTGAGTCACTTCTCAGATCACACTGCCTTTTTTGTTAATCGAGTCCAAAGTAATGCTTCTTGCTGTCTGGTGTGTTTTATCAACTTCTTGACCTCCACCATCACTGCTCTTGCTAACCACCGATCTGTCTGATTTTAGGTAGTATGTTCAACATATATAATTTAATATGTCTTTGCTATTCCATGATAAATGTTTTATAAGTGTTTGGTGCAGAGTTCATCAAATGTCAACCATCTCCATCACCAGAATCGATGTGGCAGAGAAGTAGAGGAGGTCAAGGTGCCTGTCTTCCAGTGCCAGCACTGTGGCAAAAACTATAGGTCCAAAGCCGGCCGAGACTACCACCTGCGATCAGCACATGCCACTGCGACCACTAGTGCTACCATGGTGAGTAAACCTTTGGCCATATTCTCACGCCTGCTTATCTGTGGCAAGGCTGGAGAAAGGGTTTCTGGGAAAGAAGGGACTCGATATTGAGCAGCGAAGGAAATAGCCAGATAAAATAGGGTCTGCAGGATACCAGCATATCCAAAACTGTGAGTATATTTGCTTAAGTGACACCAGTTCTCTATCTGTAGTTGTAAATCCTGGAAAGGGAGGTAGGATTTATTACAGATGTTTGACCATCTAGGTATAGACTCGACTGGACAAGTGGCACAAGTGCAAAATCTGGTGTTATCAAATGCATTTTTGAAGTAGGGATGTTTTGTTTATGCTTGTTTATAGTAGTTTTGTAATGCATATAATAATAATGGAGCTTTATTGATCCTCGTGGGGAAATTATTTTTTATATTCATGGCCTACAAAGCTGTGGCTGACCCCCCCCACTCTGTTTGTGCCTTGGGCTTGGTCCATGGTTCTGCTGGTTCCCCCAACAGGGCCTGAAGAGGCAGCAGCCGAATGAGGGCCGCGAAGAAGGGGAGAACCTGGATGATGGGGGGAGTGAGAAGGAGGAGCAGATGGAGGAGGAAGTCGAGGAGGAAGAGCATCGAGATGGTAGCAGTACGGAGGAAGAGGAACAGCTAGAGGCGGGAGACACCACGAGGGAGGGTCGGTGCGAGCGCATGCCGACTGAGGAAGAGGAGCAGGCGACAAGACTCATGGCAACAGAGGAAGAAGGGCGGCCCGAGCATGTGCTGACCTTGGAAGAGGGGCGGCCGGAGGTGACAGAGGAGGATTTTGGGAGGACGCCCAGTGGGAGGGTGCGGCGACGATCCGCCCAGGTGGCCGTGTTCCACCTGCAGGAAATTGCAGAAGATGAGTTGGCCAGTGACTGGGGAGGACGACGGCATCGGAGGGATGACCTCGTCCCCGACAGCAGGAAGGTGAGACCCCTGCACACTCATACACAAACACATACAGCCGCACACGTAGACACTAATGCACAAACATGCAGGCATTCACGCACAAACACATACAGGTGCACCCACTCACGCATGAACACATACAGGTACACACACATATACAGACAGACCCCACATGCACATAGAGGCACATGCAAATCCTCGAGCATCAACAGAAATAGGCACCCATACACATAAACTCACACAACAAACATACAGGAACTCGTGCACAAACACATACACACACATTCACACGGAAAAACACACAGGCACACCTGCACACACTCACGTATAAACACACACAGGCCCACCTGCACACGCATGACCGCACGCACAGAGACACCCACACACTCCTACCCTGGTGGGACGTGAGTCTGTCCTGAGAGGGGACCATAAAGTCCCATGTGTGGCGTCTGTCCCAGCTCAACTACACCCGTCCACGACCTCTGACCCTCAGCCCCGGGACGGTGGAAAGGTGGAGGATGGAACTGAAAGAAAAGGGCTTCATCTGCTGTTCTAACACCGTAAGACTCCTCCTTTTTTCATCCATACGCTTCTGTGGCCTTGAGCCCTCACTCTCCCACAGACAGTCTCCTGCTGCTGCACTCTGCTGTTTGCCTTGCAGGGCTGCGAGGCCGTCTACACGAGTGCGGCCGGCCTGAAGGCCCACTTGGCAGGCTGCGAGAAGGTACTCCGGCACGGGCCGTCTGACCTATGAACGTGTGGGGCTGTGTGTGGCTAACGGAGGCTGTGCTTCCCACGTCTGGCAGGGAGGTGGCTCTGCAGGGAAGTACACCTGCTTGCTGTGCCAGAAGGAGTTCGGTTCAGAGAGCGGCGTAAAGTACCACATTGGGAAGACGCACTCTCAGGTAAGGCCTGTACCTGTACCTGGCTACTGCCAGCTAAGATTCTGGGAAGACCCAGATTTTCAAAACCCGGCTCTCAAATAAGGACTAATAAGTGGACCGATTCTCAGGTGAGATGGTGTAAAACAGCTCTGTGCAGCTGCATGGCTGTAAGTGAGACCAACAGGCTGTCTGCGCACCACCACCAGCGGTCCGCTCTCCTTGGTGCTAGATCCCATTTTTACCACTGGCTTTTTCTTTGCCTCCAAACTATTGCCTGGGAGCAGAACTGGTTCCGCAGCACTAACCACCGAGGCCCCAGCAGTGGGAGCAAAGGTTCACAGAATGGCCTGAAGGGGGCGTCGGAGAACAGTGCAACAGTGAAGAAGAGGGGCCGCAAGCCCAAGGAGCGACCACCAGATGGCAGTGACGAGTCAGAAGCTGGGGCCTGCTCGGTCAGAGACTGAAATGTTCTGATACCCTGGCTGTTACAAGCTGTGTCAGCAGAGCTTCAGCTGAGAGTGTCAGCTTTGTCCAAAACAGACCTTCTGCAGAGAGGAGGGGGGTTCCTATCCCCCAATGACTCATACAACAGCAGACATATAGACAGTGAGCATTACAAGCTATTTTCAGTCGAACTTTGAAATATCAGGTAAAGATACCAGGTTTTCCCCAGAAGTTGATAGATTTTTATTTTTTTTTTTTTTATTTTTTTTTTTTATTTTTTTTACTTTTTATTGCCAACAAAGTAATTACGTTGGGCATGGGGGTGTTGTGGGTGCGTGAAAAAAGTATATTTTAAGCCCATAGTATTTCTGAGGGCCAGCTAGCTGTGCTGTGTTAACTTCACTTTGTGACTGTAAAGGTAAGCTAGGCCCTGCTTGCTAAGCTGGCGGTGCTGCTTTTAGCCCTGGCCACTGGGGGGCGCCGGTCTAAAAGGTTGCTTTTTTGTCCTTTTGCTGAAATTCAAAATGACTAGTGTCAGCTGAACTTTGCTGTAGATATATAAACTGACCGTATACCCGTAGGTCTGTAGACCGTGTATATGTCTATATAGGCAGATGTGTGAGACCCCCAGATTCCAATTCTATTTTTAAGCGATTCAGTTCTTAAGTTGTTAGAATCATTGCAATTTATGCAATGTAAGTAATAATCAGATGTGTCGTTTTACGTTGTGTTTTAGAGGTTTTTCAATCTAAATGCTGTTCTCTTTGCACAGAGTACTAAACTATTACTTGTGATAATCAGATTTGTATTGACTTATGCGTAGCATTCTAAGCTGTTGGTATTTTTTCCTGTCATTTGTTGGAGGTTAAGACTATGATGTTCTTAATGGATGGCAGTTATTTTGGATCGTTGTGTCTAGAGATTGTTTAGCACAGAGGGCAGCAGTGCAATATTCCACAGGAGCTGGGTGCAGCGTGGCTGCCAGCGTTTAGCAGAATGTCCTTCTGTGGCTTATTGTCTGATTCCTTTTTTTTTTGTTGGTTTTCATTTCTGCTTTGGTGCAGAAAACGCACAGTATTGGAAGTGCCTGATCGGGAGACGCTGAATTGCTTTGGGTTTAGATCACGATGGGGACGGGACCCCGTTGTTCTGCACTCCCTCATCTGTTGTAGTGGGGGCTTTTGTTGGGGGGGGTCAGCCCCGGTACCGGTAAACACATATTCGGATAGAACAGTTCAGTCGTTTCTGGTCTTTTCCAATGACTCCAGACGGGTCACGCTCGCCGACTTCACATCACACGGTGGCGAGTGCTCGATGTTGATTTTGCTTGATTTTGGAATTAGAATTTTGGACCCACGCTGTGCTGTGTAAGAACTGCAAAATATTCAGCACTAGCCGAAATATACACGCGCACACATTACATTAATCATGCATGCTCTCTGAGTCCCCAAAAATGGTTCTTAAATAAGTACCAAGAGTGATGTCAGTGTGGCATGAAGTGGTGTGGTCTAGAGGGACTGTAAACTGCATTTTTCTTGCACTTTAAAATACCCCTCTTCCATGCATTTTTGCAGATTCCTTAACTGCTATAGGGCATCAGAACAGGACTGGTATCTGTCATAGTGTTAACAGAAAGGCATCTAATAGAACAAGCAAATGATAGATCTCTAACAAGTTGGACCTGTTTCAGCATGAGCTTCCAGGTAGCTGCTTTAGGCAGCTGCTCTTTTAATGTTCTCATCACTTGACCCCCCCACTCAAAACACCATGAACATTAAGAGCGCACCTAGTAACCCTGTTGCATTTATTCTGATCATCGTAGTTAGAGATCTGATAACCCATGAGGTACTGAGGGCAGGAACAGCAGATACGATGCACTCGCTCAGATGCTTAGCAGATTTCATTTCTGAGGGCGTCCCATGGCTGTAGATGCGGGGTTTATTTCCAAATCGCAAAGCAATACTCAGAGTCCGGTATAGGTCAACCCCCAGTACGTCTTGTGGGAGATCCAGAATCATAATCATGCCATATATGCAAGAGTCGTGCACAGAGTAACTCAGAGATGAGACTTTCCATTCTAGTTTAGGTTATAAGGGTACCCTGGGTCATGTTACAGCACAGGTACAAACCATAAGATATATGGTACATCTCTCTCAGTATTTGGGAAAAGGTGATTGTTGACAATTCTGTGTCCGTGAATGAGAAGTTTATGAGGATGTAATAGATCCCCCTGAATGAGAAGTTTCCGATTTCAGAAAATGCAGTTAAATTCAATTAAATTATATTTGTATAACGCACTTTCACGACATTACATTGTTTCACAGCGCTGTTATTCCTGCCCAGTGCCACCAGAGACCGAGCCAGAGGCAGCAGTGGCAAGGAAAAACTCCCTAGAAGGAAGAAGCCTTGGGAAGAACCAGACTGAACGCCCATCCTCCTTGGGCCATCAGTGGAAGTCAAATTAACAAAGTCCCGGTTTATACGCTGCAGACTGTTGAAATCGGGGTGTAAATGCGGAAGATCCAGTGAAGTTATGAATGCTGATGTCAGGGCAGACAGGTAATGGCAGGATGAGCGGTGCTGCAGTCCAGGCAGGAAATGCATCACAGGCAGGAAGGAAGAATGTCACAGGTAGAAGGGATGTCACTGGCAGCAGGGCAGATGGGATGTCTTGATTTTTGGGTCTCCGGGCAGCACATCCGAGAACGGAAGAACGGATGGGAGAAAAACAAAGTACAGTAGCCCTAGTAGAGGAGACTACAGACAAATAGTGCAAACAGTTAGGTGAGTGCAGTATGTAAGCTCCGGCAGATATGGCTATGGCGGCGTAAGTGAGGGAGAGGCAGGTGGGAACGTAGGCATGGGGAGTCCCTGAAATGTGATCACTCCCAATTCCACAAAGGGGTGTGAAGCTAGAGTGACAGCACTGACAGTTCAGTTCATTCAGAGCCAATGGCACCAATTCTCACCCAGCTCTACACCTCACATGCAGGTGGCTAGAGCTAGCACTAGAGTCCCTATAAGCTAGGCTAAACAAGTTTTTAGTCTAGAATTGAATACTGAGAGTGAGGCTGAATCTTGCACATCCACTGGGAAACTATCCCACAGCTGCAGCGCTCTGTAAGAGAAGACCTGCAGCATGCCATAGCACTTTCTAGTCTAGGTACTAGAAGATATCCTGCTCCTTGAGATCGAAGCAGGTGAGCAGGATTTTAAGAGCCCAGTAGGTATCTAAGATGTTCTGGCACAAGGCCTTTCAGTGTGTTATAAGTTCGTAGCAGTACTTTGTAATTAATCTGACATTTAACTGGAAGAATACTGTCTGCACCTGGGCCACCCATGAGCATGAAAGACCAGGCAGTCTGGGTGGGCACAATGGACATTCGTAATGGAGGAGAGATCCGTAATGTCCAGAACCCGAGAATTCCCTGCGGTTATTAGCCTATCCAGTCCACCGCGTGGAAGTGCTGGTAGTGCAAAAGCACATGGACAGGATATGCAGGACCCTCATCCAGAAGCAGAGGTGGTGGAACTGGGGGTTGGGAATCTGTGTCTGTCTGGAAGGTTATGGGCTCAAATCCCATGGCTGGCTAAGTAATCCTATCACCATTGGGCCCATGAGCAACCCCCATTTGGTTCAGGATCCCTGGTTGACCTAGCTGACACCCTGCTAGTGTCCCTTTCATGTCAATTGTATGTTCCTCTGGAAAAAGCATCTGATATATGTGTAGAGAAATGTGGTACCTTAGAAAACCTATTCACGGTCACCGGAATGGCTGATGAATCATGCCAGCTGGAAAGATACTGTAACAACGATGCGTGAGCAGAGCTGGTTGGACACAGCCGAGGGTTCAGGGAGACCTGGGGGCAGCTGACGACCACAGTCAGGACAGTCATTACAAGCTGAGGTAGATCTTGATACAGCGACAGATTCAGAACATGTTCTTGGTATGTGACGACATACGCAAGATACCTGGGAGTCCAGAGTTGTAGAAGAGGAAGGTGTACTGCTGGGCTGTAAGTACGTGTCTGTGGTGTTTGATTCATTAATTCCCACCATTTTGAAGCTAAAATGCATGTGATGGGAGTATAGTGTCTGGAGTGCCCTGAGCCTATGGAGAGTCATTGGCGGGAGATGATGCATCAGCCTTTGTGTTCAAAGATCCCAGCTTATAAAGAAGGATAAACCAAAAATATCTAACAGGGACCAGCATGCCTGAATAGGGTTCCAGTTCCAAAGTGTTCTTTATTTTAATGATTGGTAAAGATGAGGATAGAATGCTGCGTCTTCCAGCCAATGTCTCTGCCCTTCAAAGGCCACCTACAGTATAGCTAACCGTTCCTGATTCCTAATATCTTAACTCCTTTCTACTAGCTTTCTGGAGCAGAAGATACATGGGTATAATCTAGGCAGTTCACGTTGTCTTCGATAAAGAACGGTCTGAGGCATCCACCTCTACGGTAAAAGGCATGGAAGGGTCTGGATGTAATAGGCGTAGTGGCGTGTCAGGTGTTCACTTCCCCAGAAATAAGGTTTGCTTCTCCATTGGTTGGACATGGAGCCATAATGGAGCAAAAGTCCTAAATGGCTGTAGAAATTTGAGATTCCCAATAACCTCTTAATTTTCTTAATTATAAATGGTATAGGCTAGGTGATCCCAACCTCTGGATGTCTGCAGGCAGGCTGCCTTACATTATACAAAATTTGCTGAGCAGTGGGGGTCATCAGTGATAGCATTTGTATAACGTTTTCATGTATCATGGTTTTATATTTTTTCCAATACAGGATGATCCCATAACATATGGGGCGGGTGGCGGGAAACCCGGTGGAATACTTCTGCTAGCTGGGGGGTCAGTATGGATGAACCTTTTACTGCTTCCCCCTGCTTCCATTTGTATACTTTGGATATTTATCACATATCCAAGGAAGCTGGTTTCTGTTTTATGAAATTCACATTTCTTACAATCCAAGAGCTTCTGCAAAACGGCCATATGTATCCTACATGGCTCTATCCATAATAAATCCTTCATGTAGAATGTCATTAATGAAGTCTTGATGTCCTTTGCAGGTCCAACAGGGTGAAATACTTAGCTTCCCTTAACTGCTCCAGAGCTGCAGGAGTCAGAGGTAACAAAGTTTCATCCTGAGACCATTCACACTGCTATAGTAAATGGCCATAGACCCCCAGTAACAAAAAGCTGGCCATGACAGATGAGGCTGATGGACAGATGGATCCTTGACTCAAAGCTTCCGGTATGTTTTGTTCCATAGCTTTAGCTTTAGGAATTTACAAAGGCTAGATAGGAGCCCTAGGGGACATGGGTAGCAGGGAAGCCATTAATGTAATCCACAGAGAGCGCCCGCAAAGCGACACTTATCTTGGCTCAGCCGTATTTATGTGGTCGGGCTGATGGTGGCGCTGGCTCACCTCTGCCTACCTGGGATCCAGCCGTCTGTGTGGTTGATGTATTACTTCTGTCCTTGACATGCTCCACTTTGCGGTCCCGTTTTGTTCTTCTTATGAAAAAATGATTGCTTGATCAGTTTCGTGCAATGGCAGAAGGCTGCATGAGAATCGGGACGTGGTTTTTACATTGAAATAGTTTTCCGAAGCCTTTCGGGAATCAAGGTAAAGTCTGGGCTTGACCTCAGAGTCAAGCAGCACAAGGAATGTCAGGCACTAGTGCGTTTACTTAACGTTTGCTCACCTTGTGCATCCAGCTTTGTTTCCAGCTAACTTGCATGTTTATTTGTTTTAACAAAAAAATAATTTGTCTTTTGAGTGGATTGCAGATTATGTACTAAATTGATTCTACGATGCTTTTTCATACTCGCAGCATCTTTAATACTTTACTACCGATGGTCTGTTTTTAACAGGTATCAACTATGTATCTGTATTGTTATTTTGCTGGGGTTTTTAACCAATCACTGCATTTTTTTGTAACGATGTCATGTGGTGTGCTGTTTCTGTGAGAGAACAGATGCGCATAGTATACATGTAGTCCATTCAAGTACTCAGCAGAAATGGCCTGACAGCCTCGCAGCCTGTTGAATGTATACTTCCTGTTAAAATAAGCTCAATCCTTCCGAGAACCAGTGAGATGCTGCGTCTTTCTTTATAGGTTTTCTTGTCTTCAGTTCTTTCGGTTGATCCTCAAGCCAGCATCCAGCTGAGCATCTGAGGCTGGGGACTGGGGCGTTTTCACAGTTTCCAAAAGGGTGTTTTGTTTCTGGAGGAGATTTTAAGAAGTACATGCTATAGTCTAAAAAGTTTAATGTGCGAGAACAATATTCCGTGTGAATTTTGAGTGTAGGAAGTTTACAGGGTCTCACTTTGAAGAGCCCTAAATGTGACTTTCGTAACGCCTTCATAAGCGATGGCTTTGATAAGCATGACAACAGTGACGTCCTCAGCGAGGTTGCTAAGTAACGTGCTTCCCCAAGGGCCCTGTGCGAGACCTCCGCCGTGCTCTCATGTGCAACATGTCAGACGCAACACTCAAGCTGTGAAGGTGTCATGAAGGTCTTTTGGTGGGCTCTGGGTGGTGCTGTTTACATTAATAAGCCGAAGCGTCATTGTGATCTGACTTGCGGCCGACGGCTTCGAAAGGTGAGGGGAGGCACTGTGCCGTGGTTCAAGGTGTACTGTTGAAGTTTAACGTTGCATTACCCATGCGATATTATCCTTCAAACGATGAATAAATGAAGTTGAATAAATGGTGTGGAGCTTTCATTGACCTACCTACACCAGCATCATGTGCGTGTTTGAGCACATTAGGAGATGCCTGGCATCTACCCTCCAACCCGCACTTCACCTTTCTGCTGTGATCAGGTGTCAACACCATTCGTCTCCTTTGGCTGCGATTTTGGTTTTCGGAAGGTTTGACTGATACGCATAATGGTGAATGTGAAAAGCGAAACCAGCAGTGAGGGGGTATGGAAGATCAGGGGGCTCTGATTGTGGAAGCAACCAGCAATCTCAGGTATCAGCTGGAGATCTTGGCTGTTAGAGTGTCTCCCATAGGCCTGGGCTCTGTGGCTGGTGTTCACTGAGTTTCTGGGCCCTACGACCTGATACCAGGTAAGTCTCTGCCCAAACTGTCTGTGCCGTCCTGGGTCATGATGGCAAAAACCTTTCTGGTGAAAAATATCGTTAATATCGCTTTTGCAGAAGATTTTTTTTTAATGAAATTCGAGGAAATAAAAACATACAGGATACAGTAGGTTTATAAATAAACATCAGAGCAAGGCTCCAAATGGCCCTCCTGTCTCACCTGAGGTATGGGATCCTTCAGTATTGTCCATCTTGTTCATATACATGCTTGAGCACATCGTTTCATCCAGTGATTTAATGCAACATACAGTGCGGAATATGCAAACCCCAGTGAGGTCATGAGTGTACTTCATTACATCATTACAAAAAAGGCTGCCATTACAGGATGCTCAGGGCCAGACTGGGAATCCAAGGTCTAGAAAAAGACCCTCAAGGGGTAAAATAAGTGTGAATAAACAAGAAAGCAGCTGGAAAAGTGGTGGGGATATGCAAGGGGCTGAATACGGCACCCTGAGCTGGGCCTCTGCAGAATGAGTGGGTGTTTGGGAAATGTAAGAATGGTGATGTCACCTTGAAGTCTGGTCGCACGGACGATACCTGGGATCAGTGGCCCATCTAACTGGAAGATTTTTCTTCTTTGTGGATTTTCCTGTATTTCTGCTTCAAAGCGCTAAGTGTGGTTTCCCTGGATCTAAGCTTCTCCGGACACTGCAGTGGTCCAGCCAGCAGCATCTATGAGCTCTTTAAGTCCCTGGGAAATGACTGAAGTCAAGCTGTTCCATCTCCTGAAACAAACTGACCCTTCAGTGAAATCTTATACTGTCACACTAAGGACATTCTATGATCTCAGAATTTTGCATTAGATGTTTTCTGAATTTAAAGTGAAGAGACAAAGAAGGAGATAATATATATTCATCAATCTTCCAAGCATATTTTCCAGCAGACACACAGAGGGACCTGGGAGTGATCCAGGAAGTTTCAAGGCAAAGGAGATGCTGGTAACATTTGCTTGATGCGCATGAAAAGTTGTTCTAAGTAATGAAACATGTTCATGTTCCAGGATGGATGTTGAACATTCAAGCAGCATTTCTACAAAAGTTCTATGAATGAATGAATTATTTTTTTTAAATGGAAATGCATTTTTCTTAGAACTTTCATGCGTTTTCTCGGTAACTGCAGTGTTTCTGCAGGTGAAATTCTAAACATATACAGGGCACATGACCAAAGTTGCTGGTCACATTTCACACGTCGGCTTTACAGTCCCATTGACAATGATACACACATCAGCTGTATATATGCTGTGTCTCGTTCACCCTGCCGCCTGCACCTGTGTTGGATTTCTGGTCCCCTTCACGATGCCGCGCGCATGTCTGGCAGCCAGCAGGTCCGTGGGTAGCTGGAGAAGGTGAGTAGCAGTTCGCTCAGCACTGGATCACAAAATGACAGGAAACTGAACCTGCTTAAGGTGTTGCTCTGGAAACATGGTGAATCACCCATCCTGACTGAAGCAGGTAAACTTCAGGAAGGCCTCACCTGTAAGAAAAGGTCCAACTCAGTGATTTTATTCCTCTGAATTCTACATACTCACACACTGTCATTTTCTTTATGTATATTTATTCAAATTGTACAGAATCCAAGTTGAATGTGTTTGGGTTTTGTTAAAATTGCTTGTAACAGAACTTAACCATCTAGGGTGCCCTCTTGTGTTCTAAGATGATCTCTCCTTCCATCAGTGCAAGTCTACCTATCTTTACACTTTACTTAGTGTGTGTGCCCCCTCTAGTGGCCTGATGCTGTAACTGCAGATTATCGTCATCCCTGTCTGCAGTGGTAGAATGCAATTAGAAGACTCCTGCCCCCCAGCCAGTTTCCACTTGCTAGGAGTCATGGGTAGCTGCTGTCTTCATGGCCTGTCAGGCCCCCACAGGTTGCTAAGTAATTAGCACCGAGAGATTCACCTTATCTGCTTCAGCGCTTCTGCATGATGTCATGTAACCTGTAGCACAAACTGCTTGCCAGAAAGTGCATCATGGGAGTGGAAACCTGCCATGGAGGCTTCTAGGGGGGATAACTGGGGGGTTGTGGGTTTGTTTCAGGCTAAGATGAGCTTCCGTGCTTATCATAATGTAATCGCAGGTCCTGCATTTTCACAGGCTGGAAAAACGGCCATTCTTTGGTGTCTTGATGTGGTCGGTCTGGCTTCTCACTTTGACTTCCCTGCTCTCACTGTCTTGCTCACTCTCTCTCTCTCTCTCTCTCTCTCTCTCT
>JAABNX020000143.1:9554948-9567230 GCA_015163995.2 Mormyrus lacerda
CTCTCTCTCTCTCTCTCTCTCTCTCTCTCTTGGTCTCTCTCACTCATCAAACTGCCTATTGCTCTTTTCCTTTACAGCATTCGCGTAACATTATTGCTCTCTTTCTTCTTTTTTTGGTTTTGACTTTAGTTGGGTCTTTGTGTGTTTTGGCACCATTGGTCCCCACATCTCTGAAATGTCATACTTTGAGGTCATGCTTTACCCCTTCGCCTAATAGGATCCTGTGCAGGTGCTGCTGGTGAAAAGCAGCCTCATGCAGTGCCTTGATGCATGACCGCAGACCTTGGCCCACCTACACGCCACCTACACGCTGCCGACACACAGCAGCATGATGGCGTGATGTTTCCTTTCATTGGTGCAGCTCTAATTGCTCCTTTCAGGAGCGGCCATGGCGCCCAGAGGCTTTGCATCCTCCTGTGACAGGAGTAGTAGGCGTCCATTACATGCCCGAAGAATGTCCTGCAATGACACTGCAAGACGGTTTTTTATCCATCTGCTGCAGCTTTGCCCCATCAGTGACATTCGCCTGGCCGCAGTGTCATCTCATATAGAGACTGGGGGTTTAGCTACACTACATGACAGACATCTGCTTTTGAACCTAAAATAGTCCCCACTGGCTGAGGCGCTCATCCCCGCAAGCACGTGTGTTTCCTCTATCGCCCTCACACCCATCACAGCTCCAAAAACGGTGCTCAGAGAATGCATAGAAAGCCAAAGTCGAGGCATCAAAGAGGCAGAGCAGACCCCTGCCAGTGAGTCACTCGGAGCTGCTCATGGAAAACAAAACTCTGTGTTGGGGCCAGGGAGCATCAGCGGTTTGAAGTAGAGGCCTGAAGAAGCCTGGAGCCGGATGACTTTAGGTGGCAACAACGCCAACTACGTACCAGAAGTTGTGTCTCTCGATTTTTGCTCCCTCCAAGCTCCCCGCCAGACAGGTGGGGGACAGCAAAAACTTGGACTGTCTGTGGGTCCCCAAGGACCAGATTGGGAAACACTGACCTACAGTGAGCAGGAAGGGTAGTAGGAGGCATACAAGTGCAGATGTATGCACAAGCCACCCTCTCCCTGCCTCTGTGTCCCCATCTCTGAATTTCCATGGAAACACACTAGCCCTTGTCTCGGCCCTCCAGTGTCCAGTCCCTCCTGGAGAGAGAGCCCCCTGCAGGTCAGCATCAGTCAAATCCTCTTACTTTGCCACATGTCATTCGCCAGTCCTTAGGTTCCTCTACTATCCCACAGTGCATCTGTCCTTCTTGCCTGGCTCGTCCTTTCCTACAGTCCTTGTCTCTGATTTACTTTCTCATTTGTGGCCACAGGTCATACCAATTACATAATTACATCATGCACATTCTGTTGCATTGCCAAAAAAAATGTGCAAGTGTGTCATGACCAAAGAGTGAGCAGGACCCTAAACCAGATGACGGTGTCTATGCAGACAAGCTGGCTAGCAGAGATGCACGTCTCAGTGCCAAATGACCTCAGGAACACCACCAGCGGGAACACGGCCAGCAGGAACACAGCCTCAGGAACATAGCCAGCAGGAATATGGCTTCAGAGACATGGCCAGCACTAACGCTGACAGTAGGAACACAGTCTCGGGAACACACCCAGCAAAAACGTGTTCAGGAACACAGCCAGCAGGAACACAGCCTCAGGAACATACCCAGCAGGAACACTCAGGAACGTAGCCAGCAGGAACGTGGCCGCAGGAACACGGGAAGCAGGAGCACAGCCTTAAGAAAACAGCCTTGAGAATACGCCCAGCAGGAAAACAGCCTCAGGAACACGGCCAGCAGGAACATGGCCAGCAGGAACACAGCCTCAGAAACAGGAGTTCAGTTGTCTTCTCAGCTGAGTCATTCAGGTACTTCTACACTTTCCTTTTCATAGATCTGAAGATCTGTACATTGGACATCTGCATTACTTTCGATGTCAAAAGAGCTCAGGAGCGACACTTTTTTCCAGCAGCAGTTATGAAACCTAAGCATCCATGGACGAATCTGGTGCGATTCTACAGTGCCATCTAGTCAATCCAAACCTAATTCGTAATGGTGTGGTTTAGTGCAAGAACAGGGGAAAAACTTCAGAGTATTGTCAGATCTGTCAAAATGATTGGCTGCAGTCTTCACCCCATACAAGACTTGTTCCCAGCCAGGCTAATCAGTGCCATCCTGCTCATTATCTTTTCCATAGCCTTCCAAGTGAAAAGCGCTTACAAGCAATATACAGCTAGACACCAAAAGACTTTCTACTCAAAATATTTGGGTGTTTAATGGTATTAAATTTGAACAGTTCTATTTAGTTGTATATTTAGTGCATTTATTGTATTTTTGTCTGTATAGCCATGTTTGTCCTGCACTTTTCAGACCAGGTAAAATTTCCTTGTGCATGTTTTTGCTTGGCGAATAAACCTGATTCTGATTCTGCTCCCAGAGGCTACTGTGCCTATTGGCTGACCACTCCCTGACCTTTAACGTTCCTGCCGTGCCAGGTGTTGCAGCTCTGTCTGTGTGTCTGTCTATGTGTCTTTGTGCCTATAAAATGTAGATATACTCTGTGTCTTGAGGCAGTACTGCCCCTAATGTAGCTGTAAAGATCAGCAGCGCTCCAGGTGGCTTGGAGGATGTTTTCTGAGGCCTACACCTTTCCCCTGGTCAGGATTATCACTGCTATGAACTGGGGTTGTAACAATTCTTTGATTCTAATTGATATATCAATTGCTAAGGACACAATATGATTCGTTCGACTCAGATAAGAAATATCGATTCACAATATTAAATCGTGACGATACACCAAAATGCTGCAGAAAAATAATCTGTGAAAAAATCTCTCACACAAAGCAATCTACCAATAACCAATACATTACAGTACATTTTCTGTAGTTTAGTAAGTTATACGTAGCAAGCAAATTTAACTGTTAAAGTACAAGTACGAGTACTTTTCAACATATTTTGCTGTTAAAATACAAAACATTTATTGTTTAGTCTTTTTGAATTCAAACAAATTCCACCAAAATCAAATTATATATATATCTGTATATGTAATGGAATATGTAAAAATGGTCAAGGTTTTCTTCTGGCACTGAGGCTCACTACTACCAGAAGGCTTAGATGATTCAGGGAGTTGGGAGCCATCGTAGGGCTTAAAACAAAACCATAAGCAAGGTGTGCAATACACAGAGAACTTTCATGCATCTCGGAAAAATCTGCGATATAGCGGGGACGCGATAGCTGAACCACGATATAACAGGGGATCACTATTACTCGATCGAATTGTATAACGGGAACATCTCAAATATCAACAGATATCAAATCAGAAGCAAAATCGGAATCAAACTGCATTGTGGCAAAGCAATCTGCGATCTTACGATCTGCACCCCTACTATAGATGATCTTCCCATGTCATCCCTGGGACAGGTGATAAGGACTGGCGTAGATGCCTCAGGGACTCCTGCTGGTGCGGATTGTCCTCCAGGGCCAGGGAAGAACAGCCCCCCCTGCAGAGGCCACCAGCATGGTTCAAAAACTCACTATAGATTTTCCATTTTACTTCAAGACTACTATGCAAAAACAGTGTCCATGACACCCAACTGATCTCGTAGGCTTTTTTTTTTTGATAAATGAAGTCTTCAGATTTTCCACTTGTTGTCAGGGAAACCAACTAAAACAAAAAATATGCAGCTTCTCGTGTCTTCACTCAGATTGGGGCATGAAATCGGAAAATGCGTGGGCGGGAGGATGGGTGGGCGGGCTTGTTGTTAACCCCTGGGTTTCTGGCCTGCTGAAATCAAACTGACCACACAGGCAGACATTGTGCAGAAATATTAGCATGTTTGTTTTACATGTTAGCTTCACTACAGGAGAGTTACGGTAAAGTCAGCCCTTATCGCTGACGATGGTGACACGTGGAACGATCGAAGACTGCACAACATGCGTGTGTTACGTGTCATAAGTCTCTGTACAGACTTGAGGGGCAAGGCAGGGATGAACAGTATCCCAGAATATAGCTGAGGTTCTCTTAAATGTTATTTTCCTATAATCTAGACCAGTTATTCTCCTGTGACCTCAGATTACAGGGTGTGTATTATCTTGCAAATGGCCTCAGAGAATTGTTGGTGCACATCACACACATGCACACACACGCTAATAGATTTTCCTGTGCCTCACCTTGGAAACAAACATGTTAAATCACATACTGCTGTTGCTTAAGGATGCAAACATTTCACAAAAATGCTGTCATTAAACACAAACAAGACAAATAATTCTTCTTGCAAATAAAATACCTTGTTAATTTAGTACATTTTTTGCTTCCGACCAGCTTTAGTCCAGCTTTAGTCCAGGGGACAGCAAAGCTCACTGTGGGCTGTACCATGTGAGCTGCAAGCAGAAATGCGGGGGTGCTTCTTGCAGGTAGTAGGTGTGGTGATGGGCTTGTAGCGTGCTCTGTGTTTTTTTTACCATACATGGCCCGGCTTTGCTCAGTGGTCCCTCTGTGCAAAGAGGACAGGACGGTACCAGCATTTTACTGCTCTGATTATATTAATATAGTCATTGCCGATCAATTCCATACCAAACTATCTATATTAAATTTATATTAAACAACCAGCTGGGGATATACTAAATCACTGCACGTTTCATCTCTCTTTCCTAACTGAAATTGGCGTGTGGGAATATGCACAAAAGAGAAATAGCTTGTGTATCAGTTACGTGTGGGAAACTAACAGAGCTGAGGAGCGGTCAGTGTTACGAAGGCGACTGCAGACTCCACAAGAAAGCCCACTTCTAAAATGGAAATGGAATGGAAGGTCAGGGAGATGATTCATTCTTAAGACCTCAGGGGGTGTGGCTCCCTGCATCACCAGTATTGTTCTCAGGTGGTGCCATCATGAAAACATTGAATGGCTTGTTGGAGACAGAGTTGCCACAGTACACATGCCAGCATCAGGGCCTGGTGTACAGGCTCATCGAAACACATCACGGTCTCACCAGGACACAGTTACGTCGCACCAAAGATGCAAAGAACCTGAGTCACTGACTGACACCGTTTAGTGACATGGTTAAAGTTGGCCTTCAAAGTCTAATCCAAATTTTGAAAATAAAAACACACACACACACACACACATGCACACACAGTCGGGTAAACATATCTTTATGGTGACCACTCAATCATTTCTATGGGAAAAATGCTAACGCTAACTATGACAACCTTAACCCCCACCCAGACCTAACCATAACCATAAGTAACCAAACAAAATACAAGAGATGTTGCATTTTTTTTAGTTTTTTCACTGCAGTCACAGAGTTCTAAAATAGAGTTTTCCCTTATGGAGACCAGTTTCCTGGTTCCCATAAAGGAAAAAAGCAGACATTTATCACGTTGTGGGGACATTGTGTCCCCATAAGGTAAGTTATACCCACTCACAAACACACATACACACAAATAAAGAAAGGGAGAACTTTCAGACTCTGGAGGTGTGTGAAAAATGTCACTCAAAAAGAGGGTGCTCAGGGTACGTCCCACAAGGCCGGGGCAGGAAGGAGAGATTATATCTGTGTTTCAGCTAACTGCGAGTTATTCATGTGAGATAAACGCAGCAAACCCCCAGGAGGTTAGCCAACACCGTGACCCTTACTAGGCTTAGTCTGTGGCATCATGGCCTTGGTGTGTTTTTCACAATTGTAATCTGGTCTTATTCTCATGGCAAAGGGAAGCTGATGCTGGTCTGCCTTTACAGCTTCAGATAGAGCTGTGTAAAAAAAAAAAACAAGCCTGTCTGCTGTCTTGTGAAACGCCACCTCAGTTTAATCCAGGATTACCTTCAAATAATCTCGAAGTGCAATAAAGATACCATTTACACAACAGTGCATGCTTACCATCCAGCCATATTCTAAACACTTATCCTGGTCAGAGTCACAAGGAAGGGAAGGTAGAGCCTGTCTCAGGCAGCACAGAGCACAAGACTGGGGTCCAGCATGGCTAGTCCATCACAGGGCACTCACACTCACAACCAGTTGGAGATGCCAAGTAGTCTAACTGTACGTCTACAGGGATAAAGCAGAGTGGACAGGAGAGCATACAAACTCCATAAACATACAGCAGGGATGGGGTTTGACCCCCAACCCTGGAGGTATGAAGCGCCATGCCACCCGCTGAGTACTGCATGGGGGGGTCTGCAGAAGCAGCCGTCTGCACCCTGCATTTCTGTAACACGTACAAAGCCGCCAACGACAGGAGAGAAGGTGAGGCTGGAGAGCGTCTGTCTCGGCAATGCCTCCCTGCTTCCTGTTCAGGCCTCCCCATCGAAGTCACAATTGTTCTTCTTTCCTGTGGTCAGCCGCTAATGCCAGGGCAGTACTCCATTATAGCTCAACCCTCACAGGCAGAAAAGCACATCGAGTCTAACTGAAAATCACCCACTGCTGCTATAGCAGAACACCTATGTTGCCATATTAACATATTTTGCATAAGAATTTCTCTAAAAAGCATGGTCTGCATTCTACTTCGATTGCATCTTGTGGAATAGATTTGCTGCCATTCAAAGAGAGAATGAGGGCTGAATTAGAATCCTTTGTTTTACCAAGTACAAAAAAATAATTCAATTAAGCAAAATGTGTTATCAATAAATAAACATGTAGACATGTCCAAAACAGTATAAATGGACCTACTCTCTGATATACCCGCTGTCAGAATAAGCTGGTCAGCAACTTATGTTACCAGAATATGGATTTAAGAAGCAATTCAGAATTAGTATCACACGAGGTCTTTCATGTGGGAGAACATTGGGCAGATGTTTGCAAACGATGCACAAGTGCATCATATGCATGAGACGATTTCTGGTGCTGTCAGTTACATTAATTTCTCTTGCAATGTATGTAATTCACTTCTCTTTGAGGATGAAAAGCAAAGCTATTGCAATTTGTCAAGATGCAATGTATTTAACGAGGCGGAGTAAAGCAGCGTGTTAAAAAGGGCAGCTGGTCTAAAATGAGGAGCGACCGCGATCCAGGAGACGTGTAACGGAAAGTTTACCAGTGACAAACAGGAAGGAGCTGTAATACGCGGCAGCAGCAAATGCGCGCGCCTCGGTATAAAGGCGAGCGCCGGCCGGCCACTCAGTGCTGCGCCCCCGCGCGCGCAGGCAGCGGCGCGTGCCCAGCGACGCCACAGCGGTCTGTTGCGGTAGGTACCGATTCGGCACAGCGGAGGAGGGCAGGACATTCACATGGTGCGTGAACATGAGAAAACTACATCTTTTACCTCTTCATGCTTCTATATGTTTAATCTTGCTGGTGCTGGAGCGGGTTACGGCGCTTTGGTTGGACCGCACGTGCGTAATCCTCTCCTTGCATTTTTCTACAAACGTGAGCTAAACAGATTTTGGGTTGTATTTCCCAGCATGTCACTGCCAGCTGGCCTATGAACTGCAAGCCGAAGATTAATGCTGGTGACATGTGGTGGCACTGTACACAGCTCCTACAGCAGGGAAAGATGACCATTGCATTAAACACATTATGGGTGTTGTTTCAGGCTCAGTTCATGGTTGGAAGATGCTAATTCCGAGAAGCAGGTGACTTGTTAGTCAAAAAAACGTGAGGTGACTGTCACAGAGAGACATAAACTCTGGCCAGCCATAGCGATCAGCAGCCTGACCTTTACCTGCTTAATGTGTTCATATATATATATATATATATATATATATATAGGCCACCTCGCTTTCTGAGACATGCCAGCAGATGTGTTAGTGTGGAAAATCTTGCCTTTACTGCGTTTTTATCTTTGTCCTGCGAGCCGTCAGTCTGCCGTCTACTCTGGGCTCGCCGACCTGGTGGAAACAGCCCATCAGTGGCAGCGAGGCTTGGCCACATTGTCACATGCATCAAGTTACAGGGTTTGGGCTTAAATTAAGCCTTTGGTTATTTTTCCCTCCACTAGGCGGAAGCTGGTGGTACTCTGCAAATCACACTGTTTTCCACTGGCTGATGGGTGTGAAAACTCAAACTTTTAAAAGAGCTGAATGAAAGGGGCATTAAACAGCCAAAGTCTGTCTTTTTGTATTGAGAGGACAAAAGAATGTTTCACGCTTGGGGGAGGATATTGACATTTTAGAGGGTACGTTTATTTGGAGGAAGGATGATGTTGGTAACTGGACAGTCAGAACACCATGAACGTTTTCTGCTGTAATTGCTGGTTGATGCTTAGTTATATGGTAAAAATGACTGTGAATTAAATTGTAATTTTCTGTCTGCCATTTCTCCTGAATTCCCATGATCTTTTTTCCCACTTTTCTGTCTCTGAGCTCGTGATGTTTCAGCGACTGAAGCCGTTTCTTTTCGCGTGACTTTCGTTGCAAGAGATGAAGAAACTGTCTGTGATTAGCCAGAGCACTTAAAAAGACTCTGGGTTCTGGTTCTCAGTAGAAAACAAAATGGCGCCCGAGCCCGTGTGCAGCGCCTGAGAGCAAGCGTGCGGCCATCTGGGCTACTGACAGCGTGGTCTAACGGTGGGGTGCCCCCCACCCCCCGCTCACGCCCAGCTGCATTCAGCCTACCTGCTGGGCATCAGCTCTGTCTGCTGGCTTTCGTGAATCTTCGGCTCATGAAACACAGGCCAGACCAGAAAAACATGCAATTCCATCGTTAACGGTTGCATTTTTGTTTTTTCTTAAATAGATGAATGAAATAAAGTACTCATGGACACATATTCGTATGTGTAAGTACATTCATGCCCCTGCAGGCTATTTTTGTGTAGACGTGGGCCTAATTTTCTGAGTGTGGGGACAGATGGGGGGGTAATGCGACACACGGAAGGGTGAATGACCAAAGCTTGTTATACTGGCACTTCATCCACGGCCAGCCTACTGCCAGCAACCTCCAGCCACAAGGTGGGGCTACTCTGGATCGATGCTTCCAGGACTGTCTACCCTGAGAATGGTGAAACGTGCGGTCAATCTCAGGTTAGTCAGCCCGTGAAGCGCCGTGTCACTCTGACCGACGACGTGGGCTGTCCCGGGCCCTAAGCCGCTCAGCACTTCCTGGGATGACGGCTCCATTTCCTGATGCTGGCCTTTCATCCGGTCCCATTTATCAAAATAAAGGACCCGGAAAGGAATAGCGGTGCCCTGTTGAAAATGGCGGGTCGTTCTGTACATTGATGCCATTAACAGCCTCTTAAGAAGGCCTCGTACAGACTCTGAAATAGAGGGACTGAGAAGCACTCAGCTGAAAATACCGCTTCCTGCTTGCATGTAGCATGATATGGTATGATTGTCATATACTAATATCAATTATAACAATATTATAACAAACATTGATCGTTTGGGCCTGTTTTTTTTTTCATGGGAGGAACCACATTTATCTTTTGCAGCTACATAAGTCATGTTTTGATTTTAATGTGTATATAAAAGTATTAAAAGAAGATTCTTTACATAAAATGAGGCTTGTTGCTTTTTTGTTCCGGTTTAATCCTTGAATGCACAGTATTGCTCTCTGTTCTGCTGAGACTGTCTGATAAACACCCAGTAGTTATGTTCCAAATCACACATTCGTAAGGTCAGTCGAGAGTCCAGCCCGCAGCACCTTTCTCCCTCAGAGTTCTGCAGTGGTTCCCTAACCCTAATGGGCATCACACACTGTGTGCATACAGACCTCGAGACTTGGACACACGGGTTAAAACCTGATTGAGAACCTGGCTAACAGTATGACGAGCTGCTCTGAAGTACAGCTTGTCAGCTTGAAATACTCTGTTCAAATCTGTCGCTTGTCATTTCTTAGCTGATGCTGCCTGAGTTGACTCCTTTTGGAACATTATGCCACAGAAAGCCAGCATCTTTACACCTTTGTCTCCAGAGCAGGTCTGGGATTAAATTTCAGCCCTGAATTTTGGGGTCTATTATAACCCCATGAGCTGTGAAGGGAGGGTGTTGCGGTAAATTTCACGTAATGAGGGGCCGAATTGTTTAATCAGCCATATGGGAATTATCTGACCACAAGATGGTGCTGTTGCCAAAATGAATACATCTTGTGCTCACAGTTCTGCTTAATGTGTGTATTGGTATAATTAGGAATGAAAAAGACATAGATAGCCCTAGGTTGCAGTGTGTTTATTTAAAGAACCCAAATAGGATTCACACAGTTGTAAAGGTAATTTATTACAGGAACTAGCATGGCAGGTACAGAACTGTCACTGAAAGGCACAGTGGCCCTAACCCAAAGATGTACCACTGAAAGCTGAATGTTGCCATCATGACAGCTGCTCAGATCAAAGGACAAGGACAAGAGAAAGTTACATATAATTGATGCAATTGCAATAAACACACTTTGTAATCATCTTGTAACCATTTTTTTTGTTGTCGATCACTTCAA
Source organism: Mormyrus lacerda (assembly GCA_015163995.2). Classification (NCBI taxonomy): domain Eukaryota; kingdom Metazoa; phylum Chordata; class Actinopteri; order Osteoglossiformes; family Mormyridae; genus Mormyrus; species Mormyrus lacerda. The sequence goes on from JAABNX020000143.1 coordinate 9,565,310, forward strand.
CGTATCCTAGATGAAATCACTAATGATGTTTATTAGATTTCATAAATACATGCACAAACAATGACTTATTCTTATGGATTATTTAAGGTTATTCCTGAAATGTGAATCTTGACTCATTTGTTTTTCATGAAAAACCCGGTATGCACATTGCCCAGCTGGTAGCAGAGTGGTTAAGGAACTGGAAATAACCAAACCCTAAACATTCCTCAAAGCAAGACACACTGACACATGAATGAGGAAACGCACACATTCCTCTGCATGAACCTTATTCAAATCCAAACACTTACACATATATGTACACATCAACACATGATCAGGCCCACATCCCTGCACAGAGAACATACAAGCTGCGAACCCTAGCTCCTCCCTATGCTCCTCTTCTGTACTGACATTTCACCCTGTCATGACAAGTGGGCCCTACCACATTTCCCAGATGACACATTTTCTGAATGGTGCAGAAGGGTTTGCCACTGTTTTGAGGGATCTCTGCTCATTTCCCCTATGACTGAGGCTGGACATCTAACACTCGGCTGAACGTCTCACACACAGCTGGGTGTCTCACAGAGCTTCTCAGCAGTCAAACACACACAAGCTCAACTTCTGAAAGTGAAAAATAGTCGAAGGGAGAAGGAGCAGATGTTAGTGCCACAGCCTTCAGTAATCAGTTCAACCTCTTCAGATTTGAACCTTGATCACCTGGTATCGGTTCTGGTTTCGGTTCAGTATCTGTACACCTGATCCTTTGCACTAAGGGAGTGATGGACATCTAAGCTACCTGTGTGTCAGTCACAGGACCTGCCCCTTCAGTTTTGAATCAGTTCCTCATTGCATCACATTACAGGCAGACAATGTGACCAATCACTGATGGATACGGAGTGATGTCAGCCACTGGGATTGGTTCTGCTGGTGGAGGGTCAGCAGATCATAGGTCAGTGTGTGCTTGGTGGGGGTCATCAGCCAGGCTTTTTGAGGCTCTGTCTGTGCCGGCTTGCCAGCTGTGGCGCTAATGACACAGACAAGCTGCCGTCAATCCAATTAGCCAAATTGCACATTCCCTGCAGCTGTGCTTCAGTGCAGCCGGAACTGCCTGGAGGGTGGAGTTCATCTCCATGGAGACAGCGGGGGTGGCTTTCTGCTTTGGCCTTGGGGATGTGGTGCCCCCAACACCAACCACAACACTGCAGTCTAAATACTCAGGAGCTCCTAACTACTGCCTACAACATGCCGATCCAAGTACTTGGAAAATCCCAACTATCGACCTCAACACCAGGTACTCGGAAGATCCCGACCACTGCCTGCAACATGTCGATCCAAGTACTCAGAAGATCCTGACTGCTGGCCACAACAACATGCCATTCTAAATACTCAGGAGCTCCCAGACACCACCCACAACACACTGATCTTAGTACTCAGGAGCTCCCAACCACTGCCTACAAGAAGCCGATCCAAGTACTCGGAAGATCCTGACTGTTGGCCACAACATGCAGTTCTAAATATTGAGGAGCTCTCAGACACCGCCCACAACACGCCAATCTATGTACTCAGGAGCTCCTGACCATTGCCCACAACACACCGATTTAAGTACTCAGGAGCTCCCAGACACCACCTACAAAACACAGATCGATGTCCTCTGGAGCACCTGACCACTGCCCACAGCACGCCGATCTTAGTACTCAGGAGCTCCTAACCACTGCCCACAACACGTTGATCTTAGTACTCAGGAGTTCCTGACCACTGCCCACAACATGCCGATCTTAGTACTCAGGAGCTCCTGCACACGGCCCACAACACGCCGATTTAAGTACTCAGGAGCTCCCAGACACCACCTACAAAACGCCAATCGATGTCCTCAGGAGCACCTGACCACTGCACACAACACGCCGATTTAAGTACTCAGGAGCTCCTGACCACTGCACACAAC
>JAABNX020000143.1:9575399-9591184 GCA_015163995.2 Mormyrus lacerda
TTATATCCTTCTGTGAGGTTTTAAAGGCCGGAGAAGCCTTTCTATATTTTTACCAGTGCAATTACTTTATGTTTTCTGTGTCCTTGGAGACACAGACACAGACAGAATGCTGCTGTCTGAATACTGACACAGGAACTGGATTCTGTCCTCGGTCAAATGTCACTCTCAAGTTTGTCCTTGAGGCAGAAATCTGAATTGGAGCATGTGGAGAAAGGCACACAGCGTGCATGTATCCGTGCCTGTGTGTGTATCTGTATGTATATCCTTACCTGTGCATGTATCTGTGCCTGTGTGTGTATCTGTATGTATATCCTTACCTGTGCGTGTATCTGTGCCTGTGTGTGTATCTGTATGTGTATCTGTGCCTGTGTGTGTATCTGTATGTATATCCTTACCTGTGCGTGTATCCGTGCCTGTGTGTGTATCTGTTTGTGTATCTGTGCCTGTGTGTGTATCTGTATGTGTATCTGTGCCTGTGCCTATCTCTGGGCTTGTATCTGTGCACGTCTGTGCATCTATGTTTTTTGAAGATTATCCACTTCCTGGAATAATTTTCTACTGCAGAAATTTAGCTGATTATCCTCCCTTGAAAGATATATCTGCCAGTTGTACGGATTATAGTGTCCCGCCACTCGGTGCTGGTCCATTTTCTTAAGCGCCACATACCGACACTGAGAGCTGACTTTTACCCAGGTTGAAGTGGAATTTGGTGAATTAGGCCCAAAATATCATGTAAAACAATGTTTCTCAAGTTAGTCAATGGGGAGCCACAGTCAGTCCACATTTTTGCCTCCTCCCAGCTCCCAACACACTCAAACTAAACAATCAAGGAATCAGAGACACCAAATGCCTGCTACAAGTGTGCTGGGAGCTGGGTAGGCTGTGGACAGTCTGGGGGTCCCCGAGGGCTGGGTTGAGAAATAGTGGTGTGAAATGTCATCAGTCACTCCACAGTCAGCTGAGCAGTAAAGCTTTCTACTCACGGCTCCCACCCAAACCCGCCCAAACTGTCAATTTCACTTCCTGTTTTATGCCGCTGTAGGTTTTACCCCAGACAGGGAACTGGGGAATTCACACCAAAAATAGTTTACTGATGGGACAGCAGTGCGGGCACACATAGGCGTGAAGCACCTCCTTCAGTGCGCAGTGAAACACCATTGCATGTGATGTCATCGACGAGGATTCCTTTTCTTCTCTTGAAAGCTCACACACTCCCTTTGCCATCGGGGCTGTGGTTTACGAACCACACTTTCAGATGCCTTTTCCCTGCAGTGATGGCACCAGGGAGGGGGAGCCTGGGAAGCCCCCCTCACCAATCGGTGTTCCCCCCAGCTGCTCAGTCACTGCCGGTGCACAAAGTGAGCTAATGAGGGCCGATCCAGTATGGCTTCACTCTGGGGGTGAGTCTCCAGTGAGTCTGGCTGCTGCCCTCCTAGTCACATTACCTATAGTGCTGATGTGCAGACATGGTCACATCACTCTCCAGGTTGCCCCCTCCTGGGCATTTTTTGCCATCATGTGTGGACCTCGAGTGGTGTGTCAGAGATGGAGTGTGGGGTGGTGCATGTGCTGTAGAACCTGTGTGTGTGTGTGTCTGGGTGAACGTGGTGAGTCTGTGCAGGGACCATAAGCTTCAGCAGCTTGATGATCTTTAGATCATCTGAGTATGTGGGGAGTGTCCTGCCCAGGACTCTGTGTAAATGTGCAATAAAAAACTAAAGGAGAGAGAGGGAGCAAGGCATTATGGTGTTCCCAGAGATGGTGGGGGGTGTTCTTATGGATTTTAGGACAGTGGTTCTCCTGCCACGGGGGTAAGAAGGAGAGACGTGTGGGGTCTGGCCGGGGTCAAAGGGGAGTGTTTGTTTGGGCCTCATGCAGTTAAGCGTCAGCGTTTCTCAGCTCGGTCACGCGGAAAACCTTGTTAGTGATCAGCTGCGGCATTCTGCAGCAGCACCATCACAAGTGACTTCCCGAACCAGCCAGGGGGGGGCACCTTGCTCAAGAAGCTTTCACTCGATCATGGAAGTCCAACATCAATGGACATGGTGAATTTTGCAAAGCTGTTTTGATTTTTCCTTTATTGACGTCACTTTTCTACAACACGTAGGCATGGGTCAAGCTGATCTGTCCTGCTATTTAAACCTGGCGGTTTTCCTGAAGGCAAAAGCAGACTGTTGAGTGAGTGCTCTCACTGCACTGGTATAACTGTCCAAATGAAGATGTGGGCTTTCTTAGTCCTGGTCTGAGCAGCTCTGTGTAACTTTCAGCGGTAGACAGAATGAGAGCTGAGGCGCGTCAGGGATCGGCAGCAGGAGGTGAAAAGCGAGCGGTACCGGAGCGAGGCCCGAGAGCCGACCGACCGTCCCCATGTCAGGACCTGTCAGCCAGCGCACTATAAAAAGCAACGCAAAGTCCTGCTTTTTCACAGAGCTGCCATACAGCTCCCTGCGTGATGGCAGAGTAAGAGCGCAAGTGTCTTTGTCTGGCTTGCTGTTCCCCTCCCCAGCTGCAGCGTCCTGAGACAGCCAGCTATAAACACACTCTGTATACCACCCACAGGACTGGCATCTTAAGTAGCATGGCTCTGCTCTACTAGTTGTCGATCCCTGTTACTAGTGCAACAGCCCATGTATAATTGCAGCAGGTGTCATTCTGCAGTAATTAACCCATCATGGCTAGCTAATCTAGCAAAGTATTACCCGGAAGTGCATGTCTGCTAATCAGCGTGATTATATGGGTTCTTCTGATGGGAACATGGATTTTATTTCATGTGTTCCACTGTCTTGCACTTTTTCTCACACTCTACTTTTAAATCGTGTAATGTTAATTGCTCCAGAGTCTCCGTTAAGCGCTCTGGGCCAACCGTTTTGGGAAGAGCGCTATTTATACATAACTTCATTTTGAGCCAAATTGAATGAAGCAGAGGGTGTAGAAGAAGGCGGCCGGGCAGAGCTCTCCGTCTCGCACCACAACCATTTTGTTGTTTGTCCCCAGGCCACGGATGCAGAGCCCATTACGGCATCCAGCACCAGCAGCGTGATGGAGATCGAGTCTCACTACCGGCACCTCCTGCGGGAGCTGGACGCACAGAGGCGGAGCGGCATCCTGTGTGACGTCAGCGTGGTAGTGGAGGGCCACGTCTTCACTGCACACCGCAATGTGCTGCTGGGCAGCAGTCGTTACTTCAAGACGCTGTATGGCGGCCCAGGGGCAGAGCCAGTGACCGTCACGCGCCTGGACATCGTCACAGCACGTGGCTTCGAGGCCATCCTGGACTTCATGTACTCGGCACGTTTGGCCCTCACCGGCGCCAACGTCATCGAAGTCATGTCGGCGGCTAGCTACCTGCAGATGACGGACATTGTGCGGGCATGTCACGCCTTCATCCGTGCCGCCCTCGACATCAGCCTGCGCCCCAAGCTGGTGGACGAGCCGTCTGAGTTCGAGGCGACTCCGGGTGGTGGCTCCTCCCCCTGGCGGGGACGCCGCACCAGCCCAGCCAACTCGTCAGGTGACTCTGCCATTGCCAGCAGCCATGAAGGTGGCAGCATCTGCAGCAGAGATGACCAGGGTCCCCAGAGCCATGAGAGTAGGGAGGGGGCCTCGACGCCAGCACTGTGGCCTGCCGACCCTCCCCCTAGTAGTCCTAGCGATGGGCGGCTCCCTGAGTGTGCAGAGCCGCACACAGGTGAGGAACAGCAGTCTTCCCGGTCTGGCCGACGGAAGAATCGCAAGAACAAAGACACAGTCCGGTACATCGCACCGCAGCCAGAGTCTGGGGACAGCCACTCAGGGTCTCCACTGCCTTCCACCCTGTCTGTGTCTGGCTGGAGCGGCAGCAATCAAGGATGTTCAGGTATGGGCTCTGAAATCCCACAGTCCTCCATTCCACTACTCATTATTCAGTGTGGCTGTGATTAACTAGCTGTGATGTGACTACCCGCTTGTGCATCTCTTCCAACTTTGTATTTCTCTACCCTCCTACCATGCCCTCTCTGCCCTTTTCTCTTAGTATTGACTGATACAGTTCCTTTGAGATCTCAGTTGCAGTACTCTCATTTGGGATATTAGTTCTGATGGTCTGCTTCAGAATCTCAGGTCAATGGTCCCCTTGGGAACTCTGTTCTGATGGTTTCCTTTGGGATTTTGGTTCCGATGGGTCAGTTTTGGGATCTTTGCTCAATGGTCTACTTTGGAATCTTGCTCCGATGGTCTCCTTTGTTAGTCTCACGTTGATGGTTTGGGATCTCTGCTTAATGGTTTGTTTTAGGATCTTGCACTGATGGTATCCTTCAGGATCTCTGCTTGAATGTCTCCTTCGGGATCTCAGTCTTCTTTGGAGTTTTGGTTCTGATGGTTCGCTTTAGGATCTTGCTGTGGTGGTCTCCTTCGGGATCTTGCTCCGCCGGTCTCCTTCGGGATCTCTTCTTGATGGTCTGCATTGGGATCTTGCTTCGTGGGTCTCCTTTGGGATCTCTTCTCAATGGTCTGCATTGGGATCTTGCTCCGTCTGTCTCTTTCGGGATCTCTTCTCGAAGGTTTGCATTGGGATCTTGCTCTGCGGGTCTCCTTCGGGATCTCTTCTCGATGGTCTGCATTGGGATCTTGCTCCGTCTGTCTCCTTCGGGATCTCTTCTCGATGGTCTGCATTGGGATCTTGCTTCGTCTGTCTCCTTCAGGATCTCTTCTCGATGGTCTGCATTGGGATCTTGCGCCGTTGGTCTCCCTCGGATGCTTTCATGCTGTCAGGCGTCTTTCCTCTTTTGCGGCTCCTCAGGGAGGAAAGCTCTCTGTGGCTCTTCTCTGTTCTGGATCCTCACTTGTCCCAGTTTTTTTCCACCACAGCAAAGGAGACAACCAACACCCCCCCCCCAGCCCCCCACTACCATGTCATGTTGGGCAGCAGCCTGACCTGATAAAATATGGAGGAGGTGGTGGGGGTAAGCGCATGTGTCTCTGGAGGGAGGGGTAACAGGCCTCTGGAGATGGTTGCTTCAGAATGCAAGGCACATTTTTAAAGGATAGTATTTTTCCCTTAATTTGACATGGTCACCTCTCACCCACCCCCACTCTCATGAACACCTGACAGGTGGGGGAAGTGGCGCTATCCCCCGGCTACTCGGGCTGCTGTGCCTGGCTCCCTCTCAGCAGCTGCCCTGACACTGTGCTACACCCAGTGTCCCCCAGCACAATAACTGTAAGTGCTTACAGCATAGCCAAGTGAGGCGGTACACAAACCTTTCTGAAAGCCCCCGCCTCCCCACCCAGTAATCTGCATAGCTTCCACTGATGAGGTCACTGCAGTTAACCTCAGTGCAAAGGGGTAGACACACGGTCAACGGTTGCACATGCACGCACACACACACACACACACACACACACACACACACACACACACACACACAAACATGCACGCACGCACGCAAGCAGACACACGCACACAATTGTATTCATATCTTTGTGGGGACATTCATTTCTCCTGGCACTACCCTAACTCCAATTATGACAACCTTAACCCCTACCCAGCCCTAACTTTAACCATACGTTTTTTAATTCCAGTCATTGTTTTTTAGAAAATTGAAAAAATTTGACAAGGTCAAAATTTGACAAGGTCAAAATAACGGGTTTTTAATCACGTTGTGGGGACATTCAGAGCCCATAATGTAATATATACATGACACACACCCACAAACACACAGACAGGTCGGGAGACGGGGCGTGTCAGGAGGGCCAGGTGTTCACCCGCTCAGCCTCGCTCTTGTCCTTCTTTCTGTTCTCTCCTTCCTTTTCTCTCCTTTCCATTGTTCACCAGCTCCACGGTTGACACAGTGCTTATATACCTGACTTGGCCCAACGGCCACTGCAGCTCCTGTTTCAGGAGGCCAGGGGTCCTCATGCCGGGGCTCTGGCTGCTTCAGCGCCGGGTCCCGGCGAGCTGGAGCCTGTGTCTGCACCCGCACCCACGCCACCCACACCCCCAGCTTTCCGATTGCTAACTTTGCGAGCCTCTTTCGCATTCCTGCCCCCCCTGCTGCTGCTGTTAACACTGCCCACGTTACCTTGAATCTACAATCGCCCCAGTGCACCCCCTTCCCGTCCCTCCCTCCCTCATGCGCTCTCCTTTCTCCTCAGACCCTCCCTCCCTTCTGCCTGAGGGTCTGTTTAATTTGCCCCCCCCCATTGTCCTTTGTGCAGTCTGGTTTGTCCCTAAAAAATTAAAGTGAGTCAGAGAGCGAGAGATAAATGGCTTTGTGTGTTTTTGTAGCAACATAAATGAAGCAGCGAAGCAGCTGAAATTAAACTGTGGTGGGGGGGGGTGAGGGGGGGCTGACGGTGCTGCAGGGACAGGGGGGAAGGTGGAAAACAACCGCTGGGAGACAAACAATAACATGTCTCTGTACCCCCTCCCTTAGTGACCCTGCGTATTTTTCATTCCTGTCTCCCACGCCCCCACATGGCCGCTGATCTGCCTCCCAGTCTCTGCCTAGAGGCCCCGCCGCCACCCCCTGTCTATGATAAAGCCTTATTTCATGCGAGCGAACCTGGAGCTCTCGCAGAGAGGTGGTGCGTCCTTCTTCACAGAGGGAGCTACTGTTGTGCCCTAGGTTTGCCATTTTTGGCCTTAAGTCCCCTTACATGTAAGGAAGGATCGCATGTTTCTTGGGGATGGTTAGAGGTGCCGTACCTTAAAATGCGGCAGACTTGGCTTCACCTAAAGGTGTGGCGCGCCCTACTGGTTGCTCTGCGTCATTAAAGACTCCCTGCGCCTAAACAGCCAGCTGACCTCGCCAAGCTGTCCCCAACCTGTCATTTGGCATGTGGCACCTCGGCTGTGACGTTTCAGGAGACCTGATGACCCTAAATCAGCCCCGGACGGTGACTCTGCTGACCGCTGAGCACCTTGCCTGCGCTAACAGAGCCTCGTGGCCTGAAGGCTTCTCCTGTCAGCTTCCTCCTCCCATGCGACGCGCCCCTGTGGCCCCTGTGGCCCCAGTGGCCCCATCTAAACGCAGGGCCGCCGGTACGTCGTCAGTGTCGGTCCCGCAGGCCTGTCAGGCACGCTGCGGTCTCGGCAGATGCTCAGGTCCATAATTACCCGCTTGCTGTACGCCATCTGCCGCTAGCAGCCCAACTGCGGCTCCGCCGGCATGATGCTCTTCATGGGCGACCGTCAGTCGCTCGCTGCCCATGGCCAGCGCTGCATGTGCGCCTGAGGGTGTCAGGGGGGAAGCTCTGGGCAGGGATTTTGGCACCTTCCATTTGATTTGAGCTGGCCCTGTTCTTTGTCTGTGGGAAGAATCAGCTTTCATATTTACTGCGAATCCCCCCCCCCCAGCCCTGACTCGAATGCACCCTCCCGAAGCTGTAATTAACTCTGCTCCGTGTGGCCATGTCTGGTCGAGTGCCTGTCAAAAGCAGACCATCTAAAGCTATAACTCATCATTATCCTGGCTTTTCCCGGTACATTGCAAGGTGAGCATGTGCACTGTGTTAACGGGACTCTATGGTTCAACAGCAGAGCCTCTTCTGGTCCTGGTCACCTTTCGGGGACAGCAGGGTCTGTTCTGGTCCCAGTCGCTTTTTGGGGACAGCACCCGAGTCTCTGTGGCCTGTAATGATCTGCTCCTCCTCTCCTAGTGGCTGACGCCGCCGGGGAAGATCACAGCGGTTCGGGTGGCTATGGTGACCACAAGGAGCCCCATGAGGAGACGTGGCGCGCAGGGGTGTCAGAGAAGGACAGCCTGCAGGTGGCGCTGTCTGGTAGGAGCGGCATGCTGGCAGCACATGCTGAGCTGCTAGAGGAGGAAGCCGGACTGCTGCTGGAGCACCTACCTCACACGGGAGGCGGGTCTTGTGAGTCTGCCCGCCGTTTCCCAGGTTACCGCCAGCCACCCCTGAGCAGTGCCCTTCCCCCAGCACCCTGCCATTGCTCTCCCTTAGGTACCCATCTTCATCCGTAGGCCCTTCCTTCCGCCATGGGGCCTGATTTTCCTGATGTTTCGGGAATACAGATGCGATGTGGAGAAAGCCGCCGGCCTCATGTATCCTCCAGGCAGGATGCTTTCACTGCCCTGTGATGTGCATCTGGTTCACCGTTTACTGTGGGCTGTAGGCCTCCTTAGAACACAGCTCCTGTATCCCAGATCCCAGTGTGGGCCGGTGAAGCTGTGGTGAGCAACTGCACTTCGGGGGGGGGGGGGGGGCGTAACCGGAGATCAGCAGCTTCAAACTACGATTTTCACTGGGAATGTAGGAGAACCCCCCCATCACACACACCCACAGACATCCCTGACAGGACTGCCCCAACCTGCCCTCTATAAACAGGAGAGGTAGAAGGAGAGAGAGAGCAGGAGGATGAGAGGGTGAGGAGAAACCTGAGTCTTGAGCCCTGATGATTGCCTACATGCAGGGCCCAGGTGGGGAGGGGGGGGCATGGCCTTTGTTCCACTGGCCTTCCCGTCTTTTGGGGTACAAGTGATCTAAAAAGCCCACCTTTGATAAATGCCAACCTGACAGGTGGGGCAGTGACCCCCGCCCCAGCCCGTGTCTCATACAGCTGCAGGACGGAATGAACCTGCACACCATCCTGCACCCCCATAACCCCCCCCTCGTGTCCGCTGAGGGTCAGGCCATCTGTCTGCTGGTGGGGAGGGGGGAGGAGGTTATACACACACAAGTCAGTGATGAGCAAACAAACCTGTTTAAAGGCAGCCCCCCCACCCCCCTATGGGAAGCCCCTGTCTGCAGAGGGACAAAGGGGGTTTATCATGCTGCAGCTGGCCGGGTTTGGGCCAGGAAGCCACATGTGGAAGCAGAGCAGCCCTCTGTGCCACTTTGCGGGGGTCAGACCCCGGACAGACACCCACTCCCCATTGTGACAGTGTCCAAAAATGTCAATGAAATGATGCTTTATTTGCCCTTTGCCTGAGTACAGGTACATTGGAATGTTTCTTTTCACATTTCCCATCCTCCTCTCTTTTTGAGACATAAGCTTGGTGTCTGTGCGCAGGGTCAGGCCACTTATCTGGCGCCCCTGGGGCATTTGGGGGGAGGGGGGGGGTTAAGGGTCTTGCCTTCAGGTCCAACAGAAATTCTGCCGAGGCCAGGGCTCAAACCAGAGACATAACCCAAGCATCGCATGGGTTCAAATGAGCTCTGTAGAACTTAAGGTTGTGTTTGGTTTAAGCCTCTTTAATGGACAGCGGCAGCAAATGTATGTGGAGCTTATTTTTCACATGGAGAGACCCTGCAGTCATGTGCGCTTTTATACACACACTGCTGGGGGCTTCTGTATTTGCTGTACATGGAGTGAAGATAAAATATGTATAAGTTTTATTAGAAACTAGGATCTTGAGATCACTGGATGTGTTAAGTCTGATGCCACAGCGCCATCTGCTGTAGCTTTTCCTGATTGCGGTGTTTTCTTGCTATGCTCAGTTCTGACCTTTTCTTAAAAATGTCCAGTACTATGTTTGCAGAACCAAAAAAATGTTTTTTGTTTTTGCAATTGATAGCCACTCTCTGCTGCCTTTAAAATATATGCCGTCAAATTTGGTATAGTTAACACTATGTTTAATACCTATCAGGTGTCCGTTTTTATAAGCGCTCTTTGACCATGTGATTGTCTATAAAGGGGTAAACGCACGATTACGAGCACAGAAAACATGGTCGCTGTGCAGCAGATTTTAGACCGAAATGAACGTGTAAATGGCAAGTAGCCTCCCGCGGCTGTCATGACACTGTCCTGTGTTTCACACCCATCCCAGAGGCGCCTATTTAAGAGATATCGATTGCTGTGCTCCGGAAAGAGTGGCGATGTTGATGCGGAGACAGAATCGCCTCTTTTTCCCGCATATTGATGTCAGGGAGACCAGGCAACACAGTCACTGTCGATCTCTCCGGCATGTCTGCCACTGTGGGGGAGGCAAGCAGACCTAAGGCCTTTTCATTCAAGCAATGATGAGAAAAGAATAAAATCTTTCAAATACCCGCCCATAACAAAAGATTAATTCAGCGTGAACTGGCAGCGGGCGTGTTTAATTGTCCCTTAACTCTTCAGGAGACCGGGCTGTATGCTGTAAAGCAGATCGAGTCCAACTATTACCTAATTTACAAACCATTTCGTTTTTATTTCGCAGAAATACGTCGGAGACTGTACCATTTTCATCTCCGTTTTCCCGGCACTTCATAGTCGTAGTTTGGATTAATTTAAAACCTGTCAGTAATCGGGGTGAAGCTCGAACCTCGTGTATGTGATTTTCATAATATTCACAGTTGTGTCCCGTAAAAAAAAAAAAAAATATGCGACGAAATGTAGTCGAAGGCTAAAGCCCAGCAAAACAGACGAGATTAACGTGAAACCCGAGCAAGCAGAGGCGCCTCGCTTTCTCCGCCGGGAGAAACATTAGTTGTATGATGGGTGCCCGGCTTCCGCCGCTGACTCTCCCCATCCTCCATCCATCCAGCCGGCGACTTCGCGGTGGTCCGGAAGAAGTTCCGCTGCCCCTGTTGCAGCTTCTCCGCCATGCACCAGTGCATCCTGAAGCGGCACCTGCGCTCGCATACCGGCGAGCGGCCATATCCCTGCGAGACGTGTGGCAAGACCTTTACCCGCCGGGAGCATATGAAGAGGCACACGCAGGTCGGTGTCCGGCAGGGGGCGATACTGAGTCGGTACACATTGCGTCTAACGGCTACACAGAGGGCCCTGTAGTTATTCACTGAGTATATATGGCCGTGGGGTGAGAAATATTCAATGAAGTTCCTTTGATTTCCTCTTCAAAACTATTTTGTAGGGTAACACTAGAACATATAGCAGGATAGCAAGGTAGCGCTGTGAACCGTTTGGTGTGCCCACCTTCAGGGACACGTGTCTCTGTCGCAGGTGCACAGTAAGGATAAGAAGTATACCTGCAAAGTGTGCAGCAGAGCCTTCGTATGCGCAGCCAGCGTGGGCATCCGGCACGGCTCGCGCAGGCATGGCATCTGCTCCGACTGCGCCCGGCCCGGCGGCCTGCGGGGGGAGGTGGTCACCCCCGAGCGAGCGGCCAGCGTCCGTGAAGGAATGCCGCGCGACGGCATAGAGGAGGCCGCTTTGGGGATGCTGGAGGACGAGAAGGAGGGCAGCGACTCGCAAGAGATGGACGGAGAGACCCATAGAGAGTCCCACTGGGCGTCTTAGTCCAGATGAGCGAGCAATAAACCCCAGAGGTAACGGCAACATGCAGCGTTCGGCGACGGCGTTCCCAGTACGCTTGGGGGGCACCCAATGCGGCATCTCGGCTGTCCTTCTCTCTGGGCCCTAGGCAGCCTGTGACCTGTCATGCCGGGGTGATGGAAGCCTCCCCTCCCTCGGTGCGCCCATGCTCAAAACCTACTTGATCGGGCGGCTGCCGGGGGCATGGGCTGGGTTTGGTGCTCCAGACTCGCCTCCAAGTCTGTTCTGCTTTAACGGGACACACACACTCTTACATTCATTCCAGAATTACTGCGTTATAAATTCACTGCAGACTTGCTGCGATCCGAAGCGTATACTTGTTTGTATTTTAGTTTCGTATTCATACAAGAAAATGTTTAATGAAACGATTCAAGCTGAGTTTCCCCCTAAAGCTACAGCATCTCCCCCCCCTGAAAATGGACTGACCGCAGCAGACTGATTTCATCTCCAGATCCCTAACAGCCATGCCACCTATGGTCATATCTTTCATAACCTTTCTGAATGTAATCTGTTAATATCTGCATACGACATACACAAGGAGCTGTTATCGGGAGAGAAAGCAGCTCAACTTAATGCAGGATTATTCCCTGTGTTCACTGCATCCCTGTTTCCTGAGTAGTACGACAATCACTTTCCATTAGTGAAGGATCCCGGGACGCGGGGGGATGCCCTGCTCTGGTCCCGCTCGGCTCGTCTTGCCCTGTGGCTTGGCCTGATTCTTTAGGCACGTTCCATTAGCATCTAGCCATGGGGAGACAAACAGACAAAGCTGTGGGAGTCCGGCTGCAAAGTCGCCTCGCTGTTTTTATTTTTTTTCTGGGATGTTTTGGATGGAACTTGCTTTTAAATATGATATTCCTTTTATTATGATAAAGTTCCATTTTACTGTTCGTTCCTGGCAATGGCAATACAGATAAGTTTAATATTTGTTTGGTGCGGCCGAGAGCTGGATGCTAACTTTAGCACTCTTTTTTTTTATATATATCTATAAATATATATATAAATACACACAGTGAGAATTTTTTAAATAACTGCCTTGATAAAAACAAGCCGCGTGGCTATGTTACTCACAAGGCTGCAGCTCTGTTGATATGATTTTAAATGCTAACTTATTTGCTATATATAATATATAAAGGAAAGAGTGTGCATATATAAAATATATAGCACAATCTTCTATACCAAAAATCAAATATACATTATAACTCATATAGTCCTTTTTTGGTTGAATAGCTAGTTTTAAAATATGTAATTTGTTTCGCATTGAATGTGTTTTTGCTGTTTAAGCTATGTATATACAAATAATTTTTCTAATGTGGAGCTTCTCCGTCTCGTGGGATGGACTCATGGATTGACTGGCATCCTGCTGTGAGTGTTTGTGCGCTTTCTTCGCATGCTGATCCACAGCTGCTCACCAGCGGATTTCCAAGAGCGGGATCCCTCCCGAACACGGGGAAGACGATTCAAACCCACCGCCCTGACATAAAAATCAAACTGTTCAAGCCTCAGTGCCCCTTAGCAGCTCCGTAACGATTGAGGCATGAAGCGTTGATGATGCAGGATATGAGCTGTAAGAGCGGCGGTGGGCGGGGCTGCCGCTCGCTGTCATTCTGTCCGCTTTTGCCGCTTCCTCGCACTTCCTGTATTAGTTTCCATTTCCGTAAACCGACTGGGGATTGACAGTAATGCCCAATAATCAGCCGCCGTCGGATTGATGGCCTGTGCTTGCTGACGGCGTCGTGTTAAAGCTGTCCTCTCAGGATAGCCTACTGATCCTCTCTCATCAGCCACTGGAGGCCGATAGAGGTTTTCCACACACAGGGCTTTTTAAACGAACAAAACTAAACTTTATACTAATAACGCAGCAGTAGGGAAATGGGGGAGACAATATTGGGAAAACATGTGACATTTTCACCCCAGAGACAGTCGATTTATGCAAACGCCCTCCATATTTGTAGAAACCTACCATAAAGTTCGTTTGCATGGACAGTAGAGAGCAGGAGGAAGTGCACCCCCCCCCCCCCCAACAACGCGGGCGCGCGCGCACACACTTTATACCACTTTTTCGCTATTGACTTCGTTTCATCACAGATTAATAGCATTATCAGTCAACTTTCAGTGTTCCTCTCGTTTGCTAGGTGCGTGTGGGTCCTGCCTGTTCCTAAAGGAAAAGGAGTAAATTTTACGATGGAACTCAGATTTTAAAGATCTATATAGGAATGCAGCGCATTCATTATGAAACATATGGCAATAATTAGTAATTATTGTGAAAAAATTAAATTATACGAATATTATAAGAATTGTGCATGCAAATTAGGGGACATTTCCTAATATTGTCTATAAGGCACAACACACAGTACTGCATAATATACAGTTTACTGCGCTCTTAAGGAAAATTAAAATATACTAAAATATGCTGTATGTTTTGCTATGTTGTACACCGCCGCACAAACACTGCATTTAAACGAATTTTTACACCTGAATATTTCTTAGAAAACCTGTTCTGTAAAGGATAAATATGTGCAAGAAATAACTTTGGGTGCATAAAACTGATTATCAGCTTCACATATAAAGCCATATATACAGTATGAGAGTTTTTGGATCGTAATAAACTGTAGTTCAGTTTTTAAAAGCTCTATTACTCTGGTTGGTTACCGAGTGCTGTCTTTTGTGTATGCTTATTTTACATGATCTCATGATGTATTCTTCCAAAACGGCAGTTTTTTTTTAATTGCCCTTCTATTCCAGTGTATCTCTCTGTACAATGTGGACTTTGGTGTTGGGTATGAAGCCGTCTTTTTGTACTTTAGGCGCTGTCTATTTGAAAGCAGAGCCAGAAGAGCAGTGTGTTCTCATTTTGTGGACTTGATATTACCAGAATTGTTTTCCTACTTTGTACATTACGCGAGTACTTTTTTTAAAAAAGCTATGCCTCTGTGCGCCACCTGTTGGTGGCAATTAGCTTGACAATGAATTGCTAACCAATCATTCCCAATAAATATGGAAAGTGCTGCTGGAAAAACCACTGGTGCTTCCTGCATTTCAGTCTATTCTTGGGTCAAATCCTAACTAACTAATACATGATATTCAAGGATAAAATGTTTTACCTTAAAGACAGTTCAGTTTCACCTGAGTTAGTGCTATGAAAGACAGATCCTGTAAGGGGAAGATTAGGGAAGATATAACTGTAGGCACAGTCTCACGGCACTGGCATATAAAGCTTTATTATTCTTATTATCACCATTATTAATAATTATTAGTTATATAACCTTAATTAATTAACCTCCCCACTGACTTCCTTAACATACTTGAAAAATGAAGTCAAAGTAGATAAAAAACATATGAAAATAGACACCTTTTCTTGTCCTTACAAACATGAAATGCAAATGCAGTAGACCTCATATTGAGGATGTTTTTAAAAGCTCAAAGAAATACTGAAAAGGTTCATTTCCAAGTACAGCACGACCATTGTTTACAGTACTATGTGCAAACTTCAGCTGAGCACTTCATCACGTTTTGCTTCCCATCACTACAAAGTGAGGACCTGGGTCAGTTCTGCATGGAGCAGCTGAAGCGGAGTATATGAGCACTGCCTGTGAGACTCCCGTCACGGGACACCTCCATGAGTCCACGTGGGCAGTGGGGCTGCCGCATTAAAAAACATCAACCGTCAAACTCGTTTCTGCTTTTCATTCGATGCCTTGAGACCGCAAGCCTAACCAGGGGAGATTGATAGATGCCAGCACAATTACAAAAAATTAGTATCGTATAGTGCTGCATTTGTTCAAAATATGCAAAACGTAGACCATTATTGCAGGATCAACAAAGTAAGCAAGTTACAAAACCTTGAGCTGATATGTTATGGATGTGGTTTAAGAAAACCTTTCAGCAAGCCATTTGGACCAGAAAAGAACCTTAAGAAAATGAGATTACTGAGAAGGCTTATTAAACCAAAAATATAATGCCCACTAATGAACAACGAACACAGGCAAAAGGTTAGATAACACTTTTGCACTGTGCATTTTCTGTGTGCAAATGCTTTAAAACTGTACAAAAATGCCTTTGTAAAACAAACTAATTTGTTTTACATTTGTACAGCTTTTCTGTACATCTGCACCAGGCACTGTGTGATTTCATCACTGAGAAACTTACACAAAGCTAGTAGGACGAGACATTTACGCCCAGTCACCTGAATGTCAGATCCTGGCCAATGAGACATTAGGACCTGTGCATTAGAATGCCAGTGTTCAGCCAATGGGACCACAGCTCTAACTCAACAGTATGGCAGTGTGCAACTAACAGGGATGCAGGAACCAGCAGAAGGCTGGCAGTCCTATGCACAGTAGATCTTGGTACAATCTGTGAAGGTCCGAAATCCTTTTCTCCTGCAGACAGGAGCTCCTGGATCAATCTGTGAACGTCCGAAATCCTTCTCTCCTGTAGACAGGAGCTCCTGGTTCAATCTGTGAAGGCCTGCAGTCCTTCTCTCTTGCAGATAGGAGCTCTGCTTCAGTCTGTGAAGGCCTGCAGTCCTTCTCTCCTGCTTCAGTCTGTGAAGGCCTGCAGTCCT
>JAABNX020000143.1:9595700-9613142 GCA_015163995.2 Mormyrus lacerda
CTCACCAAGGAATTGTATAATCTTAGCATCACCTCCCTTGACTTAAACTCCACACACCTGGAGATATACCCCAACATGTATTCCCTTTAAAGGTAATATGATTAACAATGGGATCGCGCACATATTGATCTGCACACACCCATGTGTGCTACCTGGTGAGATAGTTAGGGTTAGGGTTAATGGGTTTACTGATTGAAAAGCACATGTCTGTGCTATCTGGGGGACTAGCAAGGATTAGGGTTAGGGGGTTACTGAATGAGAGGTACCTGCGCTCTTACTGCCTGAGGCTCCTGTGGGATCACTGAGCACTAAGGGGCTGGTGCATAGAGAAGTCAGGGCAGCAACCGCCATCACCTCCAGGTCAGCGTTGGAAACAGAGCCCCTGTAACACAAAACAGGTCTGCCTCAGCTGCTGAGAAACACAGCACAGGAGCAGGCAACTTTCCCCCACTGGACAAGGGGAGAGGAACACAGCATAGGAGTAGGTGTGAATCCCCATGCTGGGCATCAGCTCCAGCAGGCATCAGCTCTGGGGAGCGGCTCATTTTTGTGATGACTTTGCCCAACATCACCCCCCACCTCCAAGTACCCCCTTTGTCACTACAGCAGGTGTCTCCAGAAAAAGAAATTGGACTCACTATAAATAACAGGATCCCTAAAACTCATTAGAAATAAGGAATCACTATAGGCAGGTGTCCATTTCCTAAGCCAGAGCTGAACCAACTATTTCACTAAGGCTTAAACCACTTGCTGGGCCAGGGCTGAACCATTTACTAAGCCTGAACCAAAGTACTCTGGTTCTAGAGTGAGGGGGCACAGAGCACGTAGATTTTTGTTTGCTCAGCACACTAGAAACCTCACTGTGAATCAACACACGTTGAATTTCAAATGTATATAGGTGTAGATCATAGGGACCTGCATCTCCATCAGTGGGGCTGCCGCGATACACATCCTGGATGCATTGCCAAGGACCAGATACATCGAATACGTATGAAGCATATACTTATGCAATACAATACGATTCACCCCTATTGTGATGCAGTGCCATTCGATTACACACAATGCGATACAATGCGCTGCATCAGCGGACTCGCCTGCAACTCGTGTGAGACTTGACTGAGAAACCTCAAAAAGACTGGCCAATGACCGCAGTGGAGAACTGAAGGTGAGAGAGCATGCTCAGAAAGGGGGCAGGGGTGGTCAATCTAAATATAAAATTATTGCTCAACTTTCAAAATAATAAAGGCATACTAATAATTATATATTAATAAATTGGATTTTACTGACGCAAAGACGGTTGAAACAATGCATCCCGAGTTCATCCCAAACTGTATCCAGTGCACACTTTTTTTTTAATTGGGGCAATCGCACCGTGAACTTTTATGCTGGTGCACTGATGCAAATCCCTAGCAGATCAGCTCTGAGGTAAAACTGGGAAGCCCCTCGCTCCAAGAGGTCTGCTGTGGAACCCCTTGATAACACTTCACATGAAATACTGTGCAAGCCTATTAAACTGCCCTGTTTGTCTGGTTTACCTGGCCAGGGTGCCCCCTGCCTGTCAGAGTGTATATAGCACCTGTACTCACACCTGCGTCATGCTGGAACCAAAAGGTCATAGAGCGTGTGATCACAGTGAGCTACTGACCCTCTACCCTGACCCACCCCACCTATGTCAGCTGATAAGGGACTTATCTCACAGCACCCAGCATATGGACAGGAAGAGGCTTCCGGGATAGCGCCTATGTGTTACCCAGCATGACTGGAACGGCAAGTGGACTAAACTCCAGGGGAGGCAGCTTTGTATGTCATGTCCCTTCCGTGTCCGTTCAGATTGTATTATGATGATGCTCGGTGAGGCCCAGTATGCCGCTGCTCTGCTTGCAGACAGATGTAAGGCTCCCATGTCACACAGGGCTTGCGATAGCAGAGGTGGCCACATAACGATGGGCTGGACAATATGGCTGAAAAACGATATCGCTGCATTTTAGGTCACTGTATCAATATTCAACATCATTAAAATTTTTCTAAAATACTTGATCAGAATTTCATATCGAATAAATACATAAAGCTCCAGTGGGGAGGGGGGGGGGGGAATTGAAATGTATAAAAAAGATATTTCAAGAACTTAAGAACATAATATATAAAATATATTCGCTTTTTTCGGCAGTCATTTTTCTTTATGGCATGTGTGTCGCATTTTGCGATACTTCTTTTCCTTTGCGCTTCACTATCTGGCTTCTTCATGACACTGTGTGGGCTGGGCTTTGGGGGGGGGGGTCTGCCATTACCCAATCCCCGATCCGTACCACCTGCCTGATTTGTATGTTGCGCGTCTGCGTATGCACAGTAATTTTGAGCATGCGTATACCACGTTACATTTTCTGGCACTGCCCATGTGTACATTATCATGCTACTTTTTCTGGCACTGTCCAATCTGTTCAACCTGCTAAACCGTACTGTCTACATTTACAATAATTATAATCAATATGACAATACATCATCAAGTCATTTTGTATGTAAAAATGTATCGAATACAAGATAATAATTAGATATATCTTCCAGCCGCTAGCATTTCAGTTTCGGCGATTGAGCAGCAGACATTAACAAAATAAAGGCAGGAGGACATGAAGGCACTGACCCATGGCCAGAATTTATAGGCAAACAAGGAGAGAAATGCGCCCCCCCACCCGTTTATCCCGAGGAACTGCAACGCACCGGGCTGCACCTCGGACTCGGACCATGTCCTCCATGGCACCGTGCTCCGCTGAGTTGCCATGGAAACACTACACACTTTGAAAGTTTCACGGAGCCTCAAGGTTAAACCGTAACCATGGTAACTGGCCCACCAATCAAAGCGCAGACAGTTGCCATGCTGACTGAAAGTTTTGTTTTGAGGTGACCTACATTTTTTTCCCCTTCATTGAAACATGCAGGGTTGCACTGACGCACACACACAGTCAAAAAGAGGGGCCTGTCATGCTGGCTGTCCTTATGACCCAGAAGAGTGACACAAGGACTTGTCGAAAGTGTTAGTTTAAGCGGGGTGCTGGGGAGGGCACAGCTTTAGGGAGGCCGGCTTGCGAGAGGGCCTGCATGTGAGCCCGCCATTCCCGCCGTGTGAGTGCTTGAAAGCATGTGCGGCCATCTGCTTGTGCTAATGTGTGACGATGTGAGCGTGGGAAGAGAGACAAACAGAGCACGGATACATGCATGTGTGTTTTCATACATGCAGACGCCGGCAGATGGTCTCAGAGGCTTTTGTGTCGTCACCAAATGAAGCAGATGCTGGGAGGCCATTCGACAAGCATATGGGCATGTCAAGCTTCGTTCAAAGTCACAGGGCAGAGAAGCGGCCAATCACTGAGGAGGAGCCACTAGCCCACACCCCAGCAGGTCATTCTCTGACCCCCCCCCCACACACACACACACACACAATCAGACACACATACAGACACATTGTGCAGGCTCCACAATGAATGTCATCCTAATATTAATAATACGACTGTAAACTCCACCCTGGCTGAAAGTCAGAAAAAGCTCAGGATAATGCACAATTTTTTATTTTTTTTGTAAATTTTATTACAAAATATTTTTTATGGGGCTGTCTGGACAATTGAGCCCAATGGCTCAATAGAAACGCATGTAGTGCAGGCTGGAGGGAGCTGCGCTGACTTTTCAGTCAATCAACCTGCCTGGTTCCCCTTTGCAGCCATCGGCTCGAGGCAGCCTTGGTGACCAGCTAGACCCCTTAGCAAGAGCCAGGTGAAACCCCCCCTCAACACAGCCCCAACCCTTTTGATCCTGGGTTTGACTGGTGACAGAGGCAGTGCCCAGGCTTCATCATGGAAGCTTCTGGGCCGCCCCAGGCAAAGCCTTATTTTATTGGGGGAGGGGGGCTTGCCCAAAACTGACCAATCAAACATTTCACAATAGCCTGATGGTCAATGGCAACCCCGAGCCTCGTCTACATGGGTTGTTATATCACATGTTCACTTAGTTGATAAAAATGCCAGATAAATACACCCCCTGCCACTCCACACACTCCAGAAACCATGTGAGACAAACACGCAGTGGCAGCTTAACACGCACCTTCTTCTAACACTACTGTCAGTTGAACCGGTAATTCGCTCAGTGCAATTTCACTGTCCAGCGATGGGGGGATATAAGCAAAGCTGCTGTTCCTCACATCGGTATGTGTGAGATGTTGGCACCCAGAAAGCAGAGGTTTAAATTACCAGCCAACAGTCACACTGCACACACATACAAACACTGATATGTTCATTTTGCATAGTCATATTAAACCATAACTGACACTGTGGACGATATTTTTAGCACAGTGATTTTTTTTCATATCCTGTTTTTGTTTCGCCACAAAGCTGGTGATGTGGAAGGGGAGATGAGAGAGCGCTTGAAAATGATGGCGATGCCTGCCGCTGTTATACGTGCGACCCTCATGTTGTGAAGCCCAGCCGCCAGAGCTGAGACAGAGAAGTGCAGTGGCCAGTGCAGTGGCCAGGTGACGATCAGCACCACACAGAACCTTACTGGCTCGATTCCACTGAAGGCTGAAAGCAGCTTGTTCCGGGCGGCACTCCAACACATCGCAGGGAGATGAAGGAAAACTCACAGGACACTAGAAAGAAACTGAGAGAAGACTCATCTACCACTGAATGCCCAGAATGGCCGTCCAATCACGACACTCATGAAGGTCAATCATCCAGTCACCTGATTGGTCCATCCGCCTGTCACTCAGTAATACAATCAGATGACACAGGCCATCAGCCCACATATCACTCTGACACATGCTACCGCCCCATGGACCCCCTGCTCTTCGTGATGCCTCTGCTTATTTGGGTCACCATGTCAAATGAGACATGCAGAATTGGTCATTACCATGGAAACTGCAGGTTGGCTTCCCCTCAGAGCCACAGCTGACAGTGCCAAAAGCCCATCCTGCAGGGCAGACGCTAGAGATTGGCCTGTGGGCTGGACATTCCCAGGCCACACTCATATCGAGAAGCAGCTTTCACAGGGTCCCACTGCTGACGCAAAGTGACCCAGAAGAGACCAAGCGCACAGCTATAAGCACCTGCTCTGATATCAGACAGCCGCTCTTTTAATTCATATTGAAGGTTTTGGGTATTCAAGAAAAACCTGAGAAATTAAAAAACCTCCATGATACAACCAAGGTCAAAGAGCAGCTGGAGAGACGGATAAAAGCCCACAAAGAAGGCAAGGGGCACACTCATGAAATACCTATTATATTAGGTTTTAGAAAGTTTAAAAAAGGAAATTTGTTTATGGGAAGTTTGGAGAAACACAAATATATAACCAAGATTTGATAAACAGATACTTTGTTCAGTGTCTTTTTGCCAGTTCAATCATGTGATTCAGTGAATTAATGTATTGCAGGGTGGGAAGACAATAAATGCAACATCCAAAACTATGTACCACCTAGTGTTTTGGCAGTGCAATTGCAGAGCGACAACGGTTCACAAAGGATAAATGTTTGCATCCGTGTAGGCCACAGAAGTGTATATCAGTGTTTACATGATGCCGCTCTGACTGTGGAACCTGGTTTGGAAGATCCTGGACCTAGCTGGGGAGATCACAAGCTACCCCTTCTTTTAAAAGCAACACATTTACAAAGTGACTGGTACTATAACTTGTGCATCTTGCTGTCTGCACTGTATTCTGTTTATCTGAAGATAAATAAAGCAATGCTGAACAAAACCTTGCAGGCCATACCTGGGCGAAGGAGGGACAGGGATGTGTGCTGAGGTGGCCCACAGCCCATGCGAGCTAATCTCATCTTTGCATGGGAGCCACGATGAATCCTTTGGGGCGAGCCAGTCGGCCTTCTTCCAGTCGTTTACAGTCAGGCACATCCTAGGGCTGCTACTGGCTGGGTCCTTTCTGCCCATAACAGAGCTCTGCATCTGAAATCAAAGAGCAGTGTGAGGCCTAGCAGGCAGCAGGACCTTTGTATACTAGCATCAGTCAAGTGCAACTCTGCAGCTTGTAGGAGTGGCACCTTGGAACTCAAACACCTCTCAACTCGACCGGCTGAGATGTCGAACAGGGTCGTTGAATTTTTTCTTCCCGATGTACCTCGACCAAAATCTTGGAACTTGACCGTTCCTGCTACAAATACGGACTTTGAACGGGTTGGTCGAGAAAAATGTAACTCAGAACATGCCAAAACAAAACAGACGTGCTAAAACTTGTACGGATCTCTGATGGGCTGAAACAAAGGCAAACGGACTTACTGGGATGCTTATGCCTATGAATCGCTCTCGGTCTCGCGGTACCTCACCACTGAGCAAAAGCTGTGCTGTTGTGTTCGGTGTAAATATTCAGTGCTTCATCTACAGTACATTTAGTGATACAGTAATCATGGCCCCTAGGAAAGTGAGCAGTGAAAAAAAAACAAAGTGAAAAGAATTGAGAGTAACTAGAACTTAAAAAGGAAATTATAGTGAGAGCTGAAGGTGGTGCAACTGTGTCTGCTCTGGCAATTAGGGACATAAACAGTATGGCATAGACGTGCTCTGGAATGGACAGTGTTGCTGTAGAACAGTGGACAGCATCTGAGATACTGATCATGAAAGCAGCATTGCTCCAAGCATGACCCAGCTCCATGAAACCCTAAACAGGAGGTTGGGACATGGATAGATTGATATATAATGAATACAATCATCAGGAGTATGATCAAGCAGGTTGGTATTGTCCTGGACCACAGATACACTGACAGAGTCACACTTCGATCAATGTCATCTTATAGTTGTGCCTGTTTATTCAAGCCAGATATGTAACGGATGTATTTGAGGCCAATTAAAGCTACAGTAGGGTAACCCAGAAAATTTGACAGAAGTCAGTATTCTCAATATTATCACCTTTAATTTCACATGAAGGAAGGATTTATACAGTATTTTTTATGATTTCCGATGATTATTTGGGCACAGGGCCTTTATGAAATGGGGGATTGGTACAGACTGCAGAATCTGAGGGATGGTTACGGGCTGCAGGACCCGAGGGACTGATACGGGTTGCAGGAATGAGACGGACATTACAAGCTCCCACAATGGGGGACTAGTTTGGACTGCAGGAACTGGGGGGCCGTTATTGGCTGCAGGAACGGGGGAATTGGTAAGGACTACAGGAACAAGGTGGTCATTACAGGCTGTAGGAACGGGAAACTGGTAAGGACTGCAGTACAGACTGAGGTAACCAGGTGGGTGAAGGCATTACAGGCTGCAGGAACGAGGGACTGGTACGGACTGCAGTACAGACTGAGGTAACCAGGTGGGTGAAGGCATTACGGGCTGCAGGAACGGGGGACTGGTATGGACTGCAGTACAGACTGAGGTAACCAGGTGGGTGAAGGCATTACGGGCTGCAGGAATGGGGGGGCTTCATCAATGCCATTTCTGTTATAAACTTATAATACATATTATTATCAAGCAACGTGTCCACCACGATGTCATCATTGCTAATTTAACTAACATAACGTAAAACATTAATAAAGACTAGCTAGAACACTGCCCCTGTCCCTGCTCTATTGCTACACTTCTCCAAGAAATATCATGATTAAAAACCTTCAAAAATCTTATTTTTGGTATTTTCATGTGACAATATTTCCAAATCATATATTTTACTTTTAGAACAACAATAACATGCTAGTTAAAATACACATTTGAGTCATGTGCCCAGGTTTTCAGTAAGTTCTGTTGTTACCATTCTATATATTTCTGCCCCAAAAATATTCGGCAGATTCCACGAGTGGCGTGTTCAGCTGGAATGTCTGGATGATCTCAGTTGCCTGAAGACCACAGGAAAACCAAAAGTAAATTCTCTCACTTTCACTTCTATATTATGATGATATTGTAAGTCTGTCTGAGGAGGCTGAACTCAACACTCAGTCCTGCTACCCAAATTATATCTTATTTTTATTCATTTAAAAATACGTTTTTGATAAGTCACTTGAATGTACTCAGTGTTATTAGATTTTAGCTATTAGGTTTGATGACATGTTATAATTAGGTAATTTTATGATAAAACTTAGTATTGTTACTTTCAGTCCTGTTAGTTAAAAAAAGAGAAAAGTTTATATATATATATATATTTGCACTGAAGCAGCATTGCTCCAAGCATGACCCAGCTCCATGAAACCCTAAACCGGAGGCTGGGACATGGATGGATTGATATATGATGAATGCAATCATCAGGAGTATGATCAAGCAGGTTGGTATTGTCCTGGACCACAGATACACTGACAGAGTCACACTTCGATCAATGTCATCTTATAGTTGAGCCTGTTTATTCAAGCCAGATATGTAACAGATGTATTTGAGGCCAAACAAAAATGGTTACAAATATATATATATATATATATATATATATATGAATGCAAGTTGTACTTTTCTCTTTTTATAACTAACATATACTCGAACATGTTGAATCATTTCTTTAAAATAAACACTTTATTCAGGGGAACACAAAAGAATTAGCTGATATGATTGCTTGAGGTTTTGGTAACGTGACTGAGAAAAATGTAATCTACTTCTGCTTAAAAACCTTGAAAAAATGTAATAAAGCTAGCTAGCCTACCTGCGACTGACCCAGTGCACATCCTGAATAGTTAAATATATGTGTTATTAGATTCAATGTTGAAAAAGATGGACAAAATGAAATTAAGTTTTTATGTGTTATACCATGCAAATGGCACAGATTCCATGGAATCACCAAGTAACGGCGGACTGGTACGGACTGCAGGAACCGTGGGGCAGTTACTGGACGCAGGAACTGGGGATGCCGTTACGGATTTCAGAAGGGCCGATAAGTGGCCCTAATTTAGCAATTTAACAGATACGGAAGCATTGTGACTGCCCCGTTTGTAACAGCCCTATTTGAAAGCTTTAACGTTTCTTGTTTTATTTTCATATTAATGTACTCGGTTAAGTTAATAAGATATTTTAATTTAGGCTTATACGAAACGTCTGAAAGCGCCCATTCAACATACCGGTTAACAGGTTAAGTGATCCTACATTTAGTAATACATGACAGTGACAAAGTCATCAAAACACAACTTAAGCATGACAACAGACAAGAAACATCAACAATAATAATAATTCGAAAACCTACTAGTGTTTGACTTTTGGAAAGTAAATATTAAAAATTATCCGAGTCACCGGCGACGCTGCATTCAAGGGGACGCCACCCGCGCGCCGCAGCTCGCTCATTGCACGCTCACAAAGCTAATGCTTTGCATGGCAAGCCTTTACTTACATTTGTCACATCATGCGTGATTTTCCCTTTCGCTTCATCCAAAATTTGGTTGCCATGTTCTTGACTGTAATGACTCCGTATAGGACTGTTATGCAGAAGAACTTCACACGAAGGCTGTCCGTGAGCTGCTGCCCCGCGGTCCGTGTCATGCATGACGCTGCAAGCGGGTAAACCGCGGGTACTCTCGGAGGTTGCCAGCCCAGCCGATACCGGGCTACAGCTTGGTGTCGAAGTCATGATAAAAAAAAACAGCGCTATGGCAAAAATGATCAAGACCGAGCGAGATGTTAGTAACACTGTGACAAAAGCGACATTTTTGTTGCCATTTAAACGAATCGATTCGCAAAACGTATGCACTTCCAGCGGACATAACAGAATATATGTTTTGGTAGTGACATTTTTTGTCTCATAAATACGTTACACAGCATCCAAGCTCCTCTAACTCAAGCCGGACCAGGCGGCATCCGCTAGCCCTGCCACCGCTGCTCCGATTGGCTCATTCAATACATAAACATAACATTTGGGCACGTGGCCACTGGTGGGCCTTCATTGATTGGTATATTTACAGAACGTCATACTTCGGCAGAAATTCTGCCGGCAGGTTAAGTGGTAAAAACAAACCTAATGGAGCTCTGTAGTCTACTGTCAGGGAATTGGTCTTTTTTCTTAGTGAACAACATAAACCCCGGCAAGCAAAGAACATATTGATACGGGGTTAGCCTCTTGAGGCGAGGACACTGTCAGGTTGCTCAAAATAAAACCTGTTTGAAGTGTCTAACGCGGGCTCACACAATAATTTTTAACCAGTAAAAGGCTACTTGACATCGGAGTTTACTGGAATTTTGTTTACTGTAGTGAAATGTAGAGGTGTTTTTCAGTTGAATGTTAGTTTATTGCTTATTATCTACAAAAAATATTTGGAGTCAAAACAGAAAGCTTCAAAAACCGAATATTCAAATTAAAACCCATTTTACTTTCGACACGTAACAAATTTAATTCCCCGCTATTATGCATAATAAAAACACAGTTTACTTAGTACATATTTGGCCGTTTACTTTGCCCGTATCCGGTCTTCTGAGATGTGGAAGAAACAGGCGGAAGGAAACCATGACGGGCGCGAGCGCTGCGCCGACTTGCTGGGGGACTGTCACTCCGCCTGTGACACTGCCAGCTAAATGTAACATTAAGGCTTTGCTTTTAAAGCCGAAAAACGTTATCTTTATTCTCCGTCTGTATGTAGGGATCATAGATGAATTCGATGATTAACCGTTACTATAGTGATCTGTCACCATAATTTCAATAAAGAAAACCGGAAGCAATATCTATTTTAAGAGGTTTCTTTATTACAAAAGTATAAACTTCACTTTAACATTGTTATGAATAATTTTGATAAAAAACATTACAATCTTTTGCACATTAGCACTTAACATACAACCCTGTTATTGTTTAGCAAACATACAATGTAGCTGCCACACTAAATTAATCTGGATTTTAATTGACATGAATTATATCAGACTTTATAAGAACTGAAAACCAAACACGTGATTAGAATTCACATCATAACTGTTGAAATCTGAGCCGTAGTCATTCCCGACACAAAACGAGAAAGGGAAATCTTTTTTTTCTCTAAAAACATCGAGGATATTATTATTTTCTTTTGCGACATGTATACACATCGGATCAACAAAGTAGCACAACGTGTGCCGACGTCTTGGATGCAGTGAAGGAGATTTGGTCTTGTGGTTCGGCTTGTCTCTTTGCCATCGAGGCACGCACTGACCCTTTTCGCTTCACGCAGATAAAGACGTATGGCTGTTTCCAGCAAGCTCTTCCGTCTTACATGCTGCGTGTCCGACTTCCAACTCCTCGGATCCGCGCCCATGGCAGCCTGTGCGGCTTGTATTTTATCTCAGTGGATCGTAGAGTTCTGGATGGGCCAGAGTGGAAGGGTGAACACCCTCTCGGTTCCTAATCAGTGCGGGACAAGTCCAGCCAGTGCTACGTTGTACTTTATCTCAGTGGACCGTAGAGTTCCTGGATGGGCCAGAGTGGAAGGGTGAACACCCTTTTGGTTCCTCAGCCTTCGGGCAGGAGATGAGACTCGCTGCCCCACACAGCTCTTATTGCCACTGTTCCGGTTAGGCAGACAGAAGCCTGGGCCATGCAGAAATGCCAAACACCCGACAAGATCGTTATTCAGTTTCTAAACATTGTGCTCTTTGACAAAAACAAACGAACCGGAAAACAGGAACGCATATGTTACAACAGCAGCAAATAAAACATTTCCACCACTTACAGGGTTTTCAAAAGCATGCATCTTGGAAGCATGCAAATTGCATCAACGGCGTCACCGAAAGAAACACGTACGAATGGCAGTGACCTAGCGTCTGTGTGGTACCTTGTGGTGTGTGTGATGTGCTAAGAAAAAGCAGTGCTTTTAAAAATACAATGCATTTATGACCACCAGTAATGTCTACATGATTGACATGAGTAAAGCAACTTTATTTTTTCCCCCACAGAGCTCCCTTTGTAAGTTCTGGAGGAATCTATTGAAAATTCATCAATTATTCCTAAACAATATATTTTCCTCTTTCCCTGAGCTACCTTTTTAAATCAATTTCAGTAATTTTTAAAATATATATTTGGTGTTTTTTCTGGTGTTTCAAAGATAATTTTTGCTCTATGCAAGAAGGCCCAGGGACTTCAGCAAGCCTACAGGCAGTACTGGTCCAAACCCATGTGATGCCTAGCTGAGCTTCACCTATATCGCCTCTGTCCTCTTCCAAGTAAAATTGGCTGGCTGTCAGCACCCCCAGAAGATGGCGCCCTACACGGCCACCTAATGGGTTGACCAGCACCGCCTACAGAAAGCTGTTCAATTTCTATTGATAATATAAACAACCAATCCTATTGTTTTATTCTGAAGTCCTTCCACAGTCATCTGCCGCTGTGCTTGTTGTGTGTGTCCTTGCAACAAAACCAAGGCGGATTTGCATGACCAATCTTTACTATGTCACTCGAAAGAACAAGACCGTTTTATCTAGATGAAGCATTCTAACCCATAATCTCTGGACATATATATTTTTATTTATTTCGCAGACACTTTTAGATGTCTGTACACAATTGATGTACAATTGAGAAAACAGGGTCAGCCAGGGGACCTTCCAAAATGCAACCTCTTGACCTTTCAAAAATGCCAGTGAACACAGACGATTCTCCTGGAATGACAATGGCTGACTGGACCCTTACCCAGCACAGTGCTAGTGTGCCCAAGAGGTGTGTCCATCCACCCAACTATGTGTGAAAGGTCACATGGCTCCAGCAAAATGCCACAAATATTTTTCATTCAGAGCAGAATGAAGAAATGTGATATCCAGCAGTTGTTTGTTTTAATGGTTGTTTTTGTTTCAAGCATTAAACTTTAGAATGTGACCTTGGTTTTAGTTCATAATATGTGTTATTAGTTATAAATATCATAATACGTTTTTTTAAACTATGCAGTTTTTAGCCTTGAAATTTGAAAGTTTCAGTGAAATTCGAGGATTTTCCAGTCTGTTTGTTATTGGTGTCTAAGACGCTTTTCCAGGTGTGTTTGTGAGGTCAGCTGCCTCTTCATCCGACACTGTGTGTCTGAATCCATCGGCATAAATGGAAAAGTGACTGCAGTCAGTGCTGTGGACTGGATTTTGTGGGACAATCATTAACATTAATGGAGTATTTGACCTACAGGTGAGTCTTGCATATATTTTTTAAGAGTTGGGTTTTTTTGCAACAGCTTTCTGTGTATGTGCTTACCAGCCATCTTTAAGGATTTGAACTGTGTGCACGTGTGTAAGTGCGCACACCTATGTGTATGGGTGTTGAGGGAAAAACAGATAGACACAGAGGCCGCATGGGTGAGTCTTTACACGACGCATGAATGTGTAAGTGGAGGCAGGAGGGCGGCTGTGCAAAGCTCTGCAGTGCTGCTCTCTCTACCCACCCCCCAGCCACCCCCCTGCCTACCAGGGACATCACTCTGGATCACTAGGGGGCTTCACAGTGGGAGAGTCTCTTTGCAGCGGCGCCCCCTGCTGATGGCCAGACTGGCACCTACCATGTGCTCGTTTTCCAAAGGGGCAAGGCGGGGCTGCAGGGGCACGGGGGCCCCTACAGGCCCGTGACGTACATCTCCATGCCGTCGTTGAAGGTGAAGATGGTGGTAGTGCTGCAGCTGGGCACGCCCTGCCGCACGTTGCTGATGCTGTCGTACAGGGTCTCGTTCGGGGGAGCCTTGACGGGCAGCCCTTGTGGAGGCAGCAGCGCCTTCTTCTTCCTCGGCTTCAGTGTGGCGTTGGGGGGCCGCTCCTGCTTCCAGGCGGTGTCCACGGCCTCATAGGCGGAGTCCAACTCTTCCATGGACCCAGCCCTCGCCGGCCACGGCTTCTCGCTGATGGCCTCGTAGCAAGGGTCCTCAGGTGGGGGTGCCACACG
Organism: Mormyrus lacerda; assembly: GCA_015163995.2. Taxonomy (NCBI): domain Eukaryota; kingdom Metazoa; phylum Chordata; class Actinopteri; order Osteoglossiformes; family Mormyridae; genus Mormyrus; species Mormyrus lacerda. The sequence continues at coordinate 9,609,462 of JAABNX020000143.1, forward strand.
ACCGTCCTGCTGGCAGCCGCCCGTCGCCCACAACTGTGGTTTGACCACCACGCTGAAGCCGGCCGAGCAGCCCTCCCTGGCCAGCGTCCGCTGCCCGCTGCTGTCCCTGGATGGCGGAGAACCAGGAGTGGGTCTCTTCTTCTTAAGGGGTTTCCCAGGTTTTGAGTAGACTTCAGGGACCTGGCCAGGTGGAGGAGAGAGAAATATGTCAGAGACCTGTCTGTGGGGAATGAAGCTCAAGACCCTATATGCCTGGAAGGTATGTCTTCTTCGTCCCAGAAAGTCCCAGATAATGACTAATTGTATGCAGGTGTCCTTATAGTCGCCGGTGAGCTCAGTGCAATTTTATTTAATGTTTCAAAGACTATTCAGATATGTAAACTGCATGCTAAATACTAATGAGCGTCACACCTGTGAGGGTCATCAAGGTCACAATAACAGCTTCACATACTGTACACACACCACCGACACTCACCCCCACTGCCACGGAGTGCATCTGAGGGCCCCCACCCTCTGCGTTACTGGGCTTTGAGGGGCATGGGGGCTTGGCCTGGAACATGCTGAGGTCGTCCTCCTCAGGGGGCTTCCATATGTACTCCTCCCCGTTCCCCATGAACACCGCCTCCTGGTGGCGAGAAGGCAGAGGGACCATATGTGCAAAGCACCTGACTCTCCTCAGACCACATTCACACAGCACAGACACAATTTGATTACTACAGCCCCTTCTGCTTTAGGGCGTTAGGGTTGGGATGGTATAATACTAAGGACGCTAATGTTTCTCCTTGGGGCGGTATAGTATGATTCCTCTGGGGGGGAGTGGTAAGGTTTCTCTGTGGGAGGGGGGTGGCATGGTTTTTCTTTTCTCTGTGTGGGGGGATGGTACAATTTGTCTGTGAGGGGGGTGATATGGTTTCTCTGTGTGGGGGGGGTGATGCAATTTCTCTGTGGTGGGGGTGATATGGTTTCTCTGTGGGGGGGTAGTACAATTTCTCTGTGGTGGGAGTGATACGGTTTCTCTGTGGGGGAGTGGTACAATTTCTCTGTGGTGGGGGTGATACGATTTCTCTGTGGGGGAGTGGTACAGTTTCTCTGTGGTGGGGGTGATATGGTGTCAACTAGCAATACTCTCTCCTTTGTTGACATTTACAATTTCAGTGACATAAAATTTAGATTTCATGAAATTAAAACTGAAATCAGTGCTCTTTCTCTCCATGGTGTGTTATTCAGCAGGTTACCACACTGTGTCTGTGATCAGAAGGCTGAGTGACTTCACCATCAACCATGCTTTTTGAAAAACATTTGTCTCTTTGGATAAAAGTGTCTGCTTAATAAATGTCCACATTGCTTACTGGAACGTTCTATTCTTTTAAATGTACAGCTATATGGTATTTGCACATTATTTCCCACAAACTGAATCACTGATTTTTTAATCATCAACTTTAGGCCTTGGGAATATCCTATAGCAGTCAGGACATCCCAGAAGGTGAGTGACGTCAGTGGACGTCTGTTCCTTGGGCTGCACTCTGTAGTGTGAAGGTCTTTGAACGAGTGCCTCACAGGAACTACACACTCACATTAACCTCCCTGCAAAGATTAATTCTTCCGCTTGTCCTTAGAAATATGATGTGAATGTTTCTTCCCTCCTTGACTATGGCAAATGAGAGCCACGTGCTATAAGGGAGCATATTATTGGCTGGAAACTAAACCTGGGACTGAATGCCTACAGTTAATGAATGAATGTGTCTCTAGTTTAGTTATGAAGGAGAGACCTGAAGGAGTGAATGAGTTGGTGAGTGAGTTTGTGAACCAGAGAGCTGTACCTCGGTCGTGACTGAAATACGCCATCTACCGGTGTAGTACATAGCCTACATGCACAGTGACTTCCCACTTGCCACAAACGGATTTTAGAGGCGCAATATTTTCACGACTTGAAATGATTTTAACCAAAGGTTTGTTAGCATTTGGTTATGACTTTGTTAGGTTTGCATTTTTAACAAATACAACTATAATGCAATAATAAATAATTTTCTTCTGACACGACTTATGGGTGGTATTTGATTTAATTTACTCTTTAGCACTATTCAACCTAAATAATAAGATATTCTGGACATATCGGAACACAAGTGTTTCAGATCTATTTTATGCAAACAGGAAGTGCCACTGAATGAGTTGGTGTACGACTCTATTAGGTGAAGCGAATCAAACGAACTGTGTCTCAATAAAGAGTCATTTCGCTTATTACCACAGCATAGAGGTGCAGCACAAGGAATCACATGCTTTCCCACCTGACTATAGCAGTCAATCTCTGCTGCAGCACCTGATGTAACTTATCACCGCTTTAGATGTCTGAATTAGCACATGATAAACACCTGGATCCTTCAATAACGTTAACACCTCTCCAAGAAACTGCTTCCATAGTTCAATTGGAAGAGCTGTGCTTAGATAAAAAGTCATACATTTTCATTTTATTTATTTAGCAGTTACTTTTGTCCAAAAAGATGTACGATTGAGAAAACAGAGTCAACCAGGCCCTGGAGCAATTGGGGGTTTAGGGCCATGCTGAGGGTATCTATGTTGACATCACTTTACTGACTCTAAGATTTGAAGAGGTGATATTTTGATCACAGGTACAGCACTCTAACCTGCTGAGTCAAACACCAGCTCACACCACCGGCCATTAATCTCATTACTCTCCTTTGTCTGGGTTTAACATTAGAAAAACTGATCCTGGCAAAGACACTGAACAGATACTGAACAGAAGTGTGATGATCCACCATCTGTCTAAATCTGCTAATGATAACATTCAGTCATCATTACTCGTGACTGTATGTCTTTTGAGTCCCATTGCGCCGCAGAGAGGGTACGCGTTGGTGTTTGGTGCCCTCTGGCGGTCGTTTAGTAGAAAAATCCTGATTTATAATTGCAGTCATATTCCCATGTTTTACCGTGAACTGGCAGTTATCAGCTTCACCAACACAGGCACAAGGATGAGGGGGGCACAAAGAAAGCAACACAGGCACAAAGAAAAATATCCACGCAACTCCAGGAAACAACACATGAAAGCATATGGCGGTCTGGTACGCTAATCTTTACTGTCTTTTTGTGGAGATTTGGTGCTGATATTCAGGGTGCAAGCAGCGCTATCAGAAGAACTGTTTTCCACACGTTTGTTTTGTGTGGAGCAAAATCTCCGTTTCAGCGGATTGCATCATTCCCGCAGACACGGCTTGGAGCTTGAAGCACTGAGCGAGCGTTAAATGCATCCAGGCAGTGCTGTCACTCAAGCTTAAGCTCACTAGCGCAGCTCTGCTATAGGTTAGGCACATATTAATGCGCGGGCATCGCAGGAATCCTGCAAGGCACAGAGTCCCTCAACATGCTCTCCCGTGACGTCACGCCCGTTTGGGACCCGGTGCAATAAGACTACAGGATCAAAGAGCTCTGGTGCTGCTAAAACCCAGAGCAACTAAAACATAAAGTCTCTGCACTGGTGTACGCTTGATGGAAACCTCCCCCTGTGGGCACCGCCCACACTGTATCCTTTTCTCTGTTAGTATCAGCTTTGACGTGAAAGAATAACGGTGACTCGGAGCGAGAGACGCACCTTAGGGAAGGAGGGCAGCTGGAAGGGCTCTATGTTCTTCCTTGTGACCTTCTGGCTGTGGGGGTGTGGTGGGGGCG
>JAABNX020000143.1:9637655-9654695 GCA_015163995.2 Mormyrus lacerda
ATTTTATTGGTGGCTTCTTTTCCTCAGGTTAATTGGTGTTTTTAAACGGCTCATTGTCTCTGTGTGTGTGTGTGTGTGTGTGTGTGTGTGTGTTATAATTGCCTGGCATCCAGAGCAGAAGGTTCTGCTTGGCCTCAGCCCTGAACTGGTCTTCAGCCTTCTTGTGACCCACCTGTTCTGGGTAAAGGGCTGTAAGTGTTATGCACTCGCTTGGGCACAGCCCAGGGAATCAGACGCAGGAGTCGGGAAGTCGGGTAAACAAGGGATTTAATTTAATTTATTAGACAAGCAGGGCGTGACAGTTGGATGGATGGATGGATGGAATAGGTAGTGTTGTATTGTTAAGCGGCTTCATACAAGATTCCAAAGCACCATCTATAATTTCAGTTGCCCAAAGCTTTTTCTTATACATAAACCTCCTATTTATGGGGGCCAGTGTTCATTCCTGGCGTTTCTTTGTCACAGTTGTTTTTTTCAGCCCAGCATCTCTCATTATGTTTTGTTTATAGTTGAATGAGTGTGGTGACAGGTTAAAAACCCGTCTAAGCCCTTCACTACCGTGAAACCATTCTATTTCTCCATATTCCTTTCTGAATATAGCTTTTGGCCCAGTGTGGATAATCTGCTACATTAATTGCCTGGAGAAGATGCCATGGTTTGGCATGGTAACACAATCAACAGATTTGTTGCACTCGGCAAAGCACATGTTTTCCCTTCTATACAAATGCCTTGTTTTTTTGTGCATTGGCAATAACGTCTCTTGTTTCACTGCCTGTCCTGAATCCAGCTTCTGTGTCTGGAAATTCTCGATCTCTGTGCAGCTCTAATCTGAACTGAATGCACTTTGGCATAACTTTACTGATGTGATATGAGGGGAGCTGCGTGACAGTTTGCACACTCAGGTCTCTGTTCTTTGGTGCTGGAATATAAATCAATCTCTTGCAATCTGTAGGGCATGGAGCTGTTTTCTTAACCTGCTGGCATACGAGCGTAATTCTACATTGATGCTTCTTCAGTTGCTTTTAATATATATATTAGATGCCATCTGACCTCAGGGCTAATCTGACCTCCTTTTCCATCACTGAAGGTTCTTCCTTGTATCTCATCTCAATAAATACGTGTTGTTGTATTTGCTATGGATGTCCTCTGTGTGTTCCTTTTGTTTTTAAGAGATCTTTATCCTTTCTGGTTATGGAATCCTCTTTATTTTTTCCCTGTGTCAGATTCCTCTTTGATGATTTATTTGTCTTCAATCCACAGTTCATATCTAACATAAATTTCTCAGGTCATTCCACATCAGATCATGCTTAAACAGTTCGTAATCCACTCCAAGTTGCATCTTTGAAGTGAGCTATTCTATTGCTTGACACTAAGCATGAGGTCCATTTGGTTCCCTTAACCTCCATCTGAAGATGTCCAGGCATAAATATGCCACTCTGATTGCATGAAGAACGTCTTGGTGGTTAGAAGTTGCTAGAGTGTCAGAAGCTGATTGGTCACCCTCCAGATGTTTTTCTCATTCCTGCTCCTTGGCCAGCTGCTCTCCTCACCTTTTCATTCCAAACCTTGGCATTCCAGCCACCAGGAATGTGTCTAGTTTTCATGCACCCTATATTTCAACTGGAACCTCGACAACATTTAAATTTCCTCTTTGTCTGAATCATCAGGACACAAGCCTATATAACTGTCATACTGAAGGGGAGTCTGCAAAATTAAACTGACACCACTTCATATTGCTGCTGGCCAATATAGGGTCAGTCTGCTCCCTGTAATGACTCCTGTTTGTCATGGGTGCCCCACATAGCAGGTAAAGGCTGCGTGAAACATGGCTCTTCACTTCTCTGATTCCCTCAAGCCTCATCTCCCTAGCAAGGCACACCTAAAATGACATTCCCGGATTTACACATCATATCAAACTCTAATCTCCCTGGACTCTTGGCTTTTCATTCTTGCGAGTACTTTTCTCCCTTACACTTGGAAAAGGTTACAATTTAACCTGTAAAGGCTGCAGAAAGGTGATGGATATGGCTGATAATCGTCTACTCTGACAAGAAGATCTTCATGGAGGTGAACGTGGAAGGAGTATGGCAGTCCCTCTATATTCCCATGAGTTTTAATAATAATGGCTGGGTTGTGGCGGGGGGGCAGTGGTGCAGTGGTCAGCACTGTTCTTTCAAACCTCTAGACCTCCAGCTGTGTGGAGTTTGCATGTTCTCCCTTTTTCGTCATAGAATTTCCTCTGGGGACTTTCGTCCCCCCCACACAGTTCAAAATCATGCTGAGGTTAATTGGAATTACCAAACTGCCCGTAGGTGTGAATGGTGTGTAAGTGTGCCTTGTGATGGGTTGATGCCCCATACTGGGTTTGTTCCCTGCCTTGCACCTGTAGCCTCTGGGATAGGGCTTCCTGTGACCTGTAATAGGATAAGCAGTTACAGAAAATGGATGGATTGGTTAGATTCTATTAATAATGTCAGGCTGGTAGCTATTTGTTGGCTTTGCTAAACCAAGCAGGTTAGTGTGAGACACATAAGTGACCTGAAAGTTGCTTATGGTCTGATCTCATGGTTTCTTGCTGAAAATTGTAACAAGTCCAGAAACTACCGTACAAACAGGTAGGACTGTAAGTTATTTTACATGTCATTTTGCAACGCCTCAGCTAGGGAATAAATTGAATTAAGATACTAACATAATCTTTGATATGTAATGGTTGAGTACTGCCTTAAAATACAGTGTGAGCTTTGTATTTGTTCTGCAAATAGAGTTCTCTCCCTAACCGTTTACGGCTTGATCAGATGCCAGAGCAAAGAATAATCCTTTTAGAGAGCGACTAGAGACACACATCAGCAGGTCATGCGGCCTAAACGCACACCGACGTGTAAAAGATTCTTCACACGTCTGAAAATCAAGGGGGTGAGCCTGGGGAGGGAGTTTATCTAATGACTCAGATGAAAGGGACAGAGTGATGGACAGGCAAAGAGTTTTGAGGGGCAGAGAAGATGTAGGCCACTCTCCTTTATGCTTCAAGCAAAAGTAAAATGCATGAAAATGTGGAAATGTGTGTGTGAAGCCCAAAAATGTAGACATGTATAAATATTAAGGCTGCCACTATCAAACTCCTTTTCTATGGATTATGGATTCAATCGATTATTGTACCGATTGTTCAGCTAATCTAAACGATTAATTTTCCTCGAGAAAATCAAATCGACGTTTTAATTTAAGCTAATCTTATTATGACAACAACAAACTGTATCATTGCAGTGGTTTATATAGTACACACCGGCTTTTCAGCACTATACTGTACGGACATTATTTTCACCCACAGTTCCATAAGAAGATTAGTATGATTTAAATATTAATGAGATGCATATTGTGATGCCCAAAAATTAGTAATCTGTATAAATTTGGCATATCTATGCTTGCTAAATTTGGTTCTCGGAGCCCCACATGCTACGGTTTGCGTAAATAATGGAAGCAGTAAGTACTTAAGTGGCTGTGAAAAAAGGGACAGCTTAGCATCTGCAACATCTTTTAAAAGAATAGATGTTGTGGTTAAATAAGGTAACGAGACGCTGGTGGGGTGGCCGTACTTACCGCTGATTAAAGTCTGACTCCTTTGTTTCTCGTTTCCTATTTCGGTTGATGATTTTTTGCATTAGTGTCTGTTTTCTCTGCACGTCTGCACTTTTGAAAATAAATTGTATACACCATATGAAAATCTTACAGTTTCTCTGGTGGGTGTTGTGTAGTATGGCGAATTAGGGCTCTGTGCTCTTGCCCAGAAGGTTATGGGTTCCAATCCTGTAGCCAGTAGCTCAGTTGTATCACTATCGGGCTCTTGAGCAAGGCCCTAAACCCCTGCCATTCCGAGAATGCAGACCTGGCAGTCACCCTAAACCCCCAAAATAAATTAATTTTAATAGTTTAATAGTTATTAATGTTATATGTATTTATGAAGACGGTATGTGGTTGGTAAGAGCTGCAAATTTAATATTCAAATATTTAAAATTAATATTCAAATCATTTTTTTGTATTTTTTAAATAGTAAATAAATCACCTTCAACTGAAAGAAATGTTGAACGGTGAATCTCTTGCAGTGGTAATAGATGGGTTTATGTGCAACTGCACAAGGTACAGTTTTGTCACTGACACTGTGCTTGTGTGAAAAAAATAGGTTAGAAAAACAGAAACATTTGGATGTGCAATGCAGAGGCTTCCACTGGACAATAGGTTGTTTCTTGATCAAAACAGATTCATTTAGAGAGACTCCCTGTTGTTCAGTAAAATGTGAACACTTAAGAAGCCTTTGCTAAGTAAACAGAAAGATGTGACTCGGTTGTTGATTTTGCCATTCATTAAATCATCCTGAAGTGTTTAAAATTCAACACTAGTGTAGATCTTTCAAGCATTCTGCAAGCATAAATCTAAGTTAAATTTAAGTTAGTAATAGGTATTTCAGTGATCTGGGTCACAGAGTTTTATTGTGAAGTAAAATACCACATAGAATTTGTTACTTAACCTGCAGAGAAAGATCTGGACAGGATCACAGAAAATATAAAACAATCCACATATCTTCTTTGACAGAAGTCAGATAAAGATGATAGCGGGGGGATTTGTTTTTGGGGGAAGAAAGTGGAGGAAGATGTGGACAGAGATTCAGGTGGTGAGAGAGAGACATTCTGCAATTTTACCTGCTTGGTGGGTGAGCAAACTGAATTGGGTACAAAATAAACATGATTTGCTCTTTGGCTCTTTCTCTATCATGTTGACTTGGGTGTAGTTGTGACGGCATTTACACGCATGGATTTTTGGTGTGGCTATTTCGCCAGCTTCTGAAAAGCAGCAGTCAGCCATTGGTGTTCTCACAGATGCACTTTAGTGTAGAGCACCTCTTTGTTCCTGCTCCTAGGAAGGAGGGGACATCTGCATGACTTGCAGCTTCTAACCTTCCAGATTTGCTTTTGTAAAGACCGTCATTGCAGTCCGAATTTTCTAGTAGTGGGTAATGACGTCCCTACAGGAATCAGAGAGGGAGACCTGTCCCCAGGCAAATGCTGCTGATCTGGTGTGTTTTCAGGCTGATGGCACGGAATTGGCTTGTGGGATTCTGGAAGAGCGCTCAAAATGAAAGGATCAAATGAAGGATGCATGTGCCAGAGACAGGAAAAAGACCTAACAGATCTCTAACCACAGCTATGGTTTATCAGTTAATACAGCTGCTCTTGCTGTCTTGCTGAACTATTTCATCATCATAATTCCATCTGCATGGGGATCAGTGCTGGATCCCGGTCTGCCACAAGCACGGCTGCTGAGCACACCATCACAATGCCACCTGGGTCACCAGAGCAGGCGTGTCACACAGAGTCCAGCAGGGAGCAGTCCCAGATGCTGAAGGATTTAACTAGAGCTGTGCTTCCCAATCCGGTCCTCAGGGACCCACAGTTGATTCATGTTTTTGCTCTCTATCAGACAGTGCAATGACGTACACTGTCTGTGGGTCCCCGGGGACCGGACAAGGAAAAACTGAACTGGAATTTCACGCAGTGGATACATCACCTTCCAGCAGCTCTGACTCAGCTTCCTGGGGTCTCATTCATATCTCTTCACGCATGGCATCGCTAACCAGGATCTCCTTTCAATGTTCTTATGTCACTCAGTGCTGACTGCATCTCAGGTTTCTTCTCCCACTCATCACACTCTCCCGTCAACTGTCTTCAAGGAAGGAGCTGGATGAAAAGCAAAAAATGAGAAATTTGGAGTGATGTGTGGTGTCAGTTATTGAAGCTGAGAGCACAGAGATTGCTGGAGCTCACTGACTGTTTCTACTTAAACACCAGGCTTGAGGGGGGGACTGGGGAGTGATAGAGCACAAAGTCAGGGTCAGACACATCCCTGACATTTTCAGCAAGAACTGTTACCATGACAACCCAGGACAGTCACAAACACTTCTGGATTTTATCTCACAGATGCGTGGCTGAGAAGAAACCAGCATCAGGCGACTACGCACTAACGATATAATTCATCGATGTCATTTTGGCTAATGAGGGCAATGTTCTTGTCAACAGATGGCCACGGGTAAACCCCTTTGGTGGGTACTTTGACTGCATCCTTGAGCGGCGGACTTGATTGGCAAGCTGCCTAATCACCTAGCTGCCTGATTTCCAAGCTGTCTGATTGTCAGGCTGCCTGATCCCTCAACTGCCTGATCAACGGACCACCTGATTCTCGACCCACCTGATCACCAAGCCACCTGTTTGCCGAGTCCTCTGATCACCAAGCCACCTGATCTCCAAGTCGCTTGATCCCTGAAACGCCTGTTCGCTGTGCTGCCTGATCATCAGGCTACCAGATTGTCGAGTCACCTGATCCTTGAGCCAACTAATCACTGAGTCGCCTTATCACAGTGCCACCTGACGTCCGGGTTGAATGATAGCTGGGTTGCCAGATCACCAGGACTCTGGATCCTTGAGCTGCCTGATCACCAGGCTGCCTGAACACTGAGTTGCCTAATCCCTGAACTGCACGATCCCTGAGATGCCTGAATGTCGAGCCACCCAATCCCCATGCCACCTGTTCGCTAAGCCGCCTGAACCCTGAGCCGCCTGATCGCTGAGCTGCCCTCGTTAAACAGCCAGCAGTGGAGGCAGGCAGCTGGGATGCTGTGATGATCACAGGGACCCTGACAGCAGCAGAGGGGAGGGCAGACATCACACTGCCAAATGGGAGTGAAAGCAAGCCAGGGGGAGCTACACACTTCCAGGGAAGGGGTAGGGGGACCCCTTTGTTAGTGTCAACAAAACGCAAAAGATGGACCTTTTATCGTTACCCTCGACAGCCGTGGGAGCAGGAAGCCTGACAGTGCAGCCATATCCAGCTGTTCCTGAGCACGCGCTACTCTCATAGATCTATATTTATTTACTACGTAGAATATTATACATATTATATGGGAAGTAAATATACAGCTATGTTTATCCAGATGCATATGCATTATATATGTGTAGTATACGTTTACTGGCCGCTTTTTTAGGTACAACTATTAAACCGCACTTGAAAGCAAATATCTTATTAGCCAGTCATTTATCAGCAGCATAATGTATAAAGTCATGCAGATACAAGTCAGTAGCTTAAGTTAATATCCATATCAAACACCAGAATAGGGAGGAAAGGTGATTTAAGTGACTTTGAACATGGCATAACTACTGATGCCAGACGGACTGGTATATTTCAGAAACTGCTGATATACTAGGGTTTTCACACACAACCATTATCTATCTAATCAAATGGCCTCCACAGTCACCAGAACTCAATCCAATAGAGCCCCTTTGGGATGCAGTGGAACAGGAGATTCACATCACGAAGGTGACAAATCAGCAGCAGCTGTGCGACGCTATCATGTCGACAGGAACCAAAGTCTCTGAGCGATGTTTCAAGCACCTTGTTGAATCTGTTCCATGAAGAATTAAGGCAGTTCTGACGGCAAAAGATGGTCCAACCCGGTACTAGCAAGGTGTATATTTTGTTAGCTTCATACACACCTTAGGCATACATGCTAGAGGATATTTATGGATGTCAGATGGATTTTTATAGCCCTTTTATGGAGATGGACAATGTAGAAGCAGTTTGGATTAATATCATGCACACATTCTCTCTCATATAGACACAGAGTGAAAGCCATACACATTTCTGCATGTCTTCTTCAGGTGAACAATGGCCACTGTTAAAATAGCTGCCATTAATCAGTTGAGGAGCCTCTATCAACCAGCTATAACCAGGTATTAACTGAATCACGGTGATAATGCCTGCTCACTGATGTCCATTCAGCAAAGATATGAAGTCATGAAGGTTAGACTGGGTATGAAGACTGATGGTGATATTTAGCTGTGGCCCTGTAATCATACCCCCCAGGTCTGAGAGGGACCTGCCACGCATCTCATGTGATTCCACAGAGAGATGGCCCCCAGTAACCACAAGGTGGCTGATAAATAATGCAGCTGTAGGTTTTCTTTTTCAATGAAAGCTCTTTGGAAATCTCCATCTCCATAGAGTTGTACTGTAGAGCAATGGGAGCTGGTGGTAATAAACATCTACAGGTACAAGGTTTCAAGTTTAGCACCTCTTGCTGACCCAGTTTGTTGATAGCTTGTGTCCCTATCACATCTCAATAAGGTTGCAAAATTCTGGGAATTAATTCACATATATTCTCGTTAATTCCCCTGGAAAGTTTCCGACTTGGAATATTTCCAAAATTCTGCAGCTTAACTGCCCATGCAATGGAAAGTTTCTGGAAAATTTCGAGGAATTTTCCACCGCTTTGCAACCCTACATGTTAAGAGCCTTCTTTTGGAGACAGATGAGATCATGAGCAACTGGCCCAGTATCTCTCCAGAAATCAGACATTTTTATTTCCAAAACCCTGTGTGTGACTGTTGCCCATATAAAAACTTCAGTGGGACCAGGTGTCACGTTGCGGAGCGGGCAAACCGGAAAGCAGGCGGATGGAGCCGGACGAACGAAGAACACAGGGTTTATCTGGGACAGGTCGGGTACTCACACAAGCGCTGAAGACAATACAATGACGGATCTCACGTACTGGGGAAAGACGCGGACTAAATACACAGGTAGGTCAGGACACAGGTGATGACGATCAGGGCATCACACGAGGAAATGGGGTGGGCGTGGCACACGGGAGGATCATGACACCAGGCAGTCTGTGAGGGGAGTGGGTAAGGGTTAGAAGTTAATGTTAGGATTAAGGTTAGAGCTTAGGGTTATATTAGTTTCAGTACATGCCGTGCAGTGAGCCTGTTGGCTGGATATACATTGTTGTGTGTTTAGGAACTTCATAACCATCTTCTTAGGATATGGAAAGTACTGGTTCCCTGTTTCTTCCTCTGAGCTGGTAACCCTGGAGAGAGGGAAGGTGTCCTCACCATCTTCATATAATGTGCAAAGGCTGTGACTTGATACAACACAAAACAATAATTGGTGGGACATTTAGATAATGTTTAATAAATAAGTAGATATTGTTAATGCCAGTAAATAGCATGAGAATATCATCTGCACAGTAGAAAATTAATAAGTAGATGAAATGAAGGCTTTGGCCAACACCACGATAAAGCCTAAATAAATCAGTGTAACCGTTAATAAACTAAATCTTAGGGGAATGACTCTGAGTGCCTGTATATGAATGCTCATTTATAATTGCATTGATTGTACGTTTCTAAGCTCTTTTGTAAACCTTAAATACAAAAAATTGCATATATTTTGTGCACCTTGTGCATCCCCCGACCCCATACATCAGCCGTGTGATCTCTGCCTTCTGCTGTGTTATCGAGGGTGTTGTTGCACAAGCTTAGCTTTGAGCTGAGTGGCCCCTGCCATTTTTCACTGCAAGCTGGAGATTATCTTGCAGTGTCTTCAGAAGCTTCCAATGGAAAAGTATGTTGCCAAAGTCATCTTCCGTTAACGCCTCCCTTGCTTGTTGTCTGCACTCTGTCATCTTCTCCAAGCTTAAATGTTGCTATGCAACTCTTGGACTGGATGACTCATTTGCCTGCAGCAGCTGCATTGATGAGTGTGAGGACCTACCCGCCCCCTGACCTTCAGCATCCAGAGGCAACGCTTATGACAGAGAGAAAGAGGCCTCAGCTACAGGCACGGGGATCGGCTCGACATCAGGTTCAGTGGCAGACTAAGTTATAAGCAAGGGAATCGGGTCGGCATCAGGATCAGGAGCGTCAGTGGCATCAGCTATGACCTCAATGATCGAATCGGCTTCAGGATCAAGAACAGCAGTGGCCTCGGTTACAGGCATAGGAATGAGCATGGCTTCAGGATCAGGAACAGCAGTGGCCTCGGTTACAGGCATAGGAATGAGCATGGCTTCAGGATCAGGAACAGCAGTGGCCTCGGTTACAGGCATAGGAATGAGCATGGCTTCAGGATCGGGAACAGCAGTGGCCTCGGTTACAGGCATAGGAATGAGCATGGCTTCAGGATCGGGAGTGTCAGCTGACTCAGTTACAGGCACAGGGATCAGCTCGGCTTCAGCATGTGGAGCAGTGCCAGCGACCTAATTTACAGGCACAAGAACTGGCTCGGCTTCAGGATCAGGAGCAACGGTGGCCTCAGCTACGGGCTCAGGGATTAACTCGGCTTCAATGTCAGCAGTGATGGCGGACTGAACTACAGGCTCGGGGATTAGCTTGGCATTGGGATCGGGAGCGGCGGCAGCCTCAGCTTCAGGCACAGGAGCTGTGTGAGCCTAAGCTACAGGCATGGGGGTCGGCTCAGCTTCAGGATCAAGTGCGGCAGCACCTCAGCTACAGGCACAGGGATCAGCTCGGCTTCAGGATGAGGAGGAACAGTGGCGTCAGCTATAGGCTCAATGATCGAATCGGGTTCAGTATCAGGAGTGACAGCAGCCTCAGATACAGGCACAGGGATCAGCTCAGTATCAGGAGCAGAAGCCTAACCTTCAAGTACAGGGATCAGCTCGGCTAAAGAATCATGAGTGACAGCGGCCTCAGCTGCAGGCTCAGGGATCCACTTGGCAGTATCAAAAGCGATGGCAGACTCAGCTACAGGCTCAGGGATTGGCTTGACTTCAGGATCAGCAGTAGTCGCGGCCTTAGGTACAGGCAGAGGAGTGTCTTTAGTTATGGCACTTTTCCACCCCCATAAACAATCGACGGTTTTTCATTGTAAATTGGGAGCTAAGCAGTACCTGAGCCATAACGTGGATTATCATGGATTATCTGACAGAAAAAGGGGATATTCTACTGTATATATTATTCATTAATTATTAGTAGTATTGTATATTGCAATGTATTGGTGCATTCTCGGTAATTTGGAACATTTCCAACCTATTTGAAAAAGTACAATAGAACAGTTGAATGGAATGGATTCGTAATGCAAATATATGAAAACTAATGTTCCACTAGTGTTTCGCGATAACCTGGCAATTCACATAGATGTGCTAGCGGATAGTAGCACACAGTAAATCATGATGTACACCATGTGAACAGTAAATTAGCATCTCTTAGAACATAAGAAGGAGGCCATTCGGTCCATCAAGTTCATTTAGGGAGAACTTAACTAATAGCTTAGAGTTGTTCAAATTTTATCTATCTCTGATTTAAAGGAACCCAGGGTTTTAGCTTGCACTACACTAGCAGGAAGACTATTCCATACTCTCATTACATGCTGTGTAAAGAAGTGCTTCCTGAAATTCAGTTTAAAATGTTCTCCCGCTAATTTCCACATATGGCCACAAGTTCTAGTATTTAAACTAATATTGAAATAGCCATTTGGCTGAACAGCTTTGAGACCTGTTAGAATCTTATATACCTGGATCATGTCCCCCCTTAGTCTCCTTTGCACAAGGCTGAACACATTCAGTTCAGCTAACCTCTCCTCATAAGACATTCCTCTAAGACCAGGAATCATTCTTGTAGCCCAACGTTGCACCTTTTCTAAGGCAGCAATGTCCTTCTTAAGGTATGGTGACCAAACCTGCACACAATATTCTAGGTGGGGTCTTACCAAGGAATTGTCTAATCATTGCATCACCTCCCTTGACTTAAACTCCACACACCTAGAGATGTAACCCAACATCCTATTGGTCTTTTTATTGCTTACCCACACTGGCCAGAGTGGGACATGGAAGCATCAACATACACATTGAGGTCTTTCTCATAATCAATTACCTTTATTTCAGTGGAACCCATTAAATTTAACCAGTTTGCTGTATGCATTGGTGTCAATATCATTAATGGTCCTAAAATTGAACCCTGCGGTACCCCACTATGAACGCAGGTACACTGTAACATTGTGCCACTAATAACTACCCGCTGCTTCCTGTCTGTTAACCAGTTTTACGTCACTCTCCAAACCTGGCAACACTTTTACTTGCCAATCCTTCCGCAAAATCAAAATGAGGTGAAAATGCATGTCTAGTGTCTCTTTTTGGTATGGGTTGGGTATGGCCTGGTTCCTATATGTACTAAACCCAAGCTGTATTGCTGTGGCATAAGGGTGTCCTGCTCTAAGAAAGGAACATTTGTTTATCTGTGTTTTCTGATAATGCATGCAGCGGGTCCAGAGGCGCATCTCAGGAATGCAGGGAGTCTGAGATTTATTCACATTAGAGATCAGGTCATGACTGCTGATGCCTATGATTCATACTCATGCATTCACTCATCCTTTTATCAGCATCATTCTGTCACAAATTCCTAAGTCAGAGGTATGTGTTGAATTCAAACCCTGCTGCCAGCAAAAATTCTAAAACAAAGACGACACTCAGGCAAGCATCAGTGCATCCACCTCAGAGAACTCACAGGCCTCGATGTTAGCCCTAAGCAGGAACGACCTGAGCAACGATCAGTCCAGCTACCTGGACAACCTGCCGGCTTTTCCTTGCTGACCAGGAAAGACAGGAGCTCAGCTCTGGGAGCCGATCAGCTGCTGTGAGAATGTCACTCCATCCTACTGCCCCACAGGGTTAGGGTTATGAAGGTTCTGCTGTTATGGCCGTGTGGTACATGGTACAGGCAGAAATGAGGGTAATGATCCATTGGTGGTTCACGTGGCAGCAGGTTCATTTAATACAGCTAAAAACACACCAGGGAAGATATATCAAGGCAGACAACAAGGGGTTAAAACAAAAACAGATTAACAAACTAAAAAAAAACCACAAGTCGACACAACTATGGAGCAGGACTAGAGAAACCAAACGAATCAATATTAGCACAGGTAGCTGATACAATGACTGACTAAAGAACAAAATGCATTGATGTCTGAAACTAACAAGGATGTACAGGTGCAGAACATGACACAGTCAGCTAATCACTCAATGCACAGGACAATGAGCAACAGATGCACAATTAACACAGGCACTGGAAAGCAGGTGTGGAAAGGCACAGGTGAAATAAATAATGGAAATGAGAATACATGGAGATACTACACTACAAAAATGAACAAGAACGTTTTCAAGTACAATGAAAGCACAAGGAACACAAACCTAGAACAAGAAAACTCAAAAATAAAAACAGTAGGGAACAAGACAATAAATACAAGATAATGGATCAGACCGGCCTCAGCCAGCCTTGACCCCAGCCTACAGGCCCTATGGATTCTAAGCCACACACTCAACCCCCCTTAGCTATGCAGCAGCCTGGGGAGCAGTGAAAACACACAAGGGTGAAGGACAGAGAGGGGAAAGGCAGGAAAACCTGCAGTGCCTGCTGGCCAAACGGGGAAAGGACACAGGAGGAGGGAGAAGGCACTGACCCTGACCTCCACTATATCTGCGGAGATGCGGGTAGCTGGAGAACTGGGTGTCTGGAGAGAGATGTGCCTTCGAACAAGGTAGAGATACAATAGTGTGAAGCCTAATCTCTGTTGTAGCGAGGATGAAAGCAGCCAGCAGGCACCTTGAGAGGAGCTGGCATGGTGAATGTGTAAGCAGAGGAGCCACACAGAGTAATGAGCACGATCAGCAGCACCACCACTCCCCCCGCCACACTCCCAGCTTGATGAATTATCGGCCGGCTTGTGATCGCAGGTCTCCAAGAGTGAAGAGGAAGGTCAGAGCTGTCTGGTGTGCTGCAGCTAGGATGCTGTAATCTATTCAAGCTGAGTGCCGCTGGGATTTCATTTACAGGATCGACATTGGCGTCGGCAGACACACACATACTAAAAGATTAATATAAACACATATGCAAGCGCAGACACAAACGCACATACCGACACACACATTGACAGATTAACATACAAACACACTGAAAGATTGACATACAGGCATGCAAACTGTCAGGGTCGGTGCCCATCTGACCCTGTCATATGTGTCTTGTCCCCTTTTGGCCAGCAGGTGTCGCTGGTCATCCTGCTTCCCTCTGCTTGCTCTGTCTTATAGTCCATCGGCTCCTCGTGCGTTTTTCTTGCTGCCTGGGCTGCCGCATAGCACAGTGGGTTGAGCCTGTAGCTCAGAGGCTGTATTCCTCCAGTCATGAGTTTGTGTATTTATGAACTGGATTTTCCTTAGGGTCTGGTTTATCTTTATGTTCCTGTTTTGGTGCCATGCTTGTTATGTTTCTAGTTTTTCCCTAGTGTTGTTAGTCTCTGTGTTGCTAATGTTTCTTAGGTCCTGTGCTTGTTAATTGTGATGTATTGCAAATGTTTCTTCTTGTTCCTTGCCTGTGCTGACTGGTTAGCCCTTGTTATCTGTGTTGTTCTAAGTGTCTGCCCTCACTCCATTCATTGGTCATTTATTGTACCAGTAGTTGTTCTGGAGTGTGTTATTGTTACTCTGTGTTAGTAGCTGTGGCTATCTCCCAGTTTAGCTCCCAGTTTTCTCTGTCTCCCGGTGTTATTTTGTGGTTCTCCCTTTATGGTCTGTTTAGTTAAGTCCTCTGTTTGCTGTAAGCCACTCCGTGGATCATCATTTTTTTCCATCTACACCATGCACCACTATAACAGCAAACATGCACACTGAAAGAGTAATATATAGATATGTGCAAACACAGACAACGGAAGATTAACATACAGACACACACAAACACATGCAGTGAAACATTAACACACAGGCATGGATACATGAATATCTACACACATGCTTCTGGATCTTTACACTCAGATTTTGCAACCCAAAGATGAAACAATGCAGAAATTTCATTCGGGCCCCACTATTGTACAACTGAGTGATTTGTACATTTTACTTTGTTGCCCAGGGTGTTTAAAAGACTGACACAAGATTCAAACTGAAGCTTGCTTCTCTTTATGTCCTTATATGCATTAAACTCCCAGCTGCATGACCCCAGTGACTTTGTTCCTTGCAGAGGGTACAGGAACAGCAACCTTCTTGAGAAATACCCCATTAGCTACACGCCCACTTCTGCTTAACTATAGGGCCTGTTGTGATGATGTCACTTCCCCAACGACAGCTCCTGCACCGTAGGGTTGGGACCGGTAGGGAACGGCTATATGGACACATCTTGCCCTTGGTTCTATACTGTTGGAAAGTGCCTTTAGCAGGCCTAAGAAATAATGAGCAATGTAAGATGCGTGTGGAATCACTGCAATAGATATATTTGCCTAAATGAGCACAGTCCGGCATGGCACACACATTGGGCTGCTTGGGGTCCACCCACTCAATGTTTTGCGATCAATCTGAGCTTCAACGTTAAGTTGCATAGGTCTCCCCATCCAACCATCATCTGGCCATTTGGGAGTTTGGATGAACTCATTTCACCCTGAATACAATGTAACAAATTTTATTTAGATAGGTACAATTGAAATGACTAATGATCTTAACTTCTCAAACCTGTGAGGATGCACTCACTGCCCCAGCTTGTTCTCTATTACCCAGAAAGACCAAAGAACATTCAGCTGATGGGTGGGTGGATTGATGCAGAGCAGCATTATTCTGTGGTGGTATTTTATTGCTCCGATAATGAGCCTACAGGAAGGAAACACAAATGCATAATCGGGGGAGGATGAGTGGTTGTATTTCAAAATGGCTCTGAGTTTTGCTGCCTGTAACTAAATCAAAATCTTCTGAAAATCTTGCCCATAATGACTGAATGTGGAAATCATGAGGAAGCAGGATCGCCACACCCAATATAAAAGATGTGAAGATTATTTGATAGTTATATGGTATTCCAAAAATCAAGTATTAGAGAAGCAAAAAAGCAAAGGGGCCTGAAGTGTCAGAGGCAATAAAAAGAGTCCTATACCTCTGTAAAGCCAATAAAAGCAGAGACTCAGAGATTGCCAAGCAAAGCAGGGAGGATTTTGGGAGATGAAGTGGAAAGGGAGAATTAAATGAGTATTTAGCGCAGATGTTTACTGATGCACAAGCTGCAGAACAACGTGTCAATCTATATAAAACAGATCACACTCCCGTGCTGCCTGGTGTGTGCATGTCTTGTTAAACTCAGAGCCAGCAAAGTGTTTAAAAGATTAACCATACGTCAAATGAATGTATGCAGGAAGTTTAATCGAGATTAAAGTTATACTATAGTACACAACTAAATATTTAATCTCATGAATTGTTAGAGATGGGAATTGTTAAGGAAGGGACTGGAACCCACCCTGCACCTTTGTTTTTTGCCACTTCAATACCCTCTTGGGTCCAAGCTTAGTCCGTTTGTACCAGCGGCATAATGCTTCTGGGTTCCTGTATCGTCAAACGGAGTGTGTGATGTGCTGCATGGGCGTAATTACGGGAGGGATGGGGGGGGGGTGTAGCCCCCCAGTAAATCAGAACCAGCTAATATAACCCCCCCCAACAATCATGTTTCCCCCATAATGGGTGGTGACTTCAACCCCCCCAATGTTCCAACCTAAGTTACGTCCCTGATGTGCTGTAAACCTTCCTTTAATTGCCCACTACTGTACTGTCTGCCTTATTTACAGTTTTGCTTCTTTTGTACCCTGCACTATCTGCATGCCACTCTTTCCCCTGCCCACCTTTGGAACATCCCACATTCAGCGAACCCAGGTTCAAGTGGTTACCTGGTCCCTGTGGTGGTCTCTTCAGAAGGCCAGGCCATACACTTAGGTCCATACATATTTGGACGCTGACACAAGTTTTACTATTTTACCTGTTTACTGAAATATATTCCAACTGAAGTTATACAATGGACATGGACATAAAGTGCAGACTCTCAAATTTCATTTTAGGGTATCAGCATTCAAATTGGATGAAGGGTTTAGGAGTTTCAGCTCATTAACATGTGCCACCCATTTTTTAAAGGGGCCAAAAGTAATTGAAAAATCCATTTAAAAGCCATTTCATGAACAGGTGTGGGCAATTAATTCGTTCTTTCATTATCAATGAAGCAGATAAAAGACCTGGAGTTGATTTGTTTGCATTTGGAAGACTGAGGTGTGAACATACAACATGCGGTCAAAGGTGAAACAGGCCATCTTAGGCTGTGAAAACAGAAAAAATTTGAGAAATTGCCACAACATTAGGAGTGGCAAAATCTTCAGTTTGGTACATCCTGAGAAAGAAAGAAAGAAAGAAAGAAAGAAAGA
>JAABNX020000143.1:9670338-9692973 GCA_015163995.2 Mormyrus lacerda
GCAGAGATGCGCTCGCCCGTGGACTACGGCACCAGCGCCGGCGTGTGGGCGCAGGACAAGTGGAAGGGCAAGTTCGATGTCAGCTGGGTGTTCGTCAAGGACGTGCCCAACAGCCAACTGCGGCACATTCGGCTGGAGAACAACGAGAACAAGCCAGTGACCAACTCGCGGGACACGCAGGAGGTGCCGCTGGAGAAGGCCAAGCAGGTGCTGAAGATCATCGCCACCTACAAGCACACCACCTCCATCTTCGACGACTTCTCGCACTACGAGAAACGACAGGAGGAGGAGGGGGTAGTCCGCAAGGTGACTGCTTCCGCAGCTGTACATGCATTTGGGGGTGGGGCACACGGAAGGGGAGGGGCTACGTGGGCATGCCCATGTGACACGAGCAAGAAGCAGTCACATGTTTGTGCTCATGCTAGGTTCAGGTTTTTCCTTTCTTGAAGTGCACGTCACTCTTCAAACATTTTCAGTGGCCTTGGGGGGAGGCTGTACATTTCAAATAGCATGTGGGGGGGTGTGTTGAAACAAGCCCTTGAATCAAACCCTTGCAGGACAGATTTTCTGCTGTCTTAGTACCAAACAGTTACTACTCAAGTATTAAAGAAGATCCATGTTTTCAGGCTCCTTGTATGGTAGTGTTTTGGGGGGGGGGGGGTTGCCCATTGCATCCAGGCAGGGGCTTGGTCAGAGCCAGTCCGGCGGCCGTGAGGAGGCTGGTGTAGGTGTTGTCCTGTCCTGTAACTGCAGCTTTCCTGACCATTTGCCTCCCTTCCTCTGTCTGCAGAGCTTCGACCCGGCGCCCATCCAGAATCGCTCCCGGCTGGATCAGGTACAGCATTCGGGGGGGTGGGGGTGGGTGTCTTTGGGCTCCTGTAAGCGGTAAAGCCGCTGGATATTGCAGCTGTGCTGGGTCTAACCTGTCCCTCTCTCCCCCTCCCCCGCTGCCCGCCATGCCTCTCGGACCGACCTCCAGGAACGCCAAAATAGAAGTAAGCAATAGAGGACTGTATTCTTGGCTTGTTAACAGTTATACTAGGACTGACATTTTGAAAATAAAAACGGAAAGATGAATCCCCCCCCATTTAATTTTGATTGCTCTACCCAGCGATAGACGTTAGCTTTCTGCACCGGCTCTGCCCTTTTGGGAGGAAGCTGGTATCGTGTATCAAGTAGCTTCAGCTTTCTGATTTTGATTTTTTTTTTTTTTTTTTTTTTCCTTGTCATGTCTTGGACTGTTTTTGATTATGATCCCCCCCTTTACTAAATCTTAATCAGGGTTTGCAGCACCAGTAAATATACTTGGCCAGTTTCTTTTGTACAATCAAAGACTGGTGCGCAGTAGCCTTGTTGTCCACACGGAGGCAGTATTGTAGCGGTACTGGCTGTGACTGCAGGACTCTGCGGAGGAAGCCGCGGAATTGGCTACAACGGGACAATGAGAGATGAAATTACTCATGACTAATTTTGGTGTAAAACTATATTTTTTGGATTATGTATTTCTTGGCTCATTACTGTTGTGATGATGACTTAAGTATTTTTTTTTCTTTTTCAAAGCCTTAACATTTGTTTCAAACATAACTGTATCACAGGAGTGATATTAACTGTAAGTTAATCTGTAACTGTACCAGTACATCAGGGAGAGAAACGCGGACATCTGAAACTTTCTGCGGGGGCTGTAGTGTGAGCCACCTGGCTCTGCTCCAGTTAGGAATCTGACTTTCGCTTGTTTGAACGATGTAACGTACTACTCCATCATTTCCATCATGGGTGTGTGTTCCTATGTTTATGCCAGTCTGGGAAAATGTAGCATTTAAAATCAATGAGAAAATATTCTGATATATATTTTTAGAACGACGTGATGTGTTTGAAGCATTTGAGTGAATTGTTTAACATTTTGAAATCGCGTTTGAGTTACCAGTCACCTCCGTTCTGACTTCTCATTATTTTCGTTTTCTAAATTGTTTTTCCTATAAACTTATCTTCACTTGTCCTCAGTAATGCTAAGCTTTAACGTAGGAGCATATTGTAACGGAAAAAGCCTCAAATGTGTAACCCAAATTTAATGTTACTGATTTACTGTCAAGAGTAAGAAAAACAAAGAAACGATGTTTTGTGTGCTGCTTTCTTTGCGCTGTGTGTGATGCCCGACCCGCGGTCACTTTAAGGGCGATGAAACAGAACTCTCTTACAATTTTCATTTCAATATGTAACTATATTTCCCATATATTTTGCTCAGCTACATCAAAGAGGATGCGGTGCACTTGCTCCGCCGTACCGCAGCGCATCGCCGTTAAATGTCGCCCGCTTGGCTCATATCCGTTTGCGGCACTCCGTAGCTGCCATGGTTTCTTCATAGGGTGCAGATGCGATTCTGGGGACACTAAATAAAAACTCCAATGCACCCCGCGCGACACGGTAAAATTTATTACCATTGTTTTAGCGTGAAGTGTAATATTAATAAATAGAGTTTAGTAAACACAATTCCTCCATTTCCACTTTTATTTTTTATTAAAGGACAGAATACACAAATAAACACATTTGTCGTTGTAACGTTATATGTAATCGGCCCAGTTCGGAGGGGCGGCAATAGCCTGCCTCGCCAATCCTATGCATAAGTGTCTGACGGGACGTTTGCCGTTTGCCTTTATACAAGGGAAATAAGTGCGCATTTAATCCTAGTTAATAGTATAATAACGGGGCAAAGTGCCCCTGTTAGATCGTTTCCCAGAAAGGAGCGACGTGTCCAAAGTCAGCCTTTGTAAAGGGCCGTACACGTGTTTCATTGTGCTTTTCACTGCACGGTAAGTAATTACATTCTCACGGAGATACTCTATTATCGCGGGGGAAGCTCCCAAAAGGCTGCGCTATACAGCCACTGGCACGCAGCCCCTATCATTAAAGCGCCTGCTTCATTTCCTATGCATTGTTGACTAGTTATGACTCGGAAAGTTAAACCTTGTCTGCGATCAGAGGTTAGGTTTGTGAAAGTCACATATACTTATATATTCTACACTTTGCCGTCCGCTTTATTTTAAAAGCAGCTCTTGGCATGGACGGGTTCGACTAGCAGACTCGGACACACATGCACTTTATGGTAAACTGCCAGATTTATGTACGTGTCCTTACAGTGCGTTTTAAATCTATCAAATTAAGTGCTCTTCATTTAAAATTCCAATGCAGTTCTTAATGCTGACCTAGCTGCGTTTTTCCAGCTACCAAGTTTAAAAGCAGGTCTAATTATACGCATGAGAGTTTTGGTACAGTTCCGGGTACATTAGTTGACTGTTAAGCTCTTGCTTTCGTTTCGCAGAGCTGTCCGGGGTGCTGATGATTTTACGTTATTAAAACGTTACAAACACGTTAGAGCGGAACCCTAAGTAACGAAAGTACGTTAAGACTAAATACATCGCATCCAAAATATTACGTTCAGCTGGCGAAATGAGACGTTAGAGCTGTGAGTGACAGTCTTATACTCGTTTAACCTACCGTATGTTTTCTCGTGGAGTTGAATTTAAAAATGACCGTCATTCTGGTGGTCCTTTTAAGGTAAAATTTTCCCGCGACCCTGATAATAATAAGCTGTTAAAATATTAAAGGATGGATTTATGAAATCTAGAATTGGAGAAAACGACGATTTGGGACAAGCCGAATAAATGTCACAGTATATTTTAAGCGTCTTTGTTGGTAGGTTGCTCAACGTAAGCAGGTTACAATATACACGCCTTCAGTGGGGCAACCTGCACTTAATAGACTGGCAAATAAATAAATAGACAATCAATCAGGAAACACTGAAACCGACTACTGGGTGCAGGAGCCTCCGAGAGCCGGAGCCATTGGCGCTGAAGCGGCCTGACGTAAATCCCGAGGGCATGAGCTCTTAGGAGCTGCCGGTAAGTATAGGGTGTCGCCTCGGTTCATGCTGTACTGAAACCAAAGTGGTTCTACCTTTTTTTAAACGACTCTCATTTGAAATAGGCGTATTCCTTATCTCAGAAACGTCCATCAAGATCTGTTTTTGTGGCTTGCTTGGAATTATGCCGCTTAGATTTAGACATTTCCATTACGTTTAACTATGTTTTAGTGAAGGCAAAAATATTACACTTAGCAACGGACACGGTCACTAGTATAACAAAATTCTTCTAATCTTTAGTCTTTTATTGAGAAGAGAGCCTCAGTATATAAAACAGAAACAAACTGCTGTGGTGTTAAACAGTAATATATATTATATTACACACGGTTGGTTGACAGACATGTATGTTGCCTGGCACAGCATTAATACTCAATTAATTCTGTAAGAATCCAGCATCATACAGACAGAACCAGAACCTTTGCTTTAATCCCAAGTAAAACCAAGCATGCAATCTTGGTAAAATAATGCTTCTGAATCTGTAAAAGACACAAAATGTCCATTGTGCAACCTCAAATGTTACGTGAATATCAAATGCTATTTAATGGTAATTGCCGAATGTTCATCTCTAAGACAATTATGAGAAGCACAATAGTAACTGTCTGAAGCCCCGAATCTATCCCCTTCATGTCTGACTGGTGAGCACGGCTCTCGTCGAAACACAGTGCGAATAGTTTCTCTCGACACTAGAGAAAGCGTATTATTAACCGGTTTTGTTTATGAAGTAGGCTAGTTCAGCTTTCATGCATAAGTGCTTCTTTTCATCGACGTTTGAACAGCACCAGCGTTTAGTTTAGATGCATCGTGTGCGGCGGTTTAATATGATGCGTGCAGACTTTGAGTCTTACAGCCTCACGTGTTACATATACTAGTCAAAATTATTTCAGGAAATTCACAATAACTTATTCACATAAGGTTTTAGTCATGTATTCGCGCCGATATGTTTTTATTTTATGAAAGAAAACATCTTTGGTTCTGAAACAGTTCAATATGATTTTAATTGTATCAATCATTTCACAGTTGAGGATAGGTAACGCTAAATGAATCGCGTGAAATTTTATGGGACTATATATACATTCTTTGCGTTTAATTTGGGTGATGATAAAAATTCGAATCTCACTGTCATATAATTTCATATTGGTACATAAAACACATAGATCTACGGCGACAGTTGTACGCTTCATTGAAAATATATAGTTTCATTTAATTTTCACCAACGATATATACCTGCAATAAAACTTAACCTCCTGAAAACTTTAATGTCCCAGTGTATTTAATTAATGCCCTAGACAAAGTATATAGGTGGCGCTGAATGACATCTTAGGGCGACTTCTAAATAACATGCATGATCGGCCTGGTTGTGGCATATTATGATCGATGTAAATTAATGTCGGTGGTGTTTATTACGTGCACGCTATTTAAATAGTAATGTATTGTAACTGGGTAAAAAGTGCACACACACCCCGTTAGGAATTAAGTAAGGACACAGGCTGAGGTGTCGTAGGAATGGTTGTCCTGTTCGGTGGTATTCAATGCTAGCATGAGCAGCGCATGTCATGTATCTGGCAGTAAACGCGTTGTATTCCCATTACACAAGCTGCATGGCAACGTTCACCGTGCTTTGAGGGACTGACTGTACTATATATGGTGGGGCTGTAGTATTCTTAGCTTAGGATAAAACCATGACCCACTCTCCCAAAAGAATAGCATAATATAATATAGGCCTACTTGTAATTATGATAAAATACAATATATACGTGGTTTTTGTAAGCATTTTAACGACAAAAGTATTGAATAAATCGTTTGTAGGGCAACTACGTAATTTAAGGACGATCTGCGTCTAATCAGGCTGTCATGTGCCCTTCAAGGGTAAATCTAACCAGGAAGCATTTGGAGCGATGGCGGTTTTTTCCTTATTGATCACTTTTCGCATAACACGTTACAGTATTAAGGAGATAAACAGAGCTTGTCTTAATACTGCACTCGTATACCGCCAGAAAATTATACTGTTGATTGAAAATTGTAATCCGGAGGGGTTCTGTATTCGTTTGCATTAATGCGCTATGGATGCTCACTGGGTACTGGCCAAGCATTTCTCTATGCTAAGCTCTTACACAGTAGCATGAACATGGCTGACAGCACGGCGCTCTTGAAGTTCCTCTCTTGGCATTCACCGCGTGCCTTAATTGTATGGATATTAAATCAAGGTCCGCTGTGAACACGCAGAGTGGTAACCCTGTGCAAATGAGCTCCCCACCCCGCGCTTGTCCTACCCAGTACCTCACAGGACATCACCCAAAATACGTTTGGGGTTGAGTCCCTTTGACAAAGCGGCACGTCAGTGTCAGCCTGTCTTTATCGCTTTGCCCAACCAACGTGCAGTTTGTAAAATAAACTAATCCGAGAAATACACACATTTACCGCGATATTTCTACCTAGAAACGTTTCGCATTTTTACCCACATAATCGCACTTTAATAAGTGCGCGTGTTTGCGGAATCATTATTACGCATGATTTATATTACAACATCATTTATAACCAAAGTTAAACCAAAGCATGAATCCATTTAACACATTGGCAAATTCAGTCTATGCGAAATCCTGCGTCGACAATCCTATAGATCAATATCCGAAAAGCAGATAGATCAGCTAACAGCATCCTCCGTTTCCACCAGTTTTTCAATATACTCTCAAACAATCGTTGTGAAATTGGTCTCCCATTGTTCAAAATAACGCATGACAGTTGCTAAAAATTCTTTGCTCACAGTATTTTTTAAATTTATAGTCCACTCTTAATTAATATTTGCCTTGCATTCAAATTGAAAATGTGCTCGTTTGACTGAAAAATGCAGATCGTACTGTAACTGCAAGCCCCTTTTCTAATCCAATGCAAAAAGTCTCCCGAGGTTCAGCTGTAAGGTGCGTGGGCCCGTCGCTCTCTTTTTGTTTGTCGGCTGCATCAGTCTACTGTACAGCACAAAGCGAAGAGCAGGACAGCAGATTTCGCGTTGTTCTCAATTAGTTCGTACACGTAGACTATAAACCTTTCCCAAAATATCAAAAGGAGGCATGAAAATAAAATAAAGAATATGATCAGCTTATTATTATTGCTATTATCTTCTTCTGAAAAAAAAAAAGGACTTCTCTCTTTTCCTGATCGAAGTACATAAGCATCCCTGGTGCTGGCCGTATCCTATTCCTGGAGCTTCGACCAGCGCCTGTAAGGGTTACATTTATCCCGGTTTTATCTTGATCGTCCAAGGCAGCAGTTTTTGGTCAGACCCTTGTGTTTTTTTCGGCTCCTCTGATCCAGCCTAGCGGATTAGAGCTCCCTCTTCCCATCCCTGGGACTCGCAGCCTTCTGCTGATTGGGCTCAACACAAGAGGATTACATCGGGACACGGTGACGTCATCGGTCGGGCCTGAGTTCTCCCCCATTAACCAAATCCTCATCATCGAGATGTCCTTGAAACCACGGGGACTGACATTCTGCAGACTGCAAGAAATTATTAAAACGCATATACGTATTATATGAATTTATGGACTGTAAACATATACGTTTGCGGACATAAAGGCAGTCCATTTAATCTGTGGTCATATCCTCTGCACCGATTTGTTTCGCCTTAAGGAAACGGGATATTTATTTATCCTGCTTGAGTAATATAAAAATCGAAAGATACGTCCTGACTCATTCTGACTTTAACACAGAAACGTACACCTGAAAATATATCTCCTAATAAATTATTTGGAAGAAAGCAAAGAAAAAAATATATTTCAAGTATGACCAATATATATATATATATATATATATATAATCCAATATATAATCAAAGAATAACGAGATTGTAGCTTTATACACACTATGACTTAACAATTAAAATATAAAATTTTCATTGTGAAAAACGATACAATCTTTTAAAAAAAATATATTTGAACGTATGTAATTTACTATAAAATAATCAACATTTTCTCATTTTAGAGCACACGTTTCATGCGTGCAAGAGATCTCTTTTCTCATTTGTTGTCACATGTTGTCATTTAAATGATTATGTTCACAGAATTCACACCTTAAGTACAGAATTTGAATTTAAAGGTAACCATATTATTAGGTAATATACGCGTCACGAGCTTATACTTGACGTCGCGGTATTTTTTATACATGGTTACATTTACATTTAGGTATCCATCCGCTTGTATCAATGTTTGTGTTACTGTATAAAGCATGAGCACATAAAGATGTGATCTTTTTGGAATATAACTGACATATTCATCATCGCACAGAAAGAAAATCTTTCTTTTCATTTCATTTCCAACATTCATACATAAAGTTCTATAAGCTGAAAAACGAATGTAGCTAGTTATACAGACGGCATACACCGCATTATATAGGAATAATAATGTAACAAAATAACACTTTCAATAATGGAACTACTTAAGATGAAAACTTTTTAGGTTTGTACGTTCCTACGCCTCGGTAGCTGTTATTCGCTGTCCATGGTATTGAACATAACTGATGATTACACGTGCCTGTAGTTACAATGGTAAATTACACAACCAGTCCCTCATCGTCCTCACCGAACACACATCATATGGGCGAATACATACAACAGTGTCTCTTAGTCAGAACGCCTATTAACCGGCATATGTATAATCATTTTATAATTATTAGTCTGACAACGTGACAATATTAAATTTTGCCTGAAAGTTTTCTTCAAGGCTGAAAAAACATGCTTAATTGAAATTATAGACAACTGCGATTTCTTTAAATTTAACAACCGTAACCGTATTCGTTTTCTTTTTAATATTTTAATAGTTAACAGGTTATTTATTCGAATCAGTTGTATTATGAAGAAAAATGCCCTGATTTATATCGATTTATATTCTGAAATTGCATGCATATCTAACGTATGTGACAATTTTAGTTTTACGTTTATTACATATCGCATTAATCCGGTTGTGTAATCCACAATATAACGATGTTTAAGTTATCCTGATTACAACATCTCAATGCATTGACTCAAATGTCCCCAGAAACATATCGATCAGTTGTCCCGGAAGAAAATAGGCTATCCCCACCCCCACTCCAACATCTCCTTCTGACAGAACAAAGAATTAAACATTTGCTATATGTTTCCTTGATATCGATAGATTATTTCATCATTACACATCGTAATACCTAGATACTTAGCATTACAGTAAAACTATACTTATAGCTACAACTTCAACACCTGCACATCTTTATCGGAGTACACTCATTTTAAAATGCATAATATTCTTGGCAAATGTGTGTATAGGCCTAATGTAAAAAAACACTGCACCGTTTCACAAAATCTTATTCACAGAAAGCGATTCGGGCTAGAAAATTAAACGCTGCTACAAGCGAAAGAACGGACGCAGAAATTCACATGGCAGCTGGCAGTAAATGATATAGCGGCGGAATGGCGCGGAGTTTCTGCTGCAACCTGCAAACGTGAAGCTGATGCTCTTCTTACGCGTGATTCTCCGGCGGCTTCACTCCTCTAATATTCCTAGTTTGTCCGCGGTCTCGTTTGGTCTAAAAAAAAAAAAACATCAGCCGTCGCCTTTTGAAGCGATATTGTTTTAGAGGATTAGAGGTGAAGTTAACGGCACATGTGGTTTGAAATTTCCTGCTCTCTAACGCTCCTTGTCTCCGCGGCCTCCTCCTCATCTTAAAGTGAATGAAGGAGGAGCTGGCCCGTCGCATTACAATGACATTCAGCCCTATTCATGCGGGCTCTGTCTAACGGTCTTTGGGCAGCAGATTCGCCCCATCAGGGGTCCGTAGCTCTCTCATTACGCCCCCTATTCCAATACACTATCAGAAAGACGTCAACAACGAAGGATTAAGAGTTATCTTTAGTTATGCGCGATTGGGGATTGAATTAAGTGGTTAGCGTAATTAAAAAGGGGGCTTTTATATGTTTAACGTGCGATATTTAACTTTTAAAATACTTTTGGGGGCTAGAGTTGACATGATAAAGCCTGCATGCAGTTATGGGAGTGGGAGGGTATATTAAAATGTGCAGTTAGCTGCATATTTTATAGAGGAAGGTGGCCGCGTACATTGGTCCTTGGGGATCCATGGTGCTAGTCATATAAAGAGAAACAAATAAAGAGTCAAAGTATGAGTTTAGTGTGTAATAAACACGTTTAACAAAGATACTCTCAGATCGTTGTCATAATTGTACTAGATACTGCTAAACGCATCTAATGTCCAGTCATAACACAGTTAGATTGGATATGAAAGTAACGCCGTATATCGTCATTAATGTACGTTGGCTGAGGTTGTGCGGAAAATAGACAGCACCGAGAATCCATGTAAAAGCAGAGTAAACATAAATGCGTGTCGAACTGCACCTATATATGCAGTTCTCAACATATGTAACAGAAAATAAGCAAAACAGATTAAATCGGGTTCATATGCACCTACTCTGCGTTTAATGGACTCCTGCAGTTGCAGAAAACACATTACGAATTTCTATCCTAGTGAATTTATGTCAATGTTAACAATAAAATAAGGAATTCCGTTCAGTTTAGTCGGCATTTCATAATTACACCGCGTAATATGGAAACCATAAAAACATAAATTCCTACACATAACAAAAACGGGACAATAAAATGGGAAAATTATAAAAACACATCCTAATCAATTCAATGTGCAAAGAAGAACTAAGAATATTTGATAAAGAAAATCAAAGGTAGCCTATTATTAATAAAATATCTCAATTTGTATTTGAAAATGTGTATTTTTCAAACATTTAACGTAAATAAAATATAAATGCATGTTTTACGAGTGGATGTGTGTTATGTGCATAGGTATACATGTTACATAGTGCAACAAAATAATGTATGTGTCACATCCATTAGAATATCCAGACCAACAAGAAGCATTCATGCTCATATGTGACTATTTGTTTTTGTGTTCGCAAACGTGCGCAGATAAAATACGTCACAAAATGACAGGAACACACTCAAAGATTTTTTTAGTTTTTCAAGTGAAAGCCCTAACAAAAAATACAGTGTCATTTACGGGTTAACGGATTGGCTGCTGCATTAGGTTCTTAAAGAGTTTTTGACATGTTCAAACAAACATAAGCATAAAGGAAGGAATAAATGAAGAAACAAAATAGATAAATGAATGAATGAATGAATTCGAAATGTGAATGCTACACGTACAAGGACGGTCAACGAGTGTAACGTCTGACAGAGAAAAGTCCAACCTTGAGAATCATGAATGTTGGAGGGCCACGTGCTAAATCGTGGCGTTTTGAACATGTCGGGGCACGCAGTTCAAACATAGGGGACAGAGGTCATCTGTATGACGTAGATAGGAATTTCTGTGACACACTTTGATCAGTGCATTCCCGCCAAGACATTAAATTTCTGTGTTACGTTTCAAGGACAATGTAGAAAACGGCAAGTTTCTGAGACACAAAGGGCAAAGATTTCTATACCAAAATAATTCTATACAGTTCTAAACATTCAGAAATTATTGGTAAAATTGCAATGATTATTCATCATTTCTTTATGAGCAGATGTTTTCTGCATGTATATAGTGTAACTACAAACATTGTCCAGGAGCAGGAGCGGAGGCTCTCGGGATTGTGTCAGGAAGTAAAGAGAAGCGCCCCACAAAAGAATGCATTGTTCCCAGGGAACAATCCAAGGGGCCCACTCAGCTGTCTCCCACAATCACGGCGGTGGGCGATGATTTCAATGCAAGGGGCCCACACTTACACATCTGAACAAAAGAGGCAAAAAAGGTAATCAGAAAAAAATGACATTTGGTTCAACCGGCGAGCAGACATCTCCTCTACAGGAAAACCTAGAGGAAAATGCATGCAGTCCCGCTAAAGAGGATCCCTTATGCAGCGGGTAGTTAATCAAACGCGTGCTGCTCTTTTGCCTTTTTTCTGCTTAGTATTTCAAATAGTCGACGAAGATATTGGCTCGTGCAACTGCCGATTATCCCACAGGTAAGACAGCCATCAAATCTGTTCATTTCAAACTAGACATTATGTATAACAGGAGCAAGAAAGACGTCTAAAACCAACATTTCGTTTAAGAAAATCATTGGTCATATTTCGTAGAAGCCAATTTCGTAGATTTCTTATTTCACAAAAGAGTACATAACGAAATGGCTAATGTTCTGTTCTGGTTGTTGGTGTATACATATATAAAGTTTTCGTCGTGTTGCCATAGAAAAAGTGTTTGGGACATTGAATATTTTGGTAAAACTGATCGTTTTTTTGTCATTTGTATTTTTCGCTCCTAATTAGACGATTTTCTCCACAAAGAATAATACAGACGCATATAGATGCTTTAATTTGAACTATTACGGATTTTGACCAGTTCACTCACTACTGTGATATCTATAGCACACTACATGTATTCGTGAGACACTTACAAGTTTGCTTTAGTTACAAAGTAAAAAAGTGTTTTTTTCTCTTTTCTCTTGCAAAAAATGTGTGTGTGTGTGTGGGGGGGGGGTGTATTTGCCAAATGTCCTCATTATGTGGTAAAACCTGTTACTTTCTAGCTTCTGGGGGCATTTTTCAGGTTCCCACAACATGAACCTTCTTTTAATGCAATGAAAACAGTAAAATAACCAAAAGTCTTTTATTTTGTTTGGTTACTTTTGGTAATGGTTAGGACTGGGTAAGTGTTTAGGGTTATCATCGTAAGAATTAGGGTTATACCTATAAATATGAATGGCAGCCATTTCTATTTTTTTCTGTTCCCTCCCTTAAAGCCGCACGGGACGCGCAGATGACCGCCCTCACACACAAATCGTCTTATGAAATGAGTCCACGCAGCACAAACCTGGAGGTGATTTACTGTCACATAAGACGACAAAACATTTTAAATGCAATCGAAAATCAATTAAAATCTTACTGATTAATAAGATATTTATAATAGCAGGACGACGGAATGTTTAATGTGAAAGTTTCTCTGAACTCTGAATTTCATTCCCTGATATGTATTAAAGAGAATCAAATATATTGAATGAAGTGCTTATAAGAGCCCGATCCTGGAAACATATTTGTTGATTTGAATCGCGAGAAACAAATTTACTTGGGGTATCTATCTGCATTATGATACTCCCCTATCTATAATCTACGAACCATTTAAATCTCGCCATTTATTAAAGGCTAATCTACAATGAAAAGAGAAATCTTCAATGAAACGACTCCTGAAATCGATCGTTTCTTTATATTTTAAGAACAGGATTTTTGTGCAATTTTAGCATTTTTCCGGAAATTAATTA
This sequence comes from Mormyrus lacerda, assembly GCA_015163995.2. NCBI lineage: Eukaryota > Metazoa > Chordata > Actinopteri > Osteoglossiformes > Mormyridae > Mormyrus > Mormyrus lacerda. The sequence continues at coordinate 9,683,540 of JAABNX020000143.1, forward strand.
AAGTAAATTGAATAGATTAAAACAGAACATCAAAACAAAATAAATAATCTATCCATCCATTTCCTGTAATTGCTTGTCCTATTCAGTGTCGTAGGGGTCCGGAACCTAACATGGAGGCTATGGGCTTAAGGCAGAAAAATAAAATCATCAAAGAAACAATATCGAATTATATGTTGTTGCTGTCGTTTTTAGCCCATCACATTTCTCTGGACAGCTTTGCATCATGTAGTACACGACGCCAAGAGCAGTTTGCTGTTCGTGGTCATGTGGTCAGTGCAGTGCTACATGCAGGGAATATTTCTGCCTGTTCCCTGGTGAAACACAGACGTTTGCGTTTTTTTTTTATTTATTTTCTATTTTTTACCCGCGAGGAGAGATAGATTCTTTCTCCTTATCACATCGTCTCGTGTGTTTTTGCTACGTTTATGGTCCTCGGGGGGAAGGCTTTTCACTGGAAAGGATTTCAGGGCTGCTTCTGCAAAGTCAGACACACACTCATCTTGCTGACAGAGCCAGTGCCTATATGTGTGTGTATAGGAATGACGTACTTGTGCATGCATTTAATGATTTTAGGCTGGAAGACTTTTTTTTGGTTATATTAGTTGCATAATATGCTACAGCAAGCACAGTATTTTGTAATAGTCCATACCTATTCTTTTAGAATGTGGTACAATCTTATGGTACCGTTCTCATGCCTGGATGTTCACTGCATGTCCGGCTGGCCCTAGCAGCTCTTAGTTCAGCTCTGGGCTGTTGCTGCTGTCTGACGCATTTCAACAAAAATGTGGGTTAAATTTAGTTTCAAGATTCTTGCACTACATGTGTTTAACACTGTCAAGACAGAGGAAGGGGAACACACATTCCAGAGCTGGGCCTGGGTCATTTTGACTGCCGTTTGTGTACATGTTTTGTTGCTCAACAAGCCTGAATGATTTATACACTGTACAAACTCATAGTTTTGGGAATGTGGGGAAAGTTCCCTGTTAATGACTGCCACACATCATGTAGCCTTTAGCATAGCATTAGAATCTTCTGCGGATGCAGCAGAGCCAGGTCCCGTGCCATGGGCTGTCATTGCGGTGACGCCAAAAAGCCAGCATGCAAGTCTGCAGCTGAGTCTGCATCACACACCTAGAGTACTCAGGTAAAATTCAGCAATATATATGGGGCTGGAAGTTCAAGATGGAGGAATGGGCCCGCCCACTGCATTGTTTTCAGCCAATAGCATGAGAGCATGTGCTACACTGCTTCAGTAAAGACAATGTGCCTGTACCAAAAAGAAGCCAATTCAGAGATCATTGTTCTCTTTGTTGTATAGTTTTTGGTTCCTAACACAACTTACACCCATACCACCTAAGCAATACACTTGGGTTTTTTGCCTAATTCTATGGCATGACTCTCAATGTTACTTCCTATGTGTTTAGCTTATTTTTATTTTCCTTTTTTAAAAGCATGAGGTTCACATAATATAAATCTGATACATATCTTGTGAGGCGTGAAGGAGATTATCAGCTCCCATTCTGTGAAAAGGGCAGAACCATCTCCCCATTTGGCTTTGTGGCTGATCCATTTTTCTTTACCAGATATGCTGTTTGAGTTCTGCATTTGTTACATGAATTATTCTTATTTTATGCTGCTTCATAAGAGTTAAATGTGTTGTTTTCTACTAAACTGCATGAGAACATGGGTTTTTAGTGATTTTTGTCCTGCTATTTTGTAGAATATTTGGAATTACGAAAATTCATTTGAACAGAGGTCACGGCCATGACTTGTTAAAATGCAGTGACATAAAACATAAGAGAAGAAAACTGTAACCTATATAAGTAGGTTTTCCTTGTTTGGATCAGTCCAATTCAGCTGTATTTGCTACATTTATCAGACATATTCCAGCAAATATTCTTCCAGAGAGACATAGAGAAAATGCACCTTAATATCAAGCACATGTTTCGTTATATAATTTCTTATTTAAAATTAGTGTTTTTGCAGGTGCTGCAAGTTTTTATGTCGCTGATACTTTAAATTACAGTAAGGATTTCTTTTTTAAAATTATTTAAGCCTGTTGAAATACTTGTACTGTTATTTATGTGTTAGAACTCTAGATTAGTTACATTACAGGAAGTAGAGAGCCTTTTGAGTTACATTTTAACTAATATTTTGTAAACGTTTTAACTAATTTTGTGTCTTTCAGCTTTACGGAATTGACGGTGATGTTCCTTCAGTTTCATGTAAATCATAGAAATCCTTGTATTGATAGTAAGTAGACCCCATTTTATATAAACCCATCGCTTTATCACAATCTTTATTGCCACACAGCCAAGGTTACCGGACGTTTTTGTCTAACTGCTGCTGGAGACACCATGACGAGATACGATTAACAATTAGGCCATGATGCAGATAGAAAATAAACTCCAGACATAAGATACACAAGAGAGAGACGTAAATGCAAGGTATGCGGTAATTCGAAAAATGCAGCGGTCTGTGCGTATTCAAACAGTACAATGCAGAAGGTCGACTCAGGCATAATACAGACAACATCTACACATATAATAAATAACAGAGGCCTACATCATGTGCAATATGCACTTATATATAGGCCTATATAGCAAAATCTGTATATATATTTAGACATGTGCCTCATCTAGTGTTATATATATATATATATATATATATATATATGTGTGTGTTACACAGACTATGGTGCCTTTGTCAGGGCAGTATTTTGTTGTCACTCAGCCTATTGAATTGTGCTTATTCATCTGATGTGTGCAAATACTTATACAAATAGTATTTTGGGAATAACATGGTGACAAATGATTTACAGGGAGGAAAGCTGCTCTTACATTAAAGCAATGTTTTAGCGTAAAATATATGTGCCATGAAAACCCATTATGACTGTCACGTGGCACTGCTCGCCTTTTCCGTCACTAAAAACGTCCTTATGACGAGGTCACCACATTGCAGTCAACGCTTGGATGTCGGGAAAAAATTCCGCCGATTTCAGACCGTTTCCGCCTGATTTCACCTGGTTTCACCTTGGTTCTGCCTGGTTTTACCCTAAGTTTTGCCCTGGTTCTGCTTGGTTTCACCCCGTTTCACCCAGATTCCGCCTGGCTCGGCGTCATTGCCGGTCTGCTTGTGGGCTGTAACACTGCTACAAGGGCCACCATTGCATATTTTTCTTTTTCGCCACTGAACCGAGTGCTCCTTTTCTGGCCAATTAACTTTTAAGATGCCTTCATTTTAATTTCAAGTACACAATATTCACGCCGATTTCTGTATATTTCAAGACCGTGTCAGTTCATTAAAAAGAACAATGAAATCACTATGAATAATTCATGAGGGGAATCCCTACTATATTAAACGCACCTTGTTTTTGCCTTTGTTTGAATTGAGAAGACGAGCACTGCTGCACAAAAAGAAGCTTTATTTTTAGATGTGATCTAGCCGGACTGACTTTACGTGATAATGGGCGCCACGCGAGCACAAAATGCACGATGTGTCGTATTCCGTGAACATCGGCCCTGCCGATTAAACAATTCTCATTTCTGAACAATGGGTGCGCGTTTGACCCCCGTCGGCATAAAACCATCTCCTCTTTTGCATTTTTAATTGGGCCGCAATCCTTGTTGGGGTTAAGGGGTTCATAAAATCATGGTCCTTTTCAGCCCTATTGCCATAGTTTGAACGACCAGAGAAATAACAAATCAAACGATGGTTAGTCACTCTGCTATTATTATCACCAAATTATTTTAAAATTATAACCACGTTGAGGTATTTAAGCTTTTTCTACTCTTTATAGCTTAATAAACTAAACAGGACAGATGACAATGAGGCTCCTCAGCCCTGCTACAGACCTTTGCAAGACACGTGTACAGTGCAATACAAAAAATAATAACCTAACAATAAATCATCTTGTAATATAAACTGTGCTGCAAAGTGTGTTAGCAACAGGGAGTCAGCAACAGCGGTCTGGATTGGGCGGTTGCCCTCAGCACATCATGCGGCATCACTAATCATGTGCGCTGCCGTCTGTTGTGCTCCGATGTGACGCTGATCCCACAGCCTGGCTGTGCTGCTGGACACTGGCCGAGGAGCCTTTCTGGCCAGTTCAGTGTCAAGGTAACATGAGGATTCGCACCAACAACCTTCTGGGAGAGAATTCAGTCTGCTGTATGCATGAGCTTCATGCCTTAGGCCTTCTCTTACTGAACATACACCATATGAACAAAAATATTGGGACACCTAACCATTACACCTACAGGAACTTTTATGACATCTCATTCTAAATTCATAGGCATCAATATGGACTTGGTTCCCCCCTTTGCAGCTATAACAGCTGTCACTCTTCTGGGAAGACTGTGGAGTGTGTCTGCAGGAATTTTTGCCCATTCATCCCAAAGAACATTCATCTTTCTTTGCACACTGGGGTACAGTCCTGCTAGAGCAGAAATGGGCCTTCTCCAAACTGTTACCACAAAGATTATAGCATAGAACTATCCAAAATGTCTTGGTATGCTGAAGCTTTAAGAGTTCCCTTCACTGGAACTAAGGGGCCAAGCCCAACCACTGAAAAACAGCCCCATACCATTAGCCCTCTTCCACCAAACTTTACAGTTGGAAAAATGCAGTCAGGCAGGTAACGTTCTCCTGGCATCCACCAAACCCAGACTCGTCTACCAGACTGCCAGACAGAGACGCATGATTTATCACTCCACAGAACATGTTTCCACTGCTCTTGTGTCCAGTGGCAGCGTGCTTTACACCACTCCATCCAACGCTTGGCATTGTGCTTAGTGATGTGCGGCTTGCATGCAGCTGCTCGGCCACGGAGACCCATTCCATGAAGCTCCTGGTACACAGTTTCTGTGCTGGGGTTAATGCCAGAGGAAGTTTGGAACTCTGCAGTTATTGAGTCAACAGAGCGTTAGTGACTGTTATGCACTAAGCGCCTCAGCACTCGGTGACCCCACTCTGTTTTTTTTACATGGTCTGTCAGTTTGTGGTGAATCTTCTGTTGTTTCTAAGTGCTTCCACTTTGCAATAATACCACTTACAGTTGACCGTGGAATATCTAGTAGGGACAAAAATTTACAAACAGACTTATTGTAAAGGAGGTATCCTATGGCAGTACCAGGCTTCACTGAGCTCTTCAGAATGACCCATTTGGCAGCTCTGACATTCTGCTCATCTCTGGATTATATTATGTTATTATTATATTGTTATAAGGAATGGGCTTAAGGCTTTTCCTGCTGCTGGATGTTGCCTAACTGTGAAGGTCACCATAAATAGGTGGATCCATCGCACACATAATGCTATCTTTTGGGTTAACAGGTGATTGAATTTTCCAAGCCACGACTGGATAGTCAACAGTCCCTGTAATAAAAGTGATAGATGGCTGGCTGGATGGACGGTTGGATGGATGGCTGGCTGGGCGGATGGATGGTAGCAGCTGGTTTTGACTAACAGAGCGATGTACTTCAGGAACATGAGTTCCTGTCAGTTCGGTGCTGGACAGTCACCTGTCTTGTGATGTCATCAAAGACAAACCCCATGTCTATAGATTGTGAGAAATAACATCAATAAAGCTCTTGTGCTCAAAGTAAGTGGGGCTGTCATCAGCTCCAGGGGTCGAAGCTGCGGCTCTGAGACGTAGAGCCGGAAAATTACAGGAAACAGAAATATTATCACCGCCTGGTTATTATCACTCCCTGTGTGGCAGACACCTAAGTATGATCTTTAAAATTCAGCTACATTTTTTCCAAGCACAACCCAGCATGTCAGGTCCTTTTTTAAGAATGATGAAAATGTCTGCGTGATTGCTTCACTCTGACTCGCTTGTCCATACGGAAGCTCGATCTGAACAGTTTGCATTTGCAGCAGCTGCATGTGCAGCTTGCAGGGTTTTTACAGCTGGTGGATACCGTGAAGACCTGCCTCCTCAGGAGCTCGGTAGGCGCAGGGGCCTCAAAAAAGGGCTTAGAAAAGCAGGAAGAGCATCTTGCTGCCACACCTCATATATCCCTGTTTAAATACCTTTTTGTTGCACAAACTGGTGGATGTACGCTGGCGTGGGCGTCCACTGCCAGTGTGTCTTGGCTGTGATGTTAATATTTAACATGCTCCCACCCAGTGCACACGAGGCTGCTGCTGGTGATTCCGTTGCATCTCTGGGAGACAGCTGCACTGCCAGCTGGATAGAACGCGCCCTCGTGTGACTGAAAGCTCCCTCCTCTCCAACGCAAGCATGTGCTGTTGCCACTTGCTATCACTCCCCCATTTCTATGCCAGTTGTTGGGGTTTAGGTAGATGGAGTGAGAAGCTAAGAACCGGCATCATCCACTTGAGATCTTGAGACAATAAAATTGTTCTTCCTTACAGCCTAGACAGAAGAATTATTGAAAATTTGTGGTGCCTTTTCCGAAAGGCTCAGTCAGATGAGATGCCCTTTCCCACCTAGAATACTGAGTGCAGGTTTGGTCACCATACCTTAAAAAGGACACTGGTGCCTTGGAAAAGGATCAACGGAGGGCTACAAGAATGATTCCTGATCTAAGAGGAATGTCTTATGAGGAGAGGTTAGCTGAGCTGAATCTGTTTAGCCTTGTGCAAAGGAGACTAAGGGGGACATGATCCAGGTATATAAGATTCTAACAGGTCTGGATGCTTTTCAGCCAAATGGCTATTTCAATATTAATTTAAATACTAGAACTCGTGGCTGAAATTAGTGGGAGAACATTTTAAACTGAATTTGAGAAAACACTTCTTTACACAGTGTGTAGCTGTGTAGGGCAGTGGTGGCTTGATGGTTAGGGATGCGCACTTGTGATTGAAAGATTGCAGGTTCGAATCCCCCATCAGCCAGTCACCACTGAGATACCCTGAGCAAGGTACTGCTCCCTGGGCGCTGAATTAGCTGCCCCCTGCTATGCTACAGAAGTCACATATGGGTTAAATGCAGAGGACACATTTCATTGTTGTGTTGACAATGTCCACTAATCACCTAATTTTAGTTAGAGTATGGAATAGTCTTCCTGCTAGTGTAGTGCAAGCTAAAACCCTGGGTTCCTTTAAATCAGAGCTAGATAAGATTTTATCAACTCTGAGCTATTAGTTAAGTTCTCCTCAAACAAGCTTGTTGGGCCGAATGGTCTCCTCTCATTTGAAAATTTCTTATGTTATAATGTTCAGGAAAGGTTCAGTCAGATGAGATGCCCTTTCAAGAAAGACTCGGTGAGATGATGAGCCCTTCCTGAAACTGTCTGGACAGGTTCATTGTGTATCCAGCAGCAATCATGGATTGCCAATGGGAGAAGACGAAAGGCCTTCCAAACAACGCATAGCACTCTGATTAAATGATTCACCGGGAAAAGTGAGCAGTGTCGCGCACAAGCATGAGCATGAAATGCTTCTTTTTGAGATACTAAATGACAGTATTTTAGGACTGTGGTTTAGTTTAACGGCAAATTCCATCTATCCACCTTTCACAGCACTTACCTGGTAAAGGGTCACAGGGAGAATGCAATCAACTGCAAATTATACTGAGGTTTTAATGAATCAAACATTTTGAGTACTGGAAAAAGCTGTATTTTTCAAAAAATAAAGCGAAACACGGGGGGTGGCCGCTGAGTTTTTAAGATGGGTATTCAGGTTAAATCATGTGCTTTTCATCTCGGTGCTAAATATTATGTGTGATTGTGTTTGTTTTGGGTTAGTTGATGCGTTAATCTTACATCTCTGTATGTAGCATATATAACACGCATTTGCTTAAAAATATCCCCCCCTGAACTTCTCTTAGTCCTTAACTGTCTTCATTATTGCCAACCATCAGAGTCTTATATCTACCCTGCATGATACTGGCAACAACACTTCTTTACCATTGTTTAAAATAAAATCTGTTGATGTACCACCTTGGCATTGTTGCTTAGATGCCGCTTCTACTTTTCTGTTTTTTGTCACAGAATGACTGCAGTTTATTTCTTCTTCTGGTGTCACTCGATTTGAAAAACCTGAAGGTGTCCCATGATTTTCTCATAGTTAGACACTTTATAGTAACATGGGTCAAACTACAAAACCCTGACACGACCGTAGTTGGTCTAAGGTATATTAAACTATCATGCACCTTTTCATTTCTGCATGGCATTATCCATGCAGCAGATTTCATTCTGAAGTGGAAAACAAAGTGTGATCCATGGGTAAGAATAGACTGTTATATATGCAGAACAACACAGTGTTTTTCAGATGTCATTTAAAGGTAAGAGCACACCATTTACCACCAGGACGCACAGAAATTGTTAGGAAAAAGGAAGAGACTTAGGAAAAATATTTCAAAGACAGTGTTTGTAGGTACAGAAGATTACTCTTTGAGACTGCACACAGAGATGTTGCATGGCATGTCAGGTCACAGACTGTTACCCCTTTGGCATTTTAGTTAAATCCTGCCTTTATCTGTAGCTCTTTTGCTGGAGGAACAGGTCAAATACTGTTAAGGTCAGGGTTATGTCTGATCCAAGCTGGCACGCTAAACCACGGTTTAAAACACGCTAAACCACGGTTTAAAACACGCTAAACCACGGTTTAAAACCGCCAACAGTGCGAACATAGTCATTATCATTGATCACTGTTTTATTTTATCGTCCTATAATTTTAATTCAAAAATTAGAACTTTGCCTCTTAATGGAGTTTAAAAAAAGAGGCCCATTTTCATTCTAGCAGTCAAGTAGATAATTGAGTCTGACTTAATGGAGTGAATGAAGAGAGGGGCCTGTTTCGAATCCCTGGGATGTTTTGGTGTGCTCATAGGAGGTCTCCTCAATCCACCTCTACATCACGCTCCACTTTCCCTACCTTGGTACCTCCTATCCACTATTCTAAGCCATCCTCCGCACTCTGTCTTATTGCTGTCCTCCTCACTACGCTCCACCCAATAACCTATTTTTTATGTTGTCTTCTTTGCTATCCTCCATGTTATCCCCCATACCGTTTTCCATACTATCTTCTATGCTATCCTCTATGCTATCGTCCACGTTATCCTCCATGATATCTTCTACGCTATACAATCTTCTGTTATCCTCTATGCTATGCTCCATGTTTTCCCCTCTGCTATCCTTCATGCTATTTTCCATTTTATCCTCCACGCTGTGCTGCATTTCCTCTTCTAGCTGGCTTCCTGTTCCCCTTATCGCTTCCTGCTTCATCTCCCCTCTTTGTCTCGTGTCTTCCTCCATACTGTTGTGTCCTCCTGTTCCTCCTGTTTTCTTCCATGCTACTCTCTCCGATCATCTGTGCTATGCTCCCTGCATGCCTCCACACCACCTTTTCTCTCTGCTCTGTCTTGAGAAACTCTCTGGCTTTGCCTCCACTTGCCCACTGATTGGACCAGCTGCTCCACTTAAACTCACCAAGGCAACCACAAGAGGTTGCCTAGCAACAGTACT
>JAABNX020000143.1:9702915-9714729 GCA_015163995.2 Mormyrus lacerda
CACTGGTCTGAAGGCCCGGAGGCCAAGGAATGCCAGGACAGTCCACGTGACAGCAGCCAGCAGACCGGGGGGGGGAGGGGGGATGGAGCCGTAGTGCGGCCGAAAGGCAGCCGCCCCCCACCCACAACCGAAGCAGGTCCCAAGGTGCAGTAAGCGGGAGACCGATGTCTGTGCCGGTCACACCTGAGGTGACATCGACTGCATGTATGATTGTAATAGCTGTATATTCTGCATGTTGACACGTTGCATGATGCCCCATTTAGAGGCAATACTGCAACGTTGTTGCGGCGCCGGCTTTGTCGAAAAGAATAAAACACCGAATAAAATCAAATAAAATAAAATATCGAGAAATCAAAGGAAAGACTCGTGAAGCAGACGGGCATAGGTGATGTGCAGCACGATCAGTGTGTCTCCTGATAGGCTCACATCTCAAGGGAAATCATGCCATTCAAGAGCCAAGGAAATGTCAGGGCTGGGTGGTAGACATCACCTTGGTGACCTGCTATTGCCCTGAAACAAAACCTGATTGAGGTCTGATCCAGAGGAGACTTGATGGAGGCCGGGAAGTGTCTGTCAGAATCAGCTGCAGCCCCATGTGATTGGGAGGGAAGATGAATTCCCAGCATAGGCTGTGCATGTAAATGAGGCAAATGTGAACATCATTTAAGGTCCTTCCGCCAGGTCCAGAGCTGTGGCGCAGCGTGCTGCTGCTGCCTTCCACATATACACCATACCACAAGTGAAGATACCACATAGAACTGCAGACGCGCTACGCATCACCCAGGTTTGTTTCGGTATGCTGGCTCAGCCAGCTAACTGAACTTTAATGAGCAGAAGTGCAACAGGTCCAAGCCGAAATCCTGCAGGACGTGGGTCAGCTATTGGGACTTGGAAATTTCAGACAGTCCAGGCCAACCAATAAACTTGTCATCAGCAGGTCGGCACAACTTGAGATTCCTCCATTTTACCCCCATTCCAGCCATTAGCTGCTTAAACAGGGGAAAATAACATGAAACTAGACACAGCTAAATGTCACAGGATATCACAGCTCACACACCACGATAATGACACAGGTTTAACGCCTAAGCCTGTGAGCGGAATCTCACAGGATATCACAGCTCACACGTGCAGTGATAATGACACACTGCAGGTTTAAAGCCTAAGCCTGTGAGCGGAATCTCACAGGATATCACAGCTCACAAGTGCAGTGATAATGACACACTGCAGGTTTAAAGCCTAAGCCTGTGAGTCGGATTTCACAGTTCACACGTCCAGTAATAATGACACACTGCACTCTAAGCCTTTAGAGGATACAGCTGCAAGTATTTATTTCTAGGTGTATTCATCTCATGTTTGCCTCCAACATGACCAAAATAACAGTGTGTTAGCCTCATCTCTTTAGAACATAAAAATTATCTAATGACAACTGCATAAAGATTAATTCACAGATGGAAAATGTTTGTAAAACTTTCCTGTATTTACAAAGTGCATTTATAGGCTCTGTTACATGTTTGTTTGCAGTTCAGCATATTTAATGTGGTACAGACCAGTCAGAAGACATTTCCTGCCAACCTAAACCAATAGCAAGGAATGGGGTGGGGTTTGGGGAAGCCTTCTGAGGGCCCCTGTGACCGCAAGGTAATCTGCAGACGTGCAGCGCTTCATTATGCTGCTAATTAATTCCCTGCTCATTAGATATCTTCCGTGGGTTCATTTGTGCTCACTGCTTGATTTGATTAAACCTGTCTGCATGTTAATAAATGTGTTTTTCTGTCAGCTTGCAGCACAGTGCAGAGGAAACACGCATGCTTGTGAGTGTGCGGTGCCCGACTGTAATTATGGGCTTTTCACAGTATCGCTGTCACCCCTGTGGCACCTATTTATGTGACAGCAAAGCTTCTGACTTTTCCAAGTAAATTTTCACAGCCTTCCCCATTGATCCTCCCCACTGGTCTTCCTGAGTGCTTCTCCCCATCAGTCTTTCCCGCCAGTCTTCTTCGGTGGCCTTCCCTGGTGGTGTTTTCCATTGGTCTTCCCCATCTGTCATCTCCGGCCATCCGGATAAATGGATGGATTAATGGATATTGAGTGAGTGTTAACTGCCCACGGTCATTTCATGAGCTGCGATGGGTTGCTGTGGGGCACAGAGCTCACATAGTGCAGGATACGTCACGCATCAGCCGCAGCTGTCCTGCAGCCGCATCATGAACATGACAGCTGCAGCACTGTGTCACCATATAGTAACACAGCAGCACCCATCAAGCTCCTGACCCTGTGACCCTTATCTTATCCACAGAGAGAACCCCCACAAATTAGCAGAAAACATTTATCTATCCATTTCCTGTAACCACTTATCCAATTCAGAGTCACAGGGGGTCTGCAGTCTGCAGAGGCTACAGGTGAAAGGTAGGGAACAACCCAGAATGGGGCACCAACCCATCACAGGAGGAATCCCCATGACGACACAAGGAGAATATGCAAACACCACTCACATGTAACCTGGTTGGAGACTTGAACCCATATCTCAGAGGTGTGAGGTGACAAAACTAACCACTGCATCACTGATCCAGCCACAAGAAGCCTCAAATCTTGCAATTAAGGTCTTCAACCAATACCTGATAACAATTTTGGAAGGAAAAAGCTTTGCTTGCCTATAAAATAATTTACGTGTTTTAACTGAATGAGTGGCATTTTGCTTATTTGAAGAGAGATGTGCAAGTCACATCTGCTGATAATGTCACTGAAGCAATTTGCCCAGCTAGAAATAGCAAAATAAATGGAGATGCAGGTTAAGGAATCGTATGTAGGGGATTATCCCAGGATGTAGGGGATCACCCCAGGATGTAGGGGATCACCCCAGGTCCTTGACTGGGATAAAATGGATGGATGGATGGGTGAGTTGACGGATACAGAAGATTAATTCAATTCAATTTATTTTTATATAGCGCCTTTCACAACAGAGTTGCCCCAAGGTGCTTTACATGGGTGTGTTGTGACCAACATCATGAAGGGAGAACAATACAAAACAGAGAAATTGAAAAAGAAATAAAAGAAATCCAGATGATAACAGAGGAGAGGAACCAAAAATTCACACAGTAAAGGAAGAAAAAAAAAAACCGCTGGGAGTCCAAGATCAACTGGCTGCCCGACCCCCCCTGGGCCAGCTAACATTATAAGAAAAAGAAAAGCGTTGGCTTGCATGCTAAAAGCAGGGTATAAACTGTGGTCAGGGTCAGAGCCGAAGTCCATCAATGAGTCAGTTCTCCACGCTGGCCTGTGTAATGACGCTACAGTTCATAAGTTCCACCCCCAATGGGAATGAACCAGGACTCCAACCCGGGAACCACCTGAACATGTGAGAATGAAGGTACAGAGCATAAGTGGTCAGAACTTGCATAGACACATTAGTAATAATTTAAACACTGAGACCAAATCAGCATCCCGAACATCGGCTGGTAAATCATTCCACAATATAGGGGCCCTGTAGCAGAATGCTTTACTGGCAAACTTTATTTATATGTGGAACAAGGAAACCTGCATTCTGTGATCTGAATAGACAATGCGGCTTGTAAACTAGAAGTTATTCTGTCAGGTAGGCAGGTGCTAGACCTTTAAGTGACTTACGTGTAAGTAGGAGAACTTTGAAATCAGTCCTGAACCCAACCAAAAGTCAGTGCAGGGAACTAAGAACAGAGGTTATGTATTCAAACTTAATGCTCCCTGTGACAATTCGAGCTGCTGCATTTTCAATACGCTGCAAGGTGTTTAATGTGCAGCGCGTGCTCCCTTGAATGCAAAGCGATAAGTAAAAAATCCAGGCAATATTCTCCTGAGGTTCAAAGCCAAACGAAATCCATTCTAGAACATTCTCTCATACACCGTCATAAGTACTCACTTGTTATACATCATTTGCTATAAATAATTTGGCTAGTGATGGGGCGGAAGCTGACCACAGGGGTGAGACAGAGCCACAGAAAACTAATTAAACTGAGGCCTTTTAATGACGGGAGGGAGCCCAGAGCAGCATGACAAACCTTACAGCACTGCAAACTCAGAATAGACATAACGGCAGGCTGTGGGACAGGGCTGGTCCCAGCCCACGTGGCTCCCTAGGCGAGCATCGCCTTCGGCACCCCCTGTCCGAGGCAAAGTGAAATTGCATGGCATGTTAGCGCCCCCTCAGAAGATGGCGCCCTAGGCAGCCACCTACATCGCCTGGGGGGTTGACCGGCCTTGGTGCAGGTGGCTGGGGGTGGGGTTCCCTAAGCTGATGAGGTCCCTTCATCACTTGACTTCCTTAACGAGCACCAGTATGAAGTTCCCTTCCTTACTGGCATTTTAGGCTTGGGGCTGCGGAGCTGATGGTCCCCCCTGCCATGCCCATTGGGGGGTTCTGGTGTGCTCGCGAGGGGCTCAGACGTCAAGTTCAGGATGAGGTATGACAGTGTTCCCAGGGTGCATCAGTGATTGTCACATGTCACCTTCAAATGTTACCTGAATGAAGTGCTAAGAGCAAATAACAGCACAGTTTGATGCTGTACAGGCTGTAAACACATGCATGCTGCTCTGGTGTTTCTGGGGGGCTTTCGGGACCCACAGGTCAGTCAGTCACCCCGTGTATAAGACATGAGGCTTTGGCGTGTTCATGGGGCTGCAGATAACCCAGCTCATTTCGCTGTTTCAAATGAGATTTTACCCAAGTATGCCTGAGATGTGAATCATTCACAGTAACACTGTGAGCATTTATACCTTCCATATTTTTTACAGCTAGGGCTTTTCAAAAAATGACCCATGGGCCCCTGAGAGCGGAGGCAGCTTGGAAACTGGGTCATGGAGTAGATGGGATTTGGGGCAGAGTTACTGACCGCTTTCAGATGTGCAGCGACAGCGAAGGAGGACTTCCGCTTGTGGTGAAGCCAATCTGCTAAGAGCCGCTTTAAACCTAAAAAATAAAAGCTAAAATCAATCAATCAATCTATTTATCTATCCATCCATCCTTCTCTTGACTGATTGACCATCCTCAGGGGGCATATATAGCATCTTGTTCGCCCTTGGTGGGGGGGGGGGGAGGGCGAATGATCACATACATCCCGCTGATGGCAAGTATTCCGACAGGAAAGACGGGAGCTAAACGACAGAGCAGCATCCATATGGTGGCCCCGGCAGTGAGATCCCTGCAGACCTGTGCTGGTAATCATAATCTGCAGAGTAAGATCAAAGGGATCCACTCAGAGTCATTATAGAGGCTTAGCCTTGATCTGGTGCAAATTTTTCAACATGGTGTTTGTTTTCTTCAAAGAAAATAGCTATGAATGATGGGTGTATGAACCATGTGTGCACATGCAAGAAGGATGTACATGACTGGACCATGTGTGTACCTGTATGACTCATGTATGTACATGTATGAGCAAAGTGTATATTCATATATGGACTATGTGTGTACATGCATGAAGGACGTGTGTATAGGAATGAACCACATTGCGTACATATATGCACACTGGGTTTATTCATGTATTAAGCATGATGTGTGTGTCTATGTACATGTGTGCATGCCCATGCATGCTGTGGACCTCAGGATTATGGCTGACACACCCGAGCTAAACAATTTTGAACGTTACGGTGATTGTTGGTACCAGATGCCCTCCTGGGATTTTCACACACTACAGTGTGTGGAGTTTCTGGAGCATGGTATAAGACACCTTGTTAATGAGAGAGGTCAGACGAGAATGGCCATGATAACAGGAAGATCACAAGTGCAGATATAAAAGCTCATTACAGTAGGATCTCTTCTCCGAATGCAGAACATGTCTACCCTTGAAGAGGTTCTGGAGGTAAAGATGGTTCCTACTTGGTTCTAGTTATGTTTACCAAGTATATCTTTGTGAAGGATTTTGCGGGTGGTTTCTGCAGCACCTCCCGCTTGAACACCTGTCAGGATGACCTTACAACTTGCTTTTCTGCACCTGTAATGGCCTAAAATCCATCACGAGCCAAGTCATGCGGGTTAGCCGTCCAGCTCCAGCAACACATTAAATTCTCCGTTTCTTACTGCTGACTTTCTCCCAAGACGCCCATCCCTGTATCTGCTTTTATTAGAAATTTTCAGCTACGTCTTTGCAATACTTATTGGACAGGCTAATATGTCAGAGGAAAGTGACTCTGATAGCACTACTGATGAGGCTGCTTCACATTTAAAAGAGATTTGTCCCAAATGACTGCAGGACCCTTGGCACTGAGAGCTTAAATTCACAGAAGAAAGCCACTGAAATAGCACTGGTAACAGAATACTGACAATGGGAGTTGGGAATACAAAAAAGTCAGTTTCTGTGAGCCTGGAACTCCTAGTGTCCAGGAGGGTTTGCTACAAGTAAGCTGACTTGATGGTGACATGAGTGGAAGGTTATGTGTGGTTGGGATTTCAACTGGAAGACATCACTGCAGGCTCTCTGCTCTGCAACACCTGCATCGGTATGTATGTGTATGTGTGTATTTGGCAGAGAAGCACACTCAATGCTGCCCTCTGGTGTCTCTCTTCATCAGTGCAATACTACCTAACCCTTCATGGGTCATCCTGTTCCTCTCCATTCTCTTTCCACAATTTCACACTAACTTTCTTGCTTCTGGGTGTTTGGGACTCAGCTGAGTTTGCTCATGACTCAGCCTCTCTGGAAACTTCCATAAACCGTTTATTATCCACACTGCTATTCGTAGAAATCACTGCTTCGGGTTACTGACACCCAAAAGTGGCATGAAGAAAACACAGTCTGCCGGTAAATCTGTCATCCCACCAGTGTGGAGTAATCCGTGGAGATCAGCTCAGCGATCCTGCAGCATTACACCTCTGGCAGCAAAGACGGCTCATTGCTGGGAA
Source organism: Mormyrus lacerda (assembly GCA_015163995.2). Classification (NCBI taxonomy): domain Eukaryota; kingdom Metazoa; phylum Chordata; class Actinopteri; order Osteoglossiformes; family Mormyridae; genus Mormyrus; species Mormyrus lacerda. The sequence goes on from JAABNX020000143.1 coordinate 9,709,787, forward strand.
ACGTGCTAACGGGATGCTAGTGGAAGCAGCCAGGAGGAAGGTGAGGGGCTCCTCAAAGGCTTTAGGGACCCTCTTTCCAGGGGTGTCCAAAGCTACAGGTGTCTACCCATCTCCGCTCCACCTGCCATGTGATAGTATTTGGCTGGAATCTTCGCTTCCAGTTTCCTTTAGGGATGAATGCATGGTCTCCATTCTTCTACATTCATGATCTTATGCTGTCCCTGGCCTAGACTTGTCACATTCTCTACTACGTACATTGAAACGTATTTTAGAAACAATTATGTGTTAGGTGTCTATTTTTTAATTTGTACACATTTCCATAGTTTCTATATTAATTATAACTTGTGACCTATTTTAAACTTATTTTGCCTCAGATCACTTGGTGTGTGTGTGTGTGTGTGTGTGTGAGTGTGTGTGCATGTGTTGCAGGTTGCCTGAAAGTTAGCAGACTGACCAGCCCCAGTCCCACTGCATAGTGTACTGTAATCAACCAGCTCACCACAGTGTGCATCAGATTGTTATATATAATGTCAGAAATAAAGCCTGAAACATAAGAACAAGACTAACTTACAAGGAAAATGCACCATTCCCTTTCTGATTTAAACAAAACCATTGTGACACACCATATAATTACACATTTTATAAAATTAAATTTTTCCCTTCTGACTCACTTAAAAAAATGGGGGGGGGGGTGTTTTTCCCTAGACCTTGATTAAAATCTCATCACCAAATTAATTGAGAGAATGTAGAACTTCACATGTTGATAGTTTTATCTTTAATCTTTCTGTACTCAGAAAAGACAGGGGCGGGGGAGGATAAGGAGGAACAATGTGGGCAGTACGAAGGAACGAGCAAGATAAGTCCTGCTTTGATTCCTACGTTTCTTCAGCTCAACTGTTCTCACGTTACGGAATTGATGGCATTAATGTTTCTCTTTATGCCCTTTCTGAGTCAAATTACCATTTTAATAAACTCCTAACTAGGTCTTTTTTTGCTTATCCTGAAATACTAGGGCTCATGAAAGAGAAGATAGGACCTGATCAATTAGGATCTTTAAGAAAACCGCCCTCAAGCTGTTAATGCTACAGTTGATGGTCATTGAAATTTGAACAAAACTACCAGTGGGCTTCACCACTATTTATTTGACTGAATCAGTAGTAACATACCAAATAAATGAATTATTTTCAGGAAAGTAAGATTCATTTTGTAACATTATGTAAGAAAAACAGCACTGACCCCAGAGAACAGACAAACAATAAATTAACATTACTGGTAACATAGGGATGCATCCAAAATTGCATACTTAAACTGTAGGTACTAAATTTCATGAGAAGCCTGCCAGGTGACCTTTAATGCAGTACATACTATATGTCTGTATGTATGTATGTATGCATGAGAACGGTATACACATTGTAGTCGCCGTCTTGCATGCCCTGGATGTCTACCAGCAATGAAGCTTGACCTGTGTTGTGTCGATGCAGGACACTGGACACAGGAGCAGGAATCAGCAAACACAAAATAGGTTTGCTCCAATCAAAAAGACAGGAAAAACACAAAGATCAAAGGGAAGCTCAAAACCAGGACTAGCAACTAGACTAACAGAGATAACAATGTCAAAGACTGGGAAACACCTTTTTATAAAGACTAACAAGGGAGCAGAACGAGAGGCAGCTGAGATGTATTATACAAGGGTAGGAACAAAAGGTAAGAGTAAAGCATAATAGGATGGGCAGATTGGTAGGATGTGACAAACCTCATAAAAGTTAAAAACTGCATTGAAGAAAATATATATGAGTCAACTTATGTAACTGAGAATTATTTTCTACTTGTACAGTGACCAGACATCCACCATCGTGACAAAAATTCCCAAGCAAACAACATTCTGTCTCTTGTAGCAGCTCCCATGGCATTGTGGGACAGTGTAGTGTCTACTGGTTACACTCAGAAATTTGGCATAATTTAGAATGTCAAGTAAGCACCACTCACCATACTGAGTATTCTGATACACTAATCACATCACATACTACATTTCACTTACAGTACTACCCAGAGGTGGACATTTCAGGTCCAGAAAGTAAAAATCCAGACCAGGATCTCCTTGTCCTTCTCTGCTCCTGTGATGCCTCAGTCCCCCTGGTGCTACAATGGTGTCAGAAGTGGGATCCTGGAGCAGGCCGGCGCAGATGCTTATCGGCATCATCTGGCAAGCTTGGTCAAGCTTGGAGGAACTTGAGGAGGCTGAGAAGCGGCGGTACCTGACGAGAGATGTGAAGCTTGTCTGCTGGTGCTGTGGGTGAGGAGGGCACTGGGCACACTACTGCCTGGAAACTTGTAGGCTGCTCTGTTGGAGTGGTAAGAGGCATGTCGCAGCTGGGAGGCCCAGCTCGCTGAAGAGCACCATGAGCTTGATGAGCAGCGGGAGTGGTGCCATCAAGACCAGGAGTGGCTGTGGGACTCTGTGGAGCAGGAGCGGCAGGAGCTGGAGCAGCTGCACGGTGAGTAGACTGGCTGGGAGTAGGAGTGCAACTACCAGAAGCGGTGTGAGGCAGCGGAGACGGCGTTGTGTGGCTGCAAGACGGTACTGCTCAGCCAGGAGGAGGCGTCTCGCAGCTTGGAGGCCCAGCTGGCTGCGAAACACCATGGACTGCAAGAAGTGGAGGTTGTGCTGTGTGCCTGGGAAAAGGCATACCATGCTCTGAGTACCAGCTGGTCCCGGTCACACGGCAAACTGGCAACCCACCCGGAGTAGGGCAAGCAGCTGCATGAGTCCCTGGAGCTGCTGTGCAGTGCTGCCCGACCCTGCCAGTAGAAGGCTCTACTGCAGGACCAGCCTGCCCCACAACACTAAGACCTCACTAAGGGGGGTAAGAAGTAGGGGGCCACTCTGCTGGAAGTCTCCAACAGCCCTGTGCGTTGGCTGTCCCCGGAGAAGGGAGCCTAGCTGTGGGGGTCATTGGGTGTCCTGGCCAGGTAAACCCTCTGGAAGGGGTACTTGGTCCTCTTAAGGTTCCGGAAGAGGAAGGGTCAGTGGGGGGGATCTGACACGCCAGCACTGGCCAGCAGCTATCCACACCACCGCTCGGGGAGCTACCTGCCCCATCATTAGAGGCAATGCACCGTTGGCTGCTACTGTACCCCAGGGACTCACTTCGGAACTGAGGTGGGGATTGCGGGGGGTGGTCGCCAAGATGATCAACCTCTTAGGAGGGGGCAGTATAGCGCTGGATGGGTACATGTCCCAGCATGCCCTGCCAGCAATTGTAAATAGCCCTGTTGTTGTTGCTAATTGTTGCATTGTCGCACCTGTGTTTGCCCTTGTCTTGTGTGTACCCAGTCCAATTCTTGCTTGTATTTAGCTTGTTTAAATCTGTGTGCACCTTATAGTTTGGTATCTGACAACCTAATTTTTCTGTTCTGTGTATTTGGTTTGGTGCTTGTTGGGTGCACATTATAGTTCTGTTAAGGATTGCTATTAAAAGTGTATTTTCTCCAGCAAGCAAATCTCCTTGTCCTTCTCTGTTCCCACGATGCCTCAGCTGCCTGGCGCTACACAACCATTCACATGTGCTGCACTGCCAAAAAAAAAAAAACACCAGAGAGCAGAAAATTACAAGATAAGAAAACAAGTATTTAACATAAGTAACTAAGCAACATCAAATGTTCAACTCCCAGAATGCTCTTCACTGGAAAACCACAGGTTTATAGCAGCAGGGTCGCCACCATATTTATTCTGAAAAGACGTGGATAAATATTTTTCTCAGTTTTCAATTACTACTCATTAAACGTAATGACTAAGTATTCAATTCAATTATGATAAATTACCTATATGAATTGTTAATAATTGTTTTGTAGTTCCTGGTCCTTAAATAATTGAGTTTACTGATTAGCCTAATCTAAATTACGTCGAATGCTAATTTGCACTCTTGTATTTGACGGACACAAATGAACTAAGTCGAACAATGTAACACGTAATGGATGAGGCGACTATAACAGTAAAAAGCCGTATAACACTAACAAAAGAAACGGGAAATAAACAGCAGATTGCTCGATTCCGCAGATCGCTGATCCACACCGCAACCCGCACTTAATGTGAGCGGCTTCACATTGACGGCTCGCGACATTGGCTGACCAATAAGAGCAAGATCAATGTTCACGTGACGTAATGCAGGGCGATCAATCATCATGACTGGGAACGTGCATATCGCGATGTCTTTTTGTATCGCGCTTTTTTTTTTTTTTTTAGTTCATTCATGTACCAAATGGTACGGAAGCATAATGCGTTCACTTGAGAAAAATAATTCTGCTCTGTTTTTCTGAATTATCTGTGGTAAGATGGGACACTCGTACTGTGTGAAAGACTGTCATACTAAATCACATGGTAGACATGGCAGAAAGGTGGACCACAAGGTTTTTTGCGGTTTCCCACTTGGAAAAGAGGATATGGACAGCAGGTAGAGGAGGTAACGAACAGGCGTCGGGTAGCCTGTGTCGTAGCATTGAGACCGAAGGGGATCCCTGTCAACACGATATCTCCCTTCATGCGTGTTTGCTCTCGGCATTTCCATAAAGTCAACTAAGATGCTTTTTGTTTAAGTAATATTACTGAATATGTTTTTTTTGTCTTCTAAAGTTGGTATTTAAACATTGGTTAGCCTGCGCTAGCAAGCTAGCCTCACCAAGGATGGTAGCAGAAATGGATTAATCTGTTCGTGTTAAACTAGCGTTACAGAGTGAATGCTTTTAAAAGACAAAAGTAAACAGCAAAACTGTAATGACACGTGTATCAGTGCATGTAGATGTATGTTCGCGTGCATGGATTATAAGGCGCATTGCTGGATAAGGCTGTCACTGTGCTGTACCCTTTAAACCAGTGGTTCTCAACCTGCGGCCCGTCACAAATGCAAATGCGGCCCGCGATGCTGACCACGTAAAAAAAAATAAAA
>JAABNX020000143.1:9738555-9767517 GCA_015163995.2 Mormyrus lacerda
GTGTTACTAAACACCCCCCCCCCCCCCCGGCTTCTCACGTGGTCTCTCCCTGACTTCCTGCTATAGTTCTGTGGCATGTTTGAAGCTTCATCTGAACTCCGCCGCTTTTCTTTTTGGGTGTTATTTTGGCGGGGTGGCTGACAGTCGCTCTCGCGCTTTACATTCCTACCAGCTCTGTGTCCCTCCCATGCCGACGGACTGGAATATCCCAGCTTGAGTCTTGTGTCTTAATTTCCAGCCCTGGTCACTCCCTGCAACCGCTGATGGTGTTAGCTGTAACTGTAAGCGTCTCTGCCTATGCAGACGGTTCCATTAGGGGTCGCTCCTGTTCCATGTTTCCCCGTGACTGAATTTCCTGCGGGTTGATCTCCTGGAAGACTGAGGTGCTTTATGGTACAAGCTGATCCCACTAAAGCGCTCATTCTGGGTTGTTCAGTTGGCAGTGGAGTTGTACGGCGCCTCCATGCTGGTCCCGTCTCCACAGGGCCTCCCTAACAGTGCTTCTCTTCATTTTGTGTTTTTGGGTCTCTGGTTTAATCTGTGCTTATTCTCTGCTACTTTCCGGACGGGCTACAGGATGTGTTGAAATTTGAGTGTCCTTTGAGCTTCTGATGGGCAGATTTATTTCTGAAGAATATACCCTCAGCTCAGCAGCCGTGTTATGCAGGTTTTTTTTTTGTTTTTTTTTTTTAAAAAAAACTGCCTCGTTCTTCTCTCTCACCTTGCAAACCTCAGGATGAAATCAGGTGCCCACACCCTCATACTCAGCTCAGTTTTTTCCTTGAACTGTTTACATTTTGTTAGCACTGGTGAGTTGAAATGTTTGACAATTGCATAAAAGCCACCATATAGGAAAGACTGGAAGGAAATTACTGGGAAAATGGCTTATTAAAAATAAGTTTCCCAATATTTATCCCAAAGTATGTAACAAATATCTTTTTGTTTTGTAGGAAGCACAGGTTGGCTGGGAGATGGGATTTTTTTTTTTTTTTAAATCACAAGTCATCTTCAGCTGTATGTCTTCCTGTCTTTGCTTCCACAAGCTCTGTGTGCATGGAGCAGGAGATGTGGCTGAGCTCATGCAGGTGTGATTTTAAACTGCTTCTGTCTCCTCCCATTAGCAGAAAACTTCATATTCAGTAACTGCATCATTTTCCTTTTGCAAGATCCTGTAATTTTCCTGCATCTTTGTACATATTTCAGTGTATATAGCACTATCCTGTTCGCCTGCATTACACTTGTGTAACCAGATCAGAGAGTAATGTGATTTTCTTTGCTGATGTAATCCGGGCCTGTAACAATATTCACTGCTTGTCACGTGCCAGGAAAAAAAAGACTCAAGTGTTCAGTTCATGTCTAATCTCTGCCAACAAAGAAGAAAAGCAGCCTATAGGGGCATTGCTTGTTGGATGGTTTACTGCAGTTTTAATATTTTGTTTGCACGTGGTGGCACAGAAATGATCATGGTCTCGTGGTATAATGTACATGCCACAGCTGAGCTGGGTCTCACACCATCAGCTCCCACAGTGGGTCACGGTGATCAGATGTATAACCAAGGCGCGCACACCAGAGAAATGGCTGGTGTGAAAACAACCAGTGCTTTGTGTCGTCTTGTTTTTAGTGCCAACGTCAGTGTGGGTAAGAAGGCTTGAGACACACTCCCCAAGGATTTGCCATTAAGTGCGGGCTGTCAAGAGATAGCGGGTACATGTTTCAGACTGTTCAGGATCAAAGACTGGCAGATTCATTTGAAGAATCCTTAAACCGAAAATAGTGTCATAGTAATATGTGTTGTATTTATTTTTCAATGTTTTTAATAAAAGCATAGTTTTTAATGGTATGTCATTTAGTTGTGACCATTAAACTGTGTGTAACACAACTTAATGGTTGAACTCTGTACATACACTTAAATATAACTAAAGTAATAATTTTGTTTTAGCATGGTCACATCAAACAGGGAAAAAAAACAAATGTTGGTAATTTATTGAATTTGCTGTTGTAAAATAAATGTTTTGGAACATTTTTTTGTGGTGTCTTGGTTGTGTGTGTGTCATTTTCCCAGCTTTGAGTCTTACACTGAATTATCTCAGTAAATTAATTATCAAAACGGGAATGAAATGCTCAATATTTTTCCCGTAACCTGCCACGGCATTATTCATTTATTTTTCTTTTTTTCATTTTTTAAAATAAGTGAGGATACATACTACACAGTGGGGATGGGATAATAAAGCACTGTTACAGTGATGGCTCTGTAAAAGAAAATACAGTGAAAAAGGCCAGTGAGTCACAGACGTGCTATACAGTAATGTCTCTTCTATAAAGCAAAATACAGTGTTTACTGAGAACAAAGCCAGCAAAAAGGACATGTAGCGAAATGGCAAGGAACTTTTGTCAATTACTACCAACCAATATGTAGCCTTTCTTTCATCTCACCTTTATTTGAATTAATCTACATTAGTCACCTCAGTATTTCAGTGATTCACAGCTGCTTGATCTGCCCATTATTATAATATATACTGGGGGGACACGTCCCCCTAATAATCAGATGTGCTCCCCAGTATATATTATAATTGCAGCCTCGGTTCCCCCCATTGTTGACCTCATGGCTACAGCCTTATGGTTGGTGAACTAGAAAGTTCTTCTAGAAAATCTCCATCCACTTCCTATGGAGGCTTTTGAGATCGAGTTAGAATGTCCAGGCCACTACTTGCCTACAGCTTGAAGTAGTTTTTTGTTGTCACGAGCTTTCTGAGCCATCTTCTCAGATCTAGATGTTTGAAGGAATTCTCTGAGAAGATGAAAGGTCAGATCAAGAGAGTTTGGTTTGCCCATCGTGACCAACCTCTTCAGCCGCTCCTCGTCCACTTCGGTCCGCTCCGAGCACTTGAGGTCCCCAGTGACAGAACACCCCTGTCTGGATCTAGCCGGTGTTTGCAGCCTCCTGCTGCTGGTTCCTTCGGGAAATGTTGACCTGTGCACATTTCCAAGCGCAGCCTCATTCTCTGAGTGGAGAACTGGGCTTTGCTGATGCCCAAACCACGGCTCACAGTTTGCAAACAGCCTTCTGTCAAATTCTGGCTGAATGTCAACTGGGTGACTGCTGTTCAGCCACAGACATGCCAGAAGGAGTGAGGAGGAAAACAGGATGTGGAATTTGCTCATGTCTGTTACCCACACCTAGAGCAAAGACAGACCGTACATTAGAGAATGTTCTGGCTGCTCAGTTTCATCAGAATACACCCCTTTCTCATCAAGCGTCAAGCGATTCGTACTATGAGAGTAATTGGCACAATGATGAAAACCGACATATTTTGACTTTTACCACCAATAACATGGTTAAAATGTAGACTGCACAATCATGAAAAACAAAGAACCACAATGACCAAGAATTCACTTACGATGCCGCTGTGCTGCAGCTGAAGACGCAGGAGACTGCAGCTCGCAGGAGGGACAGTGCTGAGCTGTGCTGTGGTTCTCAGCCATCGTGTTTTATAGTGAGACGCGCGTCCTGCTCCTTTGGGCAGAGTGATGGAGCGGACACGCTTGTTACCGTCTCACATGACCTACCAGCTTTATCTGAGAGCAGCCCACTCTTCAGATCAGCGAATCGAACCATGTTTTTCATCTAAGAGAGAAGATGGGATTTCTGAATCACTAGGCTGAGAACATCTTCATAAAATGAGCGACATCTGGACAGTCAGATGTGAGTGGGATTTCTTCAGTGCGAATATAAAATTAGAATAAAAGTACAATATGAGATGCTCAGCTTTGGATCATGGGCCACATTCCAGTCTTTTTTTTTAGTTCTCAGACTCAAAGCTGTCATCACACTGTATATTTGAACTAGGAACCATTTTAGGTGAGACACCACTTGGTGTCGCGTGAGGTGATACTGTGCACACACGCAGCACACTGCAAGTCCTGCCCTAGTTGCAGCGATGCACAGAAAGGGATCACAGATACACAAACCACCAGCTTCACATCCTTCCAGTAAGAGGTAGAAGAAACTAAAGGCCAAATGGGGAGTTATAGAGAAACGTCTGCAACAAGGGTAGCCAAAAGGGGCCCCCTAAAATAGGTCTAAGGATGCCCTCCGGTGGCCAGTATTATTTGCAAAGGGACATGCAGGTTTTAGGTATAATCTTTAGTTATGTAAGTAGGGAGCTGTAGCAAAGACCTGCATAGTGATTGGCGTTACTAAAGATTTTGGGCCTCCATGAAAGGATATCATATTGGACCCACCAGTCCAGGCCAATACAGTTATTTTCCAAATTTTTTTTGAGTCCCTTGTCACTCTGGTACCCTTGGAATCATTCTAACTGACTCCACCCCACATGGTGCCCCTGGGGATTGGCCACCCCTGGTCTATAAATATTTAGACCAGGGCTTTTCAAACTATGGACCTCAAGGGCCAAGCACTGCTGATTTCCCAGCTTTCCTTTACCTGTGAACCAGGTGTGAAGCCTTAGTAGCCAATCAGAATCAGTAATTATTAAATTAGGTACCTGGGAGAACTAAAATCAAGGTCTGGATTTTGAATAGAGGGCAGATTTGAAGAGCCCTGATGCAGACGGAGGTTCATAATGCAGGTCCAGAAAGGAAAAATCCAGACCACGATTTTATTTCACCAGCTGAGTATTCGTTCACTGTGACTCTATATAGAGTTGAGTATATAGAGTCACAGTCACAGAGCACTAAGCTGGTTGGTTGAAACAGTCTTGGTCTAGATTTTTCCTTTCTGGACCTGAGCCATCCACCTTTGTATGTAGAAGCCTTCACTTCTTGTTTGCAATTCAAGTTAATAATACATTAGGCTCAGGTTTATTTAAATTGCTATCAATCTAAATCATAACATCAGCTTGGCGTCTTTTGTTAGACACCCCTGAGATGTGATGTCCGATCCATTGGGGAGGTATGTTTGGAGTTGTTTTCCCAACGGAGAGTTAATTACAACAAGTACAGCCATTAGGGTCCATGCTTTGCGCCTCCCCTGCTATCCCAGGCACCACCTCACCAGACGCCCCGTTTGATTGATAGCTCTGCTGTGTAGCAGTGAACTAAAATGCAACTGGAAATGTTGTTTTTAACAGAAGAAGAGTACCAGCCTGCCAAATGGCGTCAAGGGAATCTCATAAGATACAAGAAGAATCCAGCAAAGACTTGTGGAGGAGGCAGTGCGCCTCTTGTCGTGATCAGCTTTTCCTTATAGTTCTTGAGGGTCATGTTTCTTAGCGGTTCACACAGTGGTTTATGTCATCATACTGTATTATTGAGAAAAAAAACTGCCACACAAAGATAACCATTGTCGGCCCCAAATGCATTTTCATTGCCTCAAGGTCTGTTACATTTCCTTTATTTGTTATTCTACATTTGCTTAGTAGGCACTCTCAACAATGAAACGAGGTTAAATGCCAAATACAAAGAAAGCAAAGGTTTCTACTGTCATGTGACCAATTACACCCCAGTGTGCTTTAGGTATCTCTGATAAATGATACGGATTCATTGTGTGTTGGAAAATGATAAAGTTTGCAGAATATGTATTTGCCACTGTGGGATATTTAGCAAGTTTTCTAAAAAAAAAACATTATTTCGGCCATCGTCTAATAGTGCACCTTACTGCATGTCCCTTACTAGAACCTGCAAGCCTGGAGGTATTATGGAACAGTGCCTCGCACAGCACCCGTAAGCTGCCCTCATTGCGAATGTGTGCCTAGCTCCAGGTGCTGTGACGAACTGGGCTTGATCGAGTTATCCTGCAGCCTGTTTTCCAGAACGTAATTAGTTCAATTATTGTTCAAAGTGAATTAAATGTCCTGTTTATACCCCGTCTTGATAGAATTCTGAACCAAAAGCTGAATTTTAATCAATTAATTATAATAATAATAAGTATTATTATACTCCGTGCATAAAACCTGACCAGAAATGAGGTTAACCTCATAAATTTCCCCAGACATTTAAACGTAAAAATATAATGAACATGACCGAAAATGGCTAATTAATTAGGAAAAGGAGACGGGGTGCCACTCTGGATGGTAATGGTGACACGCCGGTTAACATGCAATATATCTATTATCACAGGATTAAAACTTCTGCATTAATAATAATAATAATAATAATAATAATAATAAAAACAATAAGGTTCCATAAACACTTCGTGCTTTGGACCCTTAATAATGTTTATGATGATCATGATCATGATCATGGAGGTGGACAGGCTCCGCTACGTCACCGTCCGCGCCGGAAGAACGCCGCCCCGTAGAGCCGCGCGCACCGAGTCGAGGGAGGTGACGGAGCGCCTGGCAGTGGACAGCTTGTTGTTACGGTAGGGCGACGCTTCTTACTGTCAATTACTTGTTGTTGGTCATTAATAAGAAGTTATAAGTGTATTATACCCTCTGCTTCCAGCAGGTATTAAAAGAGCGTCGACATTCACACACCTGCCGCCATGGATTCCGCAGGGCAAGGTAAACACGGTGTCTTTGCTGCGGCACGCTCTGTCTTTTTCTTCATTCCTTTACATTTTAAGCTAAAAACGCACCCAGGGCTGCCGTCCTGTTCCCGCTGTTTGCTTCCTGACATGGTGGTGCTTATCTGGATATCGCGGCCCCGTTGGAATTCTGTCCGGTTGCCTGTCGCCCGGCTCCGCGCCCTGTTTTGGGAGATAGGCTTGTGTATTTACGGGATAGAGGCCGCCGCCTTTCAGCGTGTTTCATTTCGACCGATGATGTGTCGCTTTTGCTCTCTATAGGAATCAGTGCCGAATGGGTCATGTGTCCAGTATGATAAATTTTATATCTGTGTATGTATAGCTGTGTGCGATACGGTATCGGGCCAGCCTCCGGTTTGAGGAAATGACCGCGGTGGCGGCTGAAGGAAAGGTGGAGCCCGTCTGTACATGATGAGTCATGTTTGCCTCCCTCCCTTTTACTCTCACTCTCTGCTCCAGACATCAACCTGAACTCTCCCAACAAGGGCCCGCTTGCAGAGGCTGCACCGGAGCTGCCTGAGGAGGGCGCTGTCAACACGACTGAGGGCAGCTTGCCCCCGGGCCTTAGTGAGGAGGAGCAGGAGGAGCTGAAGTTGGAGCTCAGCAAGGTACCATCCCACTTGGCAGGGTTCCCATCTTGTTTCACCCCCTCCCCTCAACTCCCCTCCGCCCCCCGTCCCGCCCCTCCCGCGGACGTGTGGTGTGTGCACTTGTAGGTAAGGTCACATTTACCATGTAACCAAAGTGCCATTTCAGATGTACTATATACACATCTGCACCTAGCAGCCATATAGATTTTTCTGGAGTCTCCCGGTCACTGTTCCATGCACTCCTGCAGGTGGAGGATGAGATCCAGACCCTGCGGCAGGTGCTGTGTGCCAAGGAGCGGCATGCAGGGGAGCTGAAAAGGAGGCTGGGCCTCACGCCATTGGAGGAGCTTCGGCAGAACTTCAACCGCGGCTGGCAGGACATGCAGACATCCACCGCGTGAGGAGGGGGGTGTCACCTGGGGGTGAAATGCACAAGATTTGTGCAAAGCAACCAGATTTAAAAAGCAAGTCTGGGAACAGAGGATCATTCACCGGTGTCCATCTCTGATGTGAAGGGTGTCTGACTGTAAAAGACAGCTGCAGGATGCCTGAGCCAGTGTCTGTATTCGCGGCCTCTGCTGGTCCACTGGGCTTCTGGGGTACAGACGATGAAAGCAGGGCTCCTAAGGCTTTCTCACAGTTTTTAAGAGTTTAAGAAGAATCTGGAAAAAGCTGGACTTACCTGATGTCTGTGTGTCATGCCTCTTTGCAGTTATGTGAGGACCACAGAGAAGCTAGGAGAGTGGAACGAGAAGATGACCACCTCTGACCTGTGAGTGCATTTGCTCCTCCTCCACAGCCTGTCTCCCGAGTGATCGCGGTGCCCTGTCCATTTTGGTAGTCGCCATGTTCATTTTTTTTCCACCCTGACCCTGTGCTCCAGCCTGTTATGAAGCCAGCTAGCTCAGTGGGCACAGCCAGCTGTCAGTCACTCTGCCCTTTTCTGGTCTTGGGCCCTTGAAATGCTCTATCCCTTTTCAGGATTGCTAATCATGCCGCTTCATCATATTCCTGAAAGGGGTTGTGTGTTACCCTGTCTTATGGTTTAGAGTGGTTATATTTATGAGAAGATTATATTTCCTGACTGCTGTTGGTCTGATTATTCCAGTGCAGTATTTAGCCAGAAAAGTTTCATAGGTTTAAGTGAAGAATGAAATTCAGCTGCATTAGTATATATTTCAGTGCGAAGTGACACCAGCCTTACAGCCTGCTGCTCCTGCTTATCCTACCAGAGAGCCTGCCCCAGCAAATGCCCTGGGTATGTGCCATCTGGCTGTTAACTAAGCCAGATCCCGATTGGCTGCTGGGGAAAGTGGAATGTGGGTGGGGTCTGAGTGTTGTGACCGCTTCAGTGCCATTGTAAAAGTCTGGGCTGGTTTCGGTGTCTGTCCTAAATGGGTGAGCCGTCAACTGACATTTAATTTTAAATTAAGAACTTACTGGTTTTGGCATTTCATACAGTTTTGTACCTCTGGTAGAGCACAGTATTTAGTTTCTGGACAGAAATGAAGATTGTTAAAATATGGTTTTAGAAATCTGTGTAATTTTGTTTTGCTTGTCAGGTTTTGCTGCACTCAGCTCTGCCCTGGAAGAGTTTTGTGTCAAGAGTGGTTTCCTGTAGTTAAGCCCCTGTGCCATCGTGGTCTTCGCGTTGTCAGAAGACCTTTTTTCTTTTGAGTCTCTTAAGAAATGATCTGTTTTGATTAGTCCTGCTGAAGGCTCTTCTTCAGGTAGCTGCACTCAGGGTGCCTGGCACCGCCCCTAGCCTAGTGTGCTCTTTATTGCAGCTTTTCAGCTTGTGGCTGCCAGGTACCGCTGCTCTGCAGGCTACTTCACGAAGCAAGATTTCTTGCTTATCCAGATAACTTGTCAGATTCATGGTAGTTATCTTCATCCACTTCCATTTAGCCCAGACTATCCAACACGTTCTGGCTAAGCAAGAAACCCTGCTTTGTCTGTCAACATCAACAGTCCGGCAGAACCTAAGCCCAGCGCAGGTGATCTGCTTGTGACGTCTCCAGTTCCCAACTCTGGTCATTTCATCTCTGTTTACATGGGCGTCTGTCCAGTGATGCCCAGGATTTGGCATCCAAAATGAACCTCTATAGTTACAGCTTCCAAATACAATAAATACCCTCCTTGTCAAGCAGGCTACTAGGGCTTGTTTTGAAGTAGAAAATATTTTGAATTCCAGTTTGCGTTTGTGCATTGTCAGGTTTTTCCGCTCATTCCTGGCTGGTGTGCAGTGATTTGTAAATGTGGAGATTGTGTTACCTGTGAAAGCGACTGCACAGAGCAGCTGAGTATCTTCACATCCCGCGGCTGCCTTTCCATGACACGCCAGATGGCTGCTTTCATTGTTACTCAAGCTTCCGTTTTGGATTGTAGCGCCATGGCTACACGCCTACAGCCTGGCCGCCCCTCCCTCAGCTTTTGTGGCAGCAGTTTGCCGGTGTTTTGATTTAAAAACTTCTCAGTAACACATTCAGCTCAAGGTCCCTGAATGAACATGGGTGCGGTGCTGCAGTAGGAAGCCTGATTAGGACCTGGATCCTTCCCAGCCATGTGTCTCCTCTCTGACTGCCCTCTTTTTGCAGTGAGGCCTTGCACAGTCAGTGATATATTTCCTCTTTGATCAGCTTGGAAGCAGCAGCCCTGGGGCACCAGGAGGGTCAACCGATTATCAACCTGGTCAATTATTGGATTCGATATTTAACATTTTCATGTTTATTGGAATAGTTTTTTTTCTTTCTGATTGCTGATAAATTAATTTTAAAATTAGCTTCTTGGGCTCTGATGCAGCCATCTGTCTAGTCACCACTGCACAAGCACACAGCACTATCTGATAGACTATTTATCATGGCTAACCAATCAACACTGAAAGCTACTGTGGCTTAGATGGGTATATAGGAATGTACAGTAAAACCGGTCTAAGTCGACACTCACGGGACCAGCTTAAAAGTGACGATTGGAGAATTGACGAGATACACCTGAGTTGACACTTTGGCGACTTATGTCTATCTCGCCGTTTTGCCGACTAGTAAATATAACACCATACTCTACTCATCAGTCAGTACATGCAGTATGGGTTCCTATAAAGCCATCCAAGTCTTTTACAGACTGCCATGATGATATTGCCCCCCAGTCTATCCAATTTCAATGTTGAACCCTCAAAACAATCTATTCTGCTCTGTCATGGATTGCTAACGGAAGAACTGACAGGTCTGCTGCACGCATTGGATGAATCATGCTCTGCCGTTAATTGTATGGAGCGCTATACCGAGCATAATCGCATCACACTACTCTTCGAGTGCAGCGTTCATGTCAGGGTCTTGACTTGTAAATTTCAGGAGCACAGTACATTGCATTGTGTGAATTGGTGAACAAAAAAGAAATTTAATAATGAATAGGTTTTAATCTTTCAAACACACATGTGCATAAACGGGGATCGTTACCAGGGATTATCAATAACAATCTTGTGTGAAATACACTCATACATGTAATACTTTTAATTAATAATTTAACCGTAATTCTGTACCTGTTTAGCGTGAATGACACCATGCAGCGATTGGGGTGTCGACTTACAAGTCGGAAAATCCATTCATTTGTGTTGTTCAGGACCGGGATTTAGGTGACGACTAAGGGAATTTGACGACTTACAAGCGGCGATTTACACAAGGAATTTTAAAGGAAACATCATTAGGAAAAATCGGGACTTTTGCTTGTGCGTCGACTGCACATTGACGAGTTACAAGCTGGCGACTTAGACCAGTGTTACTGTATGTGCAGTCTGGAGCAGCTCTGGTGAGTCATCGGAACTGTGTTTTCTAAGGTATTGCAGAAGTTATTGCAAAAATATCATAATCCTCCACACTGAAGTTGCAAAAACAATCTTATGATCTATTTGTGTGATGAATAGCATGCCTAGTTTCCCGGGTAGTGGAAATGCCTGAATAATGCACTTTGTTGCAGTGATATGGAGTTAACTATAACAAAAAAATTAGTTTATGTAAAAATAACTATGTAAAGTTAGTGGCAGTGCAAATGGAACTTATTTTAGGTACCAAATAGTGAATGTGAGATTACTCGCCCGTAGGAGTTGGTGGTTTTACGTGTTACAGGTGTCTGATTGTCATGAACATCACCAAGTTCATTCGCGGGTCTGTAATTTAGCCAGCTGACTAGCAAAAAAAATTGCAAGCGAACACGTCTTCATTGAAGTCTCTGCAGTTTGAGAGGAACAGAAGCCATCTCACTGGAGAGTACTCTGCTTTCTGCACCACCATCTGGTGCTGCCGAACTGGGATTATGAACTGAGTCTCAAATTCAAGTACAAATTTCAATTTTAGTGGTCTTATACATTTTTACTTGCTTTATAAATCTTCAGAGAGATACATTATTTGTTTATTTTTTTCGTAAACTTTATAAGAAATGCTGCTGGGTGCTCCCTGCACATTTTAAGATGATGTTGAAAAGTTCTCTCTTAAATGTGTGCTTAAAGGTATTTGTGTTAGTTTATGCTATTCTTAATTTCGACATCAAAATTTAAATTTTTAATGGCAAATGTGTATTGGTTACTTGGGTGCTATTTGTCTTGCAAAAACCCTATTGGTCAAGCCTTAGGGGCTGGGGTACTACTCATGTCCCCCTCAGCTCTGCTTCTACACAGCTCCACCTAGGGCCTGGTGTACCAAAAGCCTGTGGCTGTCAGCCCCGAGGGGGTCCTTAACCCTGAAGCAGGGGTCCTTAACCCTGAAGCGTGGGGTCCTTAACCCTGAAGCGTGGAGTCCTTAACCCTGTGGTGATCCCAGCCATGCCTGTTGATACCGGGGTGTAAAAAGGCCTTTGCTGTTTCATGTTGGGCCTCTGCTCGCCAATCGTTTAGAAGGACTTGTGTACTGCAGATCAGTCAGTGTCGATTACTGATGGTTCATCCTGTGTGATTTCTACTTGCCTTTCTGACGAAGCTATCATTTAGTTACTATAACTAACGAACTTGTTCCATGTCTCGTTTTTGAGCAGCAGTGTCTCGCATGTCGGTGCCCTGAGCAGAGCAGAGCTTTTCCCCCTCCTCTTTCCTGGACACTGAGCTGCCGTTGACATATTTATTGTAGCACATATTCTGACTGTAACTAGGTGTATATTCACGTTTATTTAGAGGAGAGTTTGAGGTCAGAGCACAGGGTCAGCCGGCATCCAGCAGCTCTGGGGCAGCGGGCATTAAGGGCCTTGCTCGAGGGCCCAACTGTGATATTATTACTCTGCCAGGTATGGGAGTTGAACCCACAGCCTTCCGGGAACAGATATAGATCCCTGCCCCACCGAGCTACAGATATATCATTTATATTTTATAAATAAAATGCCTGGTCAGATGTTACTGGCTTCTGATAATTCACATTTTCAGTTTAGTTCATTAGTTTTCCTGTAGTCTCCTTTTCCTGCCCGGCTGCCTGCCTGTCCCTGTTCTATAGCCCTTGGTGCTCTGGGAACAGCATGCGGCTTTGGCCCACAGGCAGCTCCGAGCTGGATGTCCTTTGTATGGAACGAGTGCAGCAGTCCGCTACAGCTGAGCATGTGTTCCAGAAGTTTCACTTGCTCTCCATCCTGCCTGCCTCATCGTTTCTCTCCTCTGACCTGCAGGTACAAGAAAACTCAGGAAACCCTCTCGCAGGCCAGCCTGAAGACATCAGCTGCCCTCTCCAACATGGGCACGACCATCAGTCGCAAGTTCGGAGACATGAGGTAGTGCTTCCCTTCGCCACTTGTACTAGCCATGTTGATTATGTGCCATTTGTGAGAAATGTTTCTTACACAGGCACTTTTTAAACCAGTGATACCATGAGATGTATGGCAAGGTGTGGCTGGGTGCGGTCAGGATGGGTTAGGTTGTGTGCTCTCCAGCCCTGCCCTTTTCACCACATTCTGCCATATTCGCGTGATTAAAAGGCTATCTGCTTGTGGGAATTTACCCGTTTGGAAATATCGAGTGTTTTGTACTTAATTTAGCAAAGAACAGGTTGTAATTGATGTGTAATTCTGGTGAACCTCTTCACTCTTGTGATTTGCACGGTTGCTGACATAGGAATGCCGTCACCTATAGTGCATGTAGACAGTGGACGGTCATCTTTAGGAAGTATCGATATGTCTTTGCGAGGGTGGCGACTCCCTGCTGACGTCCTTCACATCTGACGAGTAGGGGTGTGTCAGAGCCACGCCAGGGTTAAAACGGCATCGTGTTTCTCACCCTTTGAGTCTCCTCATCCGGAAGAGTGAACTGTACACACCGTCAGGATGGATTTGATTAATCTATCGGCATGTTTGTGATGTCAGTCATCATGTCACGGGGGGGGTGGTTTCTATGAGTCACTGCCAGAGGTGTAGTGATGGGCATACAAGAGGTACTTGCCTAAAAATTGTGAGAAAGAAGTATCAGTCAAAAGAGAAGTGCGTATGTGCCGTTATGTTGTAACAGTACACCCACCTACCAAGGCAGCATTATGCCGCTGGTCACTGCTAACACGCTGCTGCTGTTGTGCTCAGCCCCGCCTCCGCACCCAGGCGGCACGTTTGCGCTGTGAGACCGTCACCCATCTCCCTTTATACTTTGGCCATGTTTTGTTTTTGCTTGCCTTCATTTTTTAATCTCTTATTTTTTATCGCTTCCTCTGGGTTAAACAGAGCTCTGCCTTTTTCACTTGGGTAAGACAAGAGCCCTCATATTATGATTAGGATTATACTGTCTCATTTAGTTTTTCTGTTTTCTGTTAGGTGAAGGTTAAGCTCTGTTTTGCTGTTAACCCATGATGCTGTAAAATGTGCCCTTTGGGGCTGTTTCAGCTCTGATCACATGACCTTCCAGTCCGATACAGCCGTTTCACACCAAATGTGATACAGAAATACACAAATTTAAAAGTCAAATTTGCTTCACATCAAGCACTATGCAGAATTTTTGCAGCTGTTTGAGAAGGTTTCCTACTGAAAGAAACTGACAAACTAGTGATAAGCCCTAGCAGCAGTGATGACAAGTTTGTCTAGTTTCTTTTGAGGAAACTAGTGTGTGTAAAAAAAAAAAAAAAAAAAAAAAAAAGTAGAACTTAAATTTTACTGTGCAAACAGGATTTTTTAAAAATGTATTGTATACAAATAGGTCTGTAAATCAAGCAGAAATAAAAACATTAATTTCAATTGCTGTTTCCCCCATTTCTTGGTGTGAAGGGGCCTTTATTCTTGCCCTTGGGTGGCATAACTAGTGAAAAGTCTTGCTTTGTCTGTGCTTTGGTGTTCAGTGTCTTCTGCCACTTTCACCTGCGCTTGTGGCCTCGTCCTGAGCACCTTCGCTGCCTTAACCTCTGTTACCTTCTCTGTTTCCTTACTGCTCTCAAAGTGGCACCTACTCCATTCGCCACTCGATAAGTATGCCTGCAATGAGGTGAGCCGTCTGCCCGTTCTGACACGCTCTATGCATGCCATTATCCGGAACGTTCCTTCAGTTGTTTTAGGTTCCAGTCGCTCCCCCTCCCCAGGTTGCATGCGAGTCCTCAGGAGAAACCTCACTACATACAGCAATATGCAGTCGATCTTTTGTTGTCCATCGCCGGGGCTGAACCTTTTTCCCTCGTTCCCCTGCAGGAACTCGCCCACATTCAGGTCCTTTGAAGACCGAATGGAGACCATGAAGGTAAAGTTGTGGGGAGAGTGACCTTCAGAAAACCCCCTATGGACTCTGGGCCGTGTCATTATGTTCTTCATATAGCACCTGACAAACACGTTCATGTCAGGAAGCTTGATGTGTTGTAATGTGGCTGCAGCTGTACTGTGGTCCAGTTATTCATATTGTCACTTTGAGAGAGCTTACTATATCAGGGACCACATGTTGTGTTTTCACTATTAGAGACTCCCTGTCCCTCCTGGATGTCCCTGACCTGACTGTTACTCCCACCCTCTAATGTATTTTATTATATTAACTATATGTTAATTAAATCAAGTAAAAGTTAAATATGCTATATAAATATACTGGGCTGGGAGTAAAGGACCGGGGTCCTAGTGAGCTAGTTAATTATGGAGCCAGCTCAGTGTTGTGTTTGCAAGATGTTTGCCCTTCTGGATGTCTGCGTTTTAGAACCCATTGACCGTAGTGATCACAACATGATTATATTTGAGGTTAATTTTAGTGTCCGAAGACATATAAACAAACATATAATGTGAGGAAGGCTAACTTTAATGGAATGAGACTGAAACTAGAAATTCTAAACTGGATGGAGTTAAACAGCAAAACTGTTGAAGAGGCATGAATTTTTTTTAAAAGCATGTTGTTGCAAGTGCAAGAGGACTTCATACCTGTTTCCAGCAAAACAAAATCTAGGAAACTACAAGCAAGGTGGTTTACTATGGAAATTAAGAATAAAGTCAGGAGGAAAAGGGCTCTCTTCCACAAATTGAAATTAACGATTTCAAAATAAAGCAGAAGTATCTAAGTCTACAGGATGAGTTAAAAAAATAACATTAGACTTGCCAAGAGGAATGTAGAAAGGAAGACTGCATTGGAGGCTAAAGATGACATTAAAATTTCTTCCAATATTTTAACTCCAAAAGAGCTCTAAAAGTTTAAATCTCTAATCTGCAGGATAGTAAGGGCCTTGTAATTGAAAATGAAATTGATATAGTAAATGAGTTTAATGATTATTTTACACGGGTGTTCACAGTAGAGAACACAAGTAACCTACCACCATTTAGTACGAATACAGCGTAATCTATGACCCATATAAGTATAACTGGGGCTGATGTGGTACTAAGCCTAGCTAAGCTCAAAATAAATAAATCGCAGGGCCCTGATTGCATCTTACCGATAGTTTTGAAAGAAATGAGAGATATTATTAGCCAACCTTTAACATTACTTTTTCAGAAATCCTTATCTACTGGTGTGGTACCTTCTGATTGGAAGCATGTTAATGCCCATATTCAAAAAAAGAGGATAGAAGCAAACTACAGGCCAATCAGATTAACTTGCATAACCGGAAAGGTAATGGAAACTGTAATCCAAGTGAACATGGTAGATTACCTGGATTCAGATAATATTCTGAGGGATAGCCTACATGGCTTTAGGAGAGGTAGGTCCTGTTTAATCTACTTGAGTTCTTTGAGGAACCTACAAAAGGAATTTATCGCAAAAAGACCTACGATGTCATCTACTTAGAGTTCCAGAGGGCCTTTGATGTTGTCTCCCACATATGGCTCTTGCTTAAGCTCAAAGCTGCAGGTATTTTAGAAACTGTAACAGCTTGGATCGAAAACTGGTTAACAGACAGGAAGCAGCGGGTAGTTATTAGAGGCACAATGTTACAGTGTACCTGCATTCATAGTGGGGTACTGCAGGGTTCAATTTTAGGACCATTATTGTTCCTAATTTACATTAATGTTATTGACACCAATGCATACATAAACTGGTTAAATTTGTAGACGACACCAAGGTGGGTGGTGTAGCAGACACTAAATTAGCATGCAGGGAGCAGAAATGTAAAGTACAGGTATTTTATGGATTCCACTGAAGTAAAGGTAGCTGATTATGAGAAAGACCTCTGTGTATGTTGATGCTTCCATGACCCACTCTGGCCAGTGTGGGGAAGCAATAAAAAAAGCCAATAGGATGTTGGGTTACATCTCTAGGTGTGTGGAGTTTAAGTCAAGGGAGGTGATGCAACGATTATACAATTCCTTGGTAAGACCCCACCTAGAATATTGTTTGCAGGTTTGGTCACCCTACCTTAAAAAGGACATTGCTGCCTTGGAAATGGTTCCTTGTCTTAGAGGAGAGGTTAGCTGACCTGAATCTGTTCAGCCTTGTGCAAAGGAGACTAAGGGGGGGACATGATCCAGGTATATAAGATTCTAACAGGTCTTGGATACTGTTCAGCCAAATGGCTACTTCAATATTAGTTTAAATACTAGAACTCGTGGCCATAAGTGGAAATTAGCGGGAGAACATTTTTAAATTAATTTGAGGAAACACTTCTTTACACAGCGTGTAGTTAGCGTATGGAATAGTCTTCCTGCTAGTGTGGCGCAAGTTAAAACTTTGGTTTCCTTTAAATCAGAGCTAGATTAGATTTGAACAACTCTGAGCTATTAGTTAAGTTCTCCCCAAACGAGCTTGATGGGCCGAATGGCCTCCCCTCATTTGTAAATTTCTTATGTTCTTACAGCAAAAGGTGGTTGGAGGGGCCGTGAATGGTGGTGGAGCCACTTCCCCCACTGAGAAGGGGGACCCCCAGGGCAGCTTCCCCTGATGACCCAGCCAGTGCTACTACCAGCACCCGCCCTCCCCAGCGACATGGCCAGGATCCCGTGCCATCGCTGGAGTATCGATGCCCCTTGCCTGGAGACCCCCCACACTCGCCATCCCACCCCACTACAGCCAGTCTGACTTCCCTGTCCCCCCTCAGTGCACATACTCAAACACTGACAACAAGCTTCATGTTATCACTGGGCACTGCAAGCTGTGAACACATGACACCTCTTTGTATTCTAAACTATTTTACAATGCTTGGCTCCCCTTTTCTATACGGATATAAATAGTGCATATCTAAACGTTGTCAGCTGCTACCTTGGGGTGACTGGCAGGAGAAAACACTAGCAAACGGAAATGGCGTCCTACATCCTGAAAGTAGCCAAAAACCCACAGGAAATGGAATCGCGTCTATTTTAATAGCTCAGTGCTCACTTTGCATTTTCCAGCATTCTCCTCAGGCCTCTGACTCTACCGATCAGAATGTGAAACCATGCTGTATCCAGGTGAATGTGGGGTCCACACCCAAATGTTGCCTTATATTTGTCAGGTTCAGTGTTGAAAAAGTAAATGTAAAGGTGGGGGAGGGGCAAAGCAGCTTCTGAATAGTATACTTACTATAGATTTTCTTTTGGAGCAGAAAAACTTTTCGCAGTCATGGGTTTATTTTGTCTGTTTTTTAAAAGTTTTTTTTTTTTTTCTTGAACAGATGGAGAAGGTTACGCATTTACGTTGGATTCCTTGTTGCTTGATTTCCGTGCCATGCATCCACAACACCGATGTTGCTCATGCCTCTTACATGTCTGTGCTGTCAGTTGGGGCTGTCCGTATACTCAGAGACTTAAAAACTGTTGCGGTGTGTTAGGTTCCCAGGTCAATTTCACTAAAGAGATGCTCTCGCTGTCAGTTAAGCATTTGATTGTTTTGCCGCATTTTCTGTTGCCTTCTGTTTTAAGTTAGTGACGGCGATTTACGGGGACGGTCTTGTTGGAGCTATAAGGATTTATAGGTCGGGATGCCACAGCTTAAAGCCTGCTGTCAGTATATACCTCTGTCTTTATAGTACGCTGCCATCCCCAGAGGTCTGCCACATTTCATATGTTTAATAGATTGTGCCAGAACAATGGATACGATGCTTAAATGCGCGTAATACATGGTGGTGGGTAAATTTATAGTGTTTTCTAATGCCAAGAAAGCAGATATGGCGGATTATTGAGTGCAACTAAGGGATAACGTTTGCGTTTTGGATGGAATTTATTTGTTATATTTTGGCATATAAATAAAGTTTTTCTTTAGACTATTTTGCGTGTGGTGGTTCATTAACACTGAATTTGTAACCGCATCTTCCTTTTTTCAGTATTTTTTCGGTAATAATTAATTTTAGCACTCCTAATTAAGTTTGCTAATATCGCTCCCTGGTGGTCTAGTGGTTAGGATTCGGCGCTCTCACCGCCGCGGCCCGGGTTCGATTCCCGGTCAGGGAAAGCACGTTTTATCGTATTGCTTTATGATTTGTGCCCGAACACGTTCCGGGACATCTGTTTTTCATGTCTACGTTCCGTTCTAGCGATCTTGAACCCAATGAGCTTTTAGGAGGTGGATGGATGGAGATACGTTTGTCAGCCGCCTCATGTTAGCTGAAAATTTGCATCTGGTTTCTTAGTTATATTAACCCTTATACTAAAGGGCGTTTTTCACCTTCGCTAAGTAATTCGTAGAGGTTATCGGCTCTGCGTTTGTTTGTTTGCCACGAACTCCGTTCGCCATCACCCACTCCCTATCGTACTGCCAAACAAGCCTTTGTCTTCTTCAGAGATGCGCTCGCTTCGAGGCCAATCACGTGTCCTGAGCATGACGTCACCTCGAAATATATAAATACCTCCTGTCATTGTTCCTGTAGAAGGTTCGTCACCACTGAACAGAGTACGACGGTTGTCGAGGGTTTTGCCCAATTTTTTAATCACAAATGGGCCCCGTCGCCTAGCGTTTCCTCCTCTGAGCCTTGCCAACAGACACCTTGAGCTGCTTTTGGTGCTGTTTTAACATCGGCAGACGTCGAAAAGGTGAGTCTGTCGTGTGGCAGGAGAAAGTTGTTTACGTGTATGTACAGGGGATGGATATAAAATGGCGAACGGCGTAGAAACTATACACATCGGTCAAAAAATAGCAGATTTCGCTCGCCTAGTTTCGTTTTCCGTGGTATTATCCGTTTGGGATGTGAGTTTTGTGCCATGTTCCCGGCGGGGTGCCTGTTGATTTGGACTGGTCGCTGTCAAGATGCAGCGATCCATCCTTAATTCCGCTGTATCCGCGTCGTGTGCACAGCGCCTTGTGTAATCCGTTATTCAGAGCTGCATTTGTTTGATAGTGTTTTTTTTGCGCACGGTGGCTCACATTGTCCTCTGGGAGTAATTAAAGGAATCGGGTACTAGCACGTACCCATGCGTGACCAGCGTGACACGTCTCCCATGCAGCATCTGCAGCTAAAGGTTTGCAGTCGTTAAATCTGTTTGCTTTGCTGTCTAGCTACAGTACAGGGTTGATAGCCGAAGCCCCATTTTCTGCCTCGTAGGTTTTGTCCCTGGACCCTGCACTCCATCAGGGCTTCACTCAGGCGAGGCTCAGCCTTTATGGTACGGTTCAAATTTCCCAGATGTCCCTGGGGGTATGTTACTCGGTGGGTCCGGGACTTGTGCCCATATCCGAAAGGTTCAAAACTGTCACTTGCAGAATAATCGTATCACTGCTGCACCCAGTTAAAAACCCTTAATTCTGAAAACTGCCTCAGGGTTCCTGGCTGTCCATGTGCTCTGACCCAAAAGCTACATCTTTCTTGGAGAAAGACTGGGTTTGTGAACCCCAAAGAAATCCAGTAAACATCAATACAAATAGCAAGTCCAGTATCTTATAAATTTGGTGCCAGATCAGTCTGTCTTCTGCAAAGCTGGTATGGATTCCTAGGCATTGTTTACCCCCCATATCTGATTCAGAGTCAGCCCCCTCGGCGTGGGTGATTGCCTCCACATGGAGTGATTGATCCTGGGGGTTGCTGGCCCTACAGTGGTGTGGGGGTGGGTGGCTGACTCTCGGCAATGTGGGAGGACGGTGACTGGTGTATAAACCGCTTCATTCCAGTTCCTTCGCTCGGTGCCTCGGGGACCCTGGCTTTCTGCATTACTGTGACTCACACCATGACCCTCCTCTCTCCAGGGTTTCCATCACTGCGTGCACAAGGCTAGAGGAATGGCAGCCATCCCATCCAGTGGCTCCCTCGTGGCCGCCCATGACTACTATCGCAGTGAGTCCTCAGCTCACAGCCGCATGTTAAAGCGCTTGATAGAAGACCTATTGTGGTCATGCTCCACTCCCATGTCTGGTATTTATAAATACAGTAACAGCACTTAGTATGCAGCATGTTTACAGTACTCACCACCCCCTCAAAGGCATCTTGTTACAATAAGGGCATCCATTTGCTCATGCTGTATTTGTGCTCATGTACATTATAAAGACTATGCCCAGACCTGCAGATGCTGTCAGCAGCCCTCGTGTTTAGCTACTGGCCTAAGTTGAATTAGAGACTAAAGGCTGCAGATTGAGATGTTGATGAGCTGCAGTGGTCAGAGCCCGGCTGGGAGCAGCCCTGTGATGCTGTGCTGCTCTTGCAGGGCGCATTGGTTCCACCTCCAGCAGCAGCTCCTGCGGTAGCTTGGAGTCTTCTGGGGAGCTCATCCCACACCACCCAGGTATCATGCTGGGGGGGGGGGACCCTGGAGGTGACTTGGTGCCTCTGGGAGAAGACATGTTTATGTTCCTACACCCTTAACCTTGTTGTCCTCAAACTCTTGAGCCCATGATTTCCTGTCCTTGACCTGAATGAACTGCGTCTGTCCCCTCAGGTCTTCCCCGGCAGGATTCTGGCCACTGGTGGTCCACTTTCTTTTTTGGGAAGCATAATCAGCCTGGTATGATCACCCAGGCTGAGTCCCAGCAAAAGTAAGTTCATGCGTGTCTGTTGTTGACTTGGCTTAATGGCAAATGCTTGGTCCTGAGAGGTCTCAGTCCCTGATTGCATTTATTTCCAGAATTTCTTTCTTGATCAAAATCCATCCACCGTTTACTACAACCAGCTTGTTCGGTTTCATTAATCCCCATTCTTACCGCTCTCTCCCACAGGGTGGGCGTGGCCAGTGGGGCCAATGGGCAGGTGACCTGTGTTGCCAGGGAGATGGTGATGAAGAGGCAGCTGAGTGAGGGCAGCGAGGCGGGCGGTGCGGATACAGGGGGGGCCCCCCCACCCTCGTGAGCCGCAGTGCTGCGGGCTGCTGCTAGGCGACGGCGGCGCCTCTCCTTTTTAAAAATTTTCTTTTTGGTAGCAATGGGCTGCTTTTTGTTCGAATGTTTTGGCTTTTTGTTTAATCTGCTGTCTGAGCAACATTACATGTAATAGTGCAACAGGGGATGTGCTTGTGTGACCCATCCCATTTCTCACTTGAAATAAAGTAACATTGCAGCCCGCCTGATTGTGTCCCTGTGCCTGCACTGGTTCCTAATCTACAACCCCAGATTAAGGCATTTCCAGATACTCTAAAGATGACGTCTTTAATTAGGTCCAATGATTGGGGGCCACATGGTGCATTTTATGGGAATTTTATACCGCAATTCTCATGGAACATTTTATGAAAAACTTTGCTGTTAATCACTGTGGGTTCAGACTGACGCAACTTATGTAATGCATTAGAATACAGGGCACCTGAATCATCCTGTTGACTTGAGCACTTAAACGGGTATAAATAGCTGCTGCATGGTATCCTGGTCAGCTGCTGCCCTGCATGATTGGACAGGCACTCAGGCCCTGCTAATGCAGCTCGCTAGATTAATGAAAGCACACTGTTGGCAAGCTTCTCTTCCTGAAAGGAAAGTGTGTGACTTCCCTGATATCAGTGCAGGGAATATTTGTATTTTGGGCTTGACACTGAATTCTGTGTGCTGTGGCCCAAAGCTAACATCCCTCTGACAGGTGAAAGTTTTTTCAGCCTCTGTGTAT
The DNA here is from genome assembly GCA_015163995.2 of Mormyrus lacerda. Lineage (NCBI taxonomy): Eukaryota > Metazoa > Chordata > Actinopteri > Osteoglossiformes > Mormyridae > Mormyrus > Mormyrus lacerda. The sequence goes on from JAABNX020000143.1 coordinate 9,760,959, forward strand.
TGATAAGGTGAGCACCTTTCATGTGAATCTTCTCCTCTGCTTCGGTGTGTGTACCAGAGGGCCCAAAATGACCCATGAAGCATCACTGTTACAGGCAGCTCTGTCCTCTGTTGAACTATTATTAAAATGGCACAAAGGCAAAGTGAGCCCCGCCAGTCCTGACTGACCAGTGTGAGCCGGTTTGGGACAATGAGCCTGTAGCTGAGCCCACTGCTGAAACAATGCCAGGCTTTGTGTTCCTCTCAATGTAGCCACTGTGCTGAATGCTTTCAGTGCTGCTTGCCAGCAAGCAGCCTGACGAGTCCATTTGGGCCGTCAAGGAAGTCATTAGATGCTGCCATCCGTGCTGTTCAGCTGTTCTGACTGAATTATTTTACTGAAAAAGGTACGTTTATGGGGTGGTTACCAATCAGCGGGATGGTTCTTAACCATGGATACCATGTATTGTCAATGTCCTCTTTTTAGAAACACATCATCTGGCTGGTCGTCTTCATTCTGCTCTGTCTCTTTGATGAGGGGTTAGCAGTGCATAGTGAGCTTAGAGCACAGGCCTACTCGTCAGAATGATTCTTAGCAGCTGTCAGCTACATGTCCAACTGTCACATTCTGCTCTACTAAAATGAGCATTTTGTGACTGAGCTGTAGCAAGCCACACTAATTAAAATATCCAGACAGATTGTAAATCAAACTGTAACAGCACTTGACTGCAAAGTGGCCGTCAAGCAACAGTTTGCTCTTAGCAGCTTTGAGCATCTGGTGAGTACCAGGTATGTTTGTGTTCTATTACCGACGAGTACTTCCTGAGGGGAGCCATTATTTGGTGAGTGAGTCGCCCACCAAGCAAGGCTCTCAGATTGAGGGTGATGTGGGAGCAAGTAGCAGCCCTATATCCATAGGCTGAGGACATAGTTCCTGGCAGTGTTATGGAGCGAGAGCCATTTTCTGGGGCCATGCTGGATATTCTCAGTGCAATGGCAAGACTAACAGGCTCAATAATAACAATAATAATGAAAAGTGGGCTTTATTGTAATACCATGCAAGAACAAATATATATACAGTGGCACCAAACAGTGTTTCCTCTAGGACCACAGTACGAAACAGACAGCGAATAACAAAACAAGGCTTTTCACAGAGCCTACAGTGCAAAACACATGACAGTGTGAAACGAGGGGGGGGGGGGTGTGGACACAAGAGTTTATATACATATTAGTACCCTAAAACAGGTGACCTTTTATAGTCCACGAAAATGTCCACTTCACAACCCATGTATTAACTTAGTTCTATCAACTTGTTTTTGTTTGACTCTTCTGCCGGCCCCTGGAGGATGGGCTCCCCCTTTGGGTCTGGTTCCTCCCAAGGTTTCTTCCTCCAAGGGAGTTTTTCCTTGCCACCGTCGCCATCAGCTTACTCACTGGGGGGGTATTTATGTGGCAGAAATGTAAAGCGCATTGAGACAATGTAATCTTGTGATAACGCGCTATATAAATAAAATTGCATTGCATTGCACTTGAGAGGCCGAGTATCGTTTGGTTTTGTTTTCACGTAGATGATTCCTTTCCATATTGTATGTACTTTCCCAAGAGCCATCAGGTCACAATGGTCAAGGTTTTGTCCCATCTACTATTCAGAACAGCCCCCAAGCTATCCTGCTCTCACATCAAATGTCATTCCAAATGTTTTTTTTTTTATAATGTAACACTAGACTGAGGGGACAGCACATGGTGACATTGATTTTCCTAAGTTAAAGTTTCGTTTTTGCTTGTGATGGACAATGGTGAGGAGGTGACATAGCGGTAACTTGTTAGCTAATTTTACAGCATGTTTTGTTATATAGGCTCAAACATAAACAAAAATATTTTATCTATAAGAGTCCTACCTTGCCTCAGCAAAAAGTAGTTTATTCAAGTGAACTACAAGTATACTTATTTTATACAAAAACTGAGGCAATATACTTGAAGTTTAGTTTTTCTATACTATATTTTATATACTTAAGAATAGTATAGTGAAGTATTCTTGACATACTGATAAATATAAAGAAAAGTCTAAGACTAAGTGCATTAATACTTATACTTTAATACTATAGCTTATACTTTAGTATGGTTTACTTCTCAAGATTCTGTCTTGCGATTTTGTAAATACATTGCAGTCTAGTGTACATACAGTATGAGTTAAATTTAAGAATACTTTAAGAAGTATATTTCAAGTATATACATAGTATGCTACAAGTAATATGCTAAGCAATCTTACAAAAAGTAGTGGTGTAGGAGGTAGTGCTATCATTTGGTAACCAGGGGGGTTGCAGGGTTGAGCCTTGGTTCCTCCTGACCTCATCAAAGTGTCCTTGAGTAAGACACTGAACCCCAAATTGCTCCTAGTGTGTAGATTGGTGCCTTGCGTGGCAGCCTCCTCCACTGGTGTGTGAATGTGAGGCATGTATTGTAAAATGCTTTGAGTACTTGTAAGAGTAGAAAACCACTACATAAATGCAGTTCATTTACAAGAATACTTAAAGTATAACAACAAGTGAACTAGTAAAATAACAGAAAAACTTATTCTTTTAGTTTTAGCAATTTAAAGTTCATAAAAGTATACTTCAAGTGTACTTCAATTAACTAAAATGTGGACTAGAAGTATATACCTAGTACACTAGTAGTATATACAGTAGATGGGTGTACCTGTATACTTGAAAGTATACTTTTGTAAAATTAAAATGACCTTATAAAGCATACTTAAAGTATACTTTTAGTGTCAAAGGCTTTTGGGCCTAATGGCTGCTGCTTCCCAGGTGCTGAGCCTTGGCCTTCTACACATGAGGCCAGTGCAGAAATGGTATCTGTCCAGGACGCTCCACCCTGTGTTGGACAAGAACAAATATGTCACTCTAACACCTGTGTGCTTAAGAGCTCTCCGATGGAGGAACATGTCCCGGAATCTGTACAAAGGTGTGCGGTTAGGCAGAATCTACCGACGCGAAGTTCTGACCACAGACGCTTCCCTGTCAGGTTGGGGGGCAGTCTGAAAAACACTTGGCGCTTACCCCCTGTCTATTCAGTTCATAAAAGGGGTTCAACGGCTTTCCCCCCAGGAGACATCCCTCTGTGCCTGCATGGCAACTTAATGTTGTCTTTGATGCACTGCTGAAGCCTCCATTCGAGCCCATGGCGAGCATTGACCTTAAGTTGCTTTCTCAGAAGGTGGCTTTCTTGCTGGCCATCATCTTGACTAAATGTGTTGGAGAGCTTCATGCACTGTCTGTGCTGATTGCTTCCATGTGAACCCAGGTGATTGTTTTGGACCCTTTTCACCCTCCTCCCTTTGAGTCAGAGGAGGATCAAACACTTCATACTCTGTATCCTGTGCCGGCTCTCCTCTGTTATGTTGATCGAACAAAAAGTTTTCGTTTGACAGATCAGCTCTTTGTCTGCCATGGTGCTGGGCAGAGGGGTAAGGCCCTTTCTAAACAGAGGCTGTCACATTGGATAGTTGACACTATACAGCAGGCTTACCAGCTTTCTGGTCTCCCATCTTCAGTGGCCACGGTTGCACACTCTACCCAGGGCATTGCTACTTCTTGGGCTCTCCTTAAAGGGGTCCTCTTGCAGGATATTTGCCAGGCAGCCTGTTAGTCCTCGCCTTCGACCTTTGCACGGTTTTACAACCTGAATGTGGTATCTCCTTTGTCCTTCGGGAATGCTGTTTTGAGTTCATGAGTTCAATCCTACGAAGTTTCATCTGACTTCATGCAGTTAGCCAATTCAGTCTTGTTGGCATAATATTTGTATTTCAGTGAAGATGAGGTTGAGAGTTGGATTCAATGAAAGTCTTAAAGGCACTTTGTGTATTGTGTCATCTGTACATCTGCTGAAATGATTGTCCTCCGCGACGTTGGGGCATACATATATTCCAGCCCTCTGGGCTAGCCGTCTGGCAGCCTTTCTTGAGTGAAACAGAACGTTGGGTTACGGATGTAACCTTGGTTCTGTGAAGGAAAAAAAGGCTGCCAGACTTTGTCGTCGCTCTGGATGGTTCAGGATTTTATGAGGACGATTGTGTGCCACGCTCACAGTTATATCCAGTGACGTTGCACACTCACATATAATGTAATGTTTTGTTATAGGTCTACCTCAGAACTTGCGCATGCGCAGATTATATTCCAGCCCTCTGGGCTAGCCGTATGGCAGCCTTTCTTTCGTTCACAGAACCACAGTTACATTCGTAACCCAACGTTTTACTGCATGCATATACTAATAGGCAATTTGCGCCGATCACCAAAGCAGCTTCTTTCCTTTGAATAATTCGAAGGATGGCGGTATTTAAAAGCCTGTAAGCCTAGCGATGAACATTCTTAAAATGGCATCTTATTACGTATTTTAAATACATAGAATACAATCTCTCAATCTATTTTGTTTCAAATTAACCTACATCTGTTTTTTTCCGTCCAGCAAAATACAAATTACAAAATGCTCAAAAGGAAATGAATACCTATTTTTAATGCATTTAACAGAAATACTGCCCATTCTCAGAACACAGAACATGCCACTTCTTGACAGTATCATCGTCCAAGTTCATTCGATCAATGGACCTTAACCTAGTTTTCTGTAGCCTTCCGGCAACTCTTCGGTCTCTTTGCCTCAATTTGTATGATCCGAAGGTATACAGAAGAAACTTAGATTCGGGTTTTTGCTGCAGTGGTCACTCGCGCCCTGGTAAAATGGCTGCCGCCTCGTTTTCATTTATGCGTACCTTGGAAAATAACGTCAGCTTAATACGACCCATTGAGTTCAACTTAAGTAATTATTATCTATTTTTTAAAAATATGTTGGTTACTAACAGCATTTCGTTATAGAATCAAAGGAGAGAATGGAAATGAATTTCCTGCCATGTTAGCCGTCATAAAGACACATATCTTTTTGTTTAGACATTTCAGATTACTGTACTAGAACATTCTCTTCATTGTGGAGAAAAATAAATTACTAAATATGTATAAGGAATAATATAGTGTAATTTTCTTTGGTTATTAAACCCAAGGACTATCTTGTTGAAAACTGCAGTAGTAAACTGATGACGAGACAAATAAATAACCTACGTTCTCGTTCGGGGTTCATCGTCTACATGTCACAGTTTCAGGGCTGTCAAGTTTGGTCAGCCGGCTGGCATGAGATTTTCGATTCCAGACAAGTCCGCACACGCATTTACACCTATATGACAGTTTTATTACCTTGTAAATAGTCTGTAGGGTTTGCAAACTACCCCAACGCTTTTGATGCAGCTAATTTTAGGTGTATAATGTAATAATATAAAATTCCCGTAAGATTTCTTGCGCGAGCATGCGAGAGTCTGAAAGCGTGAGTGTCATGCCAGATGCGTGAGAGTTGGCAGCCTTGTAGTTTATTACTTTTATATGCTATTTAAGATGAATTTGCTCGCCATCTCGTGTTCGGTCAAAAACAAAAACAAACGTACGACGTCGACGTGAATACGCAGTGGCACCTGACGTCGAACTGACGTCATGAAATGAAATGTAATATTACAGCAGTTTTTCTGTTATATAAAGTACCGTGAAGTACTCCTAAAGTAGCGATTAATTTTCCACATCGTCCGGTTTAAATCGTCATACATTTACATCGATTTTTATCCGATTCGCGATTCATCGTTACATGCCTAATGGACATTGTGTTTAACTGTGTAAAATCTCCAAGCAAACGAAGTCGGGGAGAAGGGGGATTCTGCAGTGTAGGACGGAGGTGAGATTTTCGGCAATTGCTACCCAAAAAGTGTGGACAGGTACACAGGCCCTCAGAGCTGGCAAATAATTAAATGTGACACCCACGGTACTCAGTGCTGACTAATGCTATTTTATACTTTTTATATTGAGTGACATGTGTTCAATGAATGACTTTGTATTGGATAAGATGAAGGCTGGTATTTGTTGTTATTGTGAATATGCTGTTGCAGACTTTCATCCAGAAATCAGGACTGGGGGAGATGTTAAGGTCCATTCCAATTAAAACCAGGGAATTCGTTAATAACATAAAACCTGTCTGCACACCACCAAGGTGAACCATGTGATTGCTGGGCAGATTTCATATGAAGATGTGATTGATGACTTTGCATCAAGGAAGGCAAGAAAATCAAGTTTTAGTTGGCATTTGTGCCTATGTGATTTTTTTTAGCGTAATAAGTTATATTCCGTATACTGTAAGTGTATTGTTCTATATGTGGATTTGTGGGATAAAGAATTTGTGCAACTCATTTATATTTGATTCTCTGAACTTCTGTAAACAAGACGTCTCCTACTTCAATGCAGTGTAGATTCTTCCATTATTTTTTACTGGTGCAGGATTAAAATAAACATGATTTTTAGCGCATGGGCTGCCGGGTCCAGAAGCACAAACGTGGTAATAAAGTGTAATAAAAATGTTTTATCATACAGTCACATGGAAAAGAAAGTGCACTTTCTGTCAGTTTAAGAACATAAGAAATATACAAGCGAGAGGAGGCCATTCGGCCCATCAAGCTCGCTTGGGGAGAACTTAACTAATAGCTCAGAGTTGTTAAA
>JAABNX020000143.1:9767617-9779276 GCA_015163995.2 Mormyrus lacerda
ACCATTTTCTCTTTGATTATAGCCTCCATAACTTTACCAGTTATACAAGTTAAACTGATTGGCCTATAGTTAGACAAGTTACTTCTATCCCCTTTTTTGAAAATGGGCGTTATGTTGGCCTGCTTCCAATCAGAAGGTACCACACCTTCAGATAATGATTTCCGAAGTTTGAAGGTTTTACATGTCAGGCTGCAAGCTGGGGGAGTTTTACAAGAATTTCTCCATGAGGATCAATAAAAGTGCCTATTATTAACACATGACATATTACACCATGTCATTATTTATTTAACAAAAACCAAAATGCAGAAGTATTGTGTGAAAAATTGATGCATCAAAAGCATGGCCTGCTTCCACAGGAATTAAGAGGTAAATATCAGCCAAGTTCTGCTAATCAAATACACTTTATTAATTGATCATCAGCACGTACTGTATGACCACCTCAGTAAAGCAGTTTGCTAGTCTGGAGCATTTGAATGTGTGTTAACACAATGCCAAGGAAAAAAAAAACATCAACAATGATCTTAGAGAAGCAATTGTTGCTGCCCTTCAATCTGGGATGGGTTGCAAGGTCATTTCCAAACAATTTGATGTCCCAACAATTTGACCTTCCTAGGAGTAGACATCCCAGCAAAATCACCCCAAGGTAGGACTTTGCAATGCTCAGAGAAAATGCAAAGAAATCAAGAGCTATGTCTCAGACTCTAAAGGCCTCAATTCTTAGTTCTTTTTCTACAGTTAGAAAGAGATTGAACAAGTATGGTTTGTGTGGAAGGGCTGCCAGGAGAAAGCCTCTTCTCTCTAAATAGAACAAGGCAGCATGGCTTAGGTTTGCAAAGTAGCATCTGGACAAACACAAGATTTCTGGAACAATGTCCTTTGGACATACGAGACCGAAGTGGAGATGTTTGACCATGAGGCACAGCACCACATTTGGCGAACACCAAACACAGCATATCAGCACAAACACCTCATACTAACTGTCAAGCATGGTGATGGAGGGGTGATTTGGGCTGATATTGCAGCCACAGGACCTGAACACCTTGCAGTCATAGGGTCGACCATGAACTCCTTTGTATACTAAAGTATTGAAGAGTCAAATGTGAGGCCATCTGTCCAACAGGGAAAGCTTGGCCGAAATTGGATCATGCAACAGGACAATGATCTCAAGCACACTAGCAAATCAACATAAAGGCTGGAAAAGAAAATAATTGAGGAGTTGCAATGCCCCAGGCAAAGTCCAGACCACAACCTTATTGAGATGCTGAGTCAGGCCCTTAAGAAAGCTGTGTATAAACAAATGTCCGCAAACCTCAATGAACTAAAGCAACGCTGTAAAGAAGAGTGGCCAAAATTCCTCTACAACAATGTATGAGACTAATAATCACACAGAAAACGATTACTTCAAGTTATTGCTGCAAAAGGTAGTTCTACAGGCTATTGAGTCATGGAGTGTACTTAGTTTTTCACGCATTGCCACTTTTGCTTTCATTTTGTTAAATAAATAATGAACAGTGGAATCTGTTGTGTGTTGTTTTAGACTTGAGGTTAGATTTAAATAATTTCAGAACCTGGTAAGAACTAGATGATTCTTTTTATTATGATCTGATACATTAAACCATAGAACTGAAAGAACCATAGAAGTTTCTCTTTCACAGACCAGAGGATGCAATTCAAAATACATAACATTTCACCACCATCATTATTATTATTATTTTATTTTTTATATTATTCTGTATTAGCTGTGGCATCTACAGTAGGACCACCTGCCAAACGCTGGTATGAGAAGTGTACTGTGTACTACCTTAGTAAAACACTGAAACTTTAGCAAAGCCCAGTAGTTCTTAAAATGAAAAAGGTTTTCCATGGAAATCATCACGTAGAAATGTGTAATTGTGCATATGTGCATTTGTGAGTCAATAATATTCAGTGTACTGAGGTTAATTCCAAAATGCTGGTGTGTATGTGAACGTGAGTAGTGGGGAGGCGTACACCACAGAGACAACAACCTCTGCTTATCTCAAATAGCAGAAGTGTAGGAACTCTGCAAGATCACGTGACGAGACGGTGCAGAACTTGAGAACTGCTTAGGAAGATAAGCAGATATCAACATGAAACTTCATATTACGCTGGTTACTGCCTCTTTTTCTCCATCTGCTAAAGTGGTCGGTTAACTGCCAGAGACTTAAACTTACAGGTAAGATGAGTCCTTCATTTGATATAATGAGTTTTTATGAATTTCTTCAGAGCAAAAGTTACAAAAGTACGTGTTTCTTTGCCAAATTAAATCTGTGTTTAAATATTTCCAGTAATATAGGAAGATAATTACTTGTGCAGGCATGAAATACTTACATATTTGAAATATTTTAATACAGCCTCAGTTGTCATTAGGAAGCTGGTATATTATTGGTACTGTGGGTTTCTATTTACTAAATTTACAACTTTCTGCAGATGATGAAATTTAATTCACGTTAAAGGATAATTGTTTTGTTATCTGGGATATTATGCTAACCTCACTGACATGAGAGGTATGATTTCAGCATATATTCAGAGTTCCGAGACAAAATGTTGATGTCTATCAAGCAATATGTTCAGCTCATCCCATTGTGCCAAGTTTTTCAATCTTACCACTTTCTGTTACCCTTGTGTCATCATAAGTCCAAAACCCTTTACTTGTACGGTAGTTATTGAGAATGAGATGCCATAGTAAGAAAACAAAAGTAGCCCTACTGTAAACAAAACATTTCTTGAAGTAATCAAATACACCCTAAGCTACTGTTTGATTGCTAGTTTAAACTTGGTATTGTCAATTTAAATTTACAAAGTACACTTTTATGTTTCTTTTTCAGGCAAATATGAAACATCGAATCTACATTCTTCTTCTGCCTGTGTTGTATGATGTGTGCCTGTGTTGTTCAGTTGAAAACGAAGCCAATAAACTTCATTGTAAAGCCACGGCAACCGAAATCCCAGATACTTTGGACAGCAACATCACTAGTATATCCTTTTTCAAAAGCAAAATATTCACCGTTCCACGAAGAGCTTTCATCAATATGTCTCAGATAGAGACGCTGGAATTCATTTCTACTCCTACCACAGCCATCGAGGTGGGTGCATTTGAAGGTTTACATAACTTGAAGACAATTGAATTTATAAATACGTTAATAACATCAATTCCACTGGGAGCTTTTCAGGAGCTGCCGAACCTAGAGAAGCTTGTTTTAAAACACAACAAAATTAAATTTTTGGAAAAAGGACTTTTTGATGGTCTTGGAAAGCTGACAGAACTGGCTCTGAACATGAATGAAATTGCTTCAATTGATGAAGGGATATTTGATCAGCTTGATGGCCTAGAAAAACTTCATTTGGGCAAGAATGCCATCACTTCTGTCTCCAAAGAGATGTTTGAAAAACTGGGTAAATTAGAAGTTATCAGACTGTATGAGAATCAGCTTAGCATCATTCCAGATGAGATCTTTAGTAATCTAACAAATCTTAAAGAGATTGCTTTACAGGACAACAAAATCAGTGTTCTACCTCCAAAACTATTTTATAATAATCCTAATTTGGAAAAATTACATTTGGAAAATAATCTATTGACTGAATTGCCTCGTGAGATATTTTTGAATCTTTCTTCATTGAAAATATTAACACTTCAAAACAACCAACTAGTAAGTCTTCCACCTTTTCTCTTTGTGATGATGCCAAACATAACAAACCTTGATCTCAGTATAAACAACCTCACTGCCCTTTCAAAAGATGTATTTGGCTCTATAGCAGAATTAAAAAAACTTGACACCCTTAAATTGTCCCGTAATAATTTGAAAAACCTCCCTGAAGGAATATTTGACTCTCTTTCCGTCCGTCAAGTTCATCTGGATAAAAACCCATGGAACTGTGACTGCAAGTTCATACCTCTCTTCCAATGGATGAAACTAAAAAAGTTGAATATAGCTAGATTCTCAAGACTTATGTGTACAAGCCCAGAAGATTTAAAAGGACAAACTATTGCATCCCTAAAAGAGGACCAGCTGGTATGTACCATATCTACTTTGCCTCCCACCACAACAATCAGCATGTTTTACACCACCTTAAAAACGACTTCAGTCAAATTCACAAGCACATTCCCTGCAGCTACAACCTCCGTCATTACACAGCCAAGTGAATTACCCAGCACGCCCACACTTACAATGTCAACCACTGCAACTACGGCGACAACAATGGGAACGATGCAATCGACAGGCACAATTTTGACAACTACGCCTACAAGTTCAACACTGCTCAGCACTTTGATAAATACCACCATTCTCCCAGCAACCACCATGGAGAAGCACCCTACAGCTGGTCTTGCTTCAACAGTTTTTTTCGTTACAACCCAGAGAGAACCTGCGCAATCTCAGTCAATGTCGAAGACCTTTGCTTGTATAGACACATCCTATTCCTATCCATCCTTCTACACAATCAAAAGCAGGCACTTTACCTTTGAATGTAAGGCGCGGATGATATCTTACACAGTTTTACTGATTGCACAGATAATCTGCACAATAATCCTGGCTAAATTTACTTACTCCTTTTACTGGTCCCTTCAGCATGATGAGAGACTCTACACAAGAGTAACTTTAACACATTTCTCCTACAGAAAGGAAATGATTCTACAACCTTTACAGCTACAGACTGCGAGTTTATGAATGCACTTTTACAGCAGCATAAGACAATTGATAATCCCTCATCGTCATATAGATTTGTTTACGCAAAGGTAAAGATTGTATCAGTTTTGGGGATTTAAAACTAACAGAAGCTAAGATTAACAGCTGCCTGCTCTGTGTTACTCAAAACCGCCGTCTGAAGGACAGCTTGTTATACCTGGACTTATTAACAGTGGTTATTACTGATGGGCTGTATACTTGGCCATTATTTGAAATTTTGTGCATATGTTGACAACTTGAGTAAATTAAAATGTTGGCTACTGCGTGCAAAAATTGTTGTTTTTGGACTTTAATCACTGTGTCAGCTTTCTGCGTCAATATATCCATCCATCCATCCATCCATGATCATATACTGTGTATATACTGGTGTCCTACTAACTTGTCTGTCTTAATTTAACTCGTGTGTCTAACTCAAATTGCAATAGTAAAACGTAGCATTAAGTAATACAACAGTTTAAACAAGATTAATAAAAGATATGGTTTGGCCCACAATGAAATGCGGAATACATGCAAACTCCACACACAAAGAACTGGGGGTGAAACTCAAACCCTGTTCTACAGAGATCCTAAACATAGCACCTCCCAACAAAATGTTTACTTCATTTTAATTAAAAAATTACTTATTCGCCAGCAGATGGCGCTATATCACAGTGAAATCGCAGCGCTTATCTCTAATAGCAGAAGGGTAGAAACTGTGCTAGATCACGTGACGAGACGGTGCAGAACTCGAAAACTGCTTTGGAAGATAGCTGAAACCTCTTAATCCTAACTGGAGTCACAGAGCCTATCCCAGGAACAATGGGCACAGGAAGGAACCAACCCTGGGCGGTCTGCAACACTCACACGACTACAGGGCCAATTTCGACTCACCAATCAACCAATCCTGCATACTTTTGGACATGGGAAGAAACCAGAGCCCCCAGCAAAAAGATGCTCCACACAGAAAGGACCCAGGACCTTTTTGCTGTGAGGCAGCAATGCTAACCACTACGCCACCATGCTGCCCAGCTAATACCAGTTTCTGAAAAAAGTGCTGCATAATCCCTTGTGAAACCCCTTCCGTTCATCACATTACTTCCATACCAGACACAGCAACATTTTCTGGACTCTATGTGTTAATGTGCATTGCCACAGCAGCACAACATGAGCAACTGCAACATTAAGCCATACTACATACATTATGGCACATTACACTGTACCTCATTCAACAAGAATAATGTATTTATACCATATTCAATGCATAAAGACTACGCTACTGCTTTAATACCTAAGAGACATGGCTACCTACCATGATCAGAAGGTTGCTGGTTCACATCCTGTGGTCACCAGACTGTTGCCATCATTGGGCCTTTAACCATAATTACTCCCAGGAAGCTGGGTGCTGGCCGATTCTGTGCTCTCACTCACAAATTTGCTCACATCTCAAGAAGTAGAGCAAAAATACAATTTGAAATACTTTTCTGCTAATGCAAAGTACATAGATTAGCTGTAAATGAAAAACAGCACCCCATGAGATCCCAAAGGAGTGGTGACTGACACTTTTATACAATGCTGCTGTTCTGATTTTATCTGTGTGGCCCTGGTAATACCCTTGCACACCCAGTGTTTGCACATTTGGTGGTGGGGTATTGTTGGGGTCAGTGTCTATCCATCCCTGCCCTACATGTCTTGTCCCTTGTTGACCAGCAGGTGTCACTGCTCACCCCATTTCCTCCCTCTGTCTTGTAGCCCTAGCCCCTAGTGTGTATCACTGCTCCCTTGGCTGTTGTAAAATGTGGCTCTGAGGTTCAGCCTCTCTGGTCATGAGTTTAAGGTTGGTCAGAGGCCAGTCTCACCTTTATTTATATTGGTTTTATTTTACTTAGTGTTTGCCATTTTTTTTCTTTGCTCTGTGTTCCTGTTTTGGACTTCCTGTTCATGCCTGGGTTACCTTAATTCTGTTTGTACTTGTTAGTAGTTTTTTCCTAGTGTTGTTAACCTTCTGTGTTACTGTTCTCCATTTCCTAAGCATGTTAATTGATATTTCACCTGTGTTTTGCTGTCCCATGACTTTGCTGATTGTTTCCCTGTGTGGTTGATATCCTAATTTGCTATGTGTTAGTTGAATCCTTTGGATTGTTATTTCTTGTTAGTTTTCCTGTGTTACTCCCAGCCTTGCCTTAGTTTTCTTTTCACCCTTCTTGGTCCCTTTGTTTTCTGTTTTCTTCCATACTGTTCTGTTGAATAAAACCTGGATTTTGTTGGAGCCGCCACATGACTCATCCCCCTCTGTTGACATGCCCCACCATAACAGTCAGAAAAGATAGATGTTAAAACTTCTTCCCTTACCATTCACCCTAGATCAAAATGCTGGCAAAGGTGCACTGTGGGGGCCTTTGATTTGGTGCCTTTCCTTGTGGGCACCTGAGGTCTCTCTCCAGTAAAGATGTACACTTCAGGAGTAAAGCTCTGGGCTATATGGTGCCACACGTCTCAAGTGAGTATGAGAAAGAGCGACCTCTTTTGAGGCATATCTATGAACAAGATAGAACTGAGGAACCTTTTCTGCAGATCTCAATGAACCATGAAGCTGGAGACTCTGGAGGGCAGCTCTTTTGCTGTTCTTTGTCTGGCACTATCATCGACGACGTCGTTGGTGAGAGGGTAGTGTCTGGATGCATGGGTGAGCAGAAATCAATCTCTTGCCCGTTGCGTTTCAGCTCCACTTGACATTCCCTGGCCACATGAGTAGCAAAGCAGCCCCTGAAACATCGTCTGTGTTCCTTTAGTAACTTTTTGGGTTTTGTCAGTGGCTTCATTGTAAAGGCTCTGCATTTTTGTTAGATAATGAGATTTAGTATAAATTGAACAGTACTTAACTGGATGACTGCTACCTCTCTTGTCCATTTCTGCTGTATGCATACAGCTTGAATCTGCTGTTGCAAGTATGTCTGTCTTATAGACAGGTATAGTAGTCTTGTTTCTCCTTTGAAGTAAGATGAGGATGGGTGTCCAGGGCTTAACTAGAGCACTCTCTATCACTTCAGAGATGGCATAGCACTCTTGGAGTCTTGTAAAAGACAACTGAAGCGAAGCTTGAGGGTTGGTGACATGGACCGCTCAGATTGTTTCAACATGTTGTAATGTTTTTTTCCTAGTTATTTTATCAGTAGTGTAAGCGTTAGCTGTAAGCTCTGGGTAACATTGAAAAAGGAGGACCTCCATGGCCTGAAGTTCTCAGGTTGATCGTCAAATCTAGTAAGCCCTGTGGTGACTAATTCCCTGCGGGCCAAATTCTTAGCAAAGTCGGTCATATTAGTTACTGGAGCAGTAGAAGAGTTCTGTTTCATCCTAGACAAATGGTCTGGATAGCTTGCATGCCTGAATGAAGAGAAGCCCTGCTTCTGATAGGCCTTTAAGGAGAAGTCTGGGTGTGAGCTGGGGTGCTCTGATGCTGGGAAGCCTTGGCACTGTGAACAAGACGTCATGGTTGTATTTGGGGCTTAACTGAGGGGCTTCCTGTTCTAGTGTTTGGGATTGGTGTTTCTGGAGGGGGTGGGGTAAGGTCGAAGCTGACCTGAGGCTGGTGTTCCAAGTATTGCCTCTGTTCGCTGTGCCTGTGGTGAGACGCCACAATGACAGCAGCAGCTGCTTTTTCAAGTTCTAGTGCTTATAGGTCCTGCTTCTAGTGCAGCCTTTTCCAAATCCAGTCTGGTGCTCTGTTTCTTCATTTCTAGCTCCATTTATGCGAATGTGACCCTGCAATTCTAGCTGCTGCAGTGGTGCTGGCTATGGAAAACTTGGAAGAAGATATGCACTTTAGAATTGGACGCAGATGATGCTTTTTCATCTATTTCTGTTGTGCAAGTCAAGATGACAACACAGAATTAAAGTGTAACCAGAGAACAAAAATAGACATAAAGAGCTGCTATGTGAGCAACAGGTAAATATGAACAGCGTAACATTAACATTGTAGATTACTAGATATATAACTGGTAAGTATGAAAATTAACATAGTATACAACCGGATGAATATCAAGTAATGTTATGTATAGCTGCTGACGATCTGCCTGTCGTTTACCCTCTCCCATTCTCCCACACTTTTGAACAAGACCTCGAGATACTCAAACTCCTCCGCTTGAGTCAGTAACTCACCCCAAACTTGAAAGGGGCTATTAACCCTTTTCCGGTTGAGAACCATTACCACAGATTCGGAGGTGCTAATCCTAATTCCAGCCGTTTCACACTCGGCCACAAATCGCCCCAGTTCACACTGAAGGTCACAGCCCTAAAACTGTTTCAAGACCACAAAATATATATAGACTGCTTGGGCAAACTTCCATGGACCCTCGAATATCTTTGCGATGGTAAAAACCTGGTCCAATGTTCCACTACCAGGACAGAATCTGCATTGCTCCTCCAGGATCTGAGGTTCAGCTAACAGACAAACCTACTACACCAGTACCTCGCGTAGACCTTACTCAGGCAGGCTGAGGAGTGTGATCCCACATAAGTTTGAATACATCTTCCAGTGCCCTTTCTAAAAAAACTGGGACCACCACCCCAATCAATCCAAAGCCAACCTTCATGCAATGTTAAAGAGGTGTGTAAGCTAAGATAACCCCTTAACATCTAGAGTCTTCAGGAACTCATGGTAGATCTCATCCACCCCCAGGGCCTTACCACTGAAAGATTTTTTTTTTTTAATTATTTCAGTCATCTCAGCCCTAGAGAAGGGTGAACCCACCACTCTACTTCATCCAAGGAAGGTGTTTCAGTGGGATTTAGGTGGTCCTCAAAGTACTCCATTCACCATCCAACTATATCCCCATTTGAGGTCAATGGCACTCCATTCCTTCTGTTAAACATTATGGGCAAATCCCTATATCTCCCACCTCAGTCATCTGACAGTTTGTCATAGATGCACTGATTGTATTGGCCAACTATTGGTATCGGCTGATACAGTAATAGTTGGCCATCAGCTGGTGGCTAAAAACTAACCAAAATTTAATAACCACTCCATCAGTAACTAAAGTCATTCGCAGCAAAAGAAAATTCTGTTCAGACAGGGCAAAATCAAAAGATATTATGTGGAAAATTATGGTGTTTATCACACTTCATGATCACCCCTGCTCTGTAGTTGAGGACACTGGCTGTCAGCAATTAACAACTGTAAGTAACAGAATGCTTGAAATGTGTAGCTGAAAGAAGAAACAGGATTCAGAGTTTTTTTAATATTCCGCATGTTGGTAGCAGTTACTGTTTAAACACTACAGTAATTCCATAGCAGATTTTTTCGTTTTGTTATTAATTTAAATAAGTATTTATTTAAAGCGTGTAGTGGTAAATGAAAGAAATGAATGTTATAAATATATGAGGTATACAGTTATAACTTACAGAATTCTGTTGTTATTTGCTAGAGTTGGTATTTTCCTACCAAATAATAAATACTCTTTGATTTTTCATTTTATTGGAATGCACTTTATTTGTTTATTTTATTTGTCCCTGTAACTAATTTAAGCAGAATACCGTAAACTGTCGGTATCGGTGTAAATTTTCAAAATAATCGCCTGTCAGTGTTGGCCAGAAATGTTCTTATCTGTGCATCACTAAAGGTTATGACAGTGTTTTCTTTCTTTTAGAAGAAAAAGTGCTCTTTAGATCTTTTTGTTCTCATATGAAAAAAAAAGCAGCTTACATGATGCAAACGTCGTAATCATAAGTGTTATACGGGTTCTCCCCTCTCACTAGATAGTGACGTAGAACTATTCCCTCGCCAGACTGTTGCCATTGTTGCCTAATTTCTTGACCTCTCACCATTCCCCAGAGCGGTTGACCATCTCGAAGCAGTCTCTGGCTTGGTATGTCCTCCTTCCCCTCAGGAGAGTCTGACTCTTTGCCAGTTTGAAGGTAATCATTGAACTTAGGAGTTTAAAATGACATAAATAATAAAAACTTTGGCCATGATTTGTAACAGTTAAGAGCGATATTGCCACTACGTATCGGTCTACCCGCACCGCCAGGGGGATCAGTAAAGTGAAGTCTAAGTCTGCCTTTCTTGCCTGTGAACAGTAATCTTTGTCCGGAACTCTCTGCCAGTCCTCATGGGCCAGCCAGGATGCCTGCCTTGAAGGACTATCTGCACTCCCTATCGCCACATGAAAGTGTCTGTGATGAAAGCACAGCGGCCTGTCTTCACCAGCCATGTCTTCTCATGATTTCTGAATATAATATCTCCTGTAGGCCAGCAGGAGATTTAATAGGGATGCAGGTATACATTCCTCCAAAGGCCCTAATCATTTAACATTGAAGTGACATGTGTGATGCTGAGTGACCAGAGACGAGGCAGGACCCCGTAATGCAGGAGACTGATTTATTGGGTGTCAAGCTGGGTGCACCAAAAGCCGAAGGGAAAAGACATGCGGGTGATCGAAAGCCGGGTTGGCCGATCCTACAAAGACGAGACGTGGAGACCATGGGACAGGAAGGAGGATGGAGGTAGACCAGGGCGGGAGGGCAGGGAAGGCAATCAGGGCAGGCAGGGAAAGAGGGAAAACCGAGGGAAAGTCATGAGACAGAGAAATGCTGAGTAAGTGTCGTGAGTGTGGTAACAATACTTTGCAACCTTTGCTTTGAGGTTAAGTAGCCTGGTTAGATTGCGATAATTGTCCACTGCTGTGCAGCCCAGCAACCGCGCAATTTTGACTTATAGTCCTCTTTGTTCGTATGTCTGAAAGTTCGTAAGTAGAGGAACATCTATATGTCACGTTCGGGCGGCAGACGAGCGGGCAAGGAGGCGAGCAGAGCCGGAACTTGCAGGGGAGCAGGGTTTATTGGTAGGCAGACAGGAACGAACGATCGTGACATTGAACATACATCAACAATGACCGACATCAGACGAGGGGAGACGTGGACTCAAATACACCACGAAACGGGGATTAACCGGACACAGGTGAAAACAATCGGGGAAATACACG
>JAABNX020000143.1:9782482-9793780 GCA_015163995.2 Mormyrus lacerda
AAAAAAAAAAAAAAAAACTTTAGGTGCCATTGGCTCCTAAACCCCAAATGTTTAGGAGCCACACATACATAACGAGGGTACGTACTGCTTTGTCTGGCTGTTTTGAAAACTTACATTTATTCAAGTGTCACCTTCATGTGACCAAACTTCCATGCCAAAGTGAATCAGGGTCCTGGAAATGTATGGTGCTTCACAACAGTGTATCAATGCTCACGCGAGGCGTCAAAATCCTCAGGACAGCCACTGTGCCATTTTAAAGCAAAAATGAAACATGACTTGCAAAACAGTCACAGACTTTGAAAGCTGTAAAGTGTAAAATTATGCATTTTCATCCAAAAACCTTTTTGGTGGCGATGGTCCAACAAACACAACTGTTGAGCAATGATATTAAATAATAGAGAATCTGGAGGACAGTAATTTGATGCATGAAATGGTACTTCTGTAGAATGTGTGTCTTGCCAGTATTTCTGAGAAGGTGTCTGTGGACTCCTGTAACTCTGAGATCATCACCATGGGCCAAAGAGCCAGGAGATCATCTCCTTCCACACTTGTATCCATAATCCATCTTGTGTTGCTCATCTGACTGCCCCCAGGCAGTGCTACAGCATTCTCGAAGCTTTATTGTGCTAGTAAGTTCCCGATGGCGCTCGTTTCCATCACGCTGGATATCCCGCGTTCAGTCCGCTTCAGAGAGGTTTATGTGATTCAGATTGGACCTAAGGGTGATGAAACTGGGCCGGTGGGCCGGTTCGGCGTCCCAGCAGGATAGCATGATCTTGTAGATGTTGTCGGGGCACCTGGGTGGAGGAGGCATCCTGTAACCTTGGCTGACGAGATTGAACGCCTCGGTGTTGGAAGCACCTGCAGGGGGCGTTACAGGACAAGAGATAAAGTCAGGGCCGGACTTCAGAGATGGGCAGGAGCACAGCAGGTAATGAGCTCCTGGAGTGCGGTGCTCCCTGCTCACCCGGGTAAGGCACTGCGCCATAGGTGAGGATTTCGTACAGAAGCACCCCAAAGGACCAGACGTCCGACTTAATGGAGAAGCGTTGGTGGCTGATGGCCTCGGGAGCTGTCCACTTGAAGGGCAGCCTCCTGGTGTTGGAGATGTAAAAGGGCTCCTAAAAGGGGGTGGGGGGGGGGTATTCAAAGTTAAACGCTGTGCTCAAGGGTACGGCCGCGGCAAAGCGAGCATCAAACAGCAGGCAGGGGATTGGCAGGAACTGAGCCAAAGCCGAGTGGCGCTGCAGAAAAGCGATGGCGCAATTCAACATACTGTAATGCAGTCAAACAACTCACACTTACCTCACTGCATGCGCCTAAAATTAATCACAATAGTTTACATTTTTTCCTAAAACCAATTTTACTATCCTTCAGGACACAGACAATGTGGTGCGACCATGTTGTTATTAAATGCTTCAATTGTGTGTAGTTTTTCATCAAGAGTCTGCTTTGGTTAGTCAGACTCGGCTAGCCTCTGAATGGATTGTAAACCCATCAGGCATTGAGGACCACAGCCTAGAATAGTCACTGGTAAATAGCTTTGGTTATTTTTGCAGCTTATTTCATAGTAAACTTTTGCTCTTTGTTGTAATATATCAAGTATCAAGATAACTGATGGTGACAACTATGAAAGCACACTATTTCCATGAGAAGTCAGATACTATATGTACTGAGTGTTGGGATAAAATGACACACAAATGTGTCACGCACAACGAATGGCACTTGTAACACTCATAAAGTGAGATGGTTTCTGTCTGCTCATGATCGGACTCCCTCAGTCTTGCAGAGGGGAAGTCTGTCCTTCTTTGCTGTGTGCGCAGGGCAAATTGACCCTGAGCCAAGAGGACATGACATATTTATCGTAATCTTCAGTTTCACTCAGTGCTATGAACAAACTCAGTAGTTTAGCTCGAATTATGTGACATCGCGTGGTCATAAAGGCACTTTGTGTTTTGAAATTTATTAGCTACAGCATCAACTATCACCCTTAGGCTTTGCTTTAGCTGTTATAATCAATAATTTGCTTTCTGAAAATTGTCCCTGCCAGTATTTGCTTTGTGTAATGTCTACACTTTCACTACTGGCTAACATGTGCTCATATGTTTCGTGTTCCATGCAGTATGATGAGTGGGTGTTGCATGTCCATTACGGTGCTGACCTTGATGACTCGAGCCAGGCCAAAGTCGGCCACTTTGCAGGTGTAGTCCTCCCCCACCAGCACGTTGCGTGCTGCCAGGTCCCTGTGGATGCTGTTGTTGGACTCCAGGTAGGACATCCCATTAGCAACCTGGACCGCCATGTCTATTAAGCAGGGCAAGTTCAACCTGCTCCCCTCTTCACCTGCAGAGTGGATTCTACATTTGAATAAAAGAAGCCACCTCCTTCTTTCAGTTGTCAATAAAGTTCTGAGAATCAGGACCAGAGACCACAATCAGGATTTCTCAGATTACAAATCACATATGGATCTAAGTGTCATTTAGTCTGACAGGCAGTCTTTGAAGTTGTGCTGGAAACCCAAACCCCAAAACTGAAGAACATGGAACTCTTTAATTGGGCTATGGGTCCAGGGTGCACTCTTCCTAGTCAAGGTCATGGGGGCAAGGAGCCTATAGACTCTCAAAAATATCCCAGTACTTTCATTTCTTTCTGATGTCTTATCTTCTATTGTCATCTGTTCTATATGTCATCTGTCCTATATGTTTTGTTATGATCTATTCTCCTCTGATTTTCTTCCATTCCTTTCCATTCCGTACAATTCTGTGTTCTCAGCTTAAACCACTTTATTGTTCTGCTTATAAAACGGTATACATCACTCATGGCACTGAAGCGGACCGCTGGCCCACACACCCCGCAGGAAGTTCTGCAGGTTGCCCTTCTCCATCAGCTCTGTGATGATGTAATATGGAATCGACATAGAGCAGACAGCCAGGAGGGTGAGTAGGTTCCTGTGGTGAAGCTTCTTCAGGATCTGGGTCTCCAAAAGGAAATCCTTTACATTCAGAGTCTCTGTGTGCGGTGGGGTGGGATATCAGTCAGTCAATCTGAGCCACAACTGTTTTCATCTTCTGTAAATGTGCACTTCAGAAAAATGCCACTTTAAGGGCACCGCCCATAGCTTTATATATATTTTGGACACAGTTAACATGATCTACATGTATCTCAATACAGAAATAAGTTTTTTTCTGGTTTCTACATCAAAGCCTTCTTCTTCTGTTGGTGTATTTAATTTTCTACTGTTGTGTTATTTTCAACCCTGTTTTCAAAATAGCTATGTAAAATGTAAATAAAGACAGAATGCAATGCTTTGCAAATGATATGAACCCCCATTTAGTTCCGAAAATAGAACAACAACATATCAAATGTTGAAAATGAGAAATGTTATTGTTTTATCACAAATATGTGCTCAATTTGAATTTGATGTCAGCAACATGTTTAAAAATAGTTGTGACCGGGCACCAAAAGGTTGTGTAATGCTAAAGCAAAACACCAGGTAGAATATCTCACAACTAATTAGGTTAACTTGCAGGTTAGTAAGATGATTGGGTATAAAAAGAGCCTCAGAGAGGCAGAGTCTTTGTGCAGTGAAGATGGGGAGAGGTTCACTACTATGTGAAAGACTGTGTGGGCAAATAGTGGAACAATTTAGGAGAAATGTTCTTCAGCTTAATATTGCAAAGTATTTGGGAATGTTATCATATATGGTGCATAATATCATCAAAAGATTCAGAGAATCTGGAGAAATATCTGTCCCCAAAGGACAAGGCCCAAAACCTATATCGGATAGCTGTGATCTTTGGGCCCTCAGGCTGCACTGCATTTAAAACAGACATGATTCCATAGTGGAAATTACTGCATGGGCTCAGTCACATTTCCGAAAACCACTGTCTGTGAACACAGTTCATCACTATATTCATATGCAGGATGAAACTTTACCATGCAAAGAAGGAACCACATCTAAACACGATCCAGAAATGCCACTGACGTCTCCGGGCCTGAGCTCATTTAAGTTGGACTGAGTCAAAATGGAAAACTGTCCTATGGTCTGATAAATCAAAATTCTAAAAACTTTTTTTGGAAATCGCGCGCGCTGCGTCCTTTAGGCTAAAGAGGAAGGGGACTGTCTGGCTTGTCATCAGCGGACAGTTGAAAAGCTCGGGGTGCATTAGTGCCCATGACTGGGGTCCCTTGCACATCTAGGAAGGTTTTGGAGAAACATATGCAGCCACCCTGACAATGTCTTTTTCAGAGAAAGCCTTCTATATTTCAGCAAGACAATGCTAAACTGAATCCTGCATGTACTACAGCAGCATGGCTCCATGGTAGAGGAGTCCAGCTGCTAGACTGGCCTGCCTACCTTCCAGACCAGTCACCCACTGAAAGCATTAGGTGTCATGAAAAAAATACCACAGAGGAGACCCCGAACTGTTGAGCAGTTGAAACCCTCTGTCATTCAAGAATGGGACATTTCACTTTCAGAACTCCAGCAACCGGTTTCCTCAGTTCCCAAATGTTAAAAGAAGAGATGATATAAGACAGTGGTAAACTTGTCCCCAGTCCCAACTTTTTTTGAAATGTGTTGCTGGCATTAAATTCAGATTGATTGTAAATTTGTCATATAACATTAATATTTCTCAGTTTCAACCATGGGTTTATATGACGTATAAATCATTGCTTACTGTTTTTTATTCACATTTTACACAGCGTCCCAACTTTTTTGGAAACAGGGTTATATGTGAATGACAATTGATTTGTGATAATTTATTCTGTGTTCTAATTGGTATCTATGAATAGGGCTGGATTAATGCATAGGCTTTATTAGGCTATAGCCTAGGTTCCTGGTTAATGTCAGGACCCAGCCTGCCTAGGAAAAAATGGTTACACTTCTTAAATCTGGCTGACTGAACCATTTGTGCAATAACCCCCTGGCCCCATTTGGAAAGTTTTCCCTCCTCCTAGCCATGAGATTTTCATTTTGAGACAAGTCTGCACAATCATTTACATGCATGCTACAGGTTTATTACCTTGCAAATTGTCTGTAGGGTTTGCAAACTACCTAAGGTTTTTCCTTGTTTAGGCTTATAATTAAATAGTATAGTTAGAGTCAGAAAGTATGTTATGCCAGAGTTGACAACCATGTATATGTGTACACATCGACATACATTAGCCTAACTGCATGTTTTTAACACGGCAGGAAATCCGCATGACATGGAAACTCCATGGACACAGAGCAGAGGTGGGATTCAGACCTCCTACTCTGAAAGTTAACAGGCTTTCCACTGTGCCACCCATAAGCTGAAGGTTCTCATTTTATCACTTTTGGATGCCACCTGCCTAAGCATTGCCCAACTGTGAAAAGCTGGCCTGCTTCATACAGTATGAGTATAAGAATGATAAGGCCTCATGTCTGTGCTGTTGATGTATGGCATATGAAATGCATGCTGGACAGTGAGGCAGAAAAATTAGTCCTGCAAATGTTTCAAATGTTTTGGAAGCATGTGGTAATAGAAATATGTGCAATCTTCTTCCTCTTCACACACATTGATAGATATCACAAGTTGCTAAAACCTTTTAAAGACTAAAAAGCCACCAGATGCTTATACAACTGTCCTCAAGCCTCTTTTATCATGCATATTAACTAATAACTCAGTATCACAAAGGTTCAGGCCATTGACTGCATCACAAAGCATAATGTCTTTCTTTCAGAATCATCATGCAGAATATAAAAGGCCCCCTTTTATAAACAGTGTGCAAGATATTTAAAATATCTTAAAATATTTTACAGCCTTAATTCTTGAACAATATCAAAACATCAAAATGCTTTCTGGTGATCTTACAACAAAATATTTTAATTCACAGAAATATTTTTCTATTTCACAATTTTCAGTATCATTCCATTTTTCAAAAGCTTTTTTTAAGCTTTTAATTATATTTAATAACTTACTCAACAATGCATAGCAATTATTTGTGTACTATTTAATCTCAGGTTTTGCAGTTCCTCACCCATGATGGCGTCACGATGCCTGCTACAGTATGCAAGTACTGCGTATACTTACCATTGCTCTTCAGGATCTTTATGGCCACACTGACATGACCTTTCCACATGCCCCTGTGGACGTCAGCAAAATAGCCACTGCCCAGCTTCTCCTGTATGGTGAACTCTTCCTTGGGCAGCTCCCACTCGTCCACCGTGGTGTGGGACAGGTCTTGGGGTGCGGGACTCCGCTGTGTCATATGGGGGAAATGTCCAAACAGTCAAATTTTTACCTACATAAATCGCATATGATTCATTACGTTCGTTGAATGCTCTTACATTGCACCTACTGGTCCTTGAATAGTCTTATTAGGTTGTTAATAGTTATTGATTAGTTTTTGTGTTGCTGTTGTGTAGCTCCTGCTCCAAAACTACTTACACTTGTGCCTGGGCATTCACTGAAAGCTCAGCTTAGCTGCACTTACATCTAGTCGACTCCTTGCTAGCATGAATGTGCTGTTTGCCTCACTTGTACGTCACTTTCGATAAAGGTATCTGTTACATATGTGAATGCAAATGTCAATACAATTATTTATATTTATTCAGCTGAATGTTTTAATGGAAGTGACAGGTCAAGGTCTGGTTAGGTTAGGGAGCATGCATTGGTGCAGTGCATTGCCGCACCACACAACTGAACACTTTCAATTCAGTTCAGTCCAATTTTATTTAACACATTTCCACAACATTGAATTGTCTCAAAGCACTTTACATTATCCCTGCCCAAAGCCCCCAGTACACAAGCCAGAGGCAACAGTGACAAGGAAAAACTCCTTAGAAGGAAGAAACCTTGGGAGGAACCGGACTCAGAGTCCATCTTCCTGGGGCTGGCAGGGAACGTCAATCGATCAAGATGTCCCAATCCACATTTTCCCAGTCTTAACATTTGAGTCACAAAGCGGGAGGCGGTGGGGGGGGGGGGGGTGACGACGGGCAAGTGCTGTACTGTAGCTGCTTCAGACGGCAGGACAAACAGTGTTAGGGCAGCAGGGCAGACAAGCAAGACATCACAGGTGGAACAACGTCAAAGGGAGTGCAGATGTCGCAGGCTGCAGGGCAGGCAGGATATCTTGAAAATTTAAGGTCACAACTGCAGTGTCAACCATAAGGACCTTTTGTCACCCACCCAGAATATGACTCTCCCAGTTTCAGATGTGTGTAATGCTTAGATTCCTCTGTAAGCAGGACGTGGGTTGCTAAGCCATAGATGTTGCTCACAGGTTGCTCTAACAGACACCTCTCTAGCTGCCCACAGAACCATTGCAGCAGTCCTCAATTCCTGGTACAGAATAGAGTTTCCAACAAGCCATGCACTGCTTCTCCTCTCGATAATATCCAGGATGCCCTATGAGATGAAATACCTCCTTCTGGGCACACCGCAATACCAACACAACCCTCAGCAACGTTCAAGGTCTTGTCACAGAAGGTCTCCCACATCACATTAGAATCTGTAGTAGTGCCTACGTCTACAAGTTCCTCACAAAAAGTGTGTGCAAACTCATTAGAAATAGGCTGATCTTGGAGTCCAGCTAAGTCCAGCCTCATTCTCCTAATAGGTGGTAGCCTACTTTTGCTGCACCAACAGTACTAGAGTACCAAGTCCAATGATTTGGCTCAGGTAGCTGGAACCAGGATCCAGTGATCCGCAGTCCCTGACCTTTTGCAAAGTCAAGGAACATGGAGCCACGTTCACCATGGTCACCAGACTCATGGGGACTCACACAGTCCTCATAACCAGCCCTGTCAGCATCAGTGGTTGCACTGAAGTCACCCATGACCAAAGGGGTGTCACCTCATGAACATCCATCAACCACTGAGTGAAGTTGTGAACGAAATGTCTCCCTCATCAAGACCACTTACTGCAGTCAGAGCATGTACTGAGACAACAGATAAGGCACCTAGTGAGCACCTTAATGCTCTCATAATATTTTCTTTGAAAGGATTCACATTGGACATCATTAGGAGAAGCCAATCTGCCATAGCAACAGCTACTCCCTGAGTATGGCAGCCATCACAGCTACCAGACCAATAATAGGTGTAACCACCTTCAGAGATATAGCCGCTCCCCGGTCTATGTTCTGATCCCTAACAGGGTTGACCCTATTGGCTCTCCAGTGGTTTCAACTCTTCCAGGGTTGAGGCTCCAAAGGGCTTTCCCTCATTCCTTAGGTCAGGAATTTGTCCAAGTCTCTAGTGTATCCCATTTGACTCTTTTTTTCTTCACCCGTTGGCCCTAGTTGGCCCCATTTGTCTCCTGTTGGCCCCATTTGGATCATGTTGGCCCTTCTTGATCCCATTTGGCTCTTGCTGGCCCCAGTTGGCCCTATTTGGCTCTGATGTCTTCCAAAAGGCAAAATGGTCATAGGGTGAATCTTGCAATGGAACATCTTGGCTTTGCTCCACAGAAAAGGTGGTGGGAATCAGCAACATCCCTACTCTTCCCTGGTCTGTGTATTTTTGTTTATGTTCAAGTCAGCCATTTTAACAGATGCTTAGCCATTGTTCCTTATTTTGAAATGACTGTAAGTATCCTAGAGCAGATGCTGGTCAAATTGTAGGAATATATTACGAGTAAGCGACGACATTTGTGCCTGAGCTTTTAAACTTGAACCTGAAATTATATTGTTATGATGATTAAAGATATTAAGAAATTTGTACAAAATGAGGACAATTTTAAGTTTTACTATACTATATGATACAATAGGCTATGTTACGCTATGCTACGATAGTATACTATACTATACTATACTATTGAGCAGTACACAGAGTCACAAACACACAAACTGTGCATGGGCTATTTCCAGTTTTCAGGCTTCTGATGAATGGGCCTCTATTACCGTAATTGGCATAATCACTCACCCTGGTGCAGGGTGCACCAAGCTGGTAGGTGCCAGCTATACAGTTTTCTCTGTAGTGGTCCACAAGGTCCAGGAGGCTCAGGAAGCACCGGGCCGTGTAGATGTAGAAGTTGTTCCCTCTTGTCTGGTGGATCTTGAAGTGTTTCACCTCTCCATAGATTTTCACTGTGGGGTACAGACCCAGGGCAGCAGGAGTATTAAACAAACATGCAAAATTAATAAAGTAAGCTATGATCCTCAAAAAGCACCAGCTAGGCATGACAAATGAAAAATATTGGATTGGGTTAAACAAGAGAAATGGAGGGAAAGCAAAGACGCAAAGGATGCCTCACAGCTCTTGGGGTCTGAATGAATCCCATAGCCAGTACTTGAATGAACCTCAAAGTACTTCACTGCAGTAGATAAGACTATCCACTGCTGCACCTCAGTCATGTCTTAGCTTTTGTGATGTTTTCACCTACATCCAATGGAGATCTTTACACCAAAACCTAGGTATTCACAAAGTCAGAGAGCTTCTCTAAGTACTGAGATGACACGTGGGATGAATAGCTGCATGTAGGCTCTTCTAAACAAGGCTCAGAAGAAGCCCATCTCTAGCAGCCACACAACAATGCTCAGTATTACTATTTGGAGATAAACACGGTGAGTGTTGCTCACCTGAGAGAACAAAGTCAATGCCGTCCTTCTCGCTGATCCGCACCATGAAGGCCCCGTCTTTGTTCTCCACGCCTGAAAGATACTTCATAGACTCCAGTCGGCTTAGCTTCCCAAAATACCACCTTGGGAAATTAAACAAGTCTATCAGGATACATATTTTGGGAAACAGCCAGAATCTTATACTGTGTTTTTTATATATATTTTCAGTAACTGCTCAAGTAATTAAGGTTATGGTCACACAGAGCATGTCCTGAGAAGACAGGTAAGACAGTTATGTGCACACATAGCAAGGGCTAATTCTGAAATATCATTATATGGTAAGCGCCAGTGAATCCATGCCCCTCTGTCAGTCCCAGGGTATCCATGTCCCTTTGACACCCCCAGAGTATCCATGCCCCTTTGAAACTCACTGGATATCCATGTCCCTCTGACACACCCAGGGTTTCCATGCCCCTCTGCCCCCCCTGGATATAACTCTAGGGGGTCCTCCCACCAAAAAATCTTTTTTAAGGAGCCAGTAACTTCTGTAATGTTCCCTTTGTAGTTCCTTGGAGGTTTTTTACTCTCCACTCCAGAGTAGATATATTTTTCTTGAGCTGGAACTATTGGGTAGGGCTTACAGTAATAAACTTTGCTGATTTGTTGACAAGTACCAACATTATTATTATTATTGTTAGTCATTGGCAGTGACGCGCCCATGTAGAACAAGTAGTGGGCCTAGGGAATGCTGTGATATTGCAGCCCAAATCATCACTGATCCACCCCCTGCTGCACTCTGGGTACACAACAGTCTTTGCACATTTAAATCTGCAGTGAGTTGGGCAGCTGTGGTTTGATGTTTTTTGGATAGAATCTGGGTTAGTACCCAGATATCCCTTTCAGTCATCTTCCTCTTGCATCCACAGATACTCCTGTTGCATGTGATCCATCCTTCATGGTGCTATGATGACAATGCCCTGGATACCAGGGCTCTCTATTTATCACAAATCTTGCTGAACAAGTCACAGATGCGACTGTGTCTTCTTTTGAACTCCCATTATGTGGTGTGGATTGCAATATTTTTTATACAGCTGTGCTATTGTTTTGCTAATTCAACCTTCACATTCTGCTCTTACTGTTGGAATGTGCAAATGGTGAAGATTGCCCATAAATAGGCATGAAACCCCTGGGTCGCAGGGGGTCCAGAGCCTCTCTCGGAAGCTATGGGCATGAGGCGAGGAACAACCTAGGATGGGGGGCCAGCCCATCGCAGGACACACTCACAGTCGAGTAACTCTGATTAGCCACAGTATGTCTTTGGACTGTGGGGGGAAACCGGAGTACCAGGAGGAAACCCCATGACGACACGGGGAGAACATGCAAACTCCACACACACGTAACCCAGGCGCGGACTCATCCTTGGGCCCCAGAGGTGTGAGGCAACAGTGCTAACCACCATGCCGCCCCCACATTGTAGAACCCCTGTTGGTTTATGAACTTTGGTGAGAAAGTGGCATCTATAACTACAGTCACAAGCTATAAATGCTGTTTCAATGTTTATTATAGTGTGATTATGTTTGTTTGTGAGGTGATGGGCTTGGGGAGCAGCGTAACATCAAGGACAGGACAAACCATGAAGCATGCGAGGTGGCCTCCATGTAAAAAACAAAAAACCCATTAGCAAAACAAAACGCTGATTCTACCCAGTGACACATTTGCTTTTGGCCTCGTTGCTAGCAATGTAGATATTACTTCAGTATTTAATTGTGGGTA
>JAABNX020000143.1:9793880-9818560 GCA_015163995.2 Mormyrus lacerda
TCACTTTAATATATAAATGTAGATATTACTTCAGTATTTAATTGTGGGTATCACTTTAATATATAAATGTAGATATTACTTCAGTATTTAATTGTGGGTATCACTTTAATATATAAATGTAGATATTGTTTCAGTTTTTAAATGTAGATATTGCTTTGATACTTAAGTGTAGATGTTAATTTAATATTGCTCTGGGGTGAGAGCTAGCTTAGAAGTCACAGTGAGGAGACAGCCGCCTAGTGGCAACCCTTGAGCTGGGGATTAAGGGCTTTGCTCAGAGTTTTCTGTCAAAGCTGGGCTCAAACTGGCAATCTTCTAATCACAGGCACAGAGGCTTAACCCACTAAGCCTTAATGTTTAATAGTCTAATTGAGCCAAAATCATGGCTTAGGACAAATTTTGGAATTTTGAATCATTTCATATTCTTTCTACTGCGGAAGCATTTTCAAACCAGTCACACACAATGGTGGCCAGTATCAAATGGGAGCATTAAAACAATTCAGTCACATTCTATATGTGACGCCTGGAATCTCATGTTGCCTGTTTGTGATATTCGTATTGGTAGAGAAACTCTGTAGTTCCTCTATCAGCTTTCAAGCTATAAGATGACTCACAATTACAGTATATATGTAATTCATGAAAACATGTTTAATTATATTATTTTCTTTTAAAACATTTTAGAAAAGGGCAGACAGATTAGCAAGGCCTTCAGAGAAGTGTTTGATCTTTGGGATACTCACGGTTGTGCTTCTAAAGTCTCCTCTCTTGCTAGGTAATTGTACGGGACTATTCCTGTGGCTACAGTTTCCCCATGTCGGGCAATTTTCTCAACAGTCCACCATCCACCGGAATTGTCAATAATTTTAAAGAGGTCGCCCTCGCTGAAGGACAGTTCCTGCTTTTCCCTGGCTTCAAATGCCCACAGTGCTTTGTAGACGTCTAATTTCTTTGCATGTACGGGACCTGATACAGCAGCGTGTGCGGGTGCCTGCTGTTTTTCAGTGAAGACACTGTCCTCGCTGTTAACGATGCTATCAGCTCTTCCACAGTCGATGATGTTGTCATCCCCATCAGCTTTTGAGGAACTGAAGCATTCACAGAGGTTCCTGAGCCAGGAGAAGCCAACGGACATGTCCCAAGAGGTGAAGAACCTTTACCAAAATTCACAAGCGTTTCTTCCCGTGTTCAGCAGGTATGGACGCAGGAGCTACAGCACCATGACATGCCAAAGACCAAGTGTTAATCTTGGGGACAGGAAGGGTGATTCACCAAACTTCCTCATTTGCTTTTATTCATAAGAAATTCTGCATCGTTTCCGTTTATCATCCTCACTCCTTCACTCTCAGATCCCAACATGCAGCTCTGTCCATTTTCATTTTCCTAAGCAGAATCTTTAACAGCTAGAATTACATTTTTTTCTGTCTGTTAGTCACATTATATGACAACTTATATGCAGAAATTATGATCAGACTGTTTGTGCCGTTAATATATAACTGCAGCTGTGTATCTTTTGTTTTTGATGCATTGACAGCCACATTCGTCTTTTTAGAGTGATCAGTGGCACCATCTGCTTGCTTTGACTGTTCTCCTCCCCTTGACGTCATTGTGGGCGGTACCCCACACGTGGTACTCACTGCTTTAGGCATCTCTGCTGAAGTCACTGTAGGTTTCAAGAATCTAAATCCTTAGCTTAATCCAAATTTCTGCATGCAGACTAAATTTATATTCACTTCATACTGACCAGTAAATGTGTATTAATTGGGAATGAACAGTAAAACATGTGAGAGTCATTCAGAAATTTAATTACTTAGGAAGGACTTTTAATAATGAAGCATTTTGTTTTTATGTTGTTCTTGTTTTTTTGCATGTGATGTAGCCTATCATGTGACAGCGGTTGTGACAGCGGTTGTGGACACGAGCCTATCACGTGAAAGCACCAGTGCCACTATGTAGTAGTAGCCAATGGCAATTGAGGAAGTTGACCATATATGGCAAATAGGTTTATTAATGTCACATAGTGTGAAGTGTCATAGCGGCAACTAGAAACAGCGCACAAGGAGCTTGGTCTCCTTATCCCTCAGAACCTCCGCATGAAATGTTCATTCAAATCTGCCTAATCGTCCAGGGTGACCCCTTGCTTCGTGTCCTGTGATGGACTGGCATCCTGTCCAGGGTGTTCCCTGCCTTATGCCCTGTGCTTTTTTTGTAGGCTCACTGTGACCTTGTACTGGAGAAGTAGTTTTGGATGATGGATGGGTGAGTTGGTTATCTTTTAACTCTTAGCTCTGTTTTTCTGTTGTTCTCGCAGGCTGTTTGTCTGATCATGGCTGGTCATGTAGGCTGTTCACAAGGTCACCTGTCATGGCCGGTCATGTAGACTGGTCACAGTGTCACCTGGTCATGGCTTGCCATATAGGCTGTTCATTTCATCGCATGGTTGTAGCTGATCATATTGGCTATGCTGATGCTAATCCTCCAATGTATCACATGGTAAGTATTACCGTTCAAACAACTACTGCTGTTTTTCATATGTTGACATATCAGACACAGTAATGTACATGTTCTTTAGCACCAGAAGCATGTTATTTCCAGGACAGAGCCCGTGTTGACTCTCAGGTCAGTATTTTAATCACAGAAATTACAATTTTTTCCATGGTTTGTCTACAGACATGTTAATTCAAGTGGCACTGAGGATTTGGTTATGCCATTCTATGACTCTGCGCCCTTGAGATCTTGTTTCCATTTTTTGAATAAACATTATCAAACTTTGAAAACTATTTGTCCTGTAGTTAATGCCTTCAGGGACTGTATCATAGCACCCAGGCAGACTGATCTCGCCTGAAAACGTGGTACCATCTGTGAAACTAAGGAGCCAAATGAAGGAGCCAGCAACACCGTGGCGATGTGTGAAAGCAGGCAGATTCTCTATTAATGGTACCAGTTAATATCCCTCTGAACATGTAAGTTCCCTAAATTCACTGGATAAGCACTTATGGAAGCTGGGTGCAGTATTCTTTTGTGTCTCCAGATCCCATCTTGGAGTGACAGACCTTTCAGGCCACAGAACCACGTCCACAGAGTTGAGAGGATTTGACTAGCATAAGCCATCAGAGCGATTCATTGTTCCTCTGTCAGGCAGATGGATGGATGGTAAAGATGCTCTAAATTTTTACATTTTCACTAAAATTAATGCTGAAAATGGGACATAACCTGAAGGTATGCACACTGGTGAATCTGCTCTCTTAAGAGTAATTTCTTTCCTATGAAAAAAAAAAATCACAATTTTAATAACCATACATCTATAAAAAATGTCCAATTATCATTACCCTATAACCTTGTATTAATTATGTTTTAATTAGTTGGGGTCAGAAATACTGTGTGCAAATGTGTTTTTATGTTCCTATCATCATAATTATAGCCTAAAAGTAATACAAAAATCATGTAGAACATCATTATAAAGGTAAATTATATAACAATGATTTCACATGGGGAAATCACTGTGTGAACCACCAAATTCATCTCTCAGGACAAAAGACAACATGCAGGGGTCTGCTTGACATGGCGGCAACTGTTTTATTTTATTGGGTTACTTTTGTGACACAAAAATCAGCTCCCACTGATTGGTTAGGGAGAAACACACCTGATCACGGTCCTCCAATCAACTGAGTGATATGTAGGTGGCAGGAAGGCCCACCACAGAATCTTTGCATCGGACAAACAGAAATAAACTTTTTTTTATTTTCTTATTCATCTTTTACTTGTTGCACATATATATTTATATGTATATATCAACACTTTCTAAAGAATTCAAATATTTAGCCACACATACTGAAAAAGAATTCACTGTCATAACACAATAATAAATACAAAAAGAAATGATTGGTCATAAATTACAAGGTACTGGGCATTTGATTGGGAGTATGGACTAGTGATTCAATAAGACACCTGTTTTTTAAAGAGACACATCTGGTTCAAACTGAATATAACCAGATCAGATCAGAAAAAATGGATATGACTGAATAAGACCAGATACCAGACTGGAAATGAGCTGGCTGGACTTGTTCAGGGAAAAAAAAATACCTAGATCAGAGTGGACATAATCAGATATGACTGGAGTGGACTGGAACAGACTGGAAATGACAGGATAAGTTCAGGCCAGACTGAACCAGATCAGACAGGAAAAGCACTGCATTGTAATTCAGAAATTTAGCCACACATACTGGAAAAAGAATCCACTGTCATAACACAACAATAAATATAAAAACAAATAATTATCTGTCATAAATTACAGGGTACTGGGAATTAGAGAGGGAGGGTGGACTGTTGATTCAGTAAGACACGTGTTTTTAAAAAAGTAAATTCTTGGGGAATATCTTTTCCTGAGGTTCTGTTTCCCCTGGCAAACACGATCCAGGGGCTGTTAATGGCTTCTAATTCACTGAGGAACATCGGTGACGAGACAACTGCTACATCGAGACCTTATAATTGGAAAAAAAAATTAAAGCTGTGAGATGTAAGGTTTAAAGTTCCAAGTTCTGAATGTGTTTGTGCAAGTAGAACTTTTCAACTGAAGGTTCATCTTACAGACAAAACTACATCTCCTTAAGAATGCATAGGTGCATAGCGACAGAGAGAGACAGAGAGCCAACATTAGCAACTAGCTCCTGATAACCAAAATGAAAGAACCCAGTAGTGGCAAGGTCTCGATTAGCTGAAAATGAGGAAACTGCCGGTGTTCCCTGGGTGCTCGCCACACTCTGCAGACACCTTCTAAAGTCACCGAAGTGTGATGCCATCCTATCTGAGTGTGGTGGCACTTCGCAAGGTTTCTCGAATAAATGCATACAGTCTGGGGATAGGAAACGGGACAGAGAATCAGG
This sequence comes from Mormyrus lacerda, assembly GCA_015163995.2. NCBI lineage: Eukaryota > Metazoa > Chordata > Actinopteri > Osteoglossiformes > Mormyridae > Mormyrus > Mormyrus lacerda. Next base: position 9,798,761 of record JAABNX020000143.1, read on the forward strand.
GCAACAAACGACATCATCAACAACAATGACAACAAAAAGTAAAACAAGGTGAAACCAATTGCAAAAATCTGTACATGTAAACATCACACTTTGACTGAGTCCAGAATTGGGTGGGAAAAATTACAAAGTTTCACATTGGTATAAAGTATAAATACAGTTTTACATTAGTATAAGGTATAAATAGAGAAACAGTTAATACCATCAGCTTCTGGTATGTAAAGATGAAATTCTTGAGCAGATCTGACCATAAAATCTTAACTCACTGGCAAATTACAGAATAGACCAGGCTATGGTCTGAACCATATTGATTTGACTGAAGCTGTTCATGCCCTGATAGAAAAATAAAAAGTTAATTTTTTTCTGGCTTGTACATTTGACCCCAGACAAAGAGCAGGTAGCGGCAGTGAGGCTCCAACTCTGAAAATATAAGTACTTATATATATCAACACTCTGGACAAAGAAAAAGGAACTGAGGATTGACACGACACCATGCCTGGTTGGGGAATCTTCATACACACACACACACACACACACACACACACGCACACTCGCTCGCTGGGTGGATAGCCCTTACAAGGCTCATCGATTGACTAATCTGCAGTTACTCAACATCTTAAAACTGTTTTTGAGGAAACAGCCTCCTTACCCTCACCCCCGCAAGACACTCACCCTTCCCAAGCGAGCCCGTACAGCCACAAGTGGCTTGTGACCCATGGATTTTGCCGTAAAGAGAAAATTGGCCAACCCAGCGTGCGTGACAGAATTGGCTGGTCGCACACATGAAAGCACGTCTCACCTGCCTTCACGCAACCCCGTGCCCTCTCTGCAGCGCCTGCCCATCTTTCCCTCCTCAGAATCTGCCACCGATCGCACTAGCATGTAATACAAAGGAGCCACTCGCACGAAAAGCCTGTCCGCTGATTCTCGAGGCGTCATGCCACATGAGCTGCTGGCTGTTACGGCAACATGTCACACCCTCCGGACAGTTTTCAAAGCGCGATAATTCTTCCCCCCTCGGTTCCCCTCCTAACCACTGGATTGGGGCTGGATCTGCACACGGTGACGAGCGTGACGGAGATGCCAGCTGCGCCAGTGGCCGAGAAGTGGAATGTGTGAAGACGACGGCAAGGCAACTCTTCCTGTGAATCAGCGTCGTACAAAAGACGTTTGGGGTAGAACAGTACTCTATAAATATATACTGTAAATATAGACATATATAAAAATCAGAGTGTAATAATACCACTTAAAAACAGATACCGGTGACAGGGCGCTGGAGGCTGCTGCCGTGTCCCACGTGAACACGTCTGCAGGACACCATGACGTGACAGCCCGGCACACAGGAAGCGAGGGTGAGGGCACAGCAGGCGGAACGCCGCACAGGAGACACGCCACACGTCCAGGATTGTCTAATGCCATTTTTGTGTGTCTGTCGATGAATGAGTTTAGTGTCACTGGGGATGAGTTGGCTTTTTGCAAGAGCTACACGTTAAAGTCACAGCGAGAGTCTCACTCTATGAGAGGAATGTGATGCAGCCATCTAGCAGAGCTCGAGTGTCAACGTGCCCCCCCCACTACCCCCCCCCCAAGCCACACGGTGCTCATGGCGCAGCCCAAACGTGCTGCTGGTTTGAACGACACAGTGCAGGAGAACTACAATGAATGTCACACACACACACACACACACACACGCACGCACACACAGTGGAGGTACAGGCCAGCCATGGGATTGATGCATTTCATCCTTTTATCAAACTGGACTCTCCTTCATGAGAATATTTGCTGACAATGATCTTTACTGCAGTACCTCACCCAGGACAACAAGCAATCGAAGAGCAAGGAACATGAGCTGGAAAAGCATCCTGCTAGGAGACTGGTGGGGAAAGACGCCAGTGTTCCTGTGGGCCACCAGGGGGCACTGATGAGGTTGTGTACATCATGCCGGATGATCTATGTGTGTAACATTAAGACCACAGAGGGAGGCGAGGTGGCGTCACCAGAGGCAACTGCGCAGTGAAGACTCGTGAGGGGCCGCCCAAGATCTCAGGCAGCCAATGAGTGTGTAGGTGCTGTGGAGAAGGTGGCGTAAGGGGGGTCCGTCCTGGAGAACCGCACAGACTGTCTCAATTATAAAAATGAAAGAGAAAAGTGAAAAAGAACAAAGCATTAGATTGTTGTGTTACCAGCTCCAGTTTTGGCTTTGTTGTCAATTGCATTTTTTGTTGCATTGTCCTTCTTTCTCTTGCAAGCTTGAGGAGTGCAGGAACCAGCAGTCTTGGCTTGAGGTCTGCAGGTTCGTAGCAGCAACCGAGGTGCGGCAGGCCACGTGGGAACAAGGTTGTCTCTCCTGCTTATCCGCAGCAGAGCGCAACCAACTCATGCCACGGGAGAGCGGGGAGGTCCAAGGGGAGTGGGGGATTGGGCAACGTGGGTGTTGGAGCGAAGGGCCGGCTGAGTGGGGCAGGAACAGCAAAACGCCTCCAAACATGGCAACCCAGTCGGCCAGGAAACCGCTGCCGATCCAGGTGCCATTTCAGAGATCAGAGAAACAGCCGGCGCTGAAGTCTGGAGGATGAGACACCCGGCCACTCAGGGGGCTCAGGGAGCAGTGCAGATACAGCAGAGCCCATGAGGCTCCATGTGGGGGGTCAGCCAGTGCCGACCAAAGCCTATGTACTTACAGATCTATAGGGGGCGCCAGTCTCCAGGCTTTCATAGCCAAGCATGACTACCATAACTGGTAGCTGCAATATATACATACGGGTATGAGCAATGCGAAACCTTTCCCTTTACAATTCAAATCATAGAAATGATATTTTTGAGCTTTTTAAATCTTAGCATTTTTTAAAATCTTTCCTTTTTGTAGAAAATATAATGAGATAATTGTTGCTTTCAAACACCAACTCTGGGGGGGGGGGAAAGCGCAAAAAAACAGTGAGTACTGTGGTTCTGAGGTATCTTCACGTGTGAAATGGCATGGCGCTTTCATGACGCTCGAGTCACGGGGTGGGAGTGTGAAAAGTGCAGGGACACAGAGAGATTATGTACAGATCACCGACCACCTTCTCATCTTCCTCTTCCTCCTTTACACTTTGCTTCTTGGCAGATGTTCGTCCTCCACACCCAGTAGTGCCGTCTTTCAGTCAGCAAGTTGTGACACGAACTGGATCAATCAGAACAACATTCTTTTAACTTGAAATGTCATTGTCTGTTTAGAAAGCCAGTTAGGGAGCAGCTTGTATAAGATGTGGACAAAAGCGAATGGTCCTGCCGGCATCCCAGTCCAGGCCTCCTCCGTTCCGTCCGCTGCGAGTGTGACACAGTGCCACCCAGGAGGGAAAATGGGGGGGTGCCAAGATGGTGCTGTTAGGTAGTCTCATCTCTATCAACACATTCCTCAACTCTGTGTTCATTTGTTTCCTTGTCTTTTCTGTGATGAAGGTCAGTAAAAACGGTTCCTAAACAGGTGTGGGCTGGCGTGTATGACCTTGTGCGTGTCTCTGTCTGTGCATTTCTAGGTGTGACTGTGTGTGTGTGTCCTCGTGTTTTTGGCTATGCGTTTGTGTAGCTCTGCGTGTGTGTGTATGACTGTGAGTGTATCTGTATGTTTATGGTACTGTGTGTGTGTATGTGTGTTGTGTGTGTGTGTTTCTGTGTGTGGGTAAGTGGATGATGAACGGCGGGTGCTTTTTTTTGGGGGCGGGGGGGTGGGGGGGGTTTGGGAGCAGCTCCTCAGTTCTGCTGCAGGATCAGGCTCTCCAGCTCATCCGCTGAGCGCAGCAAGAATGCTGCCGACTCGCGGTAACCGGCGATGAGTTGCCGTACCGCTGCCACTTCGGGGGCGCTCAGCTGAGCCGAGGCACCCCCTCCCCCCCCACCTGGCCCGTGACTGTTGGAGCTGCCGGACGCCATGGACTTCATGCTGAGGTCTGTGGGCCCTGAGAAGATAATAATAAACCTTATTACTTTAAGTGCCCCTCCAGCCCTGAGAAACAGAACCGGTGCCCAACAGTGACCATTATAACCCATCTATACTTCATTAATCTCAACAGATGCCGCGGCAGCGCTACGCTATGAAATATTCTGAGTGACCCTAACACTGAGTGCGGCAGAAAGCAGAAAGGCGGATGCCAAGCAGTTTCACAGACACAGAGTCCCGGCGCATGCATGTCAAGAGCAGTTACCATTAGTCTGTGGGGTGGCAGTTGACCCGGGGGGGGGGTGCTGTGGACCATAACCACGGCAGCTGTAGTTGAGGCCGCCGTTGGTGTAGAGCTGCTCTTGGGAGTACACGGAGGCGGCCAGTGAGTAGGCAGAGTGTGCCAGTGTGGCTGGGTCCCGCAGACTGGGTTTGTCAAGGGCAATCTGCTCATCCTTTGGGGCAACAGGAGGGGGCAATAAGCACTTAGGATACTGAAAACTACATATACAGACTAGCAAGAAGACCTATAGACTATAGAATCTGTCCAGTCATCCATCCATCGATCCATCCCCAACCATTTATCCAGGTCTGGCTCGTGGGCGCAGCAATCTGAGCAGAGATGCCCAGGGCCACCTCCTCTAGCTCCTCCGAGGGGATATACAGGTGTTCACGTGCCCTAAAGCACAACCCTAGGGAACTGTCCAGGAGGACCATAGACGGATGTCTGAACCACCTTAGCTGGCTCCTTTTAATGCGGAGCTGAGCTTCTCACCCTATCTCTAAGGCTGACCACAGACAACCTATAAAGGATGCCTATTTCCGCTGCTAGAATCTGCATTATTTTGATTATTTTAAGAAATGGCCAGAGCCTGTGACCATAGGAAAGGGTAGGAATGTAGATCGATCAGTAAATCGAAAGCTTCACCTTTCAACTCAGCTCTTTCTTTACCAGAACAGACCAATAAAATGACCACATATCTGCTGATGCTGCGCTGATCTGCCTGTCAGTCTCCAGCTTCATTCTCCCCACATTCATCAGCAAGATCCTGAGATACTTAAACTTCTTTGCTGTGGGCAAAGAGCTGGTCCTGTGCTTTATAGCCAGAAGGAACCCACTTTGCTCCTCCTAAATCTGAGGTTCAACCAGCGGATAAACCCATCTCTCCAGCACCCTGGCACGGAGCTTCCCAGGGAGAGTAAACTAAGGAGTGTGGCACTATCCCTGACCTCCATGCAGTGTTGAAGAGATGTGTCAGCTACGGCAGTCCAACGACCTCCAGAGACTTCAGGAACTGGGTGAATCTCATTCACCCCAGAGCCTTACACCCCAACGTCCTATCCCTGCTGCATATCTACCATCAAAAATATTTCGAATTGGTGTTTACCTCCATCAAGGGTGCGTCTCATCTCCAATCCTGCCTCTGACTTTCATGAATAAAATATCAAGGGAGAGTCATGGATGGAAGGGTGCAGATATCGCAGGATAGAAGTGGCGTTCCTGCTATTTGCAGATGATGCTGCTCACATTACAGGATTATACTTAATGTCTACTGTCCCGTGTGTCTTGTGAGGTTGTTGTGAATCAGAGCACTAGCATGCAAGTAAGAATTTCACTGTATATGTTACAATAAAGCAATGTACCCATAAATCCTTTAAGTATATTGTAGTTTTGGCGTTATCTACCCATGACCTCCAGGATGTACCTCAGCGACTTCATGGTGAGTGTGAAACAGCGGGGATGAGAGTTTGCACCTCCAAATCTGAGGCCATGAAGCACTGAGCAGACTTATGGTGGTGAAGCCAGAGTTATATTGCAAGACAATGGTAGCAGTTTACTAGTCAGTCTATGGGCCCTACTGTACACCCGACACAAAGCGATGCCAGGCGTGATGCAGTTGTCTTGGCTAGCATGAGGCTGACGCAGTTGTCATTCTCCTGTCCAGTGCTCATGATGTCTGAATAGCAAATTCTTGTGCCCGTCTGAGTGCCCACGGGCAAGTGGAGTCGGTTGTGTTGTTGGCACACAGCTATCATGAGGCAGCGGAAAGTAGTTGTGTAACTGACCGACAAAAACCTTGTGTAAAGTCAATGGCACAGCATTTCACTGTTATTTTATATCAAGATAGTAACATGCCCCCACACTGGAGCATATACAGTGCATGTACACCGAACACCACAAGACATTCACTGGAAATGCTCAGCAGTGCACAAACATGCAAAACATTACAAATAAAAAGATTACAATGCAAAAAATCATTAATGTGTACAGGGTGTATATTTTTACGAATTATGTCTCAACCAGTATAGCGATCAACAAAATTAGGTAATGGGAATAATGCTGAATGAAACGGGTGAATTATAACAGTGGAAGCCCCGTATCTGCAATTTCAGTTATCCATGGTTTACCGTGGTTCAAAAAAAAAAGGTAAAAATGGTTTCACAAACGGTTAAAAAAATTTCAGTAGAGTTTTGATTGTAAAGTAATTTGAGTGTAAGTCATTGCGTACTGACAATAGCGTAAGATATCTTTATACAAATGTTTCTCATTACAGGTTGCGTTCAGGTAAATGATGCAATATTTTTCACTGCAAAATGTGCAATAGTAGCCTGTGTTTTTTCATTGCTCCATCATCCCTTGATACATAGTTTTTCATTGCTATATCGTCTCTTGAGAATTAGGATTCATTGGAGAAAGTATACTATTGTAACGTATTGTATAATAATGTACAATGTACTTTATTATTACTGTGTATAATATTGGTAATGTCTTACTGTTCGTAATTTATCAGTTAAACTTTACCATATGTATGCACATGAAAATCACGTTATATATATAGAGTCTGTGGTTTCGGCTTTTTCACGGCCTTGGAACGATTCACCCACTGATATGGGGCGATTCTACTGTAATTATTATTATTATTATTATTAACTGGGAGAGCTTTGGTGAAAACCTGCTGTTCCTCTAGATTGTCTGCTCATTTGCTTTCATTTCACGCACAAGCAGATCTTGCTCTTTTCTGCTACCCAGCAAATAGTCTGTTATAATTGCAATTCAATTATAGCAGGTGCAAGCACACCTACCTTTTAAAGGCAATGGAAGTTGACACTCTGATTGGTTTATAGCATGTTATTCCCCCAACACACCCATGAGTAATTATGAGACTAAGCAAACACCTGGTGCGATGACTCTCTTTGCGCCATCAAATTAACAGAAGTGGATCTGGGCGCGACCTAAATGAATCCGCACCGCACTTCAGACGAGTCCCACAGGCCCTATAACTCTCTCCTCACAGGTGAGCTGTGGATAATGACTGAAAGAAGAAGGTAACAAGTACAAGCAGACAAAATGAGGACGAACTCTGACAGGTTATAGCTAATGCGGCTTGGGCATCTTATAAGAGTATATAAGGATCCAGGTCTATCTCCCTGGGCGGAGGAATCAGGGAAACCCCAGGAGTATCTAGGGATCCCCAAACTCATCTAGTCTGCAAGCAGAGAAAAGGAGCTTGAGTCTGATCTGCTCGGAAGCTGCAACTCTCTCCAGAGAAAGCAGTGGGAAAATGAAGATGATGATTATGATAAAGATGATGGTAAGTCTTTGAATTATTTTATTTCAAACAGATGAGATTTTAAATAAAGGGCTTTTGTTTTGGCAGACTGTGACATTTTCTCAAAAATTCCCTCCATAAAAACAGCATATCCTGCCTACTCACACAGACTTACAGTTTCACTGGCACAAACAAACACTCACCCACACAGACAGACAGACTAACACACACACACACGCATATGCGGACACACGGTGACACAGATACACACGCAGTGACACACATACAGATACACACGCACATACAGTGACACACAGACACAGACACGCACAGTGACACACATATAGAGACACACACACTTACCGCAGGCTGGTAGGCGTCCAGCCGCATCCTCTTGGCTGCGTTACGTGTCTCACTCTCGCAGGCTGCAGCCAGGATGTTCTCAGCCATGGCAGAGGTGAGGTGTGGTGGCGTTGGCCGCGTCTGGGACAGGGAAGCCAGTCGCAGTGAACAGTCAGTTACAGTACGTCGCCAATTGCAGTGTACAGCCAGTTTCAGTGTATGGTCAGTAGTAGTGGGTAGCCAGTCACAATGTATAACTAGTCTCAGTGTACAGCCAGTTGCAGAGAGTAGCCATTCACTGAGTCTGTGTGTGTGTGTTCAAGGAAGAAGAAGGAAGCACACTCTGTGTGTGGTCGGCGTGGTATTATATATGTAAATAAGGTCAATGCAGTAGTGTGAACACGACTGTGGTCAGTGTGACCGTCTTTGCTGAGTACTGCGCCCATACCACTGGGCAGCAGAGAGCAGGCACAAATGACGCATCTGGCCAGGGTGCCGCCCAATTGGACGGAGAGATGCTTCCACTAATGTCAGGGCAATGTGCCATCCAATAGTACAGCAGCACTCAACTGGACCTGATTAATAGGATTAGGGAGATTGCATTTGCTAAACTAATGCAAAACTAATGTGCTGTCCAATGGCAGAATGGCACTTGACTGGGCCTAGCCAATGGGAGAGCATCACATGGTAATGCACCACAGCCTCACCTCCATGCCGCCCTTCTTCATGCGGCGGCAGGACTTGAGGTAGGTGCGGATGCGCTTGCGAGCTCGCTCCTGGAACTCCGGGAACTGCCGGCTGCACGACTCAATAATGGCCTGGATCTTCTCTTTGGGCTGCTTGGAGATGGGCACCATGCGGTCCAGGTTCTCATCCACGAAGAGCCTCACAAACATCTAAGGAAGAGCAGCAGGTGGTCCGGACACAGTCACTTTAAAAGGTGACACACTTCCCACCTACAATTTGGTACAAAATGTCTGCTGCATTAATAATACCATTTTCCAGCATTAATCATTAGAATGACACCCTGCCCAGGGTCTCTCGTTGCCTTCTACACTACACAGTCTTGGACAGGCTCCATAAGTCATCTGGGTCAAGATCATTCCAAGCGGATTCGGAAGATGGATGGATATACGGTTTGCGGAAGGCTTGCGATAAAACAAACAGCTTAGCAGTATAATAAGATATTATGTAAGAAACCCATGATTTTGCTGCCTTAAGTGCAGAACCTGTGTGTAATGTACTGTAAGAAAATCATCTGCATGAGGAGGCAGATGCCGCCAGGGTGACTTATGCCCTCACGTTGAAGGCTTTCAGCCGCTCGGGGTCCAGGCCCTCTGTGTCAGTGATCTTGTCGCTGTCATCGTGGTCGTCGTGGTCGTCGTCGTCGTCGTCGACTGCCTGTGCCCGGCCCGCGCTTAGATCCTCAGCGGAGGCGCTCACCTCTGTCTTTACAGAGTCGTAACTCCCTGAGCTGTACTGAGGGGACTGCGTGCAGGAAATAAAGGCAGAAATGGACACGTACAGACACCCACACACACCGATGAGCACAACAGTCACATCCGTCATAGTCTATTTAGAGTCATGGACAAATGAGAGCGCACCTATAATTCCATGCCGTTCTTCATCGGAGCTTAAATGACATTTGTGTGGTCTCAACAACTTCTATTCAAACAAATCAAACCTAACACGACAGATTTCAATATTTTGTCATTTTCTCCAAAAAGTAAGCCAACATTCGGAAACCATTCGGGTAAAAGTACCCCCTGATTACCACCTTTATCAATGATTCTGTACGTTTGTCTCTCACATCGTTTTGTTCGGCTTCGGCTCATTGATGTTTTATCTCAGATAACTCTCAGTGCTCATCCAGTCCCGTGTCTTTTGTCCCTACCTTGTTGCCATAGTCCAGGCGCAGCTCCGTGGCGTGAGGGGGCCCACCAGGGTACTTCCTACGCAGGCCGTCGGGCACAGTGTGGTCGGCTGCGAGGTTGATGGGTTGCTGCTCCTCGGAGGAGGGCGAGGACGACGTGGTGCTGAAGTCCAGCGGTGCCGCGGCCCCGGCCCCGCCCCCGTTCACCTCGGCTTCAGGGGGGGCTGCCCCGGCCGCTGTAGAAGGCGTCAGCGAGGGCACTCCATTGGCACTGCCGCTCTCAGAGGAGGAGTCATCTAGCGGCAGAAGAGGGGTGGGAAGTGACAGAATGCGCATGGACACACCATGTATAATAATAGCAAAGTGCAATAATAACACACAGGAACACGTGAAAAACTGAACACGGTGTATAGATTCATGAGCAGGACATTGTCAGTGATGGTGCGGTCACATGATTTTCTCTTGTGGGGGGGCACAGATGTTCACCTGTCACAAAATTAGAGTCCGAATCAAGTCCCAAGTCTCCAACATGGTTCCAAAGTGACATTACTGTTTATCAAAAATTTAACCGCCTATTTGGTCGTTTCAATTAGTAACTTATGCGACTAAACGGGAATCACCACTTGAACAATTCAAAAGCTGCATGTCTCATACTTCCTTAGGCTTATACACATCTTCAAAGTAATCGCTATTTCAAATGCCTTTGAAGCAATAAAAAATTGTAAGATCTTAAGCACTTTTCTAATGTAGATGTTAAAACTAATACTTTATTAAAAATAACATTATGATGAAGACATCCATTGCAGGAGATTTTGTGAAAAATTCCTGAGTCGGACCATGCGCATTTGCACAACTGATTTGCTGAAAGCATGTCAGATGGGACCTGCTCTGGAGCCAGACCAAACCATGCCGGGCTCCGCCCCCAACTGCTTTAAAGTGATGTGATTGGTTAATGAAGGAGTATAACCCATAAAGTAAGTGCAGATTCTCAATTTTAAATATCATTATAAAGCAGAAAGAGTTAATGGATAAAATAGATTAAAAAGGTAAAATAAAGTGTGCAGTTGTACTGCTCTTTCAGTTATGGATATGCGGTCAAAGATATTACTGTTCAACCGAAATGCTGGTGTTACATTTTTACCTTATTAAATACTGTTACATTTCAGTGATAGAACTCCAGGTAATTTAAGGGTGCCATGTGGATGTGGTGTTTTACCACCTGCAAGCAGCAGAGGGCACTGTGAAAGATCATGCTCATCACTGTAAGCTCCTAAAATAGTGGCATTTATACCACTTTTCCACTGCCCCCAAGAGCCGAGCTGCACCGCACATCAGCGTTTTCCATTGTTCATTATGCAAGCCGTGCCCCTGCCGACACGGCCCAGCTTACTAGCAGGGTCAAAAGTGTGACCAGACCAAGCTGATTGTGCCACCACTATCTGATTGATCTAAATGTGTGTAGGTATCCGTGTTCTGCAGATGGATTATCTGGAAAAAAAAAGGTATATATTCCATATATTATTCATTATTAGTGGCATTGCACATCACTATGTATTGATGCATTCTGGAAAACTTGGAACATAAAAATTTCCAACCTTCTACTTCAAAAAGTAGTATAGAAAAACTGAACAGAATGGATTCGTAAGGCAAATCTACACAGGCAAATAGTGTTTGACGCTTGCATAACAGCGATTGTCACATATGTGCTAGGAGATATTGCCACATAGTAAATCATGATGTACACCGTGTGAACAGTAAATAAGCATCTTTTCTGTTTTACGTCACTCTGGCGCTCCAAACCCGGCAACGCCTTTACTGAGTCGACCCTTCTGCGGTGGAAAACCAAGGCGAGCTGGAACCGTAACTAGACTCTCTTTGCAGAATGGCTGAGGTACAGCTCAGTTCCTGTATGCTGGTGGAAAAGCCCCATCAGCTTCAAACATATATTTAGTTAAATATTATTATTATTATTATTATTAGTGTAGTATTTTTAAAGCGTAAAACCAAAAATGCTGGGCGTTTCCACATTTTTGGCCATTAGTGTAACTTCATGTAAACAGACATCTAGAATATGTGTGTAAAGGGACTCTTTTTTTTAAATGTGGAAATATGCGTAAAATTGACAGTTTAAAGCATTAAAAGATAAAGCTTCAGAAAGGGACAGTGGGGGAAATGGCATTGGGAGGGCTTTCAACATAGGTTGCTTCCCACCCTCAGCCACATGAATTTAAATACACCCATACCAAAAATGCAGCCAGCAGTCACTAGGTGGCTCAAGCACAGCCATTCTGCCTCATTTCCACATGGAGAGTATCCCCACAGACCCTCCCATTTTCGAGTGGACGGCCCCCCTGCCCCGCTGATCCTTGCTGTACTGTCACACTGGCACATGAGAGAGTAGAGTAAGCATGACACCACCCCATCCCCTGTAGTCAGATACTACGTACTTTAATGCGTTTCATTTTTTCCCGTACAGTTCAACAGTTGGCCCTTTGACAATGGTATACTGGCATGTTCTTCCTGTTTAACAATAGTAATTAAAATCAATGCTTTGAGATTTTATTTTCTTCTGTATTCCATTAATCATGTGTGATTAAGTACCCATGGTAATATCTGTGATTTTTTTCGGTCAAGTTACAAACGTTTGAATTTAGGTTATCAAAATAAATGCTCACAGCACTGCACTGATGACCACTGCTCACAGCACTGCACTGATGGTCACTTCTCAGAATCTGTACATAGAACAACTGCATGTATGACCACAGCTCAGAGGACTTTACATATGACCACTGCTCAGGCACTGTACATATGACATTAATAAGACGATGACGGTGCAGAATCAGTGTAAAGCATGTTTCTCCATATCTGTTGCCCTCAATTTCACCAATTCTGGCAGCTGATCTGCACAGCACACAATGTCTGTCAGTTAAAGCACAACACACACTGTCTGTCAGAGCAAAACACACATTGTCTGTCAGCCAGAGTACAACACATGCTGCCTGTCTGTTTGTCACAGCACAAGACGCACTGTCTGTCTATCAGTCAAAGCAAAACACGCCATCTGTGTGTCAGATAAAAAACACACACTGTCTGTCAGTCAGAACACAACACACACTGTCAGTTAGAGAACAATGGACACTGTCTGTCAGTCAGAGCATAACAAGCAGTCTGTCTGTCAGTCAGAGCAAAACACACATTGCCTGTCAGAGCCAAACGTGCACTATCTGTCAGACAGAGAAAAATACACCTTTTTGTCTGTTAGAGCAAAACACATGGTCCGTCAGTCAGAACACAACGTGGTCCGTCAGTCAGAACACAACGTATACTGTCAGTCAGAGAACAACGCACGCTGTCAGTCTGAACACAACATGCAGTCTGTCTGTCAACCAGAGTAAAACAAACACTGGCTGTCAGCCAGAGAACAACACACAGTCCGTCAGTCAGAACACAACATGCACTGTTTGTCTATCAGTCAGAGCAAAACACACACTACTGACTTCAAAATGATGCTGAATATACCTTTCTGTGATCAGCTGTTGACACCTAGCATTTGGGCTATACAATTAATCATAAAAAAATAGTGTGACTTTGATTCACACCTCTATGCGATCTCAATACTAAATTACAATGGTTCTTCTGCATTGTATTACATCAGCTAGATCAAAGCGCTCCTATTTTTCCCCAGAGAGTCTCAAGCATCCCATAATTCTGCATTGTCTTTAAAGGACACTTTTACACTGCATCAGGTACCTTACTCTTGGTACTTCAAGAATGATACTTCAAAGTGTTAGTTTTCCACTGGCGTAAAATCCAGTAGTGGCAACAAATGACTGGTTTTTGAGAAATTTATGTTGAACTCTTTTTGTTTTGTTTTATAAATACCCCAAATATTTATCATAACAAAATCACATTGCAATACTTAGGAATTTCACCATTCACACCTATGGACAATTTAGTAACTCCAATTAGCCTCAGCATGTCTTTGGACTGTGGGGGGAAACTGGAGTACCCGGAGGAAACCCCACAACGACATGGGGTTGAGGCAACAGTGCTAACCACGACCATGCCGCCCATTATAATATTAATAATAATAATAATAATAATAATAATAATAATAATAATATTTAACCTCTTTTCAAGACGTGGTTGCATTGATGGTCCCATTGCGTTTCAAAGTCAGGCAGGTATAGTCATTCAACAATGTTAGTATTTCCAGTCCCGCCCCAAAGTACTGAAGTACCAAAAAAAGTACCCCACTAGCACAACTGGTACCTGCAATGTTTGGTATGACTGTTTTAGTTACCCTAACTGAATGGCCAATTGAGCTTTCCTTTCTGTTGTCAGAAGTTGATATGCCGGTCCTGGATCAATCATACATTTGGCACAGTCATGTTTTGTTTGTGTTTTGCAGTTTAATGAGTACAATAAATGTTTAAACTTAAGAAAAAATTATTACAGAGCATCGTGATTCAATTCTAAGCAGAAGAATTACGATTCACATTTTTGGCTTATGTATGGTTAACTTCTATACTGAAACCTACTCAGTATAATCTCAGTATAACTTTTACATACTACTGTATTCATAACAGTTCATGCTTAGGCTGCAGAAAGATTTCCCCACAACAGCAAACCCAAAGTCCTGACCATCAACTGTGTATCCTACCCACCTGCTTGGCACTGCAAGCTTTACACAATTTTAACCTGCCCATCTCCACATAAACCCCACCCTCTCTGCAATAGTCCTGCCTATCTTCACAGAAACCCCACCCTTTCTGCAGTAGCCCCGCCCATCTTTACAAACCCCAACCTCTCTGCAGTAACCTTGCCCATTTCCAAAAAACCCCACCCGCTCAGCAGTAGCCCTCCCATTCTCCACAACCCCCCCCCCCTGCAGTAGTCCTCCCCATCTCCCCACAAACTCCACCCTCTCTGCCATAGCCCCGCCCATCTCCACAAAACCCCACCCGCTTTTCCCAGTAATGCACCCACCTCCACAGATACCCTGTCGTAATGCAGCAGCTCTGCCAGCCTCCACATAAAGGCCGTCCCCTTTCCAGCAACTCTGCTGATATTCATATTAGGGCTGGGTATCGATTCAGATGTTCCGATTCGATTAGATTTCGATTTTCAAGTTCTTAATTCGATTCATATTCAGTCCCACCCACATCCATGTCAGTACGAAACGGAAGAAGCTGCTTGACCCAAGGCCCCCCTTAACTCCCCTTCCTCTCCACTCACAGAACCCCCACTGACTCTCACATTTACCCACACTGCGTGTACTAATGTGGACATGTACAAAAGATCAGACACTTAAGAACAACACTGAGGCTGAAACATGAGGGACACAATAGTCATAAATTTTCAGATCCTATTATCTGCATGTTATCTTGTCATTTTGCTTCCAGAATTTTATAAATGTGTATATTTGTATGTTTGTTGCACAGACATCATGGTTATTCATCCCATGCCAGTAGAGTTCCCCGAAAGCATGATAGGAGTGAGATGCCATACCATCCTCATCCTTATGCCCGGCCTCGGGGCTGTGTGACCGTGCTCCGGGATGGGGGGGGCTCATGTCCGACGTGGGACCACGGTCGGTGGACATCCACGTGGGGTCGTTCATTTCAAGGTCCTCGCTGCTCACTGAGGTGTCATCCTGGCCGGAGCAGGTTGGACAGATGAGAAAGGAGGGGGGTTAGGGTATGGATCAGCAAGGACAGTAGAATGAGCTGAACCAGGACACAGAGGTCCTGTCAGGCACATACCTCAATACATCATCATTTCAATTACATCACCCATACCAAGAATATGCATTAAAGTACACACTGAACGGGGCACAGAGAAAGATTTCCCCACAACTGCACATACCTCAATATATAAATAAATGCAATGTAAATGTCTCTCTTAGTACATCATCTATATCAAGCATGAGCACCAGCACTTACGCTAAACATTCAGAGGTCAAAACGGACTAATGAATAATAAAACACTGAAATCCATTTTCAAAACCCACTTATTAAATTAGGGTGGTGCCCGCCTGCAGTGTGGATGGGGCAGGATTTTCATGTAGACACCTTCACTTGCACGCTGTGGAAGCTTCACGGTCAGCCCTGAACCTGAACACTGGGAGAATATGCAGGTACCAGGGCTGGACCCAATGGGTTCCAAGCCCGAAAGTGCAACACACCCAGCTGTGCCACATTAAAATCTCATGGAAATGAAGTGCAAAGCACAAGGCATTCGTCTCAATTACACTTTTACTGCAGGAAAAGGCAAATGGCAGACGGGCCTGATTTGCAAGGGGTAGGATGCCTTTGACAACAGGCAGGCTTGGTATGGCGGGGGATAAACATGGGCTTTCCTTCCCCAAGAGCTTGAACGTTCTCTGTGGGTACTACTAAGGAGGGTAAAATATATCACAGTTTAATATATTGTGGTAAAAAAATCTGACTATTTGTATAGTGAGGTCTGCTGTACAACCTTTGAAATTAAGAAAAAAAACTTTATTAGGGAAACTGCATAACCAGTTTCACTAGTACAGCAGAGGGAGCAGGTGGCTTCTGTTGTGTCTCTGTTGCTACTTCAAACTATATGCTGCAGTTTTTAAAGAAAGCAGCGTCTATTTCCCGCATCTCATAGAAAGCAACAGGTTTGCATTTTGTTTCTAACTTTTGGTTATTATGGAAAATTTACATTACATTACATTATATGCCTACTATATAATATTATTTTTTTACACTTTGGAATATTTTTATTATGATGTATGCAGCACACTTGTTCTCAAGTCATGCTTACTTGTAATCAATTTTTTTCTAGGTATTGTGGTGGCATAAAATTATGAACCCCATACTGTGTATCGAGTCATTACTGAGAAAAAAGCACATTGCCCCATTCCTTGGTACCACTCTTCATGGACTTTGACAACACTATTGTTTTGTAACATGAAAAATATAATACTACTGTATAATACATTACAGTAAAAGTGAATATATTATTCCATTATTAACCGATAAAATATTCATCACTGTACTCCAAAGTTAACCAATATGTTGCTAAAAAATACCATTTTCACATTTAGATTTCGGAGGACTTCAGAGAGTCACAGTCATATTTGTATCCTGGCAGGTTCAACCTTGTTTTTTCACAGAGGAAGGCACACTGTTGTTAAAAAAATAATTGTTGTTTTGTTTCACGTTTATGACTAGAAACAGGAAGTGCATGCCTTGTTTGTCTTTCAAGAAAACAGCAAAAAGATCTTCCCCAATTTCTGTAATTCATGATGTAAAGAAACACACTTCCCAGTTCCTGTTGGAAAGGTTTGTTGTCCATAATCTGGCTGTTGCCTGTTGGTCTACCAGGAACACTTCTAGATTCACACTGTACTAGAAAACTTCCTAAAATCCATACTCTGCTACCATACTCCTCCAGTGAATTGTACTTGCAACTGATCTGCCTCACATCCGGCAGGGCCGCACCCAACAGTTTTCTCAGCACACAATAAGGGATTGTTGCCCTCGATGTCTTCCTCCCTGGGAAGGCCAAATTGAATAAAGATGGCTGCACGTGGCTTTAACTGGATCAGCCGTGTGCTGATTTATGACATTGCCAGAATGAAAAGCTTCTCAGGGGTGCTGGCGGGCTGCTGGGCTTATGTTAAGTAAGACAGCCCACCCTCACCCTCACTGCCACCCAGCACAGCGAGTGCTGAGTCAGCAGCAGCTTCCTCTGCCTCTTCTCTCTTATAACCCTGTTTATGCTGCACCTACGGGCCAGCCTCGCTACCTCTGATTGGCCATTACAGCCACGACATGTTATAATGGTATTAATGTTATAGCATGGACAGCAGCAGCCCCACAGGATGTAAGATGAGCATGGCCACACACATACAACTGATCCAGTCACAAAGGCAAGTGTAAGACCGGCTTGTATGGCAACAACTAAACATACATGAAGGGGGCGAAGCCTATATGACACACAACTGCTGGTAGAATTAAGGGGTGGAGCTCATGGGCATGGGAGTGGGTCAGGGACGGTGCCACAGGAGCTACTTTGGGGTGGGTTTTTCTCCATCTGCCATTCATTCACAAACCTGAATTCAGCTTAGCTACTCCCTCCCCCCTGCCCTCCCTCCACACTCGATTCCCCAGTTCATTAACGGCCTCTTAAAGTCACGTGACCCACATGTACTGAGTATCTAATAAACTGTTCTGTTTGTTTAATGACGAAGCTGGCTGTGGAGGTGGGGTGTTCTCCCTTCTCTATTTACAGCTAAATTCCATCGTCCACAGATTACGGACGACTCCCAGACGCGTGCTGACAGAACGGGTGTGTATGCTTGGAGAGGGAAATGGAAAGGTGCGGGGTGTTTCCTGACTCGACTGTCATGGACGAGACACTACTAAGCAACTAAACAAAAGCTAAATAAAGGTCAGGTCAAGGTGGATATCCAGAGAGTACAGCGGGATTTCAGACAAGCATTATACAGAGGAGCCAAAAAGCTGCAAACACATGCCAGCAGAAGCTGGAAATGGAAGTGGAGGAGAGCTCCACTCTAAATAATGACTAAGTTGGAGTACAGCTATTTTTACCATGCCGAACTGAAAGCCCATGTGCTTATTCATCCATGTACAAAGTGTGCGTGCTGCTTCTGGCTACATCCCACTAAGATGCTAAAATACAGGGATGGGAGCACTGGTTTGATGGTACAACACGCCAAGAAGCTAAATTACAATGACGGAAGCACTAGGTTGATGCTACATCCTGCCAACAAGCAAAAAACAAGGATGGGAACACTGGTTTGATATTACATCCCACTAAAATGCTAAACCACAAGGATGAGAGCACTGGTTTGCTGCTGCATCCTGTTAATATGCTAAAATACAAGGACAGGAGCACTGGTTTGCTGCAACATCCCGCTACCATGCTAAAAACAAGGATGGGAGCACTGGTTTGATATTACATCCCACTAAGATGCTAAACCACAAGGATGGGAGCACTGGTTTGCTGCTAAATCCCACAAAAATGCTAAGATGCAAGGATGAGAGCACTGTTTTGATGCTAAATCCCGCTAAGATGCTAAAATACAGGGATGGGATCGCTGGTTGGCTGCTACATCCTGCTAACATGCTAAATGTCCATGCAGGACATTTACATGAGGAGGTGTAAGACAAGGGCAGCTAGGATTATTAAGGACTTGTCTCACCCCAATAACAGACTGTTCAAACTCCTGCATTCGGGCAGAAGGTTCCGTGTCATTATGGCCAAGACGAAGAGACTCGGGAGGAGTTTCTATCCCCAGGCGATTCGACTCCTCAATCAAGACATGCCACTCTCCCGGTCATAGTGTTATGGTTATCAGTTCAACCTTACACTGCTGTGCTGACACTGCACACTGCACTTTAAACTGGCTATAAGCATTTCTTGCACAGTATTTCGTTTCATCCTGTAAATTGTATATACTCTCTTGTAAATTCATAGCTTATTTTTCTTTTTCTATTTTGCACTCTCTATAATTTATTTACAGTCTATTTTACAATTCATTTTCTAGTTTCTTTGTTATTTGCAGTATAAGCAGTTCAGGATACATTTCACTCCATGTTGTACCTGTATAACTATGCATGTGACAAATAAAGAATCTTGAATCTTGAAAACAAGGATGGGAGCACTGGTTTGCTGCTACATCCAACTAAAATGCTAAAATACAAGGATGAGAGCACTGGTTTGATATTGCATCCCACTAATATGCTAAAATACAAGGATGGGAGCACTGGTTTGATGCTACATCCCACTAAAATACTAAAATACAAGGATGAGAGCACTGGTTTGATATTGCATCCCACTAAGATGCTAAAATACAAGGATGGGAACACTGGTTTGATATTGCATCCCACTAAGATGCTAAAATACAAGGATGGGAGCACTAGTTTGATATTGCATCCCACTAAGATGCTAAAATACAAGGATGGGAGCACTGGTTTGCTGTTACATCCCACTAAAATGCTAAAATACAAGGATGGGAGCACTAGTTTGATATTGCATCCCACTAAGATGCTAAAATACAAGGATGGGAGCACTGGTTTGCTGTTACATCCCACTAAAATGCTAAAATACAAGGATGG
>JAABNX020000143.1:9827219-9840696 GCA_015163995.2 Mormyrus lacerda
CAGGAAATAAATGATGCCTTAAACGCTTGTATTCCTATTTGGAAAAAGACGCAACAGAAAGGTTTAGCTTATATCGTCCTTTTGTGTGGCAGTAAATTGCATGCCTGTTTTTATCTCCGGGTTGAGGAAGCAGGGTGTAGCGCGGAGGGGTGGGGGGGGGGGCTCAATTTTAGAGTCCAGTTTTATCTTCCATAGCTAGGGAAAAGACAAGAATAAACTAAATAAAATCGCATTTAAGCAAAAAAGGCATTGAGCGCAGGCTGCTCACCTCGTGATGCCGGCCGTATTAATTTATCCCTGCGGCGTGTCACAGCCCGGTCTATGCCTGTCCCCTTCGCTCGCCTCTCCTTTCAGCATTAACAGTATAAGAAAACAATATAACGCTGATGAGACAAACGGGACGCTGTCCGATCCGCACGGACCTGCAGCCGGGGACGGAGACGGGCGGGACCACTGACGTGACGTCATGATTTGGGGCGGAGCCGCTGCTGCAGATTCTGCGAATCCCTTTAAATTTTGATTGGCGGCTCCAGCTCCGGTCGCGTCTCTCTCGGTCTTTGTTTCCTCCGCGCTCTTTCTCTTAATTGAGAGCCTATTGTTCGACTTACAACCACTTAGAAAGAAAAACCTTTCAGAGCCAACAGCCAAGCTGGAAATCTGCTTTTAGCAGTAGCATTCTTCACTTATCTAAACTGTTACAGGTACACGCTGGTTTGCGCGCTAAGGTGCTATAATCCAGTTCACCTGATCATAACAAGACACAGTAATACTAAAGAACATGCTTGATTGCTATAATTATATATGTATATGATTTATAATCAACTTTTTATGTGTAAAGGTAATGCAATAGCTATAGCGTGCAATTTCTTTAAATTATTTAGAATAAGGGCTTGCATCCCGCCCAAAGTGTCCTTTGCCTTGTGCCCTGTGCTTTCTGGGATAGGTCCGTAGCGAGGCCTACTCGCTACGCGACTATGGAAGATGGATGCAATTTATCGTGCATTTTTTTGTTTTAATTTTATGCCCTTTTCCAGTCAGCTAGCCTGGCAGAAGTTTTAGATAGATAAACAATTAATTAATGATTTATAGCAGATTGCTGGTTAATTAAGAGGCAGTTGGGATTTTCCCCATTATTTAAGTGTCACTAGTACATCAGCCAGCAAGTTTTGTATAATCAGCCAAAATGTAAGATTTAAAGGCGTCAATGCAAGTATCACTATGTGCCTTAGAAGCTAAGTCGTCAACATATTCTTCACTGCCGCACCAAAGGTCATCAGTGGAAGCATCTTAAGCACATCATCACTACATCCTGGGGCAGGTTTGCAAATCAGTGTTTTTCAGCATACACACTTGTGCTGCATTTCACCAATCTCTCCAAAGGTTGGAGCTGTGAGGTCTGAAAATATAAACCCTGTCAGAGAATGTCAGTTACCCTGGCAGAAAGGAGCAGTGTGTCTCTCAGCGGGTTAAGCCTATGTGTCTGTGATCAGAAGGTTGCTAGTTTGAGTCCCAGTCTTGGCAGAATAGTCACATCCCCACTGGGCCCTTCAGCAAGGCCCTTAACCCCTCAAGGGGCTCCAGAATAATGGCCTGACCCTGCGCTCAGTCCCCAAGCTTACTTTGAACTGTATGTACATGGAACAGCCAAAACAGTATGACCCTAAACATTTGATGCAGATAGCGGTCATTATGTCAGAATAACTGTGCTAATCAAGATCTGAAATATATTAAGCCAAAACTTGATTTTGATCAGCAAGCATAAAATGTAAGTGACTTTTACATGCAAGCCTTGTGGGGGGGGTCCCAGCCAGCAATGGTGAGTATATACAGAAAAGGATGAGAAGAGGCAACAGAAGGACTACTATGGCACAACTGATGGAAAAATTGAATGCTACACATGAAATGACTGTGTTGCCAACACACAGTGCATCATACCCTGCTGAGTATGGGGCTGTGTAGCCATAGACCGGTTAGAGTGCCGTTGCATACCCATCTCCACTGGCAAAAGGGCCCGCAATGGGCACACGATCATTGGGACTGGACCTTGGACCAGTGTAAGAAGGTCACGTGCTCCAATGTGTCCAATTTCTCTGGGAAATGGGTGGCAGAAAGATGCACTGTAGGAAGGAGACAAGATGGTGGAGGGAGTCTGATGCTCTGGTGCTTTTGTTCTGCTGGGAACCCCCGGGTCTGGCCATTCATGTGTGGGGTACTTTGACGTGATGGCTATTGCGACATCATTTCAGACCATGTACACCGGTTTATGGCAATGATTTTCCCCGATGACAGTGGAATCTCCGCAGGATAATGGTCTCTGCCATACTGCACAGACTGTCCAGGAATGGTCTGTAGAACATAGTGAAGAGCTCAAGGTGTCGCCCTGGTCCCCAAATTCCTCACACCTGAATCCTATTGAGCATCTCTGTACTGGAATGTACTGGAACCTCAATCCAATCTGTGGTGGCTCCACGTCACAACCTAAGACACTTAAAGAGTCTTCTGCTGACATTGTGGTGCCAAATACCACAAGACACATTCAGATGTTTTGTTAACTTCATGCCTTGGTGGGTCACAGCTGTTCTGGCAGCACACAGAGGACCAACAGCATATTATGCAGGTGATCATAATGTTTTGGCTCTTCGGTGTATATGTATATATATGCCTTACACTTAGACTTGACTTTATCCCAAAGTTGGTAAAGATGCATTTCAGTGTACCTCTGCCTATGCTTTTGCCAGTAGCAAATAAAAGTCAATTAATTTCTCCTGACTAGAATGAGTGTACACTGCACCCTGGTGGCAAAGTGAGGGAAAACAATGAATGCTGTACTGTTTCATACATACAGTATCACATCTATAGGGGCGCAGGTTATAGCTTGCACTTGATGCTTGTTTTGCATCTGAAGGACCATGCAAGGTGGCTAGCTATCCTAGTAGTTACTGCAGTAAAATACTGAGGTCGAACTGCTCTGTTTTTTCGCAATACTAGCTACTTCACCTAATAATGCTCAAGATCCGATAGGATTTTAAAGGCAAATTATTATCTTGGTTCTGATGCAAAAAACACCTGTTACATCAGTAGTTTGTTCACCTACTGTATGTATGCCAAAGTTTAAAAATTGTCTTTATATACAACATCCGTCGAGACATGAAGGTCATATGTTGCACGGCTAGTCCCTGGCAGCAGCAACACCATTTAACCTTCCGACAACCAGGAGAAACCTTTCCCCAAAGCTATAAGTAAAAATGACAACATTACTGTGCCGGTCCCACCCAGCTCATGTTTTGGTTTCCACTGCTCATGCTAACAAGATGGCCGCCACTGCCTGCTCACAGCACCCTGAGCGTGGGTAGTGCTGCAGTGTACCACTGTATAGTAATATAGTAAAAATGTAATCTGATAAAGACACACCCACCAACACACACACACCTGCACGGTGCTTATGAGTCTCTGTGAAACACCAGAGCTGCCCCCCCCCCCAAACATACACACATATGCAAAATCCCCAATCAACAGCATTGTGGGGACTGTACAGCTGTATTTCAGAAAACAGATGGAAATGCAGTAAAATTAGCACATTTCTTACGTCTGCATCTCCATGGAGATGTGGTACTTTTTAGGGGACCAGAACAAGGAAGCGCCAGTGGGTAGTGGGATATAAGAAAAGCCCCCCAGCCTGTTGCTGAGGGCTGGGTGTCCTGGATTCTCAGGTTGCCACAGTGGTCACAAAATGCGGTGCACTGGAGATCAGGGGGAGAGGCTTACTTTAGAGGAGTTGTCTAGCAGCCGATCACATACTGGGTTTCCCTTGACTTTCCCTGAAGCCTTCCTGCACACTTGCTCAATGTGTACACAAGATAGTTTTGCTCATGAGAAACGGTTGCTCGGGAGCCCCAGCAAAAATCTGTCTGTCCCTGTGGTGCTAGTGCATCAAGGTATTTCTGGAGTATATTAGGAACACGGCCGGCACTGCGCCGCACAGACACACAGCACACAAACACAGATGCACAGTCCACTGACGACCGTCTCCCAACCTGCTCATTGGTGTTCATACACTGCAGCTTCATCTGCTTCAAGTAGGTGGCGGTGAGAGGCATGTTGTAGTCAATGAGGTCTGGAACCAATGGGGCCGGCCTGTCGTTCTCTGTAACGGACACACATCAGCTTGTGAGTGATTACTGTTCTGCAAATAGACAGACAATAAAATTCTCACTGTAGCACATCCATCTCCCTAGTTTGGCATAGTAACATGTGGGCCGGTTCCTTGAGAAAAGCAGAAGTCCCCTGCAGAAGTAAGACCGCTTTTCTGCCCATTGCCGTCCTTGTGGCCAGGGGGGGATGCGGGACATCTTTTACTGTCCATTCTTCATTTGGCTTTACTCTCTAATTTGTCTTTTTTTCTGTCCACTGTTCTGGTTTCCAATCTCATAAGACAGAATCAGTACCCATCATCCCCCAGCATCATCTTTCAAACTGTATAAACAATAATAAATAAAACTATGAAATGCAAATCCAGGATGAAAAAAAATATCTCTCGATGAAGAGTTTGTGACATTTGCTTCAATGAAAGCTCTTGGTTTGTACCCCAATAATAATAATAATAATAATAACAATAATAATAATAATAATAATGTTAAAATTTTACAGTGCCTTCCCAGAGCTTAAGGTCACTTTACAAAAAATTAAGAAAGCCAAAAATAATTTAAACAAAACAAAGCAAATAAAACTTTGAGACAAAAAAGAAAATGAAATTAGGTGAATTTAAAGCAAACATTACAGTAATACAAAAACACATTATGAAATCACAGCCTGAAAATGGAAGTAAGATTGTTGGACAAGGTGTGACTAGCAGTGAATTAAAGGTGGTAATATGCCATCAGAGCATTTGCAATGAAGTATTTATAATACACAAAATGTCTATAATTGTGCATACAATACAAAAAAAGATAAATAAAAAAAACATCAATCCAGCGTGAAGTGGCGACCATAAATGCACACAACGTACTCACAGCAAAATTGGAGACTCACTGAAGACTCAGATACAGGGGAGCAACAGCAGCAGTAACCGTACCAATCTAAATGAACTCCATCAGTTTATCTGCACTGTCAAGTACTGTCCTTGGACTTTATCAGCCACTGACTACATATTGTCCAGTTTTGCACTGGTATTGTTTTGCCCTACACTATATGTTAAAACTCATTTGTACACTGGTTGTACACACAACTGAAAGGAACAGGACACTCTGGAATGACCAGCAAAATCTTCGACAAACCTGGACAGGACAGTATGATTGGTCAAAACAAAACACCCATGCTATACACCGTCCCACTGGCTGTGCTCAGGTAGGCACCTCAGGAGCCTTATGGCCGGGACTGAGAGAGTGAGGAGAAGCTGGCCATTAGAATCTTAACACCACAAAGTTAAATAAGCCAAGACTGCAAGCTGCACTTTCAATATTTTCTCATATTTTCTTATAACGTTTATGTACTTTTTATGTTTCTATATTTTCAATACTTATTTTGCTAATCTATGTTACTTAATTTGGTTGTCCTTAACACAGTCTGGAGTAATTCATTTCACTGCTTGTGTACTGCTACATTCATGCATGTGAGAAATAAAAATCTTGAATTTTCCCCATTTTTCCACTAGAGGGACTTCTTTGCTCTTTTCCCCCGGAATAAATGCTTAAATGATTGTTTAAATTAATGGTTTTCAGATTGTACACTTTTTGCTATGATATATGCATGGCAAGCATCACTACTAATCAGTGCTTGGGAAGAAAACCAGTCTGATTTAATGGACTGGCTTAAAAACTTACTTGGTGCTTGGGCGGCATAGTGCCTATCGCCGCAGTTCTGGAGTGGGTGTTTGAAGCCTGCCTCCACTCTGGGAGTTTGCATGTTCCCCCGTATTGCATGATTTACTTTCTGCAGCACAAAGACATGCAGTGAGGCTAATGAGCATCTCTATATTACCCACAGTGTATCTTTTGTGCAATGGGCTGCCTTCCTATCCAGCATGTCCCCTGTCTTGCACTCTATGCTGCCTGGGATAGAGTCCAAGTCCCCTGTGACTATAACCAGGATAGGTAGTAGGAAGATGGATGGCTGGTGTCACACATTAAGCCTGGGCAGTTGGATTTCTGATTTATCCTTCTAAATAAATGTTTTTTTTTTATTATTTATTTTATATTTAACTATTTACCATGTGTTTCAGTCAAATATGAAATAAATTTTCAGCTTTGGTGTCATATATTTGTTTATAATTTAGTTTCAGTAAGGCTCTATATATTATCCGTATATTAGTTGAACCAAAGGGTTCAAATCTGACATCCAGTGTCACTGCATCATGATTAACTTGAGTGCAGTACATAACACCTGCTGGGCCTTATTGCTCCATGTGATGATGTTTGACACAGGAGAAATGGGCCCATGCTGCAGCCACACCCCCTTGTCTGGTCTCCTTCACCAGAGTATTGAGACAGCTGTATGTCACTCCTATTTCTAGTTTCCCTCGATTGCCTTACCTCCTTAACCAGAGAGTTTCCCCAGTTCGAGTGGCTGTTGACGGATGTCCAGTTAGTGAGCACTTCTCTGCCCTGCTTTTTTCCGAGAACCTGCACTCCTGCCTGTATGATTTGGTGCATATGCTGCTCCTGTTTCCCTGCTCATCTCTCTCTGTGTGAGTGTATGCACTTGATCCCTGCGTTTGCACATGTGCCAGCGTTTTCTTTCACTCACCAGGACAGACTCCCCAGATTCACTTATGTCCCGACTCTGATTCCAGTGTACCCAGTGTACCCAGTGTATTGGCTTTGTGTCGCTCTGTATTTGGGTCCCCTAACCCTGAGGTACTCCCTGACAGAATTCTGCGACATCCCATGGACCGAGTGGAGTTCCCTGGTTCCCCCGCTCAACTGGATCGGTACCTGGAAGACGTCTCTTCCCCGTTATATCACCAGTCCAGTTATTGACTCCCCTGCTTATTGCCGCTTCTGTACCTCCAGATCTGGCTCCATCCTGGCATTACCTGGTGCCTGAGCATTATAATGGATCTCTCAAACACTGCCAGTGGTTGTTGACGCAGTTCCAGTTGTTTCTCTGGCACAACCCTGCACAGTCTGCTTTTGACTCCGGCCAGGTCAACTTCATCATCTCCCTTCTGACTGGGAGAGGAGCTAGGCCACTGCACTGTGCCACCAGCATAGCCCAGTACTGCAAGCACCTACCACCTTTTGCTGGGGAGAGAAACTGGCAATCAGTAGGGGATAAATCCTGACCTACAGATCTCCGTAGAGAATACCTCAGCCTCAAAGAGTACATCCAGCTCTCTGTTTGCTTGGAAACCATGCTATGAGACCAATGATGACACCAGTACCTCCAGACAGTTCCATCTGGGGCTTCAGGATTCTCCTCACATCACCAGCTCCGATCATGCCAAACCCATGCAGATATGCAGGGCTCCCCTGACCCCCCACTGAGCGTTAGTGGCCTTATCTTCAGGGACTCTGTACTGTGGCCAAACCCGGACACATCATCATCCCGTGCCCATCCCATCCACCTCAACCTGATTCTCATTCCCATACTATACAGGTTAGAACCTCCTCGTTCCTAGATGTCACATAGAAGCAGCGGACTATACCCGTCCATCTCCATCATGACCCAGTAAGTGGAGGAGGCACTTTCTTCAGGGTCCATTTGACACTCCATGTCACCGATGGCATCCAGCTTCTTTGCCGAAAAGAAAGATGGGGGGGGTTTACGTCCCTGTTGTCTACCGGGCATTGAATAAGGTCACCATGAAGTTCAGCTTTCCACTGCCCCTGATTCCTGCTTTGCAGGAGCAGGTGAGATCAACATGGTATTTCACCAAATTGTATTTGTGAAGTACTTTCAACCTGATCTGAACTCAGGAGAATGAATAGAAGACTGCGTTCATCATGACCCACGGTCACTGCGGGGATTTAGTGATGCCTTTTGGGCTGTCTAACATGCCCTCTACCTGTCATTCAAGACCTCATACACCAGTGCGTTTTCGTGTATATACAGTGCCCTCCACAATTATTGGCACCCCTTGTAAAGATTTGTAAAAAGAGTCAGAAAAATTCCAACTTTCTAGGGGTGCCAATAATTACGGCATTTGTGGTTTTGTTAAAAAAATATTTCTATTTATTTTCTTTGATTCAATTCATTTCAGTTAAAGGTTGGATTTTTCTGATTTTTTCAGTTTGAGACGAAGCTACTTTTTTCTAACCCTTTTTATAAATCTTTACAAGGGATGCTGATAATTGTGGAGCGCACCATAGATGGCTTGTTCATTCATTCCTTTACTTACTCCGACCACGTCAGGCAGGTGCACCAGGTGTTGCAACGACTCTAGGAGAATGCTCTCTTTGCCAAGGCCAAGAAACTCAGAAATTTCATATACAGCAACTCACCTTTCTAAATTACATTCTTTCCCCAGGTGCAGCCTAAATGAATCTTGCTAAGATCACTACTGTCTCATAATGGCCTATACCCAAGACTACGAAATACTTACATTACTAGCAATACTGGATCTAGGGGGCTAAGCATCCCTTCCAGGTTCTCACTGGAGTAGTATCTTCACCCATTGCCAGTTTATGGTTACTGACCTCTCCAGGGTAGAAAAATTCTCTTGGAAGTTAAATGCTAATTGTCTGTCCCTATCCCCCCACACCATTGTCCCATCAAACTATTTTGTGCCAGCAGTGCAATGGGAGCTGGAGAGCAACTTCATGAGGGTGTTGCATCATGATGAGTTCCAGGCATCAAATGGACCATGGAGCTGATAAGTTGGCAATTCTGATAGCCATCCCTTAAGATGGATATCTAGAACTGACTACTGCATAAGTAACTGGAATTTATCATATTCCTAGTCATTATAGACTGTTTTTCGAAGATCTGCAGGTTTGTGCCTCTTCCAAAGCTACCCACTTCTCCTCAGTTAGCTGACAAGTTTTCAGGGTTTTCGTCCTGCAATAGGACATCATGAGTGCCTGAGGACTCTAGTTCTCTGTCTGATTCTGGAGAACATTCTGCTGTGAAATAGATATTACCCTTAGTTTCTCCTTCAGTATCACTCTGGTGTAACACATACACAGACAGGCAAAGTAAGAGGCTCAACCAAGATATTGGGAATTTCCTGAGATCATACTGTGTTGATAATCAAACCAGCTGGAGCCAGGTCCTGCCTTGGGCTGAGTCTGCCGAAACCTCTCTGCACCACTCTTCCACTGTGTTCCATATCCCTGCTCAAGCCTGTGCGTTACAGTCTGATGCTCCCCTAAACTCACCATCCTTCGCCATCACCTCCTCTTGACATCAACGGCTCCCTGGCATATACTGTTTGAAGCATCTTGGACTCCTGGTGATGTGGTGGTCAACTGGTAGATAGGGAAGGTTACAGCCCAGAAAAACAGAGCTGGGTGCCTGCTTTGGACATTCTGGACCTGATACTAACATCTGACATAGCATATCCTGATTAATCAGCACCTCAACTGTGGACATCTGTTGAAGTGACAGCATCTGGCGCTGGGAGTCACCCGTGGTGGCAGGGGGGACTGTAAGATTGGACTTTGAGTCTGTGCTATAGCCACACCCCCTTGTAAGGTCTCTGTTACCAGAGTGTTGAGTCAGTTGAGTCTCGCTCTTGCCTCTACCTCACTGGGGACTCCTGCCTTAACGTCACAGGAGACTCTAGGATCTACCTCAACAGGGACTCCTGCCTTAACGTCACAGGAGACTCTAGCCTCTACCTCACTGGGGACTCCTGCCTTAACGTCACAGGAGACTCTAGCCTCTACCTCACTGGGGACTCCTGCCTTAACGTCACAGGAGACTCTAGCCTCTACCTCAACAGGGACTCCTGCCTTAATGTCACAGGAGAATCTAGCCTCTACATCAACGGGGACTCCTGCTTTAACGTCACAGGAGACTCTAGCCTGTACTTCACTGGGGACTCCTGCCTTAACGTCACAGGAGACTCTAGCCTTTACCTCACTGGGGACTCCTACCTTAACGTCACAGGAGACTCTAGCCTTTATCTCACTGGGGACTCCTGCCTTAATGTCACAGGAGACCCTAGCCTCTACCTCACTGTGGACTCCTGCCTTAATGTCACAGGACACTCTAGCCTCTACCTCACTGGGGACTCCTGCCTTAATGTCACAGGAGACTCTAGCCTCTACCTCAACGGGGACTCCTGCCCCTGCCTTTAGTCAGCAATGAGGAGTAATTAAGTAGATATGCAAATAAAGGTGAAAAAAACACAGTCAATAACCTCGGTAATTACAGTGGTGCTACTGATCATTATTCGTGATGCCAACACCAATCAATTACCAACATGCCAGCACCGATCAATAACTGTAGTGCCAGTACTGGTCAATTTGACACCTGCATACAGGCACCACCCCATGTGGATATGATAAGCTAACAAAACTATACAATTACCAGCGGAGAAATCCCATACTCTCCTCTGAGAAAGCACATTGTTTATTTCCCTCCCGCTTAATAGTGTGTTCATGATGGAAAAACCATAATAACAGCATTCGATCATGTAGACTTGTGGCACATGGGAAGAAAATTTATATTTACTTGTGAAAGTAAAGTGTAGCTCACGTGTGCTCTAATTAAAGTGCACACATCGACTGAACTTCAGTGAGTGCGTGGAGAAAGCGGGACGGCCCCTGGTGCACCTTTACCCCCCAGGGAGAGGAGCCAATTACCCAACATCTTTTTCCAGAGCATACAATAAAAAGTCGTCTGTGTGATGCTTTGATGGCACTCTGCTATTAAGGCTCGAGGCTAAAACCATGGAGCATCCTTGTTTGCCATTCGCTCTTAAATTAGCAGATTATTATTATTTTTGGGTTATGTCACTTAATGTTTGTCCTGCTTGTCAGCTTGCTGTATAGGCTCAACACGGAAATGGCTGCACACTGCACCCCTGCAGCTATACTTTCATCATCTGCACAGCTGGACATTTCCTTGACTTTTTTCAAGCATCTGATATCTCCTGGACAGATGTGCAGTTACTAGCTGCTGCCAGGTTAAGCATTACTGGTGTACTCCTGGGATGCACTGGTGTGGTCATGTTTCAGTGATGACCAGCAGGCCTGTTATTACAGTACACTTCTACTGGAGGGAGTGATACTTTGCCAGCACTGTTAGGAGAGCCAGGCCGACCTGGTTCCAGTCCCAGGAGAGCCAGGACCTGCTATTCTGTGCTCAAACAGCAGCTCAGCTCACCTGTTGCCTCGTGAGTAAATCAGCTGTTGAATATGAGGTAAGTCTGAGACCCACAGGACCACAAGCTTAAGGACCATCTTCCACTTCCCCGGCTAGTCGGGAATACCAGGAATGCCATGCGATCCTGCATGTGTGCAGCAGATGAGCCGAGGGCGCGGTGGGGGTCACCTTTAAACTCAGCGGTACTGGGGTTGATATGCATCCGCTTCTGGCACTCTCCACAGCTCATGAGGAAGCGTGTGACAGCCTCCCGCGGCAGGAAGGCATATGTCTCTGCGATCTGCAGGAGAAACACACACAGAAGTGCGGTGGGGTTAGCACCACCCTGTGATGACCTGGCATCACGGCCAGGAGATGCCCTCCTGCATGGGACAGTCACAGGCCCCCTGTACCACTGGACAGGAGAAGCACTTGGAAGATGAATGGATAATAATTATAATGATCATGACTGGGAAATAGTGATCACAGGTAGGTTAACCCCATCAAGATGCTGCCTAACCGTAACTGTAAGCCTAACACTAAACCTCCCCCTGGGAAGACGATGCTTAACCCTAATCCTAACCCTATACCGAAATAATCAATCTTTATTTATATAGCACTATTTTAATCAGAAGGTTTACAAAATGTTTTACAGACATTTTAGAAGAAGAAAAACACATAAACTAAAATAACCCTTACCACACAGAGGACCTTACACTGGACTGTAGACTGTAGCCCCTATACCTCACCAGGAACGCTAGTCCCTGCCTCATCAGGAACCCTTGCCCTTGCCTCACAGGGGACTCTAACTCCTAATGAAGGTTAGACAGCAATGTGGTGTAAATAAGTAGATAAGCAAATAAAGGTGAGAAGAGGCAGAGATCAGATTTTCCTCTTCATCTCAGTAACAGCCATGGTCTACTAATATAATCAAGTTGTTTGTTGCACACCTGGACTGCCATGGAAACACAGTCGATAAGCTCAATAATCGCAGTGCCAGCACTGATCAATATCCGTGGTGCCAGCACCTATCAATTACCAACTCGCAAGCACCTATCAATACCAGCAGTGCCAGCACCGATCAATAACTGTGGTGCCAGTACTAATCAATTTGACACATGCATATAGGCACGATCCCATTTAGGTATGATAAATTAACAAATTCACATATCAGTGGAGCAATCCAGTGCTGCTCTCTGGGAAAACACACCTCCTGCCTAATAGCATGTTCATTAAGGAAGTGCATGATAACCACAATAACAGAATTCAATCATATGGACTTGTAGCACATGGGAAGAAAATGTATTTTTGCTGATTGAAATGTCGGTCAAGAGTAGCCCATTGTGTCCTAATTAAAGTGCAAATATCGACAGAATATGAGTGATTTAGTGGAGAAAACAGGACGGCCCCTCCTACTACCTGATGGCCCCTCTTGTGGCCTGACAGCACCCCTTCATGCCTAATGGCCCCTCCTCCCTCCTATCCGATGGTGTGATGGCCCCTCCTCCTGTATGATGGCCCTCTTCCTGCCTGATGGCCCCTCCTCCCTCCTATCTGATTGTGTAATGCCCTCTCCTCCCTCCTATCCGATGGTGTGATAGCCCCTCTTCCTGCCTGATGGCCCCTCCTCCCTCCTATCTGATGGTGTAATGCCCTCTCCTCCCTCCTATCTGATGGTGTGATAGCCCCTCCTCCTGTATGATGGCCCTCTTCCTGTCTGATAGCACCTCCTCCCTCCTATCTGACAGCCCTTCCTTCGGTATGATGCCCCCTCCTCCTGTGTGATGGCCCTTCCTCCATCTGCCACACCTTTACTCCCCAGGGAGAGGAGCCAGTTACCCAACATCTTTATCTAGAGCATGGTATAAGGAGTGGTCCGTGAGGTGCTTTGATGGGACTCCGCTATTGAGGCTAGAGGTTAAAACCATGCAGCATCCTTGTTTGCCAGTCTCTGTCCATTACTTCACAGTGGACTGCAGCTCCTACCTCAAAGGGGACTCTACCCCCTACCTCACCAGGGACTCTACCCCCTACCTCACCAGGGAATCTAGTCTTTGCCTCAAAGGGGACTCTACCCCCTACCTCAAAGGGGACTCTACCCCCTACCTCAACAGGGACTCTACCTCCTACCTCACCAGGGAATCTAGTCTTTGCCTCAAAGGGGACTCTACCCCCTACCTCACCAGGGACTCTACCCCCTACCTCACCAGGGAATCTAGTCTTTGCCTCA
>JAABNX020000143.1:9855894-9882588 GCA_015163995.2 Mormyrus lacerda
GTACCTGTCCCAAGATTAAACCCCGTTTCCCTGTTCATCTGGCTCCCGTCGCCTCCTTGCCTGCTCCCTTGCCCGCGAACGTCACACCTGGCTTAGATGGTCTCTATTTTTTCAAAAGTCATACCAGACATTCCAGACGTTCCAGACATTACACCGTGCTATGCATTATTTTTAAAAGAAATGCTGCTCCAATATTTTGAACATCGTAGTGATAAAATTCAGGTATTTCAAAATACCATATTACACACTGAATAACTATATCGCAAACATAGCATTACTATACTCTATTAGCATTATAATGGCCAACCTCATTTATCCCAACCCTACCATAACACCACAACAAGCTACTCTGCTCCTCAGCTGCAGAATCTGCCCCCGAACACTTCACAGGAGGATCACAGGAGCAAAAAAATCAAATATCTACAGTGGCTGTTAATTCAGCTTCAATTAATTACCTGAGCAGACGCCAGAGAATGAGCTGTTCAGATGTTAGCTGCGGAACGTGAACGGCACAAATTGGAAGTCATTGAACCATTTCCGCATTGGGTTCATATGGACAATAGAGATGGGACCAGACAGGAACGCTGTGATTTCACAGGGAATTCAACATTGGAAATATTGAGCCAGTCTCATTCTCTCAGCGCTGCTGTGTACGGTGCAGCCTGCCGTTAAGCCATATTGAATTTCCATTTATTCCTCTCCTTATTGTTGTTGTTGTTACATTTTTATTGATGGTAATTGCTAATGACAGACTGTGTGGCCCTTTGAGCCATGTAATCAAGTAATGTCACACCCGTGTCCCAAACACTTAATAATTCTAAGCAGCTCCTTTTTTAAAAACCTTAAACCAGTGGGTCTTGAACTGTATGATGTGAGTGTCTGTGAATTTTATTGTTTCGAAAGGTGAGTTAAGACTTGGGCAATGTTATGTAGGGAGTCCCTAGACAAAAAGTGAGTTCAGAACACTTTCTTAATTAAACTGTTCAAGTGGTAGCATGTAATTATCCGTAGACATTGGTGAATCTCAATATACATACTTCTCATGTACCCGTTTTACATCATCTTATACTGCCGAAGACTAGTTCCAATGCTCAAGAACAGAGGTACAGAGGACAGCAAAAATCCCCAGATGTCATTCTTGCCCTGCACCAAACATCAAGGCTACATTGGTTGCATCCTCGCCAAATGAGAACAGTCCTATGATTAATGGTGTCCCAAGTTCATTCTTGGGTGGAAAGTTGGTAAAACTGCTCTTGCCAGGAAGACAAGTATGATTTTTGTGCTCCTGGTATTGAGAAACACCTATATGCTGCTAAAAAGCAAAGGTCAAAGGGCAAAGGTCAAGGGCCTGTATGAAAATGTAAGCAACTATGCAGAAGAATCATTATCAAAAATAAAAAGTCTGCTTATAGACAAATCCTGCTTGTCCCCCCCTTGTCTCCCCCTGTCAGACTGAAGGAGGATAAATATTTGCAGGAGTTGTGCCCACAAATGATGACATCCTGTGACATGCTGAGTGCTTGGGAATAACCTGAAGCCATTAATCTGAGGCATGTGCAGATCGCACAGTAGATGGGGCACACAGAACTGTACGCCACCAAAATGCTTCCTGACTGTAGCAATGGGCGGGATCTGGCTGTGCTGTCAGTCACTGGCCGGTTTAGCTCGCTTCTCACTGCCCGCATATGATTGATGTCATACAGCCATGTAGCTTACGGCTGCCGTTATTGGGCTCACGGCGCGCTTTCAAGTGCATACACACACCATGTCAGGTGGCCAGCATCACAGAGTGGAGACCAGAAAAATCCTGATGGAAAACAAGTCCCACCACTGCGTCCATCTGGACTACCCTGGAGTGAACACATTTTGGATTTGCTACAGCCTTGGATGTTCTTTTTCTTTGGGGGTGGGGGGGTATAAGCCTACCTCATCAGAGACACCCATGAATCACTCAGTAGTCACTCAGTCACTCAGAATCACTCAGCAGTGGATGGCCAACTTCCACACATCTACGCCAAATCCACAGGCCACTCTGATACTATCTCTAGAAATAATACAGTCTGTGTACGCAAGACATGTGATGTTGCTTTGTTCTGTTCTCCATTTTTATCAAGACCTCAATAAGTTCAAAGAAGTCTTCTACTCAGTCAGCATAATTTAATGTTACTTAAACATGGTCACGACACAGAATTAAAGCTATAATTTATCCACATGATTCAGAGGAGCCAGGTAGTATGGTGGCCTCATAATGTGAAGATGGCTGCTTCGAGTCCAAGGGAGATGGGGGGGATTCACCTGAACCATTCCTGCAAGTCTGGCGGCTCTGTTACTGGGGAGAGATTTAAAACTGCTTCAACCGGACGTGCAAGCAAAGCAATGAAATGTAAAGGCTTTAACAACCAGGGATCATCAAGCCAGGGTTTTTTGTTTTCAGGTAGTGAACTTGGTTGAATATAAGTTAAACTATAAGTATGCATGCTAAATTTGTTAAAAACCCAAGGAATTACTTTTATTCTAAAGACTAAACTAGAAGATTTGAAATGATGATTATTGATGGTGCTGATTTGAATTATGGTAGGATGACATCAAATTTGATGTTTAGCAGTTTCATTTATCTGAATGCTGCCAGTTCTTGCCTGCAATTTCAGACATAGAGAAATGCAGAAGATGAATGGGCCCAGGTCTTTCACACATGATGGATGAACTGGTGTAATCTCAGCTAAAAGAAGAATCAAATGCGACGAGACCTGAAAACAACCTTAAATCTCTATGAAGCAAAAGTCCTTCAGAGACACTGGCGTCTGAGCCATTTCAGTGATGTTCACACTGCAACCGGAAAGCAGATGTGCAGGACACTGTAGTTTCAAGTATATACTAAACATGAAATTAATTAACTTTGGGAATTCTTGGTTACAAGTTATTTTGCTAGTATAGTATTTCATTTATTGCATTTTTGGAATTCATTCCAGGAACCTTCTGTTAATTACAGAATATATAAAATCTGCTTGAGACCCTGGACCATTGTAGAGTCATAGATTCTCTGTTGTTTTATCACAGGTCCTGAAAGTAAGAAACAGTGACTGACAGCATTAATTCAAGCACACTCCCCCTGGCACTTCTGAAACACCAGTACTGGACCAGCTCACTTACATCCTCTAGATTATCTGGAAATGACGCCGTAGTAGTAAAGCTGTAGCCTTTACTTATTCATGACGGTAGCTTCTTCATTGATCCCAGCTGTCTGCGTTGCTGTTTTTGCAGAGTGATCTGGACCTGAAAGCACTCAGGGCTCAGAAACCCAGAGTGGGCGGGATTACTGATCACTGGCAATCGCTGCACTGTTTAACCCTGCGTGTCCCAACCCAGTCTGAAGCGATCCACAGATGGTCCATGTTTTTGCTCCCTCCCAGACAGTCCACATATCAGGAGTTGGGAGGGAGTGAAAACGTGGACTGTTTGCAGGTTCCCAAGGACCAGACTGGAAAACACCAGTTTTAGCCCATTGGGAAACATTGAAGTAATTATTGGAAAGGGGGTTACATCACTGAGAAATCCTGAAGCCTCATTTCTCATCATTAACAAAGTCTGCCCCCCTCCCCCCAAAACAAGCATAACAAACAAGAACATGGAATCATTACGTAGGTCCTCGGGTTCTACTCATATGAGATTCACACCAAAACATGCATTAAACGATAAAACATTTTAATGTGTGCCTGGGGTAATCTGGGAAGACTGCATATGCATCCTGCAAATGGAGCACTAGTGGACTGGAAATATGTTCTGATCAAGGATAATAATAAAAAAAAAAACGATTGGAGACATTTAAATAAAATACCACCAGGTTCAGTCACTAAGTGACCTGTATAAATAGATGAATAAAAATGGAAAGCAAGCATGACAATTGGGATTATGACAGATTTAAGGATCTGAGTGTCATGGACGTGGCATGACACGGGCACAACAGGTGGACAACCCACTGGCGGCTCCAAGAACAAAAAACGGGGTTTATAAAGCAAAACAGAAAACACTACGATCGCAACAAAAACAAAGGAGCACGAGGGTTCAAAAACTAAAGGGGATTAACAAAGACTAAATAAGAAAAAAAACACATCTAACACTGAGAATATCAAACCATCTAACATCTCAAACATCAAACAATGAACCACTCGCGAACTGAACAGAAGCAGGGACTAAAATACTAAGGGGTGACAAGACTAACACAGGACAGGTGAGGCTAATTAACAAAGACCAGGAAAACAGGGCACAGATGACATTAATAAACTCAAAGGAACTAAAACTAAGAACTAACCAAGGAAACAGGGAAACAGAAACTAACACTGGGGAATTACAGACAGGTAAAAACACAAGCAGGGGCACAAGGAACAAAACCAAAACCAAATACAAAATCAGACACAAGAACTAGAAAAAACTCAAATGAAACACTAGGGAGCAAAATACAAAAACAGAGGAGGTAGGATTCAAATGTGGGACAAGGATCACAGGCAACCACGCCAAACAGGGAATGGACAGATATTAGGACCACAGGGGCTGACCCTGACACTGAGCTTAATTTAAAAAGAGATAAATATTTTACATGCTTCTAAAATGTGTTTGCTAAACCTGCGTCCAGATCAGCAATAACAAACAAAAAGAGGTCAAATGAAGTGTGGCAGCAAAACATGAAGACATCTCAATTTATTGAATAAAGTTACCCTCTGAAATGTCTTGGCTGGCATTAAAAGGAGAGATTTAAATCACTAGCTGATTTAACCCAGGAGAGATTGTTTTGGTGACCAGTGATTAGGAGCCTAAGCTAAATGATTACTATCGACACATTTTTATTCCACCAGCTGTCGGTTTCTCATTCAAATACTACAAAGACCTTTAAAAAGCGACTCAGCACTGACCAGCTCTTTTCCTGGTTTGGCATATAGTCACATGCTGCCGTTACCCAATAAGACACTCATAGTATGGACGTATAAGGCCAGCATTCAGGAGCAGGGCACTTCTGAGGTGATATCAGCTCGAGGTCTGGAATTTACGGCTCATTATCTTTTGTCCAGACGGCTGTCTTCCTGTCACCGTAGGAGCAGAACATGCCAGAACACTGAAGCAACCCACACCTGATCTGCATTTAATTCCCTTTGTAGTGCAGACAAATTTCAGAATAACTTCCCTGACAGCAGCGAAACCCCCAGAAATCAATGCCAGGCATCTCATTTAAGAAATCAATGAAATTGGATATAGCTGCATGGGAAAGCTGATTGACCTGGATGAGCTGTGGCCCGGACAGTACTGCTGACATACAGACCTCACAACCAAACTCTCCTAGTGCCTGAAGCTTCACATTTGGATTCACTTTGAGACTATTGGACATCAAGAGTGTGCTGTAAGGGAGGGGGGGTTAGGATGATTCCAGGGGTCCTGAAAAGCTTGGATAAATATCTGGATTGATCTGGACTGGGGGGGGGCTATTGGACATTAATAGATTTGTTTATTTTTCCATAATAATTTAGTGATTAATTGTCATTTTTGACACATGGCAGCATACAATAACAAAATGTGTCCTCTGCATTAAACCCATATGTGCCAATGTGACATAGCAGGGGGTAGCTAACTCAGCACCCAGGGAAGAGTGCTTGGGGACAGTACCTTGCTCATGGTACTTCAGAGGTGCAGTGCTGGCCGGGAATTTGAACCTGCAATTACGAGTGCGCTTCCCTAACCATTAAGCCACCACTGATAATTGACAAAAACTCGTTTTATTTCAGCATTTTGGAAAATGACGGACCATTAAGTAATAATTCTCACCAAAACCATATTGACAGCTTTCGAGATGTCCTGCATGTGATGAACATAGCACCCAAATTCCTGAGAGATTCAGCGTGGTTCGAGAGGGATGCCCCCGCCCGTCTTATATACTCAAGGGTTTGTGGTACTTTGCAAACCCTACAGAATATTTACACTGTAATAAAACTGTTACACACACACACACACACACACACACACACACACACACATATATATATATATATATATATATAAAAAAAAAAACTTCGTGTCTCTAATTGAAAACATCACGTCGGCCAGCTGACCGAAGTTGGCGACCCTGTACACCCGGCCGTCCCCACATCGCTCTGTAACCTCGGTCTCTCTCATGCCGTGCAGCCGATTAAAAATAAACCTTCGGATGGGCAAAGCGCTGACGTCAGCCGGCGGGGTGGCATGGTCAGGGCAGACGCCCATTCATACCTGCGATTGGTGCGGCGCCGAGCTGCCTTACCCGGGGACGTTAGGAAACTGGTCCCCCGGAATAATAGCCGGCGCGCCGCAGTCGTCATTTTGGCTCAAGCGGCCGTATTGCGTATTGCGGCGGTCCGGGGCTCTGGCTAAGCGTTTGTAAACCATTATGGCGTCGAATAAGCCAGTTTCATAACCTTAGGAGGGAGGAGTCTGCCGTTCCTGGGAGCTGGGGCTGGAGCAGCAGACTGACGGACGAGAGGAGGCTTAGAAACGGGATCCGCCGCGATCTGGAGACGGAATAGCTGCGGAGATCCATCTTTAAATAGTGGCCGTGGCTGTTTGGTGGTGGCCATCTGGAGAGACGAACATGGGCGCATTTTGAAGAGGGATCCAGCGATCCTATCTGTGGCTGCTGTCACGTATAACTAGGAGGATAGAGCAGGGCTGGATGAAAGTGGGTGCCGCAAAACGTTACATCAGACTCGGTTCTGTTACTATTGTTGCCATCGCCGTGTAACCAGTCAGCGGTTTGGCTACAAACAGAGGCATCGCGGGTGCACCGGTGCAGACAGTGATCCGGAGGCTGGGACTGCACAGGGCATAATAAGAGGCGGGGTGCGACCCATACGCTGGACCCCCGGACCGAGGGGAGCCGGGAGACCAGCGGAAGGTGGGGCCGAGCGGAGTCCGAGAAGCGGCCCGATTGCGGGTTCATCGCCGGGGCAGTTTTTCTGAGAAATCAAACCGGAGAGATTTCTAATTTTATTTTATTTTTTGCCCGCCCATTGGATTTTGCAAAGCGCTCACAAGGACTGCTTCGTTACCCCCTCTCCCCGTTCCCCAAGAGTGGCTCTTTGTTTAATTAAGAAAATAGCGTTTGGACGGGTTTTCGGGGGATAATCTCCCCATCCTTGCTGGACCATGGCCGACGACGACGTGCTGTTTGAAGATGTGTACGAGCTGTGCGAGGTGATCGGGAAGTAAGTGCCATGTCGGGCTGCCGTGCGGAGCATCGCTTAACTGGTGCGCTCTCTGGGCCATAATAATAATAATAATAATAATAATAAACCTAAAATGACGCTTGACATAGGTTTATTTTAGGGGGTGTTGCTGTGGGGGGGCTGTTGGGGGGGCGGATGAGAGATTCAGTCTGTGGTTACCGATGTGGACCCTTTCGCTAAAATGAGCGCCTTGGTGCATGTAAGCCCGTTGCATAGCCACAACAAGCCGCATCATTTCGGGACCATTTCGGCTGTCTGTAGCTGGCGACGTTTGCGTTCAAATTTCTTCGACAAATAGGAAAACCGAGGGGAAAATATTTGCATATGAAGGTATGGGAAACACCGCTGTCATGAGGCCGGGGTGGCGGTATCTTTCCCCGATATTACTATATGCAGGCGGCCCCTGAGAGCGCACACACGCCTGCGTGTACCTAGGGTGGAAACGGCGGCTTCGTCTAACTTTACCGGACACCGATTTCACGGTTTAAGGCCCTTAGCACAACTAATTGCTAATTGCTAGTAACCACAGTTATCATACCGAGCTTGGCCGCAAGTTGAACAGTGTCTGTGTGTTTTTGTTAAATATTTCTAATGGTTAGCGCCAAGGTAATCGAAGCACCCGGCGGTTTCCTTACTTATATCCCGGGGGTGTAAGTATTTTATGACACGGGGTGCGGTCTGTCTTGTCTCTCCATTGAGGATGCAGAGGGAGCGCCTTGCCTCCGACGCCCCGGTTCGCCGTCGCCCACCCTCCCCAGGTGATGACGGTAACCCGGGGTTTCAAGGAGGGGCGGGGCTCCGCAAGTCACAGCCGGTTTTCATAGGTCGCAACCTACCGCCCAGCAGTGTACCAGTGCAGATCCTGCAGTTACTGCCCAGCAGTATCCCAATGCATAGCCCGTAGTTACCACCAGAAGTGTCCCAGTGCACAGCCTGCAGTTACCGCCCAGCAGTGTCCCAGTGCACAGCCCGCAGTTATTTCCCAGCAGTGCCCCAAAGCACAGCTGCAGTTACCATCCAGCACCGTCCCAGTGCACAGCCTGCAGTTACCACCCCAATGTCCCAGTGCATAGCCCTCAGTTATCGCCCAGCAGTGTTCCAGTGCATAGCCCGCAGTTGCCGCCCAGCAGTGTCCCAGTGTACAGCCTTCAGTTGCCTTCCAGCATTGTCCCAGTGTGCAGCCTGCAGTTACCGCCCAGCAGTGTCCCAGTGCGTAGCCTGCAGTTAATTCATTCTTGCTTGCATTCTGTACTTGGGGGTTGAATTTCTGTCTCAAAGCACAAGTACTCTGAGGGTGCAGGGTTGGCAGGGGAGCTCTAGTTAGGGATCGACAGGGTGTGGGTGATTTGAGGCCACTGTGCCTGCAGTCTGCAGTTACGCATGGATAGATAACAAGAACGGGGCCTTAAATCAAGGTTTGTGAGAGGTGGTATAAACTAGTTTGGGGCTCGCAGTGCTTAGTGCTGGACGGTCTGGCACAAAAAAACCTTTCCTACAGGTTTTCAGACGGTAGATGTACTTGTGTGGCATGTTCTGAGGGAGCCTGTGTGGTCACGCCAAAGGACTTGTATCGTGTCAAAATGTCTACTTTTGTCCGCAGTGATTCGAAGCCTGGAAAAATTTGCTGTTGGCATCCACTCAGGGTATTTGCATTGACAAGTTGAAAGTAGACCAGTTTCCATTTGGTGACTTGTATTTGAAATGGCTTTCATTTGAAATATACAAGAAGAGCCTGCTTATTCTCACTGGAAAGCAAAAAAGCTCTGGTCAGTACTGTGATTGTACGCCCATGGCTTGCATTGTAATTGGCTGAACTCAAAGCCCCGCCTCCTTTAAGCTGTCACGTGATTCTACCCCTGCTGCGGCTGAGTACTGCTGTGTGCTGGATTTCCGGTAGGCATGATGATTGTGGCATGGAGGTGGACGTGTGGTGCGTTTCTTTCTTTGGGCTTGTCTCAGTAAGGGAGCCTTTTGGCGGAGAATGCAGCATGGGCAGGAACAGTGGATGATTATGATGATGTCGCGGATCGAGTGTGAGCACGATTCTCCCATTCAGTTCCCTTTTGGCATGTTTTCTTTTCCAAAAGCAAAGTCATGAACTTGTGTCTTCCACCATTAGTTCAGCTGAGACTGATTACATTTCAGAGGCAGGCTATTTGCATAGCCAATCGGCAAAGAGAGCATTTCAAGTCCTACCCAAAAAAGTATCCCACTGGCACTTTTGGTCCTGAATCGTTTGGTCTGGCTGTTTTGGTTACCCTAATTGAATGGCCTTTGGAGCGTTTCCTTTCTGTTGTCAGAAGTTGCTATGCTGGTCCTGGATCAATCATATGTTTGGCACAGTCATGTTTTGTTGTGTTTCCTTTTACAGTTTAAGGAGAGCAGCAAATGTTCAAATTTAAGAAAAAAAATTGTTACAAAAAATCATGAATTCAGTTCTAAGCAAAAGAATCGCGATTTGTATTATTTTTCCCAGAATCCTGCAGCTCTGCTTGTATGTTGCTTTTGGCAAAAGTTTCTGCTAAATAAATGAGTGAAGCCGAACTGAGAGCCAGACACACA
This sequence comes from Mormyrus lacerda, assembly GCA_015163995.2. Taxonomy (NCBI): domain Eukaryota; kingdom Metazoa; phylum Chordata; class Actinopteri; order Osteoglossiformes; family Mormyridae; genus Mormyrus; species Mormyrus lacerda. Next base: position 9,865,701 of record JAABNX020000143.1, read on the forward strand.
GGGATTTGTTTAGAAATGAGATTTTTCTCTTATTGCATCTATGTAGGACACACTTTTGTCCAAAATGACATAATGGTGAGGATCAGAGAGCAGAGTCACACAGTGTCCCTGGAGCCATGGAGGTTAAGGGCCTCACTCAAGGGCCCAGTGGTGGCGCTGCTCTGCCAGCTACAGGATGTGAACTGGTAACCTTTTGTTCATGGGCACAAACTCCCGATCCACAGAACCACTTACTGCCCCCCATGTTATGTGTTCAATTGATGGCTGAACTCTTATAAAGCAGCATAAATCAAACAAAACAGTCTAATAGATGCCGAATGAACCCAATCCCATTACCCATAATGCCATGCAACATGCATTTGAAGGAAACCAAAATCCTGTTAGAAGTTCTTAGCAGTGATCACTTTTAGGGCACCTATTGGTCACCACCCTGGCCTGCTTTCAGTTTCCACATACTGTGCCACTCCTTCCCCAGTCCCCTCGGCCCCTCCCCAGTCATGTGAACTTCATCTGTTGTTGCTCTGGATGCCAGATATTAGGGATGCCACTGTCCGTCTCAGGTGTGCGTCGGTGACGAAGACTCAGGCAGGCTGCAGCTTGTGGCTGACTCTCCGTGACGTTTTGCTGGATGTGGGGATGTGCTTTTGTCCGACGTGCAGGTCGGAGAAGTGGAGTGTGGAGAAGCAGAAGCGTCAGGTGCAGCTGCAGTTTGAACTCAATGTTCCTGCAATCTGCTGCAGCATCTCTTTTTAAAATCACATTTTCTTAGTTTTTTATTTTTGCCTATTAGGAGAGTATTCAATCAAGACCTTGCTCTTATGGTGTGCCTGTTAAACACCGGTTTGGGATCACCGCCAACACATTAGTGTCTGAGCCCGGTTTGATTCACTAAAACTCCCATCATCAGCAGAAGGGAAGCTCCATTTGGACTGAAGCACTAGCTACATGAGTCACAAGCGCTGCATGGGGGGCGGCCTGCTCCTCTGCTGTCTTTGTCCCCGATCTTTGTCCAAACGTGAAGTGTTGTACTGGGGGTGGGCATCGATCCAACAGAGACTCTTCATTTGAACCCTGATCCTTTTATTGACTTAAATTTATAGCATTTCTCTGAAAACTTTTTTTTTTTTTTTAATAATTTGCCTACTTGATAGTAAGGTCACAGCATATTGTGCATTGAGATCGAAGACATTACTTCACGTAGAATACGGGCTTTCTCCAATATCCGGAGAACTGTTTCACGTTGTTTTGATTTAATACAGTAATATTGCGCACCAAGTGGATGAAGGGACTTGTATACCTGCAGTGACATGAGGGTGTTCGTATTTTGCATGTGAGGTCCAGACATGATTCTTGATGAAATCATTCCCAGTCAGATATGTTCCTTGATTATATGGACATGCTTCAAAGCAGAATTTTAACATAGATTGAAGTTGGAATAATGTTGCTGCTGGTTTCAGGTCCCTGCACTGCCATTAAGGGCCAGCAAGTGGCATAATGGTTAAGAACATGGGCTTATACCCCTAAGACTGCTGGTTCAGCTCTCAAGGGGGAGCTTTTCTGCACTACCGCTAACAAAACACAGACCTAAAAATGTAGGAATTGGTCAAATAGGCCTTCAGAGAAAGCGATGTGGATTTAGTATGTATGCATTCTTCAGGACTGGCATGATGAGTGGTTAAGCCCTGAGATGGGGGCCCGGTTTGGGGGCTGCTGACTGTGGACATAGTGAGTGTGTTTGTGGTGCAGGTTGGTAAGATGTAAGGGGTTACTGTACCTTCCTCTTCAGTTCGGAGAATCTGCTATGATTCTCTTATCATGCACAATTGCACAGTGACTGCATTCTCACACGTTTCTGACTGCAAAGGATAAAATGCTTAGCGGGGGGGTGGTTTAGGATGGGGATGTAAGCTTTGGAGTGCTTGTATTTTCAGGATGCGCCTGTCTAATACAGTACAGCTGAACAGCCATGCTGCTGCGGAGATGTGTCACACCAACCCATCCTCGCGCCATGTTCTCTGCTCCTCCTTCATAATCTTTGCATCACATTCCCCATTCCTCCACCTCCGCCTTTGCATTGTGTTCCCCACACCTGGTTCCCACCCTCTCCCGGCGTTCCCCGCTCCTCTTTCCGGCCCTCTCCCGGCGTTCCCCGCTCCTCTTTCCGGCCCTCTCCCGGCGTTCCCCGCTCCTCTTTTCGGCCCTCATGTGCCTTTACCTCCTCTTTTTTCCGGCCCTGTCATGGCATTCCCCCATCCTCTTTCCAGCCCTCGCGTGCCATTCCCCACTCATCCTTTGGAAGCTGTCTTGATAATGTGCCACTAGGCAGTTGAGTGCGCAGGTGTGTTTCCCTGGTTTAACTGAGGCAGAGCTGCACTGGACTGTTTCTGATTGGCTGGCTCCTCCCATCCGACTTGATTGTAAAGGAAGTCCTTACCCCCATCCAAAACACATGGCTGCCATGGAGGACCCAGTGTTTGTTTGCAGCTGCTGTTCCCCTGCCCACTGTCCCATCTTACCTCCTGCTGTTATTTATTTTTGTCTGCACTGAAAGCCCCCCCCCCCCCATATGGCACTCCTCTCAGCCAGCAGTTCTCTCACACCATGAGTTCTGGTGACCCATCATTTATGCCACACAGAGATGTCCCCGCTAAGCTGGGCCCCCAGCCACCTCCCTCCAACTTGTGCGGGGGTGCAAGGGAACCCCCCCAGCCGATTCAGACTTTCCAGATCACTGACCATGCTGCTGTCACTTTAGCCTGTTTCGCGGATTTCCCAAAATCCAACACTAACCTAGGGTTAAGTACTTAGTTCCTTTGTCCAGCAGCAGTTGTTTGTTTGTTTTTTTTTTGGGGGGGGGGGGGTGTTCCATGGTTTTCACTTTTACACAAAGAATAAGGGACCGCTCAACCCTGATCCCAGCAGCACATTGCCGTTGGCGGGACGACAACAGCATCCGGACAAAACCCAAGGTTTTGTATCAACTTCTCTCACAATGTTAAGTCACTGAAGGATTTTGCACTGGCGGGCAGATACGGACCGAGCCCCATCCCAGTCACCCACCACCCCACCACTGCGCGCTGTCCCCCGTCTATTAGTTAATTTGTTTCCTTCGGCTCGAAGGGGTCGTTTTCACAGACGTTGATGCTTAAAATCATATGGTTAAATAATGTTTTAACACAGGCCTAGCTGTCATACTGTAGCAATAAATCGCAAAGACCGAACCGGTCTGGGGGGTGTCCGGTGTACGAGTCAGTCGAGGCACATATGGCGGGCGGCTTTCGGTTAAAAAGATAAATGCATTGCATAGCTACATACGTGTTACTGGTAAAAAAGGAGATATTATTGAGATAATTTTTTTTTTTTTTTTGTTGTTTAAAAAGATGCCTTTTATCGATGTGCCGCGGGGTCCCGGCGTCGCCTTGATACAGACCGGCTCGGTCGGGGCAGGCTGTCTGACTTAATGTGACATTTACGGCGAAAACGTCCCGGTGCCGCCTGCATACGGACCATCTCGGCATATCGTGACCAAATTGACCAACGTGACATTTAAGCCTAAAACGTCCCGCTGCATGTCCACCACTTCACTGAGAACCGGCGACGACATCCCCCCCCCCTCCCCGCCGCCGCCGCCCCCACGCCGGTAGCCGGGCACAGCGCTGGTACTGGGAGCCGCCACACGCACCCGGGACGACGATGGCGTCCGAATGAACCCCCGAAAAACAACATTTAATGCCAGGACACAGGCTATATATATACCGCCCCGTTTACGGGGATGGACAGTTCTGGAGAAAAGCTTCACCGCGACGCCAGACCCGTCCCGTACGTATTGTTAAGGGGCACTGGCGTTGCCATGGCAGCCATTCAGCCCGGTTCTGGCCGCGGTTCCGGACTGAGCAGCACTTTCCCGGTCGCTACGGCACACGGAGAGTTGCGATCAAATACATGTGACAGATCGACGAGAGGGACGACGGGGGCGGCGATACAGGTACAGTGGGTCCCGGTGTGGACGGGCACACACTCCGGGCACAGCCCACGCCGCCCCATAGCCCCGTGGTTCGGCAGAATAAGGCGCAGCTCACCGTGGACTTGACTGGGACGTAGAGGACGGGCTTCCCGGAGCCCCCTTTTTGGCTGTGCCCGCTCAGCACGCTACTGCCGACCTGGAAGCCTTTAGATTTCACCCAAAATTTGAATTTGGCGTTAATGGTACTGCTCTCCACGTACACGCCGTCCGGCTCGTCGCCCTGCAGCAACGTCTGCATGATTTTGTTGTATTTTCGCCGGGTCACCGTCTTCGTCTTGCCCGAATCGCCGTAGGTCCGAAGGCACCAGTCCTGAAATCCGCCGAACATCTCCGCATCCAGCACCACGGGGCTCCGGCTCCGTTTTGTTATATCCGCACATTTTTTACTTGTCATGGCTTCGCTTCTTTCCCTTTCTCCGACGAGCTGGCCGGCGACGGCAGTAATATAATGTGAAAACTGGAAAGGCGTGTAGGAGGCAGATGTCCTGGTCCCGCTGCGCGGAGAAGCACCAAGCGAGTCTGCTGTCGGACCGGGGACCCGGCTTGTCTGCGCTGGATCACACCTGTTTGCAGAGACGCTGCACCTCCCGTCCCGAACCGCAGCAGCAAATGTCAGCCGCTCGCATCCTTCGTCGAGGGGCCGGGAGAGGGGGCCGTCCCACCGGGCGGGTCCCCCACCTGTGCGCAAAGGGTCTCCGCAACGAAATATTAAACGCAGCCTTTTGCAAACAACAAAAGGCAAATGACGGCCGCCTTTAATGTGACTTTTGTAACGCCGCGCCCCTGACAGCGTTCACAGGATTTTTTGAACCGCGAAATAATGGTGTTAGGTATAAAATACAATATATCTGTTGACATGGGAACGTAATATGCGGAATTAAATAATCAAGACTCTTTAGTAAAATAAAACGGGGGAATAATTCAATACGAAAGGACAATCCGTGTTTGGGACAAGCCGAAAGGCAGCTGAATGGAGAAAAAACGGAAACACGCGTTTTACAGCGTCTCCTTTTGTTCCTTCCTCAAATTAACTTGTGCTGCTGGCGATTTTTAACATACATTGATTCACAAACACCGATAGCCAGTCAATGAGTCGTACACACAGACAGACAGACAAACTCACATGTATACACATACACACGCACACACTATTGTATATTTCTATAATATGAGTCACTTGTGTGTTCTTGCCTGTACAGCCGTGTCTCTAATGAACCACATGAATCTCCGTATAGAAAGACAGTAATGTTCACTTACAAATAGCATCACGCGTATTCCACCAAGTAGACCATTTTACTACATGACTGATTGTCGTCCACTTCCAAACGCCTTTTCTAAAAGCTGCTGCTATTTTTTATGGCACCCGAATGCTGATAGTCGTTTATGTGAAGGACAATGCTATATGTATAATTTCAGTGCTTTTATTTGGATAACTATGTTCATTTTAAAAACTGTCCCATCTCAGTTCATCTCTTTCCTCGCGCTACTCTCCGACAGAAAAGCGCTATGGTGGAGGAGACGGACGATGTGGTGTCTGTTGGTGTATTGTAATTTAGTCGGAGAATATTAAAGCAATTTTTTCACGGCTGTTACTGCATTGTCCATGTTGGAGTTTATGTTGTAGAAAGCTCAGTTGCATTGGCTGTAATTCTACCTTAAAATGTCTATATGGCAATTTCCAAAATTAATAAATGTAAATTTACAAATTGTTGAACACATATTGGCATAGCCCGTCGTTTATACACACACATACATATATATATGTGTGTGTGCATATATATATATATATATATATATATGTATGTATACACACACATACTGTCCCATCTTAGACTTCCAGGGCACAGAGGCATAATTACACTTGACACATTTCCATAATGCGGCTGCTGCTCCTACCTGACTGAATCCCATGAAGAGACCTTGGAGGTGAGGTGCCGCTCAGTGGATTAAGCCTCTGTGCCTTCGGTCAGTTGCCAGTCAAAGCCCAAATCTTGGCAGAATAGTCACATGTCTGTGGGCCCTTGAGCAAGGCCCTTAACCCCCAGCTCCAGGAACACTGCATGCCAGCTGACCCTGCATTGTGAACCCCCCCCCCCCCCCCCAAGCTGGCTTTCACCTGTATGTGTATCTCATGGAGAGCAAATTTAAGTAGGCAAAAAGAGTATTTACTCGTGGGGACTAAGAGTGTCGCTATTCACTTCGAACTCTTCTCTCTGTACATTGTGCCCTTTGTCTGTTCCTGTTAATTCTGAATCTCCCCCATGATAACGGCAGACTAGCTGACTCCAGGAAGCAGTGACAGGCCAGAAGGTTCTGGCACCTGGTGGTGTCCTCATTTTGAGGTGCCACTGGCTGGGCCTCCACTCCCTTATTGATTTGTCCTGGTTGGAGCTTCTTCAGGGAGTCCATCAGCACAGCCAGCGATCAGCTCATACAGCTGAATGACAGAGGACACAGGAGGGAGGCTGTGCTTGACATAGACTGACATAGACTGTCTACAACCAAGATCGAGCTCAGAGAAGAATCACTTTGACAAAGACTGATTTTTTCTGCGTCCAGCCCATGATGCTTTACAGCCAGCTGTGCTACGTAGTTTTTGATTGAAAAACTAAAAAAATTTCAGCAAATGCGGGGGAACACTGGCTAGCATCAGGTCAGGATCAGTTTAGCATCCGTTTAGCATAGGTTAGCATCAGTTTGCATTCGATTAGATGTGCAAATCTCTTAGGTATTTTTGTATTGTCTTGCATAAAGGTAGTTTGCTCTCTTATTTGCCAGGATTTTGACTCTTCACTGTGTTATTAGAACAAATCATACAAATAAGTAGTGTTTTGAAACAAGGCATCTGATGTCAATGGAAAAACAAATCGCATCCGCCTCCTTCTGCATCGTCCATGTTTTTTCTCTGCCTTTGTTCTTCATTATAAATGACATTCAAGCAAGTGTCCCATTCCTGACATCTTGATTCTCAGTGCCTGCACAGCACTAGTGGAGATGCAAAAATGGACATAATTGGGGCTAAATGTCCCCCACCCCCAACAGCCATACAGTCTCAGGCTGGCAAGCATCAGAGCATCACTCTCAATGGGGCCATCCAGGCTAGGAGCAGGTGTCAGGTCACATGGTCGCTTTTAGTGGCGAGTTATTCTCTACTCACCCTCACAGGACCTATCCTACGGTGCAGAACCTCACTGGGACGTGCCAGCTCCGTCTGCTGTTGCTATGGCAGCAGTGCACCAGAGCGGAGGGTAGGAGAGGGAGAGTGTCCACAATCCTTGGGGTGCACTAGGGTTCAAAGGAGAGATTTTGTGCTTGTCAGACAAGCACAAAAATCTCACAATCAAGCAGGGGGGCTATGTACATGCAAATGTCAATCAGTGCACACAGTCTGACTGAAGGGCACAGACACACACCACACATGACCATGTGCATGCAGACACAAACACACACACACACATACATGTTTGTATTCATATCTTTGTGGGAACTGTCCTTTCATTTCTGTGGAGGAAACCCTAATCCCAACACAACTTTAACCCTAACCCACCTCTACCCTTAACCACCAGTAAGCGAACAAAATACAAGACTTTTGGCATTTTTAATTTTTTGATTGCGGTCACAGATTTTTATAAAATTGAGTTAAGTTAAGACTGGGTCTGCATAGGACTGCAGGTTCGTAAATTACACTCTTGCATACAAACACAAGACCATCCATGGAACACACTCACAGCACAGACAATTACATCCACCTACAAGAAGTGATATGAATCATTTTTACATATAGAATAACTGGTAACACTTTACTTAAAGCAGTCTACAGTCTACATAAGGGTGACATGTAATCGTCATAAGAATCATATAAGAATGACATGACAGTTGTCATGCACATTAATGACACATTATTGATGTGTATGACTGTTGTCATAATGTGTCATTCAGTTCCAAAAACTGAATGACACATTATGACAACAGTCATAAACATCAATGATGTGTTATTAATGTGTTATGTCATTCTTATGACGGTTACATGTCACCCTTATGTAGACTGCTTCAAGTAAAGTTTTGCTGAATAACCTTCAAATAGATGAGATAAAAGCTCCCCCCCCCTTCCCCCCCAGGTAGCTCTTTTCTGGGTGGGGGAGAAGAGTCAATATTCACGCTTGTGCAGGGACATTTGGAGAGCTGGGATAGTCACAGGTGGAAGTGGAGATTTCAGAAAACATCATGTGTTCTTCCCTGCTAATTAGGTGTGCTCGCAGTTGCAGGGTGCACAGTGGGCTACACCCCTCCCCCACCCCCACCTTTAATGCAACATCCAGAGCTAGGCTACTTTTTTGTCTCCCATCCAGGACACAGGGAGCATGAAGACCATTCCAGGAAGTTCAAGACACGAGGGGGGGGGGGGATGCCAGTCCATCACAAGGCACATAGACAAGCGCACTCTCATTGCACATGGGCATCTTACCAACACCCCCACTTCCTGTCTCAGATAGCTGATGGGCTGGGTGGTGCTGTGGTCAGCCAAAATGGAGACTTCATGACAGCAACTAAATCTGGGTAATAATGGTGAAGAGATATAGCCAAAAATATGTCGCTGTAGAGGGAGAGGTATGTGCAGCGACATCCGTCCAGGGCGAGTGTGGCAGTCCTGCCGGGCGCCTCGTGGTTTCCTCCCTCTTTGAGTCAGTCACGGATGCTTCTTTGCTAAGGACATGTGACATGTTCTGTATTCAAGAAGACCTTCATTTTCCCTCGCTGGGAGCCGCAGACTGCAGTATGCAGCTCGATTTCAGCAGCTCGAGCGACGGAAAGGCTGTCCTGCCTCAGAATTCGGCTTCTCCCGGTGTGGCCAGAACCCGGGTGCCCCTCCTGCCAAGTCGACCTGGTGGGGGGGAGACCGCGAGGGCTTGGGAGCTTTGGCTTTTAGCAGCACGCGACTGTGTCATTCTGTGTCACAAGCTCCTGCTGCGTGCTGTGCGAGGCTGAATAGTGGGGTGCACACCAAGGCCGAGTGTCACCGGGGGGCTCTGTGTTGCCAGGGAAACGTGTCGCCCGGAGGTTGCAGGCAGACGGCCGTTGCTGGGAGCTGTAACATGCAGCACATGCACCAACCTCAGGGTCCTAGTAAGGGAGAGATAAAGGGGCGACAGGCCTGTGTGTCTGTGACTATCTGTGCGTTGACTGTGTGTCTCTGTGTGTGTCACTGTGTCGGTGTATCTCAGTGTGGGATTGTGTGTGTGACTGTGTGTGTATATCCATGTGTCAATTTTCAGGTCCTCACAAAGATCTGTGAATGTAATAAGAAAAAGTTAAAATGCCAAAAGCCTCGTATTATGTTTCTTTACTCATAGTTAAGGTCAGGGCTGGGTAGGGGTCATGGTCGTCATGTTGGGATTAGAGTTTTCCTCATAGAAATGAATGGAGAGTCCCCACAAAGATATAAATACAAACCTTTGTGTGTGTGCGTGCATGAGATTGTGTTTCTTTGTCCGTATCTGTGTGTGACTGTGTGCGTCTGTATGTGACTATGTGTGTTTAACTGTGTGTGTGTTTGAGTGAATATATGTGTTAATGTGTCAGTATATGTGTCTATGTATCTCTGTTTATGAATGTGTGTGATTCCGTGTGTGTCTGTGTCTATGTGTCTGTGTGTAACTGCGTGTCTGTATGTATATCAGTGTGTGAGTATGTGTGCATGAATCACCACCTTATTGTGGTGGAGGAGGAGTTTGTGTGCCTCTGTGATCCATGGAGCTATGTTTTCGGGAGCAATTGCCCCAGGTAGGTTCTCCCAAAGTAAATAGATCCTAGATGAGCGGCCGGACTAAGTATGATTTAGAACACCCCATGATGATTATCATAAAGGGAGATGTGACCCTGCCTAGATTGGAAAGACTAGGGCCCCACCCTGGAGCCAGGCCTGGGGAGGAAGCTCGTGGGCAAGCGCCTCTACCCATGGGGCCTGGCCGGGCATAGCCCAAAAGGGTTACATAGGTCTATTCTCCTGTGGGCCCACCACCTGCAGGGCGGCCGCAGGTGACAGTGCAGGTCAGATGGCAGCTGAAGGCAGGGGCCTCGGCTGACCAATTGTCGGTACTCAAATTTGGCTATAGCCAGATGGAATGTAACCTCTCTGGTGGGAATGGAGCCTGAGCTGGTGTGGGAGGTAGAGAAATACCAACTAGATACAGTTGGGCTCACCTCAAAGCATGGCTCAGGCTCTGGAACCAAACTCCTGGAGAGGGGCTGAACTTGATTCCAGTTGCCCATGGTGAGAAGTGCCAGGCAGGTGTAATTCTACTTATAGCCCCCTGGTGATATTGGAGTTTACCCCAGTGAGCAAGAGGTTCGTCTTCCTCTGATTTCATGTCAGTGGATGTGCTCTGACTGTGGTCTCTGCCTATGCACCAATACCAGTTCAGAGTATCCAGCCTTCTTGGAGACCCTGGATGGGGTGCTGGAAGGCGCCTCCTCCAGGGACTCCATTGTTCTGTTGGGGGACTTTACCACACCTATGCATGAATTCTTCAACCTACACCTCTGGCAGAACTTCCCCTGCACCCTAACTCCCTTAGGAGACAATTACCAAGCTTCAGCACTTACGTAAGTAAAAACTCTGGTGTGGGACGAATTTGGTGAGGCCATAGAAAAGGACTTTCGGTCGGCCTTGAAAAGATTCTGGCAGGTGTAGGGGAACTTTATCCATGCTGCTTATAGCAGGGATGGAGAACTGTTGACCTCAAATGGTGGTATAGTCAGGCGGTGAAAGGAGAAATTCAAGGACCTCCTGAATCCCGTTAATGTCCGTGGAGAAAGTACAGCTGGAAGACTAAAGTGAAGAACTGACTCATCACAAGGGCTGGGGTCACTGACGTAATCCAAAAACTCTTCAGAGGTAGGGCTCCAGGGGAGAATGAGATTTGCCTTGAGTTCTTGAAAATTCTTGATGTTGTTGGGTTGTATTGGCCGACATGCTTCTATAGCATTGATTTTGGGGACAGTGCCTTTGGATTGGACTGGGGTGGTGTTCATAGTCTTTATGAAAGGGGACTAAAAGATGTATTGGAACTTAAGGGGATCACACTCCTCAACCTCCCTGGGAAGGTCTATGCCAGTGTACTGGAGAGGACAGTCTGTAGAAGGCTGGACCAGCTCTTCACCCTCCAGGAGCAATGTAGGGTTTATGGGAGCTTGCCCAAACAGTCTATACTGTATGTGTTTTGTGAACTTGGAAAAGGCATACAATTGTGCCCTTTGAGGGGTCTTGTGGGGGGGTTCTTCAGGATTGTGGGGTACGGGGTTCGCTGTTGTGGGCTATCAAGTCCCTGTAAAAATGGAGTGAGAGTTTGGTTCGCACGAACAGTGGTAAGTCAGACTAGTAGGTGTTGATCATAACATATATCAAGGGGTGTTGATCATAACATTTATGGAGGAGTGAGTGGGTTTGGTGACCTCAGGTTCACATCTTTGCTTTTTGTAGATGATGTGGTCCTGTGGGCATTTTCGGTCTGTGACCTGCAGCCTGCACTGCAGTGGGTTGCAGCTGAGTGTGAGGTGAGGTCATAGATCTCAACCAGAAAAGGGTGAATAGCCTTCCAGGTTGGGGATGAGTTCCTGCCTCAAGAGGAGGAGTTTAAGTATCTTGGGGTCTTGTTCATGGGTGAGGGAGTAGGAGATCGACAAGCAGATCGGTTCAGTGAATTTTCTTCACAGGGTGTCTGGGCTTAGTCTTAGAGATAGGGTGAGGAGCTCAGACATTTGGGAGGGGCTTAAAGTGGAGCCATTAGTCATCCATTTGAATGGAACCAGTTGAGGTGGTTCCAGCATCTATGTAGAGAATCATCTATGTTGGATGCTTCCTGGATGCTTCTCTGGGGAGGTGCTTCGAGTATGCCCTACCTGGAGGAGGTGCTTTGAGTATGCCCTACCTGGAGGAGGTCCTGGGACACATCTATAAGTTGCTGGAGAGATTATATCTCTTGACTGGCTGAGCAATGTCTTGGTATTCCCCCAGTGAAGCTGGAGTAGGTGGCTGGGGAGAGGGCATCCCTGCTTAGACTGCTGTCCCCGTGACCCAAACTGGGATAAGCAGCAGACAATGGATAGATGGATGGATGCAATATATGTACATCTGTGTGTGTCTATGTGTGTAACTGTGTGCAACTGTCTGTTTGTGTCTGTGTGCATGAGGCTGTGTGATCATTTATAAAAAATTATTCTGTACATGTGTGCCTGAATGTGTAATATCCCTATCAGCTGTGGCTTTATGCTGTAGATTGCCTTTGATTTCAGATGTGAGAGGAAGTCCACTTTTCCACAATGTGAAGCTGTGTACTTTCTTTCTCAGTAACCATGGCAATCACAGCTCATATACAAGTCATATATCAGTAGACATACATGTGGAGGAGCGATGAACATGCACACAGTAGCATGCAGGCAGCTGGTGCCCTGCTAGACGTGGCTGTACTGGGGGATGTGGCCAAGCCACTGGGCACATTTGTGGGTTTTTTCGGTTTCCCTCGGTTGTGAAACATGGCTGATGGTTCAGCTTCCTGAGGTAGCTTTCTCATATTTGGATTTGCTGCTCTGTCTCCAAGCTCTTCATTAATTTTAGCAGATGATTATATTAGATTATTGTCCACCGGCCTCTGTCTTCATTTCTGAGTGCCTTTTTTCACCCTTTCTTTTTCATCTGTTCCCTTTATCGTCCTTCTACCCCTTCTATTTCACTATCACTTTCTCCATCTTTTCCACTTCTTCTTTCATGCTGTCTCTCCCTCCAACCCCTCAGTCTTAGGCCTTGTCCACACATGTTTTTAAAAACGTAGCTTTTTGTCTGCATTTTGGTCTTTTGTCCACATGCAAACGGCATTTTATGACTGAAAATGGGGCTTTTGTAAAAAAAGATTTTCAGAAACTCCATTTTTATGTCGATGTGGAGACAGGGAAAGACAATTTTTGGCTTGTAATGTCAGAGTGTGTGCCGTTGACCACTTTGTTTGACTTCAGAATGTGCGGCATTTGCTGTTTACATTAGCTGTCATTAACTAGGAGAACTGGTAATAAGGCTTCTGATTGGCCAACATGGCTTTACGGTTGGAGTTATATCGGTGTCTGCTGGTTTGGCGTGCTCTTGACAGCGCGTTTTCATGGGACTGTTTTTTTTAATAACGGAGGAGGAAAAACACTGTTTTAAAAAGTGCCCATGTACGTGTGGACAAAGCCTTAGGCCCATTCCTCAGATCCCCCTCCCCCACCACACAGACAGGTCATCAACTTCCCTGAGTAGAATGAATGAATGAATGTGATATTTATATAATGCTTTTCAGGACACCAGCAGCCTCAAGTTAGCATTAGCTTTACCAAAACCAGCATCACCAATAGCCCCAGGTTAACACTAGCTTTTCCAAAACCAGCAGCACCAATAGCCACAGGTTAACACTAGCTTTACCAAAACCAGCAGCACCAATAGCCACAGGTTAGCACTAGCTGGAATTCCACTTTCATTTGGTTGATGTTCAATGCCTGTGGCAAGAACTCGGTACAATCACCGATTACAGATTAAACCCCTCCCTGTAAATTGTACCAACTTCTTGCAGGTAGGCAACTTGAACTTCTTTTTGCTCACCTTGATGCAAATGGTGCTGGTGATATTGTGGCTGCAGGTGCCAGTGAAGTTATTATGGCCCTGCCACTGACCTCCCTTTTAATTAAGTGCTTCGAGAGGCTGGTCAAAGATTATATCTGTTCCTCCCTCTTCATGACCATAAACCTGCTGTAGTTTGCCTATCGCTCAAACATGTCCACTGATGATGTCATCTCCTACGTCCTGCATACCATTCTCACCCACTTGGGCAGTGACAGGGGGAACTATGTGAGAATGTTGTTCATATATTTTATTTGTGCTTTCAACGCCATGATCCCCATTACATTGTTCTCCAAACTCAGGAACCTGAGTCTGAAAGCATCCCTCTGTATCTGGGTCCTTGATTTTCTCTTAGGGAGACCCCAGGTGGGATCCCATATTTCGGCTCCCTTCACCCTCAGTATTGGCTCCCCTTGAAAGTGTGTTCTGAGCCCACTGCTGTACTCCTTGTACACACAAAATTGCATGGCCAGACACATCACAAAATAGTCAAATTTGCAGACAACACAGTTGTAGTTGGCCTGATCTCCAACCACAATGAGCAGGCCTACTTGGACAAGGTGGACAGTTTCACACTATGGTGTCAGGTTAAAGGTTGGTTCATATGTCTCTGTACAAGCACAACCCTCACGTATCCACTCTGTGTACATGGAAATGTTCATCGTTCTCCAGTCAAGCCGTGTACTTCGCCCTCTCAGTATCAAAGGGGTCCCAGTTGATAGGGTGAATAGCCTTAGATATCTGGTAGTCTGTTCTTCTGATGACATCACCTGGTCCAATCATGTATGGACTCTGGTATCTAAAGACAGACATTGGCTGTACCAACTTATGGTGCTTTTTTACTGGCATATAGGAACCAGGCTGTATCCAACTTGTACCACATAGATATACCAGTTATAGCGCGGTTGCAGCTCACTTCATTTTTCCACTGCAGAAGTGACATAAAACTGAAGAGACGCTTATTTACTATACAAACTGCGTACATCATGATTTACCATATATTAATTCCCACTAGCAAGTATGTTAGAATCACCATGTTATGTTAGCATCAAATGCTTGGGGAATTAGCATTAGCTTGCTTAAATTTGCCAGCTCGGTTCAGTCACAGGCACGGCATGCATAATTTACAATGGAACCATCTCTTTGCGGTACAGCTAGCGTAGAACTTGGCTCTTGGTGGTAGTGGAAAAGCACCATTAGGTAGCTGAGGAGGTTCCACGTCTCACCAGCCATTCTCTCTCGGAAGCCTGCTACTCGAGATCGTTAGAGAACATCCTTACCACGAGACTCATAGTCTGGTTTGGCACTTGCTCCGCCATGAACCGCAAAGTTCTGCAGAGGGTAGTGCATTCAGGCTAATGAATCAACAAGCCTCATCTGTACCCCCTGCAGGATATTTACCTCAGACGATGCAGGGATAGAGTTGCCAAAATCAGCAGGGACACAATTCACCCTAACAGCTACCTCTTTACCAGGCAGAGAGGCTCAGAAGGAGCTTTTACCCTCCAGCCATCAGGTTAATAAATACGTGTATAACAGTTTGATATCTGCTCCTTGCATATGTACCACACAATTTATTTGAGTCATGTTTCAAATCTCCTTTTCTTTTATCTCTTCTTATATAATATAACTTTCTCTTCCTTATTTATTTTGGATTTATTATATTGTTGTTTTTAATTGTTTTTTATTGATATAACTCTTTTTATTATGCAAGCTTTGCCAGAAGCTGCATCACTAGCAGCCCCAGGTTAGCATTAGCTTTATCAGAACCAGCATCACCAGTACCCCTGAGCAAATTCCAGCAGTAACCAAAACAGGAGCAGTACCAGCCTCAATACAACGCCAGCTGTACCACAACCAGGACCAGCAACAGCAACAGTACAGAACAATAAATCCAGTCATCCCAGAACCAGGTCAAGTACCCATGGTGCAGCTTGTATGTCAATAGCAAAGCATTTCCACCTGGGTCTGGCTAACAGTGTGTTTGAATTTGAATAGATGTTAATGTGCCAGTACCTTGACAAGCGACTATGACAATTCTTTCAGTCTTACCATGTGAGTATTTCTATCTGAGATGGGTGCATATGTACATATTTCACGTAAAATATAGCCTCTGTTCAATACTTGAAGGATAGCTTCCATTTTCTTGTCTGCCCTGTGACACTCTTGATTCAAACCCAGCCTGTTTGACACCGAACCCCCAATAAACTGCAGTTTGTTTTGTTCCTAATCAAATGCCATCTCACCTTGCTTAACCCAACAGAAAAACTATTAGACAACAATTAGAGACACAGTTTGTAAGAAACCAGGGAAAAGGGTGTTTTGCAAGCACCAGTAAGTACCAGCATGAAAATAACACAAATGTTCAGGAATTCATTCTAGCTTAACACCGACACAAAAAGTATGACTGAATCAGTTAAGCAGTCACCACATCACCCTGCTATCCTATCAGAGGACATAGCTGGACAGGAAGGTTTGTCCACTACTGCCACCTAGTGTTGTGACTGAAGGTCTCTGTTTCAGTGGTGGAATGCCTGTCTGGGGACATTTTTCTGGGTGCTCCGCACTCATGCATTACTGCACAAGTATTTATTCCTGTCTGTGGGTGGTGTGTCCTGTTGGAAAATGTTAATTTTAACTTTTCTTTAGTCTTAAAAGCATCATTTGGTTCAAGTTTATGCTATTTACACGGATCTCATTTGAGCTGCTTATGAACTGATGGGTTAGTTGGTCATTTTCTCACTTCCTTTGATTAAAGTGCTCAAATACAATTTTGTCATGAATTTTTAATGACAGTTTGTGTAAAATGTCTCTACTCAGGTCTGGGATGACCCGTTACATTTACAGGGGATGTAGAAGGTCCAGGGTGACTGATTTTTCTCCAGTTCAAGACACTTTTTTGAATTTGAATGATATCAACATTTGCTTAAATAAGCATGCACATGGCTGATATATATTATTTTATGTCATGGGACACCCCTAACTGCAGGAAAATCGTATGCAAAATTTTGGTTTGCAAAAAATAACATGACAAACATTGGACTTTCCAGCACTGATTTCAATGAAACAAACATCTTTGGGACCTTATTCATGTAATACATCTTGAATGAGACACTTCACTGCAAGAAGTGTCCGTGCTGTATACACTCACCTAAAGGATTATTAGGAACACCATACTAATACGGTGTTTGACCCCCTTTCGCCTTCAGAACTGCCTT
>JAABNX020000143.1:9911937-9939828 GCA_015163995.2 Mormyrus lacerda
GTAAATAATATGCGGCCCGTGAGACTTGAACTTGGACATAGTGCGGCCCACTGCAAAAAAAGGTTGAGAACCACTGGCTTAGAGAATAAACTTGGACCTGCGACTTCTCGACGTCTCAGCTGTGAATCTCTTCTGATCAACGGACCCGGTGGAGACGGCATACTCCAACAGATGTCAGCTTATTGCTAATTTACCAACCTGTCTTTATGGTACTGAAATGTCGAATGAAATGTTTTGTAGATTGCTGTCCTTTTTTTCACTTGATCTGCTTATAAATATTAGGATCCAAAGTTTATAAATTTTCGGTATCTTCATGCTGAATGGCGCTCACCAACATATCGCTTGTTCCCCGTCATGTGTGTGTTTTGGCTTCTGTGGTTTATGGGCACATGCAGCACAGCATTTTTGAGCTTCTGATAACAGCAGATAATATATCACTTTTTAAAGTGAAGTTTAAAAAGTGGTTAACATGATATCAAACATGAATACACAAATTATGTGAAAAGTCTAATATGATGGCGCAGTGAAAAAAATAAACATGCATTTTAAGATGCAGTAACATGACGGCTGCGGAGAGCAATTTCCCTCATGCATTGAACTTGCAGCTTATGTTTTTGGGAAGCGCTTGTGACAGGGCTGCCTCAGGAGGGCACCATTATGCTCAGGGGTTGGAGTCCTATTGTGCCCGATTACCTGCCGGTCTGCAGCAGTGGCCGCCATACTCTGTCCTCTTCTTGACCCCAGCCACTATACTTCCCGCAGGTGTTTCTGCGTCGACTGCCTTGATATCCTGGTAGGCGCTGGGACATCGGATCAGGCCCGTGCCCTTGATCCCTGGCACTGTTATGTATGCCAGCCTGCGCAGGCCATTGGCGTGCTCCACTGCCGGCCTGACTGGAGCACCCGGCTTCAGGACTTCTTCGCCAGCGACTACGGACAGGAGTTTGTGAGTTTCAGCCCCCAGGCTGCCCAGTAAATCACCCCCGATTTCGCAGGGACATGCTGAATGTGTGTGTTGCCATAGAAACACTGAGGATTTCCTTATATGGGCAGTTAATTATTTACAGGTGAATAGGAAGCTGGTGAGTGTGTGTGTGTGTGTGTGTGTGTGTAAGCGCGTGTGTCACTGTGTGGTTTACTGATGGGGAGAGGCGTGTCCATGTGCAGTTTACTGACGGGTGGGTTGACCCTGCAGGAGGCCCCCATGACATACCCAGCGGTCTCGGCTGAGAAGAGGAGGCCCATTCGTGTTCTGTCCTTGTTTGACGGTATCGCCACTGGTGAGCAGCTTTTGTGTCACATACAGTGTATGCATTTGACAGTATTTACAGTGTGTACCCTGTACATGCACCATGGTGGTCAGGGTAACTCTGTGTACTGTGTTAAGGTTTGGTTTTCCTAACAATATTTATTTTTATTGCATCTAATGTAGGGGAGGGGCAAGTGAATATGTTTTTAATTGTAATAAATTTTGCTCATTGTGGGGATAGACCAGGTGCAGGGTTGGGTGTGAGCTCAGGTGTGATGTGGCAGGGTACCTGGTGCTGAAGGACTTGGGCTTCAAGGTGGACCAGTACATTGCCTCAGAGATCTGTGAGGACTCCATTTCTGTGGGGGCTGTCCGACATGAAGGAAAGATCCAGTATGTGCATGACGTGAGGAACATCACCAGGAAGGACGTGAGTATGTCTGTATCAATGTGTGGACATGTCAGTATCAGCGTGTGGGTGTGTCTGTTAGTATGTGTGTATATGTCTGTCTCAGCTTGTAAGGATGATTGTTAGACCTGTCATTCTCATGACCACATTTGTTGACTGTACTGGTCTGTGTTGCCGCACCCACCATATGACGAACCTCATTAGGATCCCGGCTGGTGACCCTTCAGACAGACACATTGCTTAATCCCCACACCAGAAATGGCCATCCATCTGCCGCAGCCTGGTGTTACATGGGTGTCCCCTCGGCCTGGTCCAGCCACTCAGGTCCTCAGCAATGAGAATCCTTTGAGCCAGATCACCCTCAGGGAGATGCACCACATGGCAGTAGTGCCGTAACTGACATTTACTCACAATACAGGTAATGTGCCTCATTCGGGACTTCTCTAGCAACTGCTCTTTCGACACATAGTCAAACCACCAGTACCCAAGGATTCTCCAAAGAGACACAGTGCCAAAGGAGTCCAGTCTTCCTCTCAGTCTACTGGATAGCGTCCATGTCTCACAGCCATACAGTAAGACAGGGAGGACCAGGACTCTCTTGCAAAGATATTGGGAATGCCACACGCCCCTTTCTAGCCTCATGACTCCCCATGCTCTCCCATTCAGTCTGTTGACTTCATAGGAAGAGTCACCAGACACATGAATGTCGCTTCCGAGGTAAGTGAATCTCTTAAAGTCGACATTCTCCCCACAGACAGACACTATGCCTAAGAAGTCATTAAATGCCTGGATCTTGGTTTTTATCCAGGACTCTTGCAATCCCAGACGATCAAACTCCCCGCTCAGTCTCTCAAGAGCTTCGATCAGAGTCTCCATTGACTCCGCTAAGATCACAACATCATCAGCAAAGTCAAGATCTGTCAACTCTGTCTTTACCAACAGATGTCCCACAACTGCTGGACCACACGACACTGCCCAACACCCAGTCCATACAAACACTGAACAGTATAGGAGCAAAAACACACTCCTGGCAAACCCGAGAATCAACTGGGAAAAACAGGGAGATTCTCCCCTCACTCTTTATGAAAATCAACAAAGGCTGCAAAGAACCTCTGGTAATATTTGCGCTTGCGCTCGATGAGAACTCCCAGTGCCTGGAAATGATCCATGGTAGACTTCTTTGATAGCTGAGTAAGTGATCACGCATCCTGTTAAGGATGGCCCTAGCAAGGATCTTGCCTGGCACTGAAAGCAGTGTTATCCCCCTGTAGTTGCCACAATCTAGACGATCACTCTTCCATTCCCAGATTGGGATTACAAGTCCCATTTTCCAGTCAGTTGTGATGATTCCTGACTCCCAAATGGAAGCAAAGATTGCCTGCAATACCAGGAGGACAACCTTACCACTAGGCTGGAGAAGTTGACCACGGATACCACAGATACCTGTGACCTTCCCTACCCCTAGCTGATTCACCACCCAGTGAGATTGGGTGGTTCACAGCTAACTGTAAGATCAGCCTTGAGAACTGTGGACTCAGAGATGTCCAACTTCCTAGCCGGAGGATCAGCTTTAAACAACTGGTCAAAGGAGCCAGGCCAACAGGTAACAACTGCAGTGTCATCCACCTCCCCTGACTGCTAGTCTCCAGGGAACAGATTCAGATTCCTCTGGAAGCAGGACATAGGTCATTAGACCCCAGATGGTGTGTTACATTTGTCTAACAAACGCCTCCTTATCTCCCCTCAAAGCCCTCACAGTTCTCTTCAGTTCAGACTGTGGTCAGAATTCACAAACTAGGCACTTCTGTAGACCCTGCCGTTCTGCAGGAGGTTCCAGCATCTGCCCACGAGGATGTGATCAATCTTCTTCACCACACCACCAGTACTGGAGTACTAAGTCCAACGATGCAGCTCAGGGCGTTGGAACCAGGATGCAGCACCCCGCAGCCCCTGACCTTTTGCAAAGTCAAGGAACATGGAGCCACTCTCACCTCGGTCTCCAGGCCTATGGTGACAGACACAATCCTCATAGCAAGCCCTGTCAGTGTCAGTGGTCGCATTGAAGTCACCCATGACCAGAGGAGTGTCAGCTTGTGGTCGCCCATCAACCACTAAGCGTAGTTGCAAGTAAAATATCTCCCTCAACAAGACATCACTCATCACATTTGGAGCATACGCTGAGACAACAGACAAAACACCCAAGGAGTGCCTTAGCCTCATAATTTACTCGTTAAAAGGAGTGACATCTCACACCATTGGGAGGAGCCAATCCGCTACTCCCTGAGTATATGCTAGACGCTCAGACTCAGGACATGAGACCTAGGGAGGCAAAACAGAATCAGAGATAGGACTAGGCAGACTATATTATGAAGATGGCAGACATCATAGGGAACTAGACAGGGCATTACTTGTACCAGGGGACAGACAGAAGCAGGGTGAGGGACTGTAGGGAGAACAGACTGGAAAAACAGGGCAGAGACTGGGACACGTTTGACACATGGAGGAACCACCCGGATAGGGACAGAGACACCAGTGCAGAACACAAGGGAAACAAACTAGGCCAAGACAACAGGACAGTGTGAAGACTGGGGAAGAACTAAAACCCGGCTGGAGAGAAGGGCAAAGCCTGTGGCAGTAGAAGGAGTGAGGCCATTCTGGGGGGTCTGGATGGTCCCAGGATGCTGGGCATCGGTCTCACTGCACACAACCCCCTTAGCGTCAGCTAATCTGTGGGATCAGGACAGGAACTAAGGCAGGAAGCTAGGTGCAGCCCTCTGATGCAGATGACCTGGGTCCAGTGCCCTGAGTAGGGATCCACTGGGTGTAACTCAGGGTGAGGCCTAGTGCGTCCTTCTCCAAGTCCTCCAGGGGCATGTCTTCCAGACCTGACTCCTCCGGGCAGCTGACGGATCAGGAGCAGGGTTGCTGGCAGTCATTGGGCCTCCCTTGCAGCCAGCTCTGGGATGGAATCTGGCTACGATGCGGCGGATGCCAATGAGGAATCCCACGATGGAGCAGGCTTCTCCTCTTTTGACCCTGCCGCACCCTCCTCCCCACAGCCTCCTACTGGAGGGCCCTGGAAGCAGTCACTGGAGGCAGGAGTTGACAAGGTGAAGACTGCAGGCGAGCAGACAAGAGGTGACGGTCGCAGGCGAGCCAGCGGGTGAGCAGACATAAGCCTAGCCGAAGGCGAGCTGGCAGGAGCCAGCTGGGTGGCTGCAGGCAAGCAGGCAGGAACAGGTTGGGCAGAAGCTGTCTGGATGATAGCCGCAGGTAGGACAAGGCAGGCCGGAGCCATCTGGGCAACAGCTGTAGCTTGGGCAGGAGCCGTCTGGGTAATAGCCACAGGCAGGCAGACGGGAGCTGTCTGGACAATGGCTGAAGGTGGAACAAGGCAGGCAGGAGCTGTCTGGACGATGACCGCAGGTCGGACAAGGCAGGTTGGAGTCGACAAGGCAAACAGAGCACAGCAGGACCCTCTGGTGGCAGGTACAGCATGGCAGGACCCTCTGGCACCAAGTAGAGCACGGTGGGCAGCGAGCAAGGCAAATTAAAGACCCCAGGCAGCAAGTAAGGCACCGCAGGAGCCCCGAGCAGCAAGCATAGCACAGCAGGGAGATCTCATCTGGGCTGGGTGCAAGCGAAGCAGTGGCCTTTTACTGTGCTGGGTGAGTGTGGAACAGTGGCCTTTTCTAGGCCAGGTGAGCGTGGAGCAGTGGAGGCTCCACCTGGGTCAGGTGCTTGAAAAGCAGCAGCCTATTCTGGGCCGGATACCACCAGAGCAGCAGGTTTTTCTGGGCTGGACGCCAGTGGTGTTGCAGCCTTTTCCAGGTCTGGCATTAGCGGAGCAGCGGCTGCGTTTTCCAGGTCGGGCGATTGAGGAGCAGTAGTGGCCTCTTCTGAGTCGAGTACAGCAACGACCACAGCCTCCTCTGGGCCAGACACAGAAAGAGAAAGCATGGGCTCTGAAGACGCAATTAAAACCAAGGCAGGAACAGAGGGCATGGTGGTGATCTCACCATTCTGGCTCATACGAGGTGGGACAGAGGACAGATTGCACCCCCTTTTTCCGCTTTCGTCTACCACACTTTGAGGTTGCGCGCGAAGTCGAAGCAGCTTCTCCCAGGCCGAGCTCGGGTACTGCAGTGGCAGCGGTGGCTTCCCCTGGACTGGACACTGAGATTGCAGCAGCAGCAGGGTTCCAATATCACAGCGTTGGGTAACTCTAACCCTAACCCTAACCCTCTGGTAGTGAGGATTCCACAGGCTGCATGGCAGAAGGCAGTGGGGAGGCAGCAAACAGAGGGCAAGCTTGGAGATCAACTCCCGCCTCAGGAAGGGCATCACACTTAGGCTCTCACGTACGGAACGAGAGAAAGATGACCTGAATGCAGGCTGCATCAAGATAAACCCCTTATGGGGATGTTTATTGCAGCGGAAAGACAGGATTTCACAGGTCAATAGGGAACACTGACTGAACAGGGAGCCTAAAACTATGAGACATTACTATACATGATTAACAGAGGAGTAAACACAAGGCAGCTGCGGCTGGTTAACAAGAGGGCAGGAAAACTAGGTAAGACTAACAAGCTTCAGGTGCGGCCATGCCCAAGGGAAATGCAGGGAGCAGACAAGCAGGAATATATTAACTGTGCGAGGAAAATCATGAGAGTGGAGACTCTTATCAACTTATCTTTGCTTATAAAGGACTACAACATACTGTGGTACGTTTTAGCATCACTAAGCTTTAATCAGTAAAGGTAAAAAAACCTGACCTGGATTCGGATTTGAATTACATGACTCACAATACGACTCGGACTTGAGTCACAAATTTCATGACTTGTGACTTGACACCAAAAATTATGGAAAGACTTAGACTTGGAATTCAGGGCACATGACTTGACACTTGCCTTGGACTTGCAATTTTTTGACTGAAGACTTGACTTGGACTCGTTAAGGACTGACTTGTTCTCATCCCAGCTAGTTACTGCAATTCCTAATTTCCAGGAGTTCCCACCTTTGTGGGGTTGACTAATTCACATGGACTGTTTCTCACTCTCTTCATCGAGCTGCCACCAAAGAGTTTCATCTCCTTTTGCTTCTATTATGTAGTGGGTGTGGGTGTGTGCATGGGGGGGGGATGGGAGTTTGTGTGTGTTTTTTGCTTGGAGGCTGTCTTATGTAGCTTATGTGAAACTGAGCAGCACCTCCTCCCCCCACTACCTCAGAGTATATAAGCTTTAGAACATTCCCCAGTGACCTTAGCCCCCAGCCAATCACCTCAGTCCTTTGTTTCACTTTCAGAGGCCCTTAAAGGGGTTGTGCAGGTTGTTTAGGGGGTATGGGTGATAAAGGCAAGCAGGCAGATGTGTGGGGCTGTTGGTCATGAGACAAAGGTATTTGGTTGCGGTGTCACCTTGTCGTGGCATTCTTGTTCTGTCCTGATGTCCCCTCCCATTGTCCTACACCAGGCTACAGTGACACATAAACATAAACATATGCTTTTCTAAAATTTCAATTATATTCAGCAGGGCATATTATTGCAGCAGATCAAGTGAAGTATATTGCTTAGAATCATTACATCATGGTCTCTCCTGGCCCTTGAGAAAGTGACACCATGTTCCTCTAAAAAGAGACCAGAACAGCCATCAGAACGGGTCCTGGCCCTAAGAACACCTATGTCTCTGTCTTGATATGTTTGTCTGTTTATGACTACCTGTGTGTGCACTTTTCGGTGTCCTGCTCCAGACAGGTGTAGCCTGCTAAGTGAACCCACTGCATGCAGTACACCTAGGCTGACACTGTGTTGGGCTGTTATGTCACGCAGATTGCCGAATGGGGGCCATTTGACCTGGTGATTGGCGGGAGCCCATGTAACGACCTCTCCATCGTCAACCCAGCGCGGAAGGGCCTCTATGGTGAGGGCATCCATCCATCCATCCATCACTTACGCAGGCAGAATCACATGGATCCATAGGCTGCTGAAAAAGCCCCTGTGCTGAATAACTTTTATGAGAAAAATAGCTATATTCCATTCAGTGCAGGGTCCCAACACCAGATAATATCAAGGAACAACCTGGGCAGCTAATTCAGAAATTCACTTAACAGCACATACAGGTGGTACTTCAACCCCCAACTCTAAAGGTATGAGGCTATAGTGTAGCCACTAAGCCACCCTACTGCCTTAGAAACATTATACATCTATAAATCCCTGCTTCGCATTATTATTATGCAGTCCTTTGATAGTACTGTGAGTAGAGTTTTCCTGGTGTCATGGTTGAGAACCTGCTCCAGGCAAGATGCACTGATATGGAGATACTTAAGGCTAGTCTCCACAACCCCTTCTGTGCTGTCTTCCCCGGGTAAAGGTTCCTAGCTCTTTCTAACTCAGTCTCCTCTTTTCTGGGCCCAGAGGGCACGGGGCGCCTCTTTTTTGAGTTCTACCGGCTGCTGAGCGTGGCCAGGCCCAAACCTGGGCAGGACCGGCCCTTCTTCTGGCTCTTTGAGAATGTGGTAGCCATGGGTGTCAACGACAAGAGGGACATCTCACGCTTCTTGGAGGTTAGGGATGCAAAAAGTGACCTGGGGGGCACGGCACACATGTGCATGCGCACACACGTACACATATGCATACAAACACACACACACACACACGTGTACTGGACAGGCTGAGGAAGCTTCAGCTGAATTGGAAAAATTTGGAAACTAAGGTACCTGACATCTTAGATTTGAAATGGCAGCATTAGAGACTCAGGATCTTCATGCACAGATCTGAGTTTCTCCTGTTTCTCTTTAGATTCACCTGTATGGTGAAACATGCCATCAAAATGATCCAGGTACTGTCGATCAAAAACAATATAGACAATAAATAGTAATAATAATTTTTTTCTTATTGAAAAATTATTTATTTTTGTTAAAACATGCGCCCAAGCCTGACACTTGGTAAAACACATAAAGTGGCCTCACATGTTACATATAAAACATACGTCACCCTCACACATAATAAAACATGTACACTGGCCTCAAGTGTGTTAAAACACATATGCTGCCTGTACACATGTTGAAACACGCACACTGACACTGGCTTCGTACACGATAAAATGTGCATGTTAAAACATGCATGCTAACCACACGTTTTAAAACATACCAGCCTCACAGATTAAAACATGCATGTGGTCCTTACATATGATAAAACATGCACGTCACCCTTGTGCATGTTAAAATTTGAATGCTAGCACCAGCCTCACGCATGTTAAGACATGCAAGCCTCTCACATGTTAAAAAATGCATGCCGACCTAACACAAGTTAAAACACTCACACTGGCCTAATACATGCTGAAAGATGCATGACGCCCTCACGTATGTTAAATCATGGATGCTGACACCGCCCTCATGCATGTTAAAACAAGCATGCTGCCTTCACACATATTAAAACATGCATGGCCGCCCTTGCTTGCTAAAACACACATGCCGCCCTCACACATGTGGAAACACGCACACCGACACTGCCATCATGCATGTTAAAACAGACATGTTAAAACATGACACAACATGCAAGCTGACTTCACACGTTTTAAAATATATATCGACCTCCCGTATTAAAACACACACGTGGTCCTCTCACATGCTAAACCATGCACGCTACCCTGACACATGTTACAAAATACACACCGTCCTCACATATGCTAAAACATGCATGCCAACATGGGCATCACATATATAAATACACAGCCCTATCATGTGAACACATGCACAGTACCCTCACATGTTAATACACGCACACTGGACTCGCTCATATTAAAACACGCATACTGCCCTCACACATGTTAAAACACACACACAGCTTTCACATGTTACAACACGCATACTGCTTGCACACTAAAAAGCAACATTACAAACCTAACAAATGTTAAAATGCATGCCACCCTCACACGTTAAAATACACACACCACCCTTGCATGTGTTAAAATACACACGCCACCCTCATGTATGGTAAAACATGCACATCGACACTGGCCTCACACAGTAAAATACACATGCTGTCCTTACATGTTAAAACACACACCCCAGCCTCACATTTGAAAAACATGCACACTTGACACTGTCCTCACATGTTAAAACACAAACACCACCTTTGCACATGTTAAAACATGTATGCTACCCCTGCACATGTTAAAACGCACACACTACGATCACACATGTTAAAACCTGCACGACAGCCTCAAGTGTGTTAAATCACGCATGCTGACACTGCCTTCAAACATGTTAAAACACGCACACCTGACATGTTACAACGTACACACCAGCCTGTTTCTCATCTCGCATTTGTTGTTTTGTAGTTTGATGTTCTGGTTCTGTCGCCCCCCCTGACCCCCCGTTCACTGGTGCTTGCTGTCTGAATGCCACAGTGTAACCCGGTGATGATCGACGCCATTGAGGTCTCAGCTGCACACCGTGCCCGCTACTTCTGGGGGAACCTGCCAGGGATGAACAGGTGCGTCTCTCATAATGCATCAGGGTGATTGCCGCACCTCCTCTGTTCTCAAGTATTTATGGAGGCATAGGCCCTGCAGTAGCTCTTCCATCATCACATCACATTCCCTTGTGGTCATATGCTCTGTGTCCCCATCAGACCCCTGTGTGCCTCAGGGATGGATAAGCTCCAGCTGCAGGACTGCCTGGAACATGGGCGTGTAGCCAGGGTGAGTGTGGGTGCTGCATTTCTTTCTGACTGCACGATCGGGGAAGCGCTAATGTGTGTGCCGGCGTTTGGGTGTCCCCAGTTTGGGAAGGTGCGCACCATCACCACCCGCTCCAACTCCATCAAGCAGGGCAAGGACCAGCACTTCCCCGTCATCATGAATGGAAAGGAGGACATCCTGTGGTGCACTGAGATGGAGAGGTGAGCCTTCCAGCAACCCCGACCCCCAAGGGAAGCCGTCTGAGGGCCTGGGGAGCTCTGAGGGAGAGTCTGGGCTTTGGGCTGTACCTGGTGGGATACCAAATTGTATTAGTAAGCAACAAGTTCATTTCCAGGATTCATGCTTTTGTACTCACACTTAAGCCAGGAACGTTTGTCAAATGACGGAGAGCCCCTTTGGAGTCTCTTTATGGTTCAACAGATGATTGATTATTGATTGATTAGGTTTTTAATTATTATGATCGGCTGGTTATTTTTCTGGCTTTCCCTGCAGGATCTTCGGCTTCCCCGTGCACTACACCGATGTGTCCAACATGGGCCGAGGGGCCCGGCAGAGGCTGCTGGGCCGGTCCTGGAGCGTCCCGGTGATCCGGCACCTGTTTGCCCCACTTAAGGACTATTTTGCCTGCGAGTAGGTCTCACTGCTGACCACCCCCTCTCCGAGTGAGAAACCAGCCTCCCTCGCCGTTTGGGAGGAATAGGGGTGTTGCTATGGTGCTTTAACATGATGTGGAGCAGTGAGCTTGGGAACGGCCTGCTCCTGTAGCTCTCTGAGCTCGCTGGCTGGGGAGTGTCTGCCCCTCCTGTAGCTCAACCTGGTAGCTTTTACAGTAACGATGCAAGAATCAGGGATCCTGTCACAGTGTGAGCCTCACCTGGGATGTTCAGGTAACTGGGGGAGAGGCCGCATTTAATGATTCCATGGCAACTATATAAGCTTTTCTGGTTGGTTATACCTCACAAAGAACTCCAGTTATACACAGCACTTTTTGATTTTTTTTTTTTTTTTTTTTTAACTGTGATATTTCTGTCCCATTAACCTCTGACATACAAATCACTGAGGGTTGTTAATGTATAACATGTTTTAAAAATTCTTTAGTCCATCTTTAAATCCTGTTCACTTTAGTAGTTTGCTTCCAGAACTTGAATTAAAGAATTCCCACAAAGTTCATTTTGGGAAACGATTTTCCATTTATACTAGCACTTAAAAAGTTACGTTCAAAATAATAGATGTATTTTAAAATGTGATTTTATTTTCTTTCTACGTACTGTAAAACAATCAGGTAATCAAGAACGTTATAAAAATGTTATTTAAATTGATGGTTCCTAAAGCTTATCCAGATTTAAACATATTATATTAATGCATCCTTTTGTGAAACTTGATAAAAACATCCAGTGAAACAGAAAGAGTCTTACGGAGGTATGAAGAAATGGGAGCTAAGCTGTCAAAAGTTTTTTCTTATACAAGCAAAAAACAGCTTGATTTTGTTATTTGAAATTGCCTCAGAAGGTGTTCCCCAAATATGTGGGCACTCCCTCTACCACAGACTACAGCCTTCCTCCTTTTAATAGTAGCATCTTACACAACACTTTAGTCCACACTGCCCGTGATTTTCTTGTCCATGCCGACAATCTTGCACTCTAAGTAGGAGAATTTCTAACTGAAGAACTGTTACTACGCTTCTTAGATGTGAAAGCTATGTCTTTCATCTGCTAAAGTCTTTGAATGCAGCATTCTGATTTTAATCCAGAGATACTGTTTACTGTACTAACCATGTTTCCATCTGGGCAAAATACCTCGGCGATTTCCTGTTGTGAACAAGATCGAAGTACTGTACGTTTTTAAACTGTTTTTGAAGTGTCAAATTTTAACACTCTTAAAACGTCTTTATATTCCTATATATAAATACACGTTTCAATCATCATGTTGTGGCAGTATTCTTTAAATGTTGTTCTGACTGCTTTTATGTCAAACTCTTATCCTGCAATAGACAATACGGAAATAATGGAAGTTTTTTTTTGGTTGTTACTGCTGTAATTTGATAACATTTGTTGCATGCTACTAAAACAATTTTGGTGTATTTCGACTGTAATTTTAAAAACATCTGCATTTTTAATTTTCCTCACATTTATGCCATATTGTTACCCTCTATGTATAAAAAGCTTTCCTTTATAACATAGTTAAATCATGTCAGTTTATAGCGCGTTGCCAAACAAATTCTGCTGTTTCTGTATTTCATGTTTTATATACCAATGTGTCCATTCCTTATTGTAGCTTCTGTAATGTACTTTTTGTATTAAACAGATACTGGATTTACACACTTATTCTGCCTGGTCTCCTGGAGCATTAAATTCACTTTCAGTTTAGGTTTTAGTAATTTTATTTCTAAAGATAGTTGAGCTAATGATATGTTGAGCTATTGTTGAGCTTGATTCTATATTGTCATTGCACATGACAGTAAAATGAGACTGGGAAAGCAGCTCCCTGAGTGGTGCAAACAAAACAAACGACAGGACAACTTGTGACATTTAATAATACATACAAATACAGAATAGGCAAGGAATATGTGCAAATCACAATGGTGGTATGGTGTGCGCGGTGGGGTTAGTAAACACTTGACTGTTTTTCAAGAGTAACATTCACCTACAGTATAAGGAGAATACTACTACTAAATAATACTACTGCATCCCATCGTGTTTCATTTAGTTTTTCTTTTCGTGTCTTACGAAAATGTTTTCTGGTAGTTTTAGCTTTTGTTAATGTCAATAACCCTGCTGCACACCACGATTACGTTCTTTCATGATCTCACCAGACTTCATCTGTATATAACTTGGAGCCTTTATGGAAAAAGCTGTAACTGCCAAGTAAATTTCTAACTAAAGGTTGTATTTCTTCAACAAACTCCCTCAAAGTACTTCAATTCATATTTCTTCTTGATTTCAAAGAGTCAAACAGTATGTAAAGATATGTAACAAAAAAGTTATATGCATATATAAAAATCTTGACTATAATCCTAAAAGGACTGCCTTTGAGCAGTTACATTTTGCTGACAATATTATTCTATATGCGGACTCACTCACACAAGTAAAGGCAAATAGCACATTCCACGACCAGGGAGCTACACAAGAGAACAGTCTGGAGTGATGCTTCTCACATAGCGGAGGAGCTCCAAGCGGCATTGAGTTGCTGAACAACGGGGACCAGGTGGGTAAGCTAGTCTTAAGGAGGCTTTTGATGGAGGTGGGAGCCTGTCCATTGACGGACCTGTAAGTAAGAGCTTGAAATTGATGTGAGCACGTAGGGACACAACTTAGATGTTAGTTATGCCTTGAACAACACATAAAGAGTTCATCTTACTCAACTTGTAGCTACTTTTTGGAGATATTTTTTGAATGCATTTGATTTGAAGCACTTTCGGAAATTGAATGCATTAAATGTTAAAATGCTAGAATGTTTTTAAGAAACCTGCTTTCAATAAAGACAATAAAAATATGATCGATTTTCCATGTGTATAGACATTTTAAGTCATTCGTGAAAATGATCACTGGGTACTGATGAAAAGATGAATCACACGAATCACTTTAAGGCACATAAAGGCCAAGTCACCGTCATTTTAAGGGCTTTTTCTGCAGTTGCGGATTCAAGGACATTACATCACATATTAAGACTTCATAACTTTCATCCCAGCTTCTCAGGTGACTTTCACATAATATATTTTTTAACTTGTTAATAATTGACTCAAATCCTTAAACAAATCACCACATTTTCATTTTTTAATTGCATCTTTGCCTTGTATATCTTACCAACCTGGAGCACCGCAACAAGTTTTCTTTACCTGAAATCAAACAAGATAAGATAAGATAAGATAATCTTTATTGTCATTGTCACTTGACAACGAACTTGAGAAAATGCAGTTTATTCAATGTGAAGCATAAGAATAATAAAAGAATATATAAAAAATATACAAATTGCACTGACTATACAAATTGCACTGGATATACAAATTACACTTATGAAATATAAAAATTAACAGTCCTATTTTGAGATTAAGGCCATGATAGCTTTCAGATAAAAACTGTTTTTTAGGCGGTTTGTCCTGATTTTCATTGTTTTGTATCTCTTGCCTGATGGCAAAAGCTGAAAGAGACAGTGACCGGGGATGTGATGAATTGTGAAATGTCCATGGCTTTTATTCGGCAACGGGAGGTGTAGATTTGTTCCATTTTCACATCTGAGGAGGTGCAGCTGCCGTAACTCACACAAAGTCCGTACGTAAGTACGCTCTCGGTGGAACGGTGGTAAAAGGCAAGGGGCGAATTTTTGGGGAGAGTTCTCAGAAAATACAAGTGTGTGACTGTGTCTTCTTCAGCTGCTCCTCGGGGTTTGCATCCTCCAATTCAATACCCAGGAATCTGAACACCGGGACTCTCTCTACATATGCCTCGGCGATGGTTAGTGGCTGAATGTCAGTTTTATTTTTTCTGAAATCAAGAACCAGCTCTTTTGTTTTGTGTTGTTGAGGAGCAGGTTGTTGATTCTGCACCACTCTGACAAGTCAGTTTGGATGCCTTGAGAAACTAAATTTGATTAGTTGATTCTATTCATTTTATTAATCCTTAATACTGTTGGCTGCATTTTGGGGAAATGCCATTGCGGAGTGGATGGATTCTTGAAAAGCATACTTTACTGTGGGAATTGAGGTAATTCTCATTGTTCAGGTTTGCATCAAAAATGCCTTTATATTTTCAACTAGCAACAATCAGCCTATGCTGTTTTTTACCATTTCAACAAGTTTTCGGGGATTGTATTTGTACAAGTTAGCAATTAGTTAAGTGTAACATTTTAAGATGACTATCACCGTGGGTGTTGTTAGGTGTGATCACTCGGGTCTATAGCCTGGTGTATTTTATCCCCTATGCCAATATTCCTTCAAAAATAAGTGAAGCTCTGGGTAAAAAAAGCACTTATCACACCTCGCACTCGCTGCACCATGCGCCCTCTCATCCTCCAGCACTGTTCGAATGGACCCATTTCTCAAGGCACAAGGAAGAAGACATGCTCCATCTTTCAGAAGTACTTGGATTAGCACTTCCAGTGTTATGTTCTTATACAAAAATAATAAAAACAAAATAAAAATAAAATACTATTCTTAACCCAGGTTCTATTAAACCAGTATCAGAACTGCTATGC
The DNA here is from genome assembly GCA_015163995.2 of Mormyrus lacerda. Taxonomy (NCBI): domain Eukaryota; kingdom Metazoa; phylum Chordata; class Actinopteri; order Osteoglossiformes; family Mormyridae; genus Mormyrus; species Mormyrus lacerda. Next base: position 9,927,488 of record JAABNX020000143.1, read on the forward strand.
TGATACTGCACACTCCACGTTAAACTCTTGTACATTCATAGGTTACTTTTCTTTTTCTGTTTTGCACTCTGTATAATTTATTTACAGTCTATTTTACAATTCATTTTCTAGTTTCTTTGTTACTTGCACAAAGTATGAGCAGTTCAGCATACATTTCATTGCATGTTGTACCTGTATAACTATGCACGTGATAAATAAAGAATCTTGAATGTATTCATGATGATTACTTCAAAGCACTTCTGTAAGTGACTCAGGGCATGTGCCAAATGCAGTAAATGTATATGAAAATGTAAGTAAACCTGACTTAGCTCCTGATAGCTATAACGGCCCATGACCACCACCGTTTATTAGCCTAGATAAATGATGCCCCTTTCAGGGCAGCCAGTCAAATTGAAATATAATATTTTATGAAATAACGAACAATATGAAACATTAAAATTATACAAGGGTACAATGGTCTAATATTAAATGGCAAATAGTGTTTTCCCCGTAAATTAACTACAGGAATACACTTAAATGCATCGAACATCAAATGAGATTACTTACGACATATGCATCAATTTAAGTCATTAGAACAAATCTCAATTACGGTCCCTCTAATTCAGTTTTAACCAGCTTTAAACTGACATATACTTCGTTGACAGATCCCTATAAATAAAGTAAGACATTCCGCTCTGTTTTACAAACGGCCAAATAAAGGGGCGGTATTTGTTAACTAAAAAATGAACAAATTGACGGGATTAAATGCATACAAAGTTTCTCGTGCACATTCTTAAATACTGATATCCATTTAGTTTACGTCATACAAGCCTTATAATTAAGAATTCACGGAGATCAAAAACCAGGCACGTGGTCTGCCACGAGGACCGGAGGTTGAATCGTTTATCTGTTGATACGCCACAATCGGCGAATAAATCCCTCCTGGACAACAGGCCACGCTAATGAATATCTCAGTCGCCACATACTGTCTGATGTATATGAGATACTGTCTGCTCTTCTGGTATATATAATTCATATGTCTGCAAAATAATAAATGTAAATATAAAACAATGGGGATACAGTCATCTGAACCATTAACCATTATACGGCATTTAATTTGAATTTGTTAGGAACAACCAAACATGTAAATCTATGAAGATAGTCCAGTTTTTAAAGAAAACGAAATGTAAATTCAGCAATAAAATATATAATATGCAAGAGGAAGCAATGTTACACCCGCCATTTTGTGCAACTGCGAAACCGCAAAATAATGGTGACTTCCATTTTGCGTACAACCAAGAACAGATTCTTCTCCGATTTGTTTTATTGATTTATTTATGGAATCGATATGAATTATGCATTGGAACATATTCTGTTCTATTAATTTTGTATGTTAGGATGGTTTAGATTAAACCCGAAGAAAGAATGTGTTTATTAAAGGATGTACCTACGAAAACCATTCTACCATATAATACCGTACACGTTATATCATATTCACAAACAGATAGATATTCAGCCACAAGTTAAACTATTTCACAGAAACTGAAATAGAATCAAGAAGCGAAAAAATGTTAGCTATGAGAAAAGCCCTTTGTAACATTAATGGACCTCTAAAAATAAATATTGAAAAGGTAAATTTGAACAACAAAATGGGCCTTAATATAACGTCCCGTAACAATGTATAGGCTATGTTTTTTTTTTTAATCATGTTGCATTGATTTCCATTGCGAAATCCCCATGTAAGACAAAACCATTGCGTGTGATAGGCCTTTGTCATAAATAATTATTGCATAAGTGCGCTTTGGTTGTGGCAGTATCAATACCCCGATATGTCACCGGAACAATTAGCAAATATGTTGTAATGTTAATTTATTTCTGGAGGAGTATAACAGGAGCACAGTTATAAATTACAGGGTCGCCAGGTTTCAACAAATTGTCAGACTACGCTAGTATTTAATTTTTTTCAGTTTGTTTGAATTTCGAAAAGTATCGGTATCGATTACGACAACCTTATCCAAAGTAATTTACAGCTATCTCGTTGTATCCCATTCAAAATGACTATTTATTAGTATTTGGACTGAATCAATAATATAGTTAACATTTTTATATTTCTATACTATATTTTATAATTCTATACATCCTTAGAAAAACATTAGTATTACATTACAATGTAGTACAATGTAGTGTTGGGTAGCTATATAGGACAGATAGCGAAGGCACTCGTGATTGTCACGTGGGTGTAGTGATGCGTAGAAGCAGGCCATTACTTAAAGGACCGGCGTGCTGCACATACCCGGAGCTGGGACAGCGTATGTACGTGGTTTTAATTAATTAATGTTTTAAAGGTAACGTGTACCAATTACACCACTCGATTTAACTTGCATTCTTGGGTTAGATCAGTTTGATTATATAATTCCGATTTCTGGGTTGTAGGGTCAGGAAGCTATGTAATCGAATGGTGTCGTTAGATGGTGTACAGAAACACAAAGACTCAGAACGTGAAACAAAGAGCAATTTTATATGTATGAAAATGAAAAAATCACCTGTATGTCCCATGGTCATTTGAATATTTAAAACTAGATTTTTGTCTTTAGTGTTTATTTTATTATATTTAGAAGTATTTACCACTGGTTTTTTAACGATATGTGGATATGTGTGGAAAGTATTCATGTATACCTAATGCATAGTGGGCTTACAAATGTAGCGTGTCAGTAGAGGATTTTTCCACGAAATGTTGCAAACTATATCCATCTCATTATACACGAAGGAGTTTGCATCCTGGTCATTTATACGGCACGATGAAAAATTGCCATGGAAATTTCGCGGCATTTTCTCCGCTTTGTTAGTTGCGTAAGCGAAAGGAAGCAGTCAAACGAGTTAGATCTGCCTATAAGGTAGAGAGCGATGTTAACAGTATCCGTATGAAACACTGTAGTCCAGTGCGCTTATTGTTGATGTCGTCATAGCGATTTCACTGTAACAAAAGGATCGTTTTAATGTTTGTGGCGCCTGCATATACTATACTGCATATAGTTATAAAGTTACCTAGGCAGATAACCCAGTAAAGTAAAAGTTTGAAAGTGCCGACTGCAGATTTGTCTGCAGTGCTCTGTGTTCAGTGTCCCAGGACAGTATAAGAAAAGGTCACAGAATTAAGACCTGACACGGGATTTCTGCCACCGTGGACTGATGTAAAAGTTACCATGACAACAGTGATGGGAGGTTCATGCTGCAAAGGGCGCTACTTATTTTTCCCGACAGTTTTAATATGTCAACTATAAATTAGTTAAATTAAATTGAATCTCCATCTAATTCATGTCTTAAAATGTTTATGTTTTTAATTTGAATAAAATTGTATGTAGTTATTCTACTTTACTTCTGCTATTCAACTGAGCTTGTTTTTCCTTACTTACAATCAGTGATTAGGTTACAGCTTGTAATAATATTTGAGCACATCTCACACTGGTTATAACCACACACTTTTACATGCTTATTAAATCCAGAAGGAGCAGTATGACTTAAGGGGTCTCTCTTCCTGCATAATAAATAAGGCGACATCAGAAAGATCATTGATTTGAAATAATCACAATGCTCCATGCTGCCTCCAATACTGTGGTGTCATCATCAGAGACGTGCAGGGCCAGTGCTACAGTCAGTCTGTGTTTGACCTGGCTAAACTAGTCATGCATTTATTTTGTGTAGCAAAGATGGCAAATGTTAGCCCGAAAAAGATGCAGTCCGATAACTGGAATCCACGTGATCTGCTGAACTGGCTCAATGAATCCCTGCAAACGAGCTTCACCAAGGTGGAGGAGATCAGTTCAGGTACTGCTTCCAATTTATAGTTTTACTTTACACCGTACATGAAAAACTGGATACTTCACTTGATGAGACACAAATATTATTTGGTATTTTATACAATACGTACATATTAATTAACCACAAACTAAGTATTAGTTACATAGTGATCTTATGTTAATTCATCACTGATGAATCGTGATGCTTGTTTTATGTCAAGCACTTACTATATTGCTTTCTATATCTGTTAATTCTGTAAACCTTTGTGAACTATTGAAGATACAAGTAATGAAATAACACAAGTGAAATACTGATCTAATGTTTGTTAACCGATAATGAATTGTGACGCGTCTTCTCAAGTAGCAACTATATTTGTTCATGGTTTGTTCATAATTTGTACTTCTGTAGTACCTGAGCTATTACTAAGTGTTTTTGCCCCATCTAGTAAAGTGGTGTATTTAGCACCAACACTTTGTGGGCAAAGTGCAGTACTTACCAATTAGTTTGTTTTTGCTTACTAGTTGCTAGATTCAAGAAGTATGTTGGGTGACACTTTACATTAACTGTACCTTTATAATGCATTTGTATTCAGTGCACTTTCATTATGCATTCATAAGCAGCATGTAAGTATAACAGGGCTTGTCTCCCCCTCACTTTTGTTTACTCCGCGTCATGTTGTGTGAAGGATGGACGCTACAATCGACCTCGAAAAATTTAGATTTTACTGAAATGAAAGGAAATAAACATAATCAGGCACTGGAGCGAGCCAGATGCACATTGCTCCTACCAAACACAGGTAAAACACACATAAGTACACTGTAAGCTCTGCTAGCACATAAAAAACAACCTTCACCAGCTAAGTACCTGCAGCTGGGCTAACTTGGCTGCAGTGTGGGAAACTGATGTACCATTAAATATATATGTATAAATAAAACAACAAACCCATACATACGGTGTGCACTACACTATGATGACCATTATATTTCAGATGCCTTAGAACCCAATTTACAAATAGAATCCCCAAAACAAGTACCATGCCTAACATGACACCACTTAACTCAGCCTCGGGACAGTCGCAAAAGAGGCAGAGCAATGGACAGCAGGCAAGTTAAGGGGCCCAGTGTGGAGAAACCACGCCCCCATATGACTGTATCCCATAGGGAAAGAGAAAAGAAAAAAATACCATATATGTACGCAAATGACCTTAAATAAGGTGGCTGAGAAATCCAACATGAGTGGGAAATTTCAGGGTGAACACACACAACCCTTCTGCATAAGTATGCTTTAACACAGGGGTGGCCAACCTTATCCGCAAAGAGCCGCTGTGTATTCGGGTTTTCACTGCAACTCCCTAATCAGATTACTAATCAGAGGACTGATTGGCTGAAGAGTCCTCAGACCTGGGTTTGAACAGCTGACCTACTGGTTATCCCAAAAACCTGCATACACAGCGGCCCTTTGCGGATAAGGTTGGCCACCCCTGCTTTAACATCTTAACATACCTTTACTGCTTTAATATACATTAAAGATAAATATCATATGATTATAATTGATGTTATTATATTAAGGCTGTTAAGATATGTTAGGATGTATACTTACATTCTGCTTATTAACATTCTGCAAATACATTATGAAGGTGCACTGAATATTCAATGAATGCATAGCAAATGCATTATGAAGGTGTCGTTGATGTAAAGTGTTAACATAAACTGTAATGGGGTATATGGGACATTTACGTGCCACATTTTTATGTCCAAGTATGTTTCTTTGGTTAGTTAGTTAACTTTTCCTTTGTTTTGCCACCCAGGTGCCTGTTTCTGCCAGCTGATGGACTGGCTCTTTCCTGGTTTGTTGAATTTGAAGAAGGTCAACTTCCAGGCAAAAGAAGAAGTTGAATTTATGCACAACTACAACCTTTTACAAGCTAGCTTCAAGAAGAAAGGAGTTACTAAGGTTAATTTTTTTCTTTTTTATATTTTTCATGTTTTTTTTTTCCAGTGTGATTCTAATGAGGAATATCACAAAGGTTTGACCTCTGTGTGTTTTTCCCTTTCAGTCAATTCCAGTGGAGAATTTAGTTAAAGGAAAATTTCAAGATAATTTGGCCTTTTTGAAATGGTTCAGAAATTTCTTTGAAGACAATTTTTGCAGTCAGACTTACAACCCAATAGAGGCTCGCGAGGGACAAGCCATTTTGCCTGTGAAACCTGCCACGACTTCCCCTCAAAAGACAAAGCCCAGTGACACTGCAGAACATCTTGGTAAGCTGTAATGCCAGGCGCATCTTCAGTTCAGCACATTTGATACCAATCTGTTCCTTTAAAATGGTCAGGGAAATCTCACTAAGTCACCTGTAGAGCTTGGCTATTGTCAAGAGGTTTCCGTTCTGTTTTGACCAAAATGATAATTTTTTTTTGCATTTGTATTTGAGCCTGATTACTGTTTTATTTGGATTTTTGTCAGTCAGAAACATGATGGTGATACCCAGGTTGGTGGTTCTGACATTGTATAGTGGTTTGCAGAGCGGAAGAATGGCAAACTGCAGCTGAAAAGGTGGAAGCCCGTGGCCTATCATTGTTTGGTAATGCTTCACTCTAACTGCACCTTCATCCTGCATAAATGATGCATTCACAGAACATTCATAGGCAGCATGCAGGTACACATTAACATGTCTTAAAGCATTGCATTCATAATATTTTCAATGAATAAGAAATTACACCTGTAAAATACATTAATAACAAGCCAACAATAAAATAGAAAAAATGCAGGACAGATTATACAAATATGATGTTTGCTATTAAAGTATATTAAAGCTTAGAAGTTACAATGTTATGGTCTGCTTACATGCTGCTTATGAATGTCCTATGAATGCATCATGAAGGTGCCCTGAATTTTCCAGGAATGCATTATAAAGGCATTGTGAAGGTGCAGTTAATGTATAGCGTTACCCATTGTTTTAATTAGAGATGCACCAATCCGATGTTCAGATCGGTATCAGCACCGATCCATACCAATTACGTGGATCAGGTATCAGAAGCATATGATAAATGAGGGGCATATTTGGTACACCTACTTATAAAATTTAGTCGCACTATCTCCAAAAATGGTTGCAAAATGCAACCAAATCATTGCAGCTTGGAACCCTGTGGAGCCACACTTTTGACTTCTTGAGAATTTTTTATACTACATGATAAATAAAAACAACACAAGTACGAGAACCAGTTCACGGGTTTATCTCTGGGTATACGTTTTTCCTCAGGCCTATATGAGGTGTTCATGAAATGTTACGTTAGACAGCCAATCACCAGCGACTTTAAATCTTTACACAAGTACGCTGTATGCTTATTACCTGACAGACACTGAGATATACTGTTTGGGTATCGGAATTTGGCTAAATACATTTTTTGATCCTGAATAGGAACATAAGTTCAGTACACAGCCCTAAGTAGCACAGCCATTTGCAATCTTTGCAAAAACAATGTTTTGAGATGTGATAGCAGCGTTTAGTGGAAAATCAGTGTGGCACTTTAAATACTGGGGAATTATTTTCTCCTTATTATGAAGTTTGGCATCTTAAACACGCGTCGGGAAATAGCTTGCAGCCTGTAGGCTACTCCGCAGCCGTCAATGTTTAAACAAACTGCCGAAACTATAATGTTTTTTTTTTATTTTTAGGAAGAATAATTAAATCGTAATTAAACAAAAGAAATACAGCCTTTCCAGCCCCCCCAGTTTTTTTCCTTTGATCTACATAAATCTCATTATTATCCTTTAATGCACTCAGTTGACGGAAGTCCGTCATAGTGACGGGAAACTTTAATCCATGTGTCCCAGACTTTAGTGCATTTAATACGCGATAATGCCTGATTTGTGGCCACCATTCTTCTACCTGTCGCTGAATGCTATTGCACAAGAGCGAATCTCACCAGTGTGGTGTATTGGTGCAGTCTATTGGAAAGCAGTAGTATTGCACCGGTATAAAGGAAGGAAAACGTCTCACCCCATTTAAAAATACGTCTGGCGACAATTATTGACGATCAAATTCGTCTGCAACTACTTTTATTGTCGACAATGTCGAATAATCGTTGCACCCCTACCACTGAAAATAAGTGGATCATCCCATCCCTAGTTTTAATGAAGCAAAACATTTGTCACACATGTGAACAAACACACATGTATAGTGCGGAAATGGCTAATGTTATAAAGCTCAGGGCTTTACTGTTCATGGAGAAAAACTAGTACCTAGTAGGAATATTCTCCACCATAAAGTGCACCGTCTACTAAAAAAAACAAGTATTTATTGTTTGTTCATTAATTTTATTTATGTTTGAATAGTGGAGAAAAATAAAAAGGAGTCCGAGTTTGATGGGGAGTTGAAGCCGCAGAAGAAACACCACACCTTCTTACATGTGTGGCAGGAAGATTACCCATGGCTTCAGCCCAGCGCTTTGGGAGATGCGCATGCCTACTGCCAGCTTTGCAGCATCAACCTGGTGATCTCCCACAGTGGCATGGCCGACCTGAAGCGGCACATGCAGAGCAAGAGGCATCGTAGGAATGTTAAGAAAGAGCCTGCAGCCTGTCTGCCTCTTGTGGGCCCAGAGGTCTCCTTCACCTGCAGTGAGCACTTGTTGAGCTTCATTGAGAAGCACTGGGTAGGCCAGGAGGCACCAGCTCTGTCTCAACATACAGACAATATAGAACACAATGTGGCCGAGTATGTCCTGGGACAAAGGTACCCACAGGATCTCATGTCCATCTGCAGGAGGAATCCATACTGTGCCTACTTGTACTGTGACGTGGACCTGGATGGTGTTGAGACTGGCAATATTGTCCTTGTAGGCTATTTTGACCCCGATGCTGGGAGACACTGCATTCGACTCCTGGATGTGATACAATCTGGAAAGGACCTTGCTTCTGGCCTAGTTGACACCCTGAAGAAGTTTGAGATCACAGTCAACAACCTCTCCGCTTTCTACATTGCTGGTGACGCTGAGTTAGCTAAGGAAGTTGGCTTACGTCTCCAGGAGTTAAACCCCCATACAGTGTCTTTAGGTGACATTTACACCCTGGCTAACAGGGTCTGTGGGGTGGTTGTGGGGGAGCACTTCAGCATGGTATGGGAGCTCGTGGGGGACCTTCATAATCACTACTCCTCCTGCTCCACCACCAGTGAGAATCTCAAGGAGCTCTTTGCCAACATAGGGTCTGTCAGTCTCACAAATCCTGCAACCAGCTGCTGTTTAGTCTTTTGTGATATCATTCTTAAGATGCTCAGTATGTGGCCAGACCTTATTTCCTACTTCAAATCCCGTGACCCCAAGGACAATCGAGTCAGGAAAATTAGTACATACCTTGAGAACCTCCATCTGAAGGCGACATTCATGTTCCTCAGCCATGCTCTGAAGCCACTCTGTACCTTTCAGGAACAACTGGAGAAGAAGGATAGAGGCACTGGTGTTCAGACAACCCTGGTTCATGTACTGCAGCAGGCCAGTGACCTACTGCCATCATATGCAGCCAGCTTTCTCCGCTCTCATGCTGTTGTGAAGCTCCTTAAAGACCAGGACATCAGCCTGCTAAAGAGCGAGAAATCTCACCTTCCAAATTCAGAGCTCAAAGTGGGCTCTGCTGTGAAAAACTTCCTTGAGGAACATAAGGCTGTCTTAACTGAGACTCAGACAGCTTTCACCGAAGCCATCATTTCTTTCTACACTGCTGTCACTGCAGCTGTGTTGAAGAGCCTGCCATTGTCTGATGAAAAGCTCAGGAACATGTCCTTGCTGCTTAGTCCAATAGGGAGTCTAAGCATCCAGAAAGAGGTGGTGGTAGACCTGGCTTCAGGGCTGGGCCTTTGTGATACTCCGAAGAAGGCTGCACAACTTGAAATGGAGCTCCTAAGCTACCAAAATGTTGAGGAGAGGCGCAGCAAAGACCTCAGTCCCCTGATGGAGCAGCATTGGAGTGATGTGTTGAAAACCATGGCACAGACATCCATTTTCCGGAAGCTGATGCTCACCATGCTGGTTCTACCCTGTCCACCGCTGGAGGCGGAGGTGATCTTCACTCAGGTGTGCAAAGCAGAAACTATAAACCAGACCAGCAGATGCTTTTGTCTCTTCTTACTGGTTGTGAAATGATGAAACTGGAGACCCTTTTGTTGACACCTAGTTTGTTCCTCCTTTACCTTCTGAGATTAATTTATGTTTCGTGTCGTCCTGGCATTTTTGGTTAGCCTGTATCTAACTCATAGACAAGAAATCCAAGCTATTTGTATGTGTGTTTGTGTATGTGCAGGTATTTAGGAACGGAGGCACCCACCTGCCTGACAAGAACATTGTGGAGGATGAAAAGCATAGATCCACTGAGATAATGGATCTGACCGGTGAGGAGACCCTCTTTGAAGAGGGCACAGCATCCTCGGCTCTGGAAGACCAGGCAAAGCTGACCATCAAGAGCCTTTCACCAGGCAGGTTTGCATGACAGTCCTGGTCTATGCTAACCAAACTGCACCAGTGTTTTGATCTTTAATCCCACAGTGAAAATCTAAAATCCAAAGTATACCAAACACTAAAGAAATTTTACGATACGCCCTACAATGTATTAAAAATGACAATGAAGCTTAGTCTGGCATGTGAATTTGCATATATTTTTGTATCATTTGTGAGTTTACTTCTTGTTCCTGTGAATGGAATGAATGCATAATGAAAAAAATATGAATTCCTTCGTAGATGGACTTGACCTGAAGCCGTGCGCCGTGCTGCTGGAGAAGCTTGACAGTAAGAAATAAATGATTTTTAGAATAAGTTAGGAAAGGCTCTCCTGCTTCAGTAAACATTGATGTTTAGAGACATGAAATAAAATAATTAATGCATTTCAAGAATGTCTGAAACTAATCTTGGTGTGATAGTCCTGACCTTGCTGTAATAGTCCTGACCTGACTGTAATAGTCCTGACCTGGCTGTGATAGTCCTTTTTCTCTTGCGTCCTCAGATTTGCGGTATACGGAGGATACCATCTACATTATGGATGATACCATTTCAGCGCCGTATAATCAGAAGGTATTCACTGAACTGTAATCAAACAGGACACTGGGATGGAATTAAAGTGGCCTTAATGCTGTAGCAGTCTTTAGATTTTTTACCATTTCAAACTCCACAGATCTTACAACTTAAATGTTTATTTCTAAATATATTTAGAAATAGATACTTTATTCTTCCCAGTGGAGATTGGTTACCTCATCTTGCTCTTCATAAGACATGCACACACACAGGTGGGGTCATAGTGCAGGGTTAGCCAGCGTGCAGTGCCCCTGGAGCGATTCTGCCAGCCCCAGGACTTGAACTGCCAACCTTCCAATCACCGACTTAGAGACTTAACCTACTGAAAAACAATATCTCTTCATATGCCTTAATCTTTTCAAGGCCAGCACTTTGCTGAATTTCTTCAGTGAAAACTCAGGTTCTTTCAGAGTTAAATGATAAAGCAAGTTTCTTGCGCTTGAGCAATTTACTGACACAAAATGAAAATGTTACAGAAAGATGTTCACACACGGGCCATTCAGTGTCTGTCTGCGTCTGTCTGCCCCCACCGAAGGAATCAGGCCCTTTATCTATGGTCTCACACAGACTCCTGGAGCCAGGCGGTCAGATGGCTTTTTGGATTGGACACGTTGCATGAGAACGTGATGTGAGGAAGCAAGTAGCAAGGAAATATAAAGAGGAAGAAATATAAAAGCTGTAAATGAATGAAGTCAATGAAAATACTTAACTAAACAAAATCTCTGAGCTGGAAATCATATCCTTATGGTTTCATTTCTAAGCTCTGTGTCTTAATCATGGTGGCAACTTCAAATTGTCACTATTGTAGTTTGAGCAAGAGCCCAGCTGTTGCGATGGTCTTAATCTGTGCTTTGGCTTGAAACATTCCCCAGCTGTGACAGGGTATTACTCTTCAGTATGCAGACAAATTGGAATCACAAAAGAAAAGCTTGTGATTTTGCAGGCCCATGCTTTCAGAAGGCAATCTTTTTTTATTTATCAAAAATGGCTACATTTTGGGGTAAAGAGAAATGTTTTTGACAACTTTATGTAGAAAGGAAGCTAAATTTCTGTCTGTCTCTCCGTCATTATGGAATCGAGCTGCCAGAGGAGAGCACATGTACTCTTTAGCTAGGCTAACACTCTCTTTCAGTCGAAATGCCGAAGGAGAGGACATGCACTCTTTAGCTAGGCTAACGCTCTCTTTCATTGGACCTGCCAGAGGAGAGCACGTGTACTCTTTAGCTAGGCTAACGCTGTCTTTCAGTCGAAATGCCGTAGGAGAGCACATGTACTCTTTAGCTAGGCTAACACTCTCTTTCAGTCGAAATGCCAGAGGAGAGCACATGTACTCTTTAGCTAGGCTAACGCTGTCTTTCAGTCGAAATGCCAGAGGACAGCATATGTACTCTTTAGCTAGGCTAACACTCTCTTTCAGTCGAAATGCCAGAGGAGAGCACATGTACTCTTTAGCTAGGCTAACGCTGTCTTTCAGTCGAAATGCCAGAGGAGAGCACATGTACT
>JAABNX020000143.1:10016287-10026372 GCA_015163995.2 Mormyrus lacerda
TTTGTCAAATCTTTTGGCTTTAAATGCTTAAAGAGCAAATACCTTTTTAATTGGCAGCTCGCGTCACCATCAGGAAAAAGAAACAAAAACGCCTGATTAGGAGATTTGAACCATCCCAGGCTGTAAATCATTTTTATATTTTCATTGTAACAAGTGCTGGAGGCTTAGCACATATGCTGTACACAATACAAATTACCACAACACATGCTACAGTAATGAAAAGGACTCTCAGCGCGATATGAAAAGCTGCATGCTAATAATTAAATAATATTTTAAAAATTAAATAAATTTGATATGCGTAATGATAAAAAGAATATGCGTAAAGTTACAGAAAGACAGTGGACAACAAATCAAATAAATAATCTGCAGATTGATGGAAAACATTTCAAAAGTGATGTGTCTAAGTGATGATAAGATTGGTCAAAATGTTTTGGAACGTTTTAACGTGGTATTTTCTCATGAAACGGGTTACAGGCCAAGGTTAATGGATGAAATCTAGCATACGAATGAATAAACAGTGATTTAAACAGACACCCTGTTGGGTATCAGTGGAAAACAAAAATGAAAGTGAGCTACATGTTTGATAAATGTCCAAAAAGATTCAGAAACACATTTTGTCAGATCCTATAATTAGTTAAAAGATGGTGATGCATTTACACTGTGTAATACATTTTTTTTCCTGGGTAGTAAGTGTCATTTCCTAATTGCTTAAGCCTTAAAAGTATTGAAATTGGCTATTATTCCTCACAAACTTTGCTTTTGTGACCAGGACAGTGATCTTTTGAAATTTTCAAAGAGAAAACTGGGTAATTAGCATTTTTGTCCACAGTCAGAAAAAAAACATGAATCAAATATTAACATTGATTTATACTGAAGTTAGGCAAAAATGACCACAGATGTGAGTAGGGATGTCAGAAGGGAGTAGGTTTTGACATTTAAGATTATACTGTAAATCACTTTCACAAATCAGCCCCAAAATATACTCTCCCAATATGTTCTTGTTACGCTGTCGTTGGCATGGCCTTCAAAGGCTAGCTCTTCTGAATACGCTTCCATGTTCTCCTTGCATTTATCAAGATGAGCATCAAGGACATCAACTCTTAAGCAGTGGCGTGGCCAGATGATTTTCATCTATATATGGATGCGGTGCAATGGTCAATACTTTGAAGAAGCTGTACAGGTTAAAGTGTTTGAGTGCATGGATAATAATTACTACTATGCTATGAAATATAAACCAACAGAAGTCGACAAGTGCACCTACGAAAACATACATCAGATAACCGAACTATTAGCACTGGAGTACTGCAAAGCTGCATTTTTTCACCACTTCTCTTCAGCCTTTATACTAATGAATGCACCTCCAGCAAGCAGACTGTGAAGTTTGCCGATGACACCACTGTGGTTGGTCTTATAACCAATGGTGACAGAGCGGCTTACAGAAAGGAAGTAGCCCAACTGGAATCCTGGTGCAGTCACAACCGTCTGTTGCTTAATGCACAAAAGAATGTGCAGATGGTGGTGGACTTTACACACAACCCTCCCACTCTTTTACTCTCAGGATTAGTGGCTCTGTTGTTTCCACTCTGGAGTCACTTAGATCCCTAGGTACTGTCATATCTAGAAACCTAAAGTGGGAGAGGAACACAGACGCTATTGCCAAAAAAGCGGAGCAGAGGATGTTCAGCTGAAGAAACTCGACCTGCCTCGGGCCGTGCTGATTCAGTTCCATACAGCGATCACTGTATCCTCACGTCATCCATGACTATCTGGTTTGAGTCCTCCACTTCAGAAGGGCGAGTCAAACTCCAGTGTATAGTCAGAGTAGTGGAGCGGATCATTGGCTGCACTCTACCAACACTCCGGGACATTTGTAACAGCAGGGTCACAAAGCGTGCTGGCAAGATTATAGGTGACCCTTCTCATCCTGTGCACCATCTCTTCCGGCTTCTTCCACAACAAGGCATGCCAACGGCTTTCTTTCCCAAAGCTGCAGCACTTATTAACACCAGCAGCCAACCTGCAACCAATTTATAATATCTAAAATTCAAATTACAGCACAGATAAACAGTTCAGTGTTTCAAAGTGGTTTTTATGTAGTTTTATATTGTTTTTTAGTATGTATGTATGTGAGTGTATGGATATGAATGTGTATATTTATATATAGGTATGTATATATGTACATGTGTATGTATTTGTGTGTATGAATCTGTCTATATATATGTATGTATATGTATAGGTATATTTGTTTATCTCACAAACTTGTTTTTATGTATTTCTTAACCACGTGTGCCCACACCATGACAAATTGGTGAAATAAAGCAACTCTGATATAATCCATATATTATAACATAAAATTTATTAAATAAATAATCCAGCTGCAGCCCCAGGTACTTCTAGGATCTGACTACTTCCATGTTAATCCCCTCAATAGAGACTGGTAAGAGGGGAGGCCTGTACCTCCTGAAGTCCACCCCCATCTCTTTTGTCTTGGACATGTTCAGCTGCAGATAGTTTGACCTGCACCATTTTCCTCTACCAGGCTCCCGTACTCCCCCTTCTGATCATCACTAATACACCACACAAATGCTGTGTCATCTGAAAACCTTTGCATGTGGCATGACTCTGAGTTGTACGTGAAGTCAGATGTGTACAGGGTGAACAGGACACGGGAAAGCACAATCCTATGGCGTGCGCCCGTGCTGCTGACAACAGTCTCAGAGGAGCAGTGTCTAAGCCTGATAAACTCTGGTCTTCATGTAAGTTAGTCTGCGAACCAGGACACCAGGTGTGAGCCCACCCTCATCCCTGCTAGCTTGTCTCTCAGTAGCAGGGGCTGGATGGTGTTGAAGGTGCTTGAAAAATCAAAGACCATGGTCCTCACAGCACCGCTCCCCTTGTCAACGTCAGAGTACACCCTGTGGCAGGTATAGGATGGCGTCCACTACACCCACCTTCTCCTGGTGTGCAAACTACAGCAGGTCAAGGAATCTGTATGTCTGTTCTTCAAAAGCTTCTAATCATTTCTAGTTACCCATTGACACATGTGGACATTCCAGAATTTGGCACTTGGGAAATGCTATTGTGCCAAGCCACAGCCAGCAGAACGGCCTGGAGAACCGTAACGAACAGAGGCTATAACATTCCATACCACAGGCAGTCCTACTCTTTACCAGATATATTCCTGGTCCCTTGTTTGCTTTGCCTTTTGTGCCAGGAATTGAAATGTCTGAATTCTTGTCCATTTTTATTTGGACCTTTGTTTCATAAATGAAATCTCCAAGATGTCTTGCAGAATGCCCATGTCAAATTCATTGACACCTGACACTAGAAAAATAACATATCATAAATGCTTAAGCATCTTTGAAATGACACATAATAGTTGCGTCTGTACTACTGAAGTACACATGAAGAATTTACTTGAGCTAGGAGAGCGAGACAGAGGCAGAGACTGCATTGTGTAGAAGTGGGCCTCATTTGGTGCTCTGCTCTGATAGATGGTGAGGCGATTCCTATCAAAAGTCTGCAGTGCTGAGGTCTTAGTGGGAGGCTGGAGCTGCTCTGCTTTAGGCCCAGTGACAGCATAGTTGGTCCCTGTCAGCCAGTCAGAGAGATGAGAATCAGGGAGCGTGATCTTGCCAGCTGCCTCTGACCCTGAAGAACAACATGTTCATGCTCTAGAGCTGTAATTTTCTTATACTGTAACTACTTTTTATTGAAAGAAAAGGTTTGATTTCTCATTTCGGGAACCCAAGAAATGTTTCTTGATTTTTGTTACTTATAACTACAGTATGAGGAGAATATCTACCACTTCTGCTGCAAGTTTAAACATAAAAACTATGAATGCCGAAAGTTTGTAAGAACATCTTGAAGACATTCACTCAGGTGGAAAAGTTTTCGCTTATGAGCACGACACAAGGTAACAGCCGATGTTTGTTCTGTCAAGGAGCATAGCTTCGATTCAAATTTAAAGAGTTGAATGACGAGTTGAATCTTGACATTTGCTCTGTTTGAGATGCATTTCAATCGATGTTGTAGCAAATCTTCACAAAGCAGAGCACATATTCCTTTATACGCTTGTCCAGCATACTTGTTCAGCATTTGAAAGGACCATATGTTGTGTATATTTTCCACGGAAGGCATTTTAACAGGTTTTCATTCTGCATTTGAGACTGCTTTTGTTTATTTGACACATGACATTTCCCCAGCAGTCATGTGGAAAATAAATATCAAAATAAATTTGTGTTCTGAAGCAATTTTTTAATCTCTTAGCAGTACGTGCAGTATAAGCCTAATAGAAATATATACATTCCAGTCAAAGTGTTTAAACAAGGTAATTAAACTAGAAAAGATGCTGTCAGAAACACAGCAATATATTCCCTGGAAGACCCTTAACCCCTCCCCCATCTAATTCTTACTCCTTACACAACTCCCAACCTCTACAATTTCTATATATCTATAAAATTTCCATGTACAGTATCTTCCATATATGATTCACAAAGTCAAATTTTGTCTGCTTTCACCTTTCATTTTAATGTCACTAAACAGTGTTGCTTCAATGTTTAGGACAGTTTGTTTCGAAATCTGATGTTTTCCAGTTGTTTACCCATATGATATGTCTGCAAAGTTTGGGCAAAAATCCTTCAAATAATTTAAAGATGATCACACTAATGGGAAGAACCATTTTCTCCGATATCACTGTGTGACGCTGTTTCAGTTTCGGTGTGATCTCTCCCAACACTTGATCACTTCCAGGTCATCAATAGA
This sequence comes from Mormyrus lacerda, assembly GCA_015163995.2. NCBI lineage: Eukaryota > Metazoa > Chordata > Actinopteri > Osteoglossiformes > Mormyridae > Mormyrus > Mormyrus lacerda. The sequence goes on from JAABNX020000143.1 coordinate 10,021,052, forward strand.
ATGTTAGGGTTAGGAGAACAAGAAGGTTTTGAGGTTAGATATGAAAGTGGGAGTCGGGGGAAAATGTTTGAGAAAAGCAGTAATGTATTTACCATCTTAAAAACAACAAAACACTAAAGGGGAAATTCAGGTCAAAAATATAGCATTTCGACATGATGTTATTGCTGATGTTGAGCTTTGCACATTTGAGATATGTGTTTTTCATTTATTTTCGCTAAGGATGTCAACAAAGTACCCAGAGCACTCAATCAATGCTTTGTTATCTTTTGTTTTATAATTTATTTCTTTAAGGCCTTATTCTGTACATAAGGTGTCATTATCCTTCCACCTTCAACACTCTGTTAGGCAATGTTTCCATTGTTCACCAACATCTGTTTAGTGTTTTTTCTTCATTTTGAATTTTGGCATTGTGCATAAATGGTACCATAATTACATTTTTTGCATTATTAACCCTTATTTATTGTTAGGTGTTTGATACAATTCAGAAGAAAAAAAGCTCCTGTAATAATATTAAGGTGGAAGCAGAGACCTGAGATTTAACTTAGAGTCTAATTCAAAGACTTGAGATTTTACTCAGATACATAAGACTTGAATTGGACTCTAAACTCAGAAAATTCTGATTTTACTCTTTTTGTGACTCTGAACATCTCTGACAGACAAACAGGAGTTTTTTCAAGCTCAGGTGAATTGTAATGACAGACAAAATCATGTCCATCAGTTCTGGTGGCCATCTGTCTACATAGGTAGCATATAGCATATGAATGTAAGCTGAACAAATACACAGACCTATCCACTGCTGGGATTCTACCTGCACTGAAGGTGTCTGTCCATCCAGGGTGATGCCCAGGGCTTTTTAATCACACACTCATGAGAAAGTAAACAAAGCAGCTGGGTGCTGCAACCCAAATGGTCCAAGACACAGTAGGAATGTGGACCTTGCAATGATTCCTCCTAATGAGGCAACGCAGCACGAACCTCTCACCGCTTTGGACTCATGGGGTCCTGAGGTTTCATCTTTGGACAGTAACTGGTCGTATGAAGCTCATCATCACAGTGGCAGAGCTCATATCTACATTGTCTTATTTTCGCAGATCCGTGTGTCCAAAGTGATGTACAAGTGAGTATTGCAGACCAGGGTCAGTCAGTCCCTGTGGTTAAGGGCCTTTCACAAGGTCCCAGTGGTGAAAACACTCTGCTAGCCGTGGGATATGACACGATTTCAAAGACACACAAGTCACAAAGTCCTAACTTGCACAGGCACATACCGCCCCCAGTACATGTTTGTGTCTACCAGCCCAAGAACCAGGACTAAGAACAACAATTATTCCATTAGCCACCAAGCATCAGCTTATCTACCAGTGTGGCAAGTAAAGGAGACATCAACCCTACATAAACAGTGGCATTACAGTAGACGTAGACGGGTAGTGAAATTTCGGTTTGTACCCCCCTGGAATTTGTTTGAATCCCTGCCCCATGGTTAGGAAAGTCTACCATGGGGAAGTACCCCATAAAATGCATTTCTGAGTACTGGCCTGCATTACAGTCCTGTCAATCACTGTTCTGAATCTCTTCACCTGCAGGTCGTGATCCTACTGTAACCAAAATGAGCAGATGGTCCTTCGTGCTGAGCTGGGCACCGAGCAAACGCTGCGACCTCCTCAGGCTGGTCTGGGCCAAGCGGCAGGCTAATTAAGACTCCCGGGCCGCTCTGCCAGGGAGCTGGAGGGCGGTGAGAGAGCTAACAGGGCCTGCTAACGTCGCCTGCTGTGGGGGAGCTGTGCACAGAAGACACCTGCAGCAAATATTAATATGAAGAGCTGCAGCAGACAGCCTGATCGGGAGCTGTGTGGACGGTCCATCTGCTGCAGAGCACGTCTGACTGGATGGATTCAGCTCAGCAGACAGCACATGAATGAGAGCCAGTGTGTTGTTTACTGATCTTATTCAAGCTCTCAGACATGCATATTACCTTTTCTGGTTATAGGAGAAGGTGGAAACATGGAGCTGATGCTACGGAGTCACAGACATTTGGATGAGTTAAAATCCCCCGATCGTGGCACTCCTCTGTCTTCCAAGGCACATCCTGAGCTGCAGGATGCTGCTGTCGTAGCCATCAGCAGCAGCAGTCCATGTGAAACGCTGATAAAGCCGACAGTGCACTCATGAATTTTAATGCCTAAAAGTCCCACTGAACTCACATGAGGTTAGCTTAAGACAGCCAGTGTCACTTCAGCATGAAAAAGGTATAAAAATATGTAAGAGAACCCCACAGAACTGCCTGAGGTGATGATCAGAATTTGGATTCCTGTTCCTGGATCAGTGTAGGGAGCAGCTAACCAGTAAATTGTTTGTGCCACATTGACCACTGCAGCGAGGAACCACTGAAACGGCTGATCTGGCAACATAAATTGGAAAAAGAATCACTGTGAATTCACAGAAAAATAAGGAATCTTACACCTCCTCCTCAGTACCCCATTGAGTCCAACTTGATGGTTATAATACCTGGGGGAGTCACAGAAATGAAGTCTCTATGGTTACCATCTTCAGACCCCCAGGCCTTTGATTCCATACTAGGCCACTATAGAGAGCACTTCAAAGCAATAAGGATATTTCCAGATATTATAATAGCATTCATATCAGAGAAGACCTCCTGCCCTAAGGGATTCATCTTAAATAAGTTCATTATCAGAAAGGATTAACTCGCTAGAGGTAGATTCTATGATACTGGAATCTCCAGCAGTGACCAAAAGTTATCTGTGCCCCCCCCCCTCCAAACTGCACATGAGATGATGTCCTGGGGAGGGGGCAATAGGCTTAAAGTACAAGGCAAGAAAATAAAATATGTAGGAAGCTGAAAGGAGCCTGTCAAAAAGCCTTTGGGTGATGCACAAAGTTGCAGATCTATCCAGATATCTGGACACTCTCAGATGCCGCACAGTCCATTGTGCAGGCTATTTCCCACATATGACAGGACGTTTCCCCATCCCCTACATGCAGCAGACGGCCATTCCCCATATGTAGCCAATGGCTATTCCCTACGTGCAGCCGATGGCTATTCCCAACATGTGGCAGACAGCCATTCCTTACATCTGAGTGTCAGTCTTTCTGTCTTGGTCAAATTATAATTATAAATACTCTTCCTATAAATACGTGCTCTAATTTTGTAAATGCCTTTAATATATTGAATAAGCAAAACAACGTGCAAGTACCACAAATCATACCGTAAAAAGTAGCAGTATAACTGTATCCTTCAGTCTGTTTCGATTCTGAGTATGCTACATGATTCTTGGCATCATAGCTGTAGCCTGTCCCAGGGATCATAGAGTCCAAAGCAGGGCGGTGTTCCAACAGCTCATTGCAGTGCACAATACCACTGTTATACACTGTAAGTGCATACATGCTGCTATTTTTAGGATGATGTAGCATCTATATAATAATCACAAAAAATATATTGAAGTATTTCTGTGATAAACTCCTACCTGTAGGATAATGCTTCACTTTGCTTAGTCAGTATAAATGTCATCTACAGTTTATTTCTGAACACAGAATTCGGTATGTTTAAGCCACTATTGCTTTTTAAACATACTGTTTTGAAATTTACCAATTCAGTCTTTGTACTAATTCATAGATTTTCATTATTTGCCTGTAGAAGAAGAGTTTTGAATAATTTAATATTGTATTATAATATAATCAGTAAAGTGTTTGCTGTTTTCAGTCTCCCTGCTCCTCAGCAGGGGCCATTAATTTTCCATAAATAACCCAATGGGATTCTTTCATCACTCAGCTGCTCATTTTCTGAACCAGTACAGAATTGTTTTAAGCATTAATTAGATTGGTGTGAGGTTTTAAAGGCAGATGGATTTGACAGGCAGGTGTGCAAAGGGCTGTAAGCAGCTCATAGATGCATTCACATGCCATGCTTTACCTGGACACGTGCTGTACAGCCCTTTCAGGCTGGGGGAGATTATCCAGAAAAGACTTAAACCACAAAGAAACGTGAGCCAGCAATGGCCACTGTTTTGTTCTTAGTGTAAAATAAGCATGTGCATTGATTAAGGTTGTTATCACATATCATTACCATCAGCACCTCTGCTATTAGAATTTCTATCGGTACCTTTGTTTATCAGCACATCTGCTATTAGTACATCTGCTATCAGCATCTCTACTATCGGAACCTCTGCTGTCAGAATTTCCTCTAACAGAACTGCAGCCATCAGAAACTCTTCCACTAGAAGCTCTGCTATCAGTACTTCTGCTACTAGTATATCTGCTATCAGAATCTCTGCTATCAGAATCTCTGCTATTAGAACCTCTGCTATCGAAATCTCTGCTATTAGAACCTCTGCTATCGGACCTTTTGCTATTAGAATTTCTTTCGGAATCTTTGCTATCAGAAACTTTATTGGCACGTTTGCTATTAGAATTCCTGCTTTCAGAATCTCTGCTATTGGCATTGCTGCAATTTCCATCTCTAATAACTGATTTTTTGCTATAAGAACCTTTGCTAGCAGAAGCTTTGTGATCAGAACTGCAGCATCTACCATTAGAAACTCTGCTATTGCAACCTCTGTTATTAGGACCTCTGCTATCATAACTTCTACTCTCAGAAACTTTGCTGTCAGGACTGATACTACAGTATTATAACTTCCTCTATCAGATCCTGTGCAATGACAAATTGTGTTATCTTTTCTGCTACTGACCATTCATAGTGTTTCTACCTGCTGTGAATTCTCAGTCTTTCTTGGTATATGGCACATCAGGCAGTACACCAGTGCATCCTTCTGAGCCCTCACAGAGGAAATATGCAGGTACATGTGTACTTGCAGGTACAAAATCCCTCTAATAAAGACAAGAAGTACCCTCCCTCACTGGAGTCAGATTCACATACAGCAGTCACAGGTTCCCTCTATGCAACCTCCTGGTCCAACAAGAAAAGCGGGACCTGCCCTGCCCTCAGCCTGGGACTAGTCTCACCTGATGCTTTGCATCTAGGGTAAAGACTCCAATCCCAATCAGAACATCAGGGCCCAGAGCCCACTCTGTGTGTGGCTAAATTTACCTAGCTTGTACCTTTTTCTCCTGTATCAGAAGTAACATCCCATGTTCCCAATGACAGTGTCCATGGCCAAGGTGGGTTCCTTCCTTCCAGTTCAAATTACCTCACCTTTCGCCTTACAAGCAGTGAGCTGAAAAGTCCCATATTGACAGTGTTTCTTTATGAAATTATCTTGTTCTTCCTGCTTCACACTTTTGTATTGATATTTTCATAATTGCACATATCGTGGGATTTGGTTTGTTAGCCTCATCTGATGCACATGATT
>JAABNX020000143.1:10034978-10046085 GCA_015163995.2 Mormyrus lacerda
CTGTGGCTCTTCATACTCAGCTGGTTGGTAGAAACAAAACCTTGGTCTGGATTTGTAGCTAATGGACCTGAAATGCCGAACACTGCAAACTGCTGGATAAGCCCCAGCTACCAGGGGGCCCCAAGTGCCGGCAAGCTGAATGTCCCTCTCCCATAAAGGAAGGAGTGGGCATACTCACTGATCAAGCTGACCAGATCCCTGATTTTCTAGAGGGAGCTTCTCAGACTCCTACTTGGCTACATGCTGGAGGGGGTTGGCATATCCCCTCGGCCCTACAACTAGTCATTGTGCCTGCCCCTGTACCTCTTTCACAGGTGTTGTGTTCACCTCCAGTTCCTGCCTACTGATGTCCCTGACAGTCCCTGAAACCCTGGGTCCTTCTGTCTCCACTGGCTCACTGACCCCAGCAGACACCTGTCTGCCCAGAACCCTTCCCAGTCCAACCTAGCCCCACAGACCTCCAACACCTGTTGCACCTCTGCCATTACTCCCAACCTTGCCCTTAGTATTCCTCAGTTTATGTTCTTCTTGGCTCCCTTTCCTTCTCCCACTGTTATCATTCTGGACTCATTGACTGTTTTCCCTGTCCTGGTGTGCCCTGTGTTACATGTCCCTGTGTTACACTGCCCTCTATGTATCCAGTTTTCCAATACCTTTGATATCTGTCTTGCATCCATGTGTATCCTATTTCAAGTGCATGGTCTGTTCACCCTTTCCTGGTGTTCTTGTTTTTTGCCTTCCCTGTATTATCCTGGGTCATGTCCCCTGTATCCCTGGTGAAGTCTGGTGTACGTCCACAGCCCCTGTGCTGTTTTGTGTCTGATCTTGTCTCGTGGTAGTTCCTTTTATGGTCTGCCCCGTATTGGTTTGACATGTTCAATCCACCCTTGTTATCCTTCATTCCTCTTCTGTTCCCATGACTCCAGTGGCATCTGGTGTCGGGCCCCATGTTCCCCATGGTATTTGACGGCTTTGTCTTGTTCTGTTTCACCCTGTCCTGTTCTGTTCAGTCCAGTCCTGAAATGGTGTCTATGTTGTATCCTGTCTTTTCTGGTTTTCTGGCCCCTTGCATTAATCCTGTTGTTTGGTCCCTGTGTCACCTCCCCAGCCCACCCTGCTTGCCCAGAGGGCACACAATTGGAGAAGGGGTATACGGTCACATCCTACCCGCCGTACCCATCATATGTACCTTGCCCCTCCTGGTTTCCTGGTCATGGCCATAACAAACCACACTGAGCATTGGTTTGCCTTACCTCTTATTCTTGCTTTTATCTGTCTGTTTCTTATGACAGTTACCTGTGTGTTACGGGTTAACACATAGAAACAGCCTGGAATATTAATTGTAAATGAAACTGAACTGTAGTGACATGCTAATGGTTGAATTTCTTTCTCACTCTCACACATCAGGTAGAAAGAGAACAATCTGAATAATATATTCAGATAAAGGCAATAAAGGTCCTACCCTTCTTGTAGGCTTCACAGGGGTCTTTGCCTTCATAACGAATTCCTGTGGAAATGAGTAGTACTGTTCATCTCCTGATATGATGTGTTGTATACTATGCAACAGCAGACTTATGAAATCGTCAAGACGTATGTTTCATATGAGGTCATTACCTGTATTCTAACATAAACCAAAACATGGTAAATGGACTGCATTTACATAGCACATTTCCACTCCTACAAGTACTCAAAGCACTTTACAATACATGCCTTACATACTGGTGGCAGAGGCTGCCATGCAAGGCACCAAACTGCTCACCAGGAGCAATTAGGGGTTCAGTGTCTTGCTCAAGGACACTTTGATGGGGTCAGGAGGAATCCGGGCTCAAACCGGCAACCCTCTGGTTGCCCAATGATAGCACAACCGCCTGCACCACCATCTTCCCCAGAACAAGAGTTCAAAATCCTTTTGGTAAAAAAGTTCTGTTTAAATTTCTACTGTAGGATATTTTCACTTTGTCGGCATGAATGTAAGTGCATTTTTAAGCAGAATTACTTATGAACAATGCTTTTGTCTTCCTCCATCAACCTAAATAAGAGCAAAAAATGAGCATGTGAATAAAGATTAAATGTAGGCATGTAACGATGAACGCGGATGTAACGCGAATCGGTTAAAAATCAATGTAAATAAAACCGGCTGATGTGGAAAATGAATCGCTTTAGGAGTACTTCACAGTGCTTTAACAGAAAACTAGTGTAATATTACATTTGATTTCACGACGTCAGTTTGATGTCAGATGTCGCAGCATATTCACGTCGACATCCTATGTCAGTTTTTGGTTTTGACCGAACACGAGATGGCAAACAAAGTGAAAACTGAGGACACACAGCTGGGTGGCACAGTGTTTGGTGCTGCTGCCTCATAGCAAGAAGGTCTTGGGTTTGGTCCTGGGTCCTTCCTGTGTGGGTTTTTGCTGAAGGGTCCAGTTTCCTCCCATGGTCCAAAAGCATACAATATAGGTTGATTAGTGAGTCTAAATTGGCCCTGTGTGTGTGCCCTGTGGTGTATAGGTGACAATCTGGGGTTGGTTCCTGTCTGCTCCCATTGTTCCCATGATAGGCTCCGGTTGGGATTAAGCGGTTTCAGGAAATGGTTGGATCTTAAATCGGCGGTGTGGCAGCATTTTAGCTTTCCGGTAATCACAAATGAAAATAACGAGAAAAGCACAGACAAGACAAAAACTGTGTGTAAACACTGATAACATACACAAATAGCACAACAAACATTCTTCAGCATGTCCACCGGCACCACAGTGAGCTCAATTCAGCACCGCCAGAGCGAAGATTATTACTGTAAAAGGACAAACCATGCTAAAAAGCTGCCCTAGTTTATTTATTTAAAGATTTTTTTTTATTTACTTATTTTGATCTGGGATTTTTTTCAAACAGTATTTCATTCAATTTTAGTTGAAAGACAAGTTTTGCACAGTTTAGAAGATAAATACAGCCAATACAAACCCAAACTCAATGAACCCTTGTTGGGATGAGAAGGCTTTCATGATTAAAGGAATTCGAAAGCTGTGTTGCCTGGAGTTTTTAATTTATTATGACACTATCTTTAGAAAATTATTACAGTTTTGGAAATAGCTGAAAACTATTTTAAACTGTGCAGAATGTAATGGTGAAGCACTTCTTCAGCTTACCACGAAAACCTTCTGGAAGGACGCATGAGAAAAAATGTCAATATAGTGCTTGAAGATGGTCCCATATGACACTGTGAACTACTGACAGATATCAATTTAATTGTGGATGGCCTTTCAATATGACAGATCTTCAGGCTCGTAACATAACAATGAATAACAAGGCCATCTCACTTCCAAGAAATGACCTGAAGAATTTACACATTGTCTTCAAGAAAAATATCATAAAATGACTGAAGAAGCTTGACCAAGAACCAGATGAACTGTGAAAGACATTCAACAATCATCAAAGAGGAATGTGAGAAAAAAATGAAAGAACCCAAGAAACTGACTGACTGAATACCCAGTGGAAAAGAAACCTTGAAAATACTGAACTGCAAATCTCAGAAAGCCACCTGGAAAGACAAAGACCAGTATAATAACATCTGAAAGGTCAAGAAGAAAACAAACACAGAGAAAGGAGGGCTGTAGAAATTCCAGCCCTGAGGATGTATCGAATGGGAAAATAATGACTGACAGAACAAAAATCAAATAAAGGCATAAAGAACATGCGTAACACTTTACATCAAGCAGGCATATAACTGCATTACAGATACTTTCATAATGCCTTGTAATGCATTCATAAAGTATATAAACTGCTATAAATATTTAGAAAAAAACATACATTATACACATGTTTATTATGCATTATGAATACTCTCAGCTACAGTGCGTTATAAATACATTCATAATTCATTATAATGGTCAATATACGCAGAAGACCCCTACAGCAATTGCAGCAACACCCAACCATCTTACAATTTTTATGACAAATTACTACACTGGTCATTCAGGATGGAATATGTAGAGACCGACTGGTGTCACATCCCTCATTCCTGCATTTGTCTTGCCTCTCGTTTCAGCCCTTGTGTGGATCACTCCAGCTGCCTTTCGTCTACTCCCTTATTAGTTGTTTATAAGAGTGCCCCCCAGTTCTGTGCTCCCCAGTCTGGTCATTGATGTCATCCTAGTGTGTGCTCCACTGCCTTCCCTTTAGCTAGTTGTGCCTTTCATTTGACCTCACACGATCTGTTTGGTTTGCCCTATATCTGTTTCATTCCATAAAGCTCTTATTGTTTGCCCTTATGCCTGCTCCCACCTCCTTTGTGTTTGGCATTGTGACAACTTATTACAGATTGGCGAAAGAGAGAGTGCATCCTTCTTCCTACATCAACCTAAATGCAAAGGTTGTATGCTATCACCCTGAAAGTACAAAGAGAGAAGCACTGTTAGAAGACAAGTGACTGACAACTGATAAAAGACCAAAATATCTCTTGTATACTGATGGAACAACACTTATTTATAGTGGAAAATGAAGATTTATAAGGGCAACACGAAGGGAAGATTTATAAAGGTAAAGTTGGACACTTCACATATATACTGGTATTACTGTCATGCTTATACATACATACTACCAATGCATCCTGGAGCAAAACACACTGCCCAGTGTCAGAAGGCTCAGCCTCAGTCATAGGTTGTGGGTCCTCCAACAGGATAATGACCCAAAATATACAACTAAATGCACTCAAGAATGGCTGAGAAAAAAAACATTGGACTATCCTTAATTGGCCCTCCTTGAGCACAGGTCTGAATCCATTTAATCATGTATAGAAAGATCTGAAAATCACGGAGTGGAGATGCCACCCTTTAAACTTGCTTGAGCAGTTTTCACAAGGAGAGTGGGTCAAACTACATGTTGGCAACAATGAAATGTCTCATTATGAAGTAATGAGATCACTTGTTGGCAGTGATTACTGTCATGGTAAATGGACTGCATTTATATAGCGCTTTTCTACTTCTACAAGTACTCAAAGCACTTTACAATTCATGCCTCACATTCACCCACCGTTGGCAGAGGCTGTCATGCAAGGCACCAACCTGCTCACCAGGAGCAATTAGGGGATCAGTATCTTGCTCAAGGACACTTTGATGGGGTCAGGAGGAATCAGGAGTCAAACCTGCAACCCTCTGGTTGCCAAACGATAGCACTACCTCCTGTGCCACCATCTCCTGCGCGTCCAGTCCTTGTGTGTGCCACGCCCCCTCATTAGCTACGTGTATTACCCTGATTGTGATCACCTGTTGCCTGTTATTTTCTGCTGGTCTTGTGTACTTAGTCCGCGTCTGAGTCCGTTTTCCCCAGGTCTGTCATTGACGTTAGTCTGATGTAGTCTGTCGTATGCTTCCCACTCGTCCTGTCAGCCCTAAATAAAACCCTGTTACCCACATTACCCTCTCTCAGCTGTTTCCCCGCTCGCAGTCATAACAATTACTGCAAAACGTGGTGCCACAAACTATTAAATTAAGGGCACTATCTTTTTTGTCCATGCCATCTTCATTTGTTTAACTTATATAAAATATTCAACTCAATCAATAATCAAATGTAAAGACTGATTTGTGTTAAATTTGGTATAAACAATAAGGGATGTCGTTAAACTTTTGTTAATTTTGAGTTATTTCAGAGATAGTCGTGTTATTTTATTTTTTGTGGAAGGGTACCAACAAATTTCTCCACGTCTGTATGTATGCATAACATGAGAATATGTATGTACAAGTATGTGGGTAAATGATCGTAAGAATGAATATATATGTGTGTCAGTATCTATGCATATGAGTATAAGAATGTATGTATGCATGTTTCAGTACTGATGTATATGTCTGTAAGAATGTTTGTATGTTTGTACACCAACTACCAAAAAAAAATAAAAGACGCAACTGAGACACAGGGGTGGAGTATTGCAATTTATGTTATAGCGTACCCCCCACAGGAAGCAAAAACTTGTCATCCGCCATGTAGGTGTATTGTTCTTCCAGTCGAGATACTCTGTGTGTATTGTTTGCTCTTTTTTGCATTTGTCATGGTCAGATGTGCTGTTTTTGGATGTAAGAACAACAACAGTGTATACGATAAAAGTAAAGATTTCTTTAGGATTTCAAAAACTGTAAAGGATCTGCAATCCAAAGAGGAGGGAGAAAGTTTTATCACCAACAACAATGGTTACACAGAATCTCAAGAATGGATTATACTGAGAAGAACCTTAAAAGTGACAGAGTTTGAGGATATCACTTCGCCAATGGTAAGAATACGAATAAAATTACTAGTGTTTCTATGTGTTCTTTTCCGTCAATAACAGTACTGATCTTCATTAGCTGGGGCCCGCATCATGCAGCCTGATTTCTTACTTAGCCAGATAACTTGTCGGATTTAAAGTACCCCAGCTGAAATGGACTTTATCTTCATTCACTTACATTTAGCCCAGACTGCCTCAAATCTGACACATAATCTGGCTAAGCAAGGAATCTGGCTGTGTGACACAGGCCCCTGGTGAACATCGGCTTGGTGAACATTAGCATGCTAATGCTACCACATCTCATGATGCCCACTCTGTTTATGGCTGTGGCAACTCATGCAACATAATCGCAATACAAGTCATTTTACGACTTTTTGTGCTACATAATTCACGAGAGGTAAGCTGATGTCATAAAATTGTTTGGTTTTAAAAATATGAAGTGGAAATTATCCTAAAGGCCACTCTTATCCTTTCACATCAGGCAAATCAGTCAGTATGTATAACAGAGGCAACATTAACTGCACAAACAGTGAACATGGGACAAAGATGTCTGTCCGTATCACAGACATCAAGAGGAAAGCAAAATGAAACAGATGCTCATGCAGTTCCTTAAGCCAAATGAAAGCCACATATCCAAGGATGCTTGTGGTGACACCATGGAGATGCCAATGGCAAATCAAATACTGTAAGTACTTTAACAAGTATGTCAAATGTCCAGCCCTGAAGTTATAACTGTAAGTGGGAAAGTTTAGTTTTGTTTTTACACTGTGTATTGATTTTCCCAATCTAGCATCTTACACCATGGTCCAGGTCCCCATCTAACACTTTCCTTGTGTGCCAGCATCATGGTCTTCAGAATAGTACTGGACTGGATCAAGGTATGATGCACTTTTTTGACAGAATGTTAATGACATGGTGTATTCCCTGTCTTGCAAATAACCGTTTAAATGTCTTCACTGTTTTAGGGTCTGAGGATGTCATCTCCTCTCCAGGTGATCCAGATGAAACAAGGGTTGGATGCTAGACTGATCTGACTCTGCATAATTTGTTAGTCATGGAATCATGCATGATACTATACCTTTGGAAATACTGAATGTAAAAGATGGAGACACAAAGGTTGAAGGAGAAAAAGTAGCAAGAATATGCTGTGCCTTATCAAATCTGTCAGAGACAATCGTTATATTTGAACGAGAATTTTGAAAATAAAGCAGCAAGTACTGACAAAGTGAATAATGACTGTTTCGTTCTTAGCTTAAATCACACTTTGTTCACATGCATCACAGGACTGAAGTTCTTGTGCCACAGTTGCAGAGAAGGGGAGAGTTGTGTGGGGAGGACAATCAGACAAAAAACAGTGTAAACTGGACAAAGTGCAACAGGAAACAAAGTAATAAATATATTCACCATGCATAAGTTTGTGCAGAATTAGCCCAATACAAAGACTATGGATAAAAGTACAAACAAATATGTAAACACTGCATATGATTGTGTGAACTTCTCCATTTTAGCAAGGAACCAAGGAGATGAAAACATCTTACTGGCATGTCTAAGGACAAAGATCAGAATTGCTATGAATTTCAAGTCATGAACAGTGGGTACTACTGTTAAAACCATCAATATACCACATACCATAACATCCAATACCAAAAATTATAATACTAACAACAACAGCAGCAACAACAACAATAATTAATAAGCAGAAGAAGAAGAATACATGCTGCCTTACATTCACCTCCGAGGTCAGAAGTCAGAGCTGGGAATTATATCAAACCTGAGTTAACCGCATTCCAGTACAGCATCATTCATCAATACTAGGGACCTAGTTTTCATAAGGTAAGTTTTCTTGCATAGCCAGATAACTGATTTAAGGTACCCCAGTTTAAATGGCCTTCATCTTATTTCTCTTACATTTAGCCCAGACTACCTCAAATAGGAGAAGTTGTCCAGCTAAGCAAAAAATCCTGCTTTCTGAAATAGGCCCCAGTTCTAGCTAGGTGCATTGTTCACATTGTTAGTAATATCAGTTAATATCAATGCATTACACAGTATTTTGCACACACAAATATGTCAACATGTCTACAGATAGCAGTTTAACAGTACTGTGTGTATGACTGATTTAATGAAATGCAAATAGGACATAACTACAGCGCTCACTTCTGTTGATGAAGGGCACTGTCCAGGATACCTGCAGGCACGGAGCAGGGAAGCAGGAGTCGGGTGAACACGGGGTTTAATTCTGAAAAACACACTCAAGAACATAAAACGATGTCATGGCATTATTGACTGGACTAGCTAATCACTCACAGAAACAAATTTAAATACACAGAACAAATTAAACAAAATCAGAAACAGCTGACAACATAGGGATTCCACACAAGGTAGATGAGGGAGCGTGGCACAGAAGAGGATCGGCACGATCAGGGTATGACAGGACCCCCACTAAAGGGATAGAAGGGACGAAACTGGGGAATCGACGGGACTTAGGGTACAACAGGACAACAGCACCTGGGAAAACAAAGGCTAGAGGCATCAACAAAGGGGAACAGCAATGATATAAGGGACAAGAATCCAGACAGCAACTGACAGAGCACAGACACAAACAGGGACGCCAAGAACAGAAACAACGGAGGAACAAAAGCAGGGGGTGCACTAATGAAATGAGGACAGGGACCAGGCGGGGGCAAGGGAGAACCAAACAGATTTGGGGTGAAGATGGAGGACCCACTCACAGGGGGGAGCCCACCAGGGGACAAAGAGGAAAAGGGCTGGGGGAACCAGGGAGCCGGAGGGAACTCCAACGGACAGAGGGTGGGAGCAGCAGGAATCCCAGGCGACTGTGAGGCCGGAGCCAAAGGGATCCTCGGCGACCGTGAGGCAAAAGGCAAAGGGGACACCAGAGGGGGTGAGGAGGAAGGCGGAGGGACTGCTGGAGGAGGTGAGGAGGAAAACAGAGGGGACACCGGAGGAGGCGAGAAGGGAGCAGAAGCCTCCGCAGGTGACAGCGAAGCCACAGCCAAAAACCACCAAAAACAGACGAGGTGGAGCTTGGGAAACCACAGGTGACCACTAAGGCGTCGGAGAAGGGTTCGCAAATGACCAACGAGTCACCACAGGGAGAACCACAGACAACTGCCACATGGAAGCAAGGGGGACTGAAGGTGAACCCGGGGGCAGGGAGGGTGGGACCTGACACCGGTGTAAGTGTCCTCTCCTTCGGTGAAGGAGTGATGGTCAGGGTGTCTATGGGGCTGGAGTCACTGGGTCAGGAACCGCGACGGGGTGTGAGTCCACGGGATCAGGGACTGGGTGGAAAACTTGGGTCACAGGATCTGGTGCCACTGGGCTGGGAACTGTGGTCTCGGGATTAGGGACAGAGACAGAGTCAGGAACTGGGGTCATGGGATCTGGAGCCACAGAAGCAGGAGCAGGGAATGGAGTCAGGAAATGGGGTCATGGGATCTGGAGCCACAGAAGCAGGTGCAGGGAATGGAGTCAAGGGAAACGAATCACATCAAGAGGCGCACCTTTGGGATGGGCATGCGGCGGAGGGGCGCCAGCAAGGATTTCTGATGCCAGCTTGGGAGGGGTTGAGGCTAGTGACCCAAGCATGATGAACACTGCCGGGTTGAGCACCGTGAGGTAAATCTCATTTGCCACCCCTCCATGACTCTTCCAGAGTCCTCGGAGAGTCCAGCTAACCCTGACGCAAATCCCACTTGCCTCCTTGTAGCTCCTAGGGGAACTTATCTCACGGTGCTAGACCTGGTGGTGTTCCTCACACCTGTCCCAAAAGTGCACCTCCTAGTGTGCTCAATCTCCCTCATCCCAGTTCTCGAGGCTCATCTTCCCACTGCCGCTTTGCCAGCCCCAGCTACAGAGGCGCTACCCCTAGCCACTTCCGCTTCAGAGGCGCAACCTCCGACCACGTCCGCACCCAAGGCACAACCCACGGTTCTTCAATCCCTGGTTCCTGCACCCCCGATATCTGATTCCCCAGTTACAGTTCCCATGCTCCCAGCTCCCATTCCCAAGGGAGCCACAGATTGTCGGACCACCGCTCCCCCCTATTTGGTGGAGAGGGAGTAGGAGCTTGAGTGGGACCCTTTGGGGATTTCCCTGACTCCTGCCCCAATGGACCTCTCCGGTGGGTCACCCAGACCACCACTCCATTATGGTAGATCCCAGCTAGGACCCCATCTCTCAGTGTCCTGCAGAGGGAGAGGACACCTGCGCCAGGGTCGGGTGGTCGCCTGCGGTTCCCCCGGCTCCTGCTTGCCAGTTGCCTGCGGTCCCCCTGACTCCCGTTCGGTGGTCGCCTGCGGTTCCCCCTGTGGTGACACATCGGTACCTGTGGTTCTGCCTCCGATGCCTCGTCAGTCGCCTGCAGTTCCCCCAGCTCCACCTCTTTGGTCGCCTATGCCTTTGCCGGCTGTGGTTTCACCTTCACCTGCCGCGGCTTCTGCTCCCTCCTCGCCTCCTCCAATTTCTTCGTGTTGAATCCCTGTTTCTCGTTATGTTTCATTAGTTCTGTGTATTTAAGTCCACATTAGAGTATGTTTCCCCAGTCCGGTCATTGACGTCGCTTCATGTTCCTGTATGTGTTTTCACGAAATAAATACTGTGTTCACCCGATTTCCCCAGCTCCTGTGCTGCTTCCCCGCTCCATAACCCAGCGTACAAGGCAACCTCATTACTCTTCCACCTCTTCCACATTCCTATATCCTCAACCCCAATACAATACCATGCATCCAGCATATCCTCTTCCACACCCCTATATCCTCATTACCACCCTGCATCCAGCATATCCTATTCCACATCCCTATATCTTCATCCTCATTACTACCATGCTTCCAGCAT
>JAABNX020000143.1:10094154-10108158 GCA_015163995.2 Mormyrus lacerda
TTACAATTAGATGTATTATTATCATTAGAGAGTATAATTCTACTTACCATTAATGGGATACATTTATTATTATTTTAATTATTTTTAATTTATTTTTATTTTTTTTTACGTGGTCAGCATCGCGGGCCGCATTTGCATTTTGCCCGCGGGCCGCAGGTTGAGAACCACTGGCCTATAATGACGAGAAATAAGACAAATGTTTTTAAAAACATGAAAGACAAAAAGTAAACCAACAAAAATGTAAAAATGTCACAAACACACAACTGGACAATGTGCAATGTGAAGCCCTTTGCACATCTCTACACATGACACGGTCCACCTACAAATAACGGGCATGAATGCAGTGGTACAATTTAAAAGAATTGTTGTGCACACGTGTAATTGGATAACACTAATTTGGGCGCCTTCAGGAGATCACGTCAGGCAGAATCCTGCTCCACTGTGTCAGCTGACATGATTCTCTGGCGTAAAAAAGTGGTCAGATATATGGACAAACTTTAATTACGACGCGGATGAAAATAAAACCCAGTGTAAGCCGCGTGGAATGAAACTCACAGGAAAGAACACCACAAACCTGAAGAGGCATCCAGGGGGGCGCCATCTTGAAATTCATGCCAAGGTATGTAACGTTATCTGGGTGGCGACTTGCCCAATGCCAGTATCGTTACCTATGGCTACGTTAGGTAATTGTTAATTTGGTTATTTAAAAAGTTTAATTTCAAAGGTTGTTATCTCTGACACTATCGGGTAATTTAAAAAGTTCTGTTTTAATGCAATTTAGTGTTTTATTGGACTCAGCATTTTATTGTCTTAACTATATGTTAATAAGATCAACTAGAAGTTAAATATGCTATAAAATTATACCCGCCTGGGAGTAAAGGACGGGATCATAGTGAGTTAGGTACTTATGGGGCCAGCTCAGTGTTGCGTTTGCAAGATGTTTGCTCTTCTGGGTGTCTGCGTCCAGTCGGTCTTCATCTGCAAGCGATGTAAGTTACTGGACTCACTCATGGTCAAGATGCAACTTGAGCAACTGTCTCTATTCCAACACAACAAGGAGTTAGAGGAGTGAGTTAATACGCCTTTTGGGAGATGATGTTTATGTCACAAGCAGCGAGGGGGGAGAATGAAGAACAGATAGGTTGAGAGTTGGGTGAACGTCACAGACGTAGAAAAGGGCATACATCGTTTACAAAGGCGGCATCACCTGAAGTGATGGTGTCTAACAGCTTTCAGGTGCTTCCAGCTTTAGAGCCAGAAAAGACTGGGGAGGCAGATGGGCCCTTGGGCCCCAAGGAGCCAGCTGCCCCCAGGAGGAAGGAAGTTGTGGTAGTAGGGGATTCAATTATTAGAGGTGTAGATAGTTATATGTGCACCTGTGATAGAGGGTCCTGTATGGTGTCTTGCCTGCCTGGTGCTCAGGTAGGGGACCTTTTGAATTGTGTGGAGAGGCTTTTGGTCCCAGCTGGGGTGGATCCAGTGGTCATGGTGCATGTTGGCAGAAATGACATAGGAAAGGGCAAGAGGGCTGTTCTGCAGGATAAATTTATAGCAGTCGTGGATAAGCTTAGAAGCAGAATATCCACAATGGTATTCTCTGGAATACTTCCCGTGCCTCGTGCAAGTCAGGTTAAGTTAGCTGAGATAAGGGGATTAAATGTGTGGCTAAAATGGTGGTCTAGGAAAGAAGGGTTTAGGTTTATGGGGCACTGGAAGACCTTCTGGAACAGGTGGGACCTGTTCAAGCTGGACTGGTTGCATCTTAACCAGAGGGGAACCAGTGTATTGGGGAGGCATATATGTACAGTAGTGGAGGAATGTTTAAACTAGGGACTGGGGGGGCAGGGAGGTTAGTTAAGAATATAGATGAGAGAGCCCCAGTTAATATTAAAAGTGAGCATTGTAAAAGGCCTACCCTTTGCGGTCTGTATTTAAACACTAGGGGTATTAGAAACAAATTTCATGTTTTAAAGGGTTCAGTTTCATCAGACAATTAAAACATTATAGCAATAACAGAAACATGGATGAGTTACAATGATTGAAAAGAATATAATATGGATGATTAAATATTGTTCCATAGAGAGCAGGAAGGGAGGTGGTGTTGCAGTATATGTAAAAGAAAACTTCAAGGGTGCTCACTGATAAAAATAACAGTACAGAAGCTGTATGGATAAAACTAAATGCTAAAACCACAAATGGCCTAATTGTCAGGGTTTGTTATAGAGCACCTAATGTACCTGCAGAGGAAAGCAGAATGTTATATGTCAGGGGAGTAGCCCTCCTTGATTTTGTTTTCTCTAATAACCAGGATAGGATTGGAAAATTAGGTTTTAGAACCACTAGACTGTGGTGATCATAACACGGTTAAATTTGAGGTTAATTTTAGTGTCCGAAGAGCAAAGTCCGAAACAAAAGTATACAGTGTTAGGAAGACTAACTTTAATGGTATGAGACTGAAACTAGAAACTGTAGACTGGATGGGGATACTGTAAATAGCAAAACTGTTGAAGAGGAATGGAAATTATTTAAAAGCACATTGTTGCAAGTATACAAGAGGACTTCATACCTGTTTCCAGCAAAACTAAATCAAGGAAACTGCAACCAAGGTGGTTTACTAAGGAAATTAAGAATAAAGTCAGAAGGAAAAGGGCTCTGTTCCACAAATGGAAAATAACCAGTGATTTCAAAATAAAGCTGGGGTATTTAAGTCTACAGGTTCAGTTAAAAAATAACATTAGACTTGCCAAGAGGAATGTAGAAAGGAAGACTGCATAGGAAGCTAAGGATGACATTGAAAGTTTCTTCCAATATTTTAACTCCAAAAGAGCTCTAAAAGCTGAAATCACTCATTTGCAGGATAGTATGGGCCTTATAACTGAAAATGAAATTGATAAAGTAAATGAGTTTAATGATTATTTTACATGGGTTTTCAAAATAAAGAACACGAGTAACTTATCACCATTTAGTATGAAAACAGCATCGTCTCTGACCAATATATGTATAACTGAGGCTGATGTGGTACTAAGCCTAGCTAAGCTCAAAATAAATAAATCGCAGGGCCCTAATGGCATCTAACCTATAATTTTAAAAGAGAAGAAGAATATTATTAGCCAACCTTTAACTTTACTATTCCAGAAATCATTACTGTATCTGCTGGTGTGGTACCTTCTGATTGGAAGTATCCTACTGTAATGCCCATATTCAAAAAAGGGGATAGATGTAATCCAGCAAACTATAGGCCAATCAGTTTAACTTGCATAACTGGAAAAGTAATGGAAGCTATAATCCTATACCTGAATTCAAATAACATTCAGAGGGATAGCCAACATGGAGAGGTAGATCCTGTTTAACTAATTTATTTGAGTGCTTTGAGGAAGCTACAAGAGAAAAGACCTACGATGTGATCTACTTAGATTTCCAGAAGGCCTTTGATGTTGTCCCCCACAAACAACTCTTGCTTAAGCTCAAAGTTGCAGGGATTTTAGGAATTGTAGCAACTTGGATTGGAAACTGGTTAACAGACAGGAAGCAGTGAGTAGTTATTAGAGGCACAATGTCACAGGGGGCCTGCATTTCATAGTGGGGTACCGCAGGGTTCAATTTTAGGACCACTATTGTTCCTAATTTACATTAATGATATTGACACCAATACATACAGTAAACTGGTTAAATTTGCAGGCGACATCAAAATTGGTGGTGTAGCAGATACTGATCTAGCAGCACAGAGGCTACAACGGGATATTAATTTAATTAGCGACTGGGCTGATACCTGGCAGATAAAATTTAACGTAGAAAAATGTAAGGTAATCTATGTAGGGAGCAGAAATATAAAGTACAGATATTTTATGGGTTCCACTGAAATAAAGGTAGCTGATTATGAGAATGACCACGGTGTGTATATTGATGCTTCCATGTCTCACTCTCGCCAATGTAGGGAAGCATTAAAATGTCCAATAGGATGTTGGGTTACATCTCTAGGTGTGTGGAGTTTAAGTCAAGGGAGGTGATGCTACGATTATATAATTCCTTGGTAAGACATTAGAATATTGTGTGCAGGTTTGGTCACCATACCTTAAGAAGGACATTGCTGCCTTGGAAAAGGTTCAACATAGTGCTACAAGAATGATTCCTGGTCTTGGATGAATGTTTTATGAGGAGAGGTTAGCTGAGCTGAATCTGTTTAGCCTCGAGCAAAGGAGACTAAGGGGGAACATGATTCAGGTATATAAGGTTCTAACAGGTGTGGATATTGTTATGCAAATAGATATTTCAATATTAGTTTAAATACTAGAACTCGTGGCCATAAGTGGAAATTAGCAGAAGATCAAGTGTGGAAAAAGTCCTGCTAAATCCCTGAGTTCCTTTAAATTAGAGCTAGATAAGATTTTAAGAACTCTGAGCTATTAATTAAGTTCTCCTCAGACAAACTTGATGGGCCGAATGGCCTCCTCTATTTGTAAATTTTTTATGTTCGTAAGGAAATTTCAATTCAGTAAAATATAGCAAATGGTTTTTGACAAATGCTTATTTTTATATGTTATGCTATACCAATCTATATTTAAGTAATGTTCAATCAGATTCCGATTTATGCATAATGGTTATTTCTGTGAATTATGAGCTGATGCTTTCCTGTAAAAGGAATATGCAATGTATGAATAGTAACTTGAGCCATCAGCTATGTTCTGTGTTTCTTAACTATAGACTGGCTTCTTTTGCCTTCTGTTTTCAAATAACTATACCTGTAGGGCCTTTCCTGTAAGCCTCAGAATGAATGGCCAAGTGTTCTCAACATGTAACTTTTAATGACCAATGTTCAGCTTTAACATACAACACTTCTGCTGTATAGTGTGCTGGCGGCGTGCTGTTTGTACCATGCTGTCTTACAGGTGTTACGGTAAGAACTGTGTTCCCTTCAAGGTGGAAAAAAACCCATCCATACCCACCTGCCCTCACGTGACTCTAAAATACATAATACAGTGACTCAATGGCAAAATGAGGTCAGTGTTGAAGCTCTTCAGAAAGACCTCCGTGGCGACTCAACAGATGCTCTATCAGCGTGGCCTGGTTGCTCTCAATGACTGTCCCACACGTTGGTCAAGCACATTCAAAATGATAGCACACCTCTTTGAAGTGAGAGAGCCACTCTGTAAAATTCTGATAAAATGGGATGGGATAGTCTGCCTCCCAGGGAGTGGAAAAAGCTTAAGGCTTGACTTGCTGCTGCCATATGCAGAACGTGCAAGAACATTACATACTGTCACCATGTCTTTGGCCCTTGATGTCTCTGACCTCCTTGATTTGGTTCAGCCACCTACAGGTATATGAATTTGCACATAGAGCAAAAGACAGACATCTAGCTACCCTTGTCCAAAAAATGAAAGCCAGTATGAATCAGTGCTTTGGCTGCTTTTTGGATCCAGGTGAGAATAACTCTGTCCCCTTCCAACAGCTGCATGTTTTCTCAGCCCCGCTGTCTGTGCAACACTTGGGGAGTTCAAGGATGAGAAAATTCAAGAGCTGCTGAAAGAAGCAGAGGAATATGTGGCAAAGCATATCCTGCCAGATTCTGACACACAGATGGATTGACAGTGTTGCACATGAGAGTAAAGCCAAAGAACCTAAAGCGGAACGGTATATTTTGTACATATTCATATGCTGAACAAGATATCCATATGATTTTGACTGTCTGATTTGATGGTTAATCTACTTTTTCTTGACCAAAATAATTTAGTTTTTGTCAACCAAAACTAGACTAAAACCCACAATAAATAAAGGTCTAAAATGTGACTAAATCTGAAATGCAATTTAGTCAGACTAAGACTAAAACTAAATCAAAATTTATTGTGAAAACTACCACTGGTGCTCGGAGCTTTTACAATTTGCACAATAATATATCTAATACTCTCTGAAAATGATGAGCCTTGATATGAAATGAAATTCAAGACTTGAAATGCAGAAGAACGCAAAGTATAATATTCCATCTGTCTGTCATATTTCACTGTCTAGATTCACCGCAGTAAAACCTTGAATTGTGGTCTGTGCACCTTCATTGTTAGTCTTCCTTTGAATAGGATGCCAGCTGTAAATTAATATAGAATCTTCTGCTTTTTGTGTCTTGGTAACTTTTTGTATACAACACTTGCAATGGCTAGGAATGAATTTAGAAATGGAGGAGACAACAAATGGAAAAAAGCAGACCTGATGGGGCGATGTGTGGTTGAACAGGTTAGGACTGTCTGTGCCCCGGATCAGAAGGCCGCCAGTTCAGATCACATGCCCAGTAGAGTGATGTCACCATTTGGTCCCTGAGCAAGGCCCTTACTCCCAGCTGTATCAGGGACTGTCTGACCTTACCGTAAGAACTGTACATCTGCTAATTTAATGTTCTCATGCAATTTTTTTACTCTTTGACATTATAAAAAGCTATGCTGCTAAAATTCACCCTGTCCAGGGTTATTCTCTAGGATAGACTGCAGACCTACCCAAGCCTGCATAGGACAAGTATTATACGTATACATTAAAGAGATACTACTGTACCTGAAAGACATACCCAAAAACTAAAACAGTATGGAATCCATTATGTGAACACAAACCACTAGCACAAACCATTGGTACTTCACAAAGTCCATCATTCTCTTTGAATCCATCCATCCATCCATCTGCTTATGCTGGTCAGGGCCTGAACAGCTTGGGTCACTTGACAAGATTTTACAGAATCAAGCAAAAAAAAACTTTGTTTTTCACAATGACAGTCAAAAAACAAGGCTTCAAAAACAATATCTTAGAATATTTGTATATCATAATTGTTTTAAATAGATGGTTTTTGCAGCAGAAACAGTGGGTCTTTAAAACTGTGCTTATTGAGACCAAGGGGATGCCCGCTGTACTGCTGGACAGAGCGTGTGTGTTTTAAAAGAAAAAAAAAACATCACTGCACACAATGTGTGACAGTCAGTGCCATACACAGCAGCGGGCACACAGAGGGCGGGGGGGGGGGGGTTGCGGCACCCTCTCCGAGACAGCTCAGCTTCGCTCCTGCTGCGCCCAGCAGCAGAATCCCCAAGTGCACCCCAGCCCAGCACTGGACAGGTGCGAGGCTGTGTCTCCCCCACCCGTGTGTGAGGGCTGCCACTCGTCCAGTTTGGCTGTGCACCTGATAAAGCAGGACTGAGTTTCGGCTGCTGGCCCACCCAGGACCGTCACCCTTCCGCCAGGGCGCGGCGGCTCCTAGGACCACCTCCACCACGACGGACACAAGGGCTACATGATGCCAGAAGGGAAGAACACAAAATGGACCCAGAGCTATTCAGATGCACCCAGATATAGCATTTCTGAGGTGAGGTGTACCTTAATTTCTGTTTTTAATTTAATACCAACTGCAATATATATTTCATTGTCATTATGCTGAGAGAAGGGCACACATGCCAGATTTTAAGATGCCAAGCTCAGTCGATTACTGATGCTATAGAAGCACTGTGGGATGTCCAGGCAGGCGAGATGTGATGAAAAACACAAAATCCTTAACATCCCAGCTAGTGCTTTTAAGATAAACTACTGATGTGGTCTGATATTGTGCATTGTGTAAGACTCAAGTAATATTTTTAACATTCTTTGCAATGTCGAGCACACAAGTTTGAAACACTAGCTAGGCAAAAATATATTCTAGTTTTTGGAGACTTTCTTGTTGAATGAAGACATTGTTCATTGATTAAGGTTTTGCTCTACGGTGGAAGAGGCAGGCAGCCAATTTCAGTGACAGCTGGGAGTCCAGCAGAGGTGACTCAACCTGACCGATGACAAACGGTATATAACCCATTAGTGTGAAAACAATTTTCTGAAAAGGGTGAAAATGAGAGAGGTCAGTCATTGAGACAGAGGGTTTACAGCAGGCTGTGGGCTGTTTTGACTTCTTTTGTCACATGATATACTTAAAATTTCACCTTTTTTCACCAATTCTACATTCCTTCATTTTGCCATCTGTTTTCAAAAAATCCAAGCATCTCCTATCACCAGGATAGACTTTTCTATCCTCATTTGAAGATTATAATGTTACATTTAAGTGTACAATTTACTGAAACAAAAATCTTTGATCGACTACTGAAAATGAAGCAGTCGAGCTGTTTAAATGTGCCTGGGGGATTTCTTAGAATCTCCTGTAAACACTGTTAGCAGCCTTGTACATGCTAATGCTAAGAATCATCTAATGAGCATGAAAGCCTGAAAGACCATTAGCAGCACGTATAGGCAATACAGTAGCTCAGTCATGGATAGCAGCAGGCCAGAAAGAGCAGTTATTTAACATCACGAAAATGCCAGTTCACTGGAGGTTGCTTTAAGAAAATGATCTCGCGTGGACAAAGTGCCTTTTTTCTCCCTTATCTACAGCACACAGGAGGGCCCATGGGGTGCAAGGCGCTGGGCAAACACAAAGCCATAGTGATTCACCTCCGATCTGCCTTTTTCAAACCACTTTAATGTGGACATCCTTTATATAATGAAAGGTTATAAATAAAATGATTGGAGTTATATTATACACTAACAGTAAAAATGACATTCCATTCAAGAATACAGGAAAAAGTCAGGCAAAATTCAAATGCATTTTTGTGTCATTTAGATATTTATTAAGTACATGACAACAACAATGATTCAGACAATAATAATTGATCAATCCATTCCTGTCATGAAGCAGTAAAGAATGCAGGACAGCTCTCTCTCTCTCTCTCTCTCTCTCTCTTTCAGTGTAAGATGCCCACAGACAGATTAGTCAAAACAATGCTACATTTGCACTTGAAGTATCATACTAAATGGTCCATAGCAGAGTTTCTCGACCTTTCCAGCCACATGGCCTGGCTATTCATCATTTACCAATTTTCCCTCTGGTTAGATTTCAGTGGGTGGGGATAGTGGTCGGGGGGCTGAGCGATATGGCAAAAGTATTATTACAATATTTTTTTCCATATCACTTTCATTTAAAATTCCTTCCTTCGAATTGACCCTATAAGCAGATTCATAACATGTCAAAATTGAATGGACTGCAAACTGAAATCAAATTTTAATAAATATATCATACAGAAATATGTTTTTTGTCATAGAGAGTAACACTAGTAAATGCTGTTAGTACGGTTTGTTGCTGGAGGTTTTTTCCTGACTGCCTCGCTGGCTCATTCCAGGGGGCAAGTTTGACATTATTGGCAGAGTTGTCCCCACACCGCAGTGAAAATAGAATGCTGGCGTTTGTGAGTGTAAACACTTGCAGTATGCATGTTCTACTGGATGGCAATGCTTCAAGTGGGGAAATAAGTTTGCTTTATTTACAGTTTACCTGGCCCAAGTTTTTGACAGAGTTTACAGCACATAGGACCAGTGTGTTGTGTGTTAAACGGCAAAAAGTACTGCCACGTCATCAACATTGCTTTACCTGGTTTATCCTTATTATCTCCTGTTTCAAAAGATGTTGTGGCTCCTGAGCCGTCACGTTCTTCACCAACACTTGAAGCTCCTTCTGAGGGTCTGCTTATCTCTTCCATATTACCAAAACAGTGGCATGTGGCTCCTCTAACTCGATCGACCCTGCTGTGCATGTGTTATACCAATTGCAGACTTAATTGCATTTTCTTGCCTCACTGCTTTAGAATGAATGGTGAATATGGCTTCTTGAATTTCCTAGGCAATAGTTAATCATTTTGAAAGTTTTATTACTTCTATCTTTTCCCTTACTTTTTCCGCAGTGGTATCCTTGACAATTCGGTTAATCCTCCAAAGAAAGGACTCAGAAGCATGTTATAGTTTCAAAGTATCTACGCTGAGCCATGGAAAAGTTGGGTCCAGTGTTGAGTCCGGCATCCAACCGTTCAGTATTGAACAGCCCCGGGCTGCGTGGCCATCCCACAGCTCCCAACGTGCAGCTCGGAGTTTTTCCCAGTGCGCAGTCCCACCTCAAAGACCTGCTTGGGATATCGTTCATGGTGACCCTGAACGCTGTGGCTCTTGTGGCAAATTTGGCCGTGATGGTGGCCATAGTTAAAGCGCCTCATTTGCGGAAGTTTGCCTTTGTCTGCCACCTGTGCGTCGTAGACATCCTGTGTGCTGTGCTGCTGATGCCCCTGGGCATCGTTTCCGGCTCCCCCTTCTTCAGCTCCGTGGTCTTCACCGTACTGGAGTGCCAAGTCTACATCTTTCTCAATGTGTTTCTCATCTGTGCCTCCATCCTCACCATCACCGCCATCAGCATTGAGAGGTATTACTACATAATACACCCCATGAGGTATGAGGTGAAAATGACACTCAACCTCGCCGTCGCTGTGATGATTTTCATATGGATCAAATCCATTTTATTGGCCCTGATCACTTTGTTTGGCTGGCCAGCCTATGGAAACCACAGCTCCATCAGTGCCGCCCACTGCTCCCTCCACTGGAGCCACAGCAATCTTAGAAAGGTCTTTGCCATCATCTTCAGTGTGTTGTGTTTCCTGGTACCATCCATTGTGATCGTTGCTGTGTACTGCAATGTGTATAAGGTGGCACGGTTGGCTGCCCTTCAGCATGTGCCCATGCCTTCCTGGGCCACAAACCCCAAGCAGCGCTCAGACTCCATCAACAGCCAGACCACTATCATCGCTGCTCGGACCCTAGCGCCGAGGCTGACCCCAGAGCGGATATTTGGGGGCAGTAAAGCAGCTCTCACCCTTGTCCTCATTGTGGGACAGTTTGTTGTCTGCTGGCTGCCTTATTTCTCTTTCCACCTGCACCTGTCCCTCAACACATCCCTGAAGAGTCCAGAGGACCTGGAAGAGGCAGTCACCTGGCTCGCCTACTCCTCCTTTGCTATGAACCCCTTTTTCTACGGCCTCCTCAACCGGCAGATCCGCGAGGAGCTCGGTAAGCTGCGCCGGTGCTATGCCACACGCCCTGCAGACCTGGGGGGCTCCAGTCACGAGGGCTCAGCCCAGGAGAACTTCCTGCAGTTCCTCCAAAGGACCACCACAGATGCACGCTCCATCTGTGTGAACTCCAGCCCCAGGAATATTGTGCACCAGGAAGTCCGAATCCCTGGACAGATCCCAGAAGACTTTGATTAGAAATGCAGCTGTTTTGGATGGCATTGCTCACATTTTGGGCGCAATTTATGGATATACTGTATTTGAAATTTGTAATAGCAATATATTATTCATTAAGACTGGATCAAGGCTTAAGTGTCACATCCCACAGTTGAAGTACCCCGCATGCTTCTAAAGCACTTTTCCATATAACTGCCTGTGAGTGTCCAGCTCTGACTGCCTCTGTGTTTGGTAGCTGTGAAAGTGAATCGATTATTTCATGATATCGGAAAATCAATGGAACTGTTCATCTCATTCAGAGTTCACCTGAGTCATGCAATCTGATCTGAAGACTGACGGACCTGACTTGGGAAATTTGAAAAGTAATTTAGAATCAAGTTAATTATTCTCCTTCTTCTGAATATAAAAACTGACATCTGGGACTGTTGTGGTTTAATCAAATGACCCAGATATGCAAATAAATATTTCATCCTGAAAACCACCTTAGATATTTTCCAAAGGTATAGATATATAATATTATTTTGTATATTTGGGGTGTCAAACAAAAACTCAGTCTTAAAAACTTACTAAGCATGCTTTAAGTTTAACAGTACTAGTAATAATTTTAAAAGAATTTATTACAGAGTCATAGAGGGATCATTGTTATTAAAAAACTGTATTTTACTATTTTATAATAAAGCTCTTTGTAGAGTTTTGAGGGAAATGATGTGTTCTGAAAGCATTTCCCTTGTAAAAATAAACTTAACTTGCATATTAATTTTACTATGTATTATTATATTCATCTTTAGTACCACTTCTCCAGTTCAGAGTTGCAATGAAATTTATTACACGTTAATTTAAAACAGCTTATGTATTTTGCCCTCATTTTATCTTAAATGTTTAAGATAAAGCTTAAATGTTTTGACCACATTATATATATGATATAAAATAGAAAAACAAATGTTATACTCAACATTAAAAGCATTTACAGAATGGTACATTTATTTATTGTGTTTGGTTTTATTTTATAAAAAATGGATGAATGAGTGACAAATCAGAAAATAAAGAAGTAATATGTCGCAAATAAATGTGTGCATTGTTATTCTCCTAATTATAAAATAATTAATAAGATACTCGTCGCTCTTTGTTCTGTGCTGGACTGAATTCAACCACCACCAACCTGGGGAGAGCACACATAGAGCGACACAGATACAGATATAGATAAACACACACACATACACCTCCCCTAACTGCAGGTGTCTGGTCTGTGGGATAGACACTGTGAGTACACAGAAGAGTCCAGCATGAAAACTGCATAAAGACGGAGCAGAGTAGGGACTCGCGTTTGCAACTGCGCAGGTGTGATGGTAGTTTTTTTTTCACAGTAAATTTCTAGAGGGGATTAGAGGGGATTTACAGTATAAAAAATGTCTGATATTAACATTATCTCCATATTTGAAAGCAGAAGCTTTATAACATAAGATGAGAAATTCTTGTGTATACAACAGCAAGATACTAAACTGCACAGGTACAAACATATAGTGCAAAACATAGACAAAGTGCTAAGAGAATAGACATACAGTAATGCAGACAAGTACTGTATACAGTGTGTGGCTCAGCAAGTTAGCAAGCTGTTCTTGTGTTTGGAAGGTCAGGTCAAATTGTTCGCCCCCTGAGCACAGCCTTTAACTCCCAAGTGCACCAAGGATTGGATGGCCCTGCTTTCTCAAATGTACATTGCTTTGGATGTTTGTGTCTGTTAAATAAATGTAAACATAGTGCAAACAAATTTTAAAAGTATACAAACAGAATATTCTGAAAGCAAATGAAATGAAAATAAATTAGCGGGTGGTATATCTGTAATTAAAAACAGATAGTCTTGGCATTTTATTGTAGCAGAGATGAATTGTTTCCTGATGTGTTATGACAAAGGGTTGCAACTACGCCTCATTATAGATCGAAAGAAGGTTAGCCCCACCTATGGATAGCCCCGCCCATGGATTGCCACGCTCATGGATAGCCCCACCCATGGATAGACCAGCCTATGGATAGTCTCACCCATGGATAGCCCAGCCGATGGATAGCCCCACCCATGTATAGACCAGCCTATGGATAGCCCCACCCATGGATAGACCAGCCTATGGATAGTCTCACCCATGCATAGACCAGTCTATGGATAGCCCCAGCCATGGATAGCCCCACTAATGGATAGCTGAACACATGGTTAACACAGTCCATGGATAGCCCCAGCCTATGGATAGCCCCACTCATGGAAAACCCAGTCCATGGATAGCCCCACCCATTGCTTCTTGATTGGTTGACTTTCTTCTTCTTTCCTTTTATTAGCATATGGCTCAAAGGAGCATTCCTGCCAGCTAAAGCAAATATCCTTAAGCAAATTTACATGTCTGATTTATATTTACCACATTTTGATGTTCATTCCATCACAATGCCTTGCTTCTGCTGTATTCTTACTTTGCAACATTTAGCAAAAAACTATTCTGCACTTAGACTAATGTCCCTTTACAATCTGCAGGAGTCGTACAAACAAATCACTCGTACAAGAAATATGGAGTAGTGTAAAGCTGAATGCATGTGCCATTACTATAATGATATGTTACTTGCCTTTTTTATATACAATACTCAAAATAAATTAGGGATATTGTTATTTACACGAGTGCTTTTCCTATTTGCTCTGAATTTGAATGAAATAAGTAAAAGTTCCCTTTGATAATACTAATAATGTATGAGAAGAAACACCTTTTTCATTAGTTTAATATTTATTACCCCAAAAACTTAGACAATAACAGGGATAGCCCCCAATAAATCAAAAATTGACAATGTCAGTAGTGGGTGTTTCCACCATTTGCCGCAATGACAGCTTGACAGCGACTCCAACTTCCTGAAGTCGAGCTGTGACAATTCTGCCACGATGTGGTGGAGCATTATCATCCATGAACAGAAAGTT
>JAABNX020000143.1:10108258-10121650 GCA_015163995.2 Mormyrus lacerda
GGTGTGTCTATGTGTCTATCACCCCAATACAATTGCCTCCCTATCCCAAAAATGTCTGAAGTGAAACAAACACCGTACGAATGACATCCACAAAGTTTCTCACAACAACTTATTGTGAGTAATGTACAGTATATCTTGTTTATATATATCTAGATGGCATTACTACAGAATGATTATACCAAAAGGAGTCCTTGCTCACCTGGGAAAGCTTTGCTGTGTACACCTTCAATGTGTCTTTCTAACGACAAACATGCTCTGCTATTAATAGCTACAATAATCTGCCCAAAAATGCACTTTAAAACAATCTCTCACCTTAAACAGCTTATGAAATTGAAAAAGAGCTTTAGTCAGCATCTCTTAATTTAATGCATGTCAAACAAACATGAGACTGAATGTAAAGAGCATATTGCCTCATAGATACAAATCATCATCTTCCTGTTCTAACTTATTAAAATTATGTCAGTAATGTGATCATTTTCCTATGTGATTATTGAAACGTCATATAAAACACACTCTTTCTGGAATGTTCCTAATGCAAGCAACCAGATCCATTTTGACATGTGAAATGATATAAGCAGCAAAGGATATGTTTAACCAAAAGCAACCCTTAGCTTCTTGTGTGAAGTAGGTGACAGAGGTATCCATATATTGCAATAGAATAATGGATAATCTCTGAAGACAGAACACATCGAAGCATATGGGTTACAGCAGCAGAAGACCACACCGGGCGCTACTCCTGTCAAAGCTACAGTGGGCAATGGTACACCAAAATTGCACAATGGATGATTGGAAAATGATACTTGATTTGCCTGGTCAGATGAGTTTCGATATTTGCTGCAACATTCAGGTATAAATTTGGCATAAACAACATGAAAGTACTGATCCATGAATGTCTGTCTGGTTTCTACATGCTTGCTGCTGTATGCACAAGAATATCCTGCTGGGATCAATAAACATCACCAAACCTAATTCAGAAAAATGCTACTGAAGAGACTTGATTGAATTAGAGGCACAGTCAGATGTACAGGGGGAGGACTATCTGTGGAGGTTGCTGGAATGCTATGCATCTTTGAATACATTTTTATTTTTACAAAAACATAGCCAGCCATTCAGATAGATGGTCTGCGTGCCTTCCACATGATCAAAGATGTCAAAGTATCCAGTAAGAGTCATTGGGGGGGGGGGGGGGGGCGGTTTGTGCATTTATGTCTACAAGGAATGGTGCATAATCACTATGGTACCACAAGCCACTGTTCACCAACAGTGTAGTTTTTACTACTATGCTGTCTTTCTATCTGCTATGGGAGTTTTACGGTTAAGGTGGCTTTCTGAGGTGTTTCGGAGAATGCCTTCATCCTTCTTCATCAGAGCAGCTTGTTTACAGAGCTTCATTGTACTAGGGACCATGCGTGATGCCTGGACTTGTCAATGAATTATCTACTGTATTATCAAGGGATTATTTCAATTGAATTGTTTAAGTAACAATAGAACTATGTTTTTTTGTATATGGAATTTTAAAACGTTTTAGTTGCTCAACTGAAAATATAAATAAACGAATTTAAATTGCCCATAAAATGAGCTGAACCACAAATACGAAACAGGAGGTAAATATAAAGTTTATTTCTGGGCATGGATCAGATTTTATTGGGTAGCGGGAAGCGGACAGGATGAAGTGTTGAGCGGTAAGTGATGTTTCATCAGTGGATAGTTTCTTCCTCAAGCTATAGCCACCGTGCCTCACTCTCAGTGAAAGCATTTTGTTTGGTTTGAAAAATGTATACAAAGTTCTAAAACTTTCTATAATATTTTTGTGAAATCTTTTTTGAATCTCTAAAAATGATATATTTTTGAGTACTTTCTCAATGTAAAGCTTTGCAACTATATATCCCTTGATCAGCAAATATCTTCGCTTCCTCTGACTTCTTCCAGTCACCACTGAAAAAATCATGGCACATATGCAAACATCTGTATGTGTGCAGTAAAAGCAGAGGAGTTCAGTTATATTGGTTATGGAGACTGCCAGGTGAGGAGTTTTTATCCACAGAGACTAATCCTTTTCACACACATTGTTTAATTATTGCCACTAAAGCAATTTTATACATGATGAGATACCATCCAATCATTATCTATACCTGTTTATCCCGTGGGTCACGGGAAGCTGGAGCCAATCCCAGCATCTTCGGGCAAGAAACAGGGTACACCCTGGGCAGGTCGCCAGTCCACCACAGGGCCAACACAAACACACTTGCATTCACACCTATGGACAATTTAGAATAGCCAGTTAGCCTAATCTGCATGTCTTTGGGCTGTGGAAGGAAACCAGAGCACCCAGAGGAAACCCATGCATGCACGGGGAGAACATGCAAACTCCACACAGAAAGGTACACTGGGTGACCACGGGTATCGAACGCAGGACCTTCTTGCTGTGAAGTAACACTGCACCACCAACTTAAAGGTAAAGTCTTTTATCTCCAGAAGCCTTATTTTTTCACTCAAATGAAAGATTATTTTCCAGCATTTCCTTTGGTCTGGACAGGAATAAGCAGAAATCATCTATGTAGTGTTAATAATTCCAGCCATAGTGCCATTGGTGGGGACTCAAGCCTGGATTGCCCTTTAAGAAATACCTTTCAACTTTTGGTGTGATTGACTGCCCATGTGGGCTGGCTGTTTATGTGACCCCACCCCATGTTTGACTGAAATGAAGGCTACACCAGCTGTCGGATAGTATTTTAATCCTGGCGTCAGTCTAGGAACAGACAATTAAGAAAGTCCAGACTCCAGTCCTCTAGTGTTGCACTGTAGTGCTCTGCTTCTTTCGTTCCTCAAGCTGAAGTAGGTCTCAGGTGATACCATGGTTGAGAAGTACAATGCCATGGAGGAGAAGCTGGTGGAGGACAGCAACACCAAGGAGATCGACCTAATCAACCGGGACCCCAAACAGATAAATGAAGATGTTGTCAGGGTAGGTGGTACCTCTGAATGCTAGTGAGGGGACTGTATGCTTTAAGTGCAAGCATGCTGTAGGGCTGTAAGAGTGGCATTTTGGAAACGTCAGACCTTCATCCAATATAGTTCTGAAGTAGCAGTTTCTCAAAATAGCCAGCAGCTTCCCCTCCTACAACAGCAAGACTTTCTGAGGCTATTTCTAGGAGGGAATGGGTGTAACAAACAGTGGGTTTAGGTGTTGTTATTTGTCGTAAAATGCAGTTTACACAGTATGTACATGTACATGTTTCTTTTTATAACATAATTCTGTATGGCTAATGCTATTGAAGGACTGTTCCATTTTCAATGGCTGAGCAGTCTGTATATAAGGGAAACACTGAAAGAGTGAACAGCTGAATAGGAAATCATTTTAGCTTTTTTTACTCTGTTCCATCAAATTGGCATGCTTTATCTGTGTTGTACTGTATAAGCCATTAACAGCATCATACACTCACAGGCCACTTTATGGAGGTATACCCTGCTAGTACCAGGCTGGACCCCCTCTTGCCTTCAGAATTGCTTTAATTCGTCAGGGTATAGATTCAACAAGACAGTTGAAATATTCATCAGAGACTTCACGGTGACATGATGGTATGAGCTCAGAGACACGGCACGTTATCCTGCTGAAAGTGGATATGGCCAGCAGCAATATTCAGGTAGGCTGTGCTCAATTGAAAGTAAGGGGCTTAAAGTGTGGCAGTAAAATATCCTCCACGAGTGGTTATGTGCTTCTTTGAGCTGTTGTCATCTTCCTATCAGCTTGAGCCAGTCTGGCCATTCTTCTGATCTCTACCATCAACACGGCATTTTCGCCCAAAGAACCAAGACTCACTGGATGTTACTTCTTATTCAGGCCATTCTTGGTTAACCGTAAAGATGGCTGCGTATGAGAATCCTAGTAGATCAGCAGTATCTGAAATATTCATATCAGCCTGTCTGGCACCAGCAGTCATGCCACGTTCAAAGTGACTTAAATCACCTTTCTTCCTCAGTCTGGGGTTTGATGTGAACATTAACTGAAGTTCCAGACCTGTATCGGCATGATTTTATACATTGTGCTGCTGACATATGATTGAATGATATTTGCTTCAATGAGCAGTTAAGTAGGTGTACCTAATTACGTGGCCAATGAATGTATACTCAGCCTTTATGTGGTATCACACATTACTGAGTTACCAGTCTAGCCAATAAAGAGAACATTATTTATTTATCACTATAGTAAAACTTAATCAATGTGCCAAAATAACAATGAAATGGAACATGACTGATTTACTAATATGATTATTAGAGAAAATTTCACACTAATCGGTATAATTCTCTATTAAAAACATGTAACTGATTTACCAAATGAATCTAGAGCCTGGTATTGCAGCTGCTTATTACAGACAGACAGAGTGGCTTGTACATATACTCTGACACTATGGGTAACTTATAGATGCCAATCAAAATAAATGCATGTCATTGGACTTAGGAAGGAAGCTCGCACAAGATGGAGGGAACATGCAATTTCCCCAAACACAACGTGGAGGTGGAATTCAAACCTGTAATCCTAAAATACTAAAAGACATAAGGTAACATTATCATCCACCAGATCACACAGAGTGTGGAACTAAGATTCAAACCCATAATCCTAAAGGTGTAAGGCGACAGTGTCACCTATCAGCCCACAAAGAGCTGAAGTGGGATTCAAGCCCGTAATCTTAAAGGTGTAAGGTGACTGTCGGCGGATAGGTGACACCAAGACCTGAAGTGAGAGCCAAACCTGTAATCCTAAAGATGCAAGGTGACAGTGTCACCCAGCAGACCACACCACAATGTTTTCTTCCTTCTTGCTCTTTCATGCTGATTTGAATTGGTGAACTAATTTCACACCAGCTTTTGATGCGTGAATATACTTTGACATACTTTTCAAAAATGAGTATTTACTTACAAAACTCTCTCTCTCTATTCTCGGACATTTATTTGTAATGATGGACCTTATCCATTTCCCAATTTCCCAAACGAGGGCATCCATTCTGCTCAAACATATCGCTCTGGGGGTGGTGAGGGGGTGTACACCATAACACCATACACAGGCCCGGTAGCTGCACTATACATCCCCCAGAGTTCTCGTCCTGCGTCATACTGCCATCTACTGAGTCAGAGTAGCAAACAACAGTATATTTTTTTTTTTATGTGAACACTGCATCCTTACCAGCGGCTAAGTCATTCCTAAGCAAAATGAGGGTCACTGAAGGTTTGCCAAGAATATAAAGTACTAAACTACTATACGTCTTTACTAGTGGTCAGATATTAATTATTCAAATGGAAACCTGGCCATTTTCAGAAACTCCTGTCATTCCCAAGGCAGTGATATGCACTTCTGTATGATATAAGCACCTCTTTGCTGCCCAGGTGGAATTTGAGGATGTGATTGCTGAGCCAGATGGCAGCCACAGCCTGGACACTGTGTGGAAGGCCAGCTACACCACCTTCACCGTCTCCAAGTACTGGTGCTACCGGCTGCTCTCTGCTGTCCTCGGCCTCCCCATGTCCCTGCTGTGGGGCTTCCTGTTCGCCTGCATCTCCTTCTGCCACATCTGGGCCGTCGTGCCCTGCATTAAGAGCTACCTGATTGAGACACAGTGCCTCAGCCGCGTTTATGGACTCTGCATCCGCACCTTCTGCGACCCGCTCTGTGAAGCTATGGGAAAGATCTTCAGCAGCGTCAAAATGACTCTGCGCAAGGAAGTGTAGAGCATGCATGGCGGGCGCGGAGCAGCCTTCCGGGATCACCGAGCACCACCCCCGTACCCCTATGTAAATATACAGAATAACCCTCAGGCCCACGACCCCCAGCTGCTGACTGCTTTCACAGATTCATACATCCTACATGATTGATCCATTTTACTATTTAACAAGGTGCCACAGGACATTCTCTTTTCTGGGTAACCAATATATGCAATAATTAATTCAACTCAAGAGCTCTGTTGGTGCATTTCTCAATTAAAATAAATATTATTCCACTACTGTGCCTAGTCCAACAGAAAATATCATGAGTCTTTCTAACATTTACAGTAACCTTCAATCACATAAGCAGACTCCCATAACCATAAGGTTCAGGCACCAGAGAATGAACAAAATAACTGAACTGATCCTCTACATGCTGAAATACCTTCATCTCTACCAGCAAATGAGAACTATAGCAAATCCACTACATACAAAACACAAAACAGAATTCATATTCAGAGGAGGCTTCATTAGATGGAATGTTATATTTTTCTGGTAGGGAAGACAACAATCACAAAAAGGTTTAATCAGCAACCCTTACGGGAACATTGTGGCTCTGTAGTTTAGGGTTGTGTCCGTGATCAGAAGGTTGCTGGTTCAAATCCTATGGCCACCAAAGCGATAATCGGCATTGGGCCCTTGACCAAGGCCCCTAGCACCAACCTGGCTGACCCTGCGCTTTGACCTCAAGCTTCCTTTAACCTGTATATGGAGAACATGGTGGGGTATGCAAACCCTAAACAGATTTCTCAAAATATTTACCTTTTCATTCAGTCACACTCCCCATGTTGTACCACAGTATACGGCTTTTGAGAGTGCTGTCAAAATGCAACGCTCAAACAACTTTAAAGAATTTGCCAAAGCACAGCAGTTCTCTAAACAAAACGCCCCTTACGACAAATAAATGAACATCTTTAACTGTTATTTCAGATATTTCAGCATTTTCTGTTCAAACTAATACTTTATAACTTTATACAGTAAAGCACTTGGGGGCAGGCAGCTTCAGACAGGTGATACACTGGATTTAGCAGGTATAATGAAGATCTGTCCTACCCATTCGTGCCTGATAATGTTCCACAAATGTGCAAGGACTTCAAAAGTGTGACAGGTTTCTTACCTTTGTCGATGAGTTACAAGAATGAAAACTTGCGCATAATATACGTAAAACAAAAAGCTTTAATGATTTTACAGATTAAGAAACAGATTTCAGACACATTTTGCCAGATGTGCCAAAGTTAACTGAAAAAACGTGAGTTTCTGTTGTGGCCCCTTCAGTGCCAACGTGCCCGTTTATCCGAAGTGGAGAGCGGAGCCAGGTCTGCGTCCTGGGGGCTGGACGCCGTGCGCTTCCTGCTGGGAGTACTCTCCCACGTCCTGGAGGAACCACAGGTTCAGAGGAATAACGTGTCTGCATTTATTTATGCATTAAAAGACAAAGAGCAAGTGAGGGCCTTTTTCTTAAATCCTGTTAAAAATCCACCTCAGCCTGTTAACAGGATTAGACCCCGAAGAAACTAGGGTTACGCCAAAGTTTGAGATTTTCATGGTATGATAACCATCTCAGAAAATATCATGGTTTCATGGTAACATGGTATTTGGTAATATTAGTTGTGAAATACCAAATTATCTGTGACTTGTTAATATTGGTCATTACAAACACTGTTCTGGGACTAAACAGATTTTGTGAAAGCAGAACCACAGCCAGTGATTACATGGTATGATAGTGATAATTTATTTTAAACTTCTACAAGAATTGTCACAGAAAAAAACATTTTGAGAACAATAACAATCCTATCTGGAGCTTTATATAGACATTTAAGGCTTCAGAAAAACAGCCCCCAAAAAATGGCATCGAGCACTGCTCATGTTTAACGAAGATGGAGAACTTTGAAGAACTTACTCATGCTTTCTTTTTGGCTCTGGGCTGAACACATCTGAAATGGAGCTGGAAATCAAACAAACGTTTGTTGTGGAGACTAAGGTAACACTTCAAAGCCCAATGCATGTTTCCGGTTACGGAGAAGGTCTCAGATGTTCACAGGTTAGAGTCACTGCTGTCACACCACACCTGGAGTTCCCATGACAAGCTACTCAGACCCTTGCAGGTAATTTTAACCCTTGTAGAGATGCCCGTTTACATGGCTGCACTGCTCACCACACGGCTGCTTGAAGGGTTAGGGCTGCTGACACCAGAAAGAGCCATTTCTCTTAGTAATGCTACCTGCTGATGGAGATGCTGCTGAGAGCAGGACTGGGGGACCTGGGAGGGACCTCTGACATCACAGCAGCTTCTGCTGTCACCAGTGAGCACGACCCCAAGTCATTCAGACACTCTGTATTCAGAGATGTGGAAAAGAGAAACATATCAAGCACTTCAATTAGAAAAAAGAATGCTGACAAGTAGCAGAATTTAACTACAGAACTGGTAAGCAAATTCCGGGAAATTCAGTGCATTTACAGTTGTGAAACACACAAGAAGTAATTAATAAGAACACAAGAAGAGACTAATTAAAAACATGTTCAAGACATTTACATATTTTATTGACCAGGAATACAATTGCCTTGCTAGCATTACTGACCACAAACACATGGCGAGAGGTTTGATGATGAAAGTCAGAGTCTGTTCAGTCGGTGGAATTCAAGATTCAATTTTTTATTGCACGCAGCGGCAGCTGATGTCAGTGCATTATAAAATTCCCCTGTTAAAATTTCCATGGAAACTTGCCGGAAATTCTCTTTTCGCAACCCTACTGTTGAATGACACACAGACATTTCCACAAGAACCAAGACTCTGTTAAACCAGGTACCCAATGAGCCTGAGATAAATGTTAGTAGTAGTTAAATAATGACTTTACAGGTGAATGCGTCCGTACCTGGGGAATGCTCTCCTCTGGCTTCCTCTCCGTCCTGCACCTCCTCTTTTATCTTTGCTTTCTTGGATGATTTCCAGCGACCTTTAA
Source organism: Mormyrus lacerda (assembly GCA_015163995.2). Classification (NCBI taxonomy): domain Eukaryota; kingdom Metazoa; phylum Chordata; class Actinopteri; order Osteoglossiformes; family Mormyridae; genus Mormyrus; species Mormyrus lacerda. The sequence continues at coordinate 10,116,976 of JAABNX020000143.1, forward strand.
CCTGGGAAATCAGGCGGGAGAATTCAGCACTGTGCTGTTTACCTGTCAGACCAAAAGAAAAAGCCGCAAGTTAAAATCGAGCCAGTGAAAAACAAGCTCATATTAAACATTTCATTTATAAAGGAGGAATGGGTTTTAAAAGTTAATTGCAATTTTCCCCACATACTATATAACCAAAACCATATTTATAGCAGAAAGAAAATTTTGCCATAAAGCTGCAAAATAACCTTTACTCACTGCTTAAAGCAAACTAATTCCACATTTGTGTCAACTCAAATATTACCAACACATGCACATATACACAGTAACTAACCCTAACCCTATATACTTAAAATTAAAACGTAGGGCAGGGCGATACCATATTGATATTATATCGCGCATGCCCAATAATCAATTAAGATAGCAGACATAGCATTTGGCCGGACGCCAGCTTTTTGGTGATATACGGACATTTATTTACGCCCATGATTTTTAAAGAGGATTAGTAGTATAGCTTAATATTAATTTATTATTAATATTAATGCATTTTGTGACACCCAAAAGTTAGTAATCTGTATAAGCTTTATGTATGTTTATGTAAATTCGATTAGCGGAGCACACCACATACGGTACGGCATACCTCAGTGCAATATGCACTGACGAAGAAGAGCAGCCACGACATCTTTTAAAAGAGGAGATCTTGTGGATAAACAAGGTAAAAAGACGTCGGCGGTGTGGTGGTACTTTTTGCAGTTCAAAGTCTGACACATTTATTAAACATAAGGATATGCCGTATTTATACTATTAATATCGATATGACATCACCCAACCCTATTAACACTAGAAGCGCCGGGCTGGTTTGACCTACTTATACCGCGGCTAGGCGGTCAAATGACCGGCGCTCGGCGCTTCTACCGTTAAGAAACCATGCATTTGCTTAATTTCTGCATTTAAACGCGATTTAATACGGATTCCCCCCATTTTCCCCCTTTTATTTCAGAGCAAAGTGATGGTCTTTCAAATCCGACAACAGGGTTTCATGCAGGTTCTCAGACATACAGGCATCTATTTTCCTTTCCTCAGTTAGCTCTGCCGACACTAGCAAATAGGTTGCCGATTCTAGATGTAATTTTTAAATAGATTTTGATGAAGAGCATTTCAGGTATACATCTAAAGTAAAAAGCTCTAACGGTACACATATACGAGTGCCTTGCTGTTACAGCGTTTTCAGTTTGAAACTTGCGATGAAACGAAATCACATTTGTTGACACAGGTGAAAGCTAAACTCGCAAGCAGACGTTGAACATGGAAAACATTGCGCAAAGTATGGCTACAAGGTTACCGCTAGTGTTAGAGAGCTCAAAGACACTCCCACGTCACAAATCAGTAGTTTGGGAATATCTTGGTTTCCCAATAAATTACGCAAACACCAACGATAGAGTATTTGATAAGACCAAGAATACCTGTTGGTTCTGTTATACCATTATTTATATACTGTTATACTCTGATATTTTTGGGGAAACACATCCAATGTGCTAACTCATGTTACACAACAACATCTGAGTGTTTGCTTTAGTCAGGAAATTCAAATCAGGCTATTAAAAAAAACAAACAAACAAACAGGTAGTTCACACTATATTATTTTAGCCCTGATTTTCTGCTTTCTCGACGAACAAAAAGATTAGATAGATCCCAGATAAGAGGCAAATCGGTGTTAATTGGCACTTGATTGCTATTAGTTCAAAGAAGTGACTGGACAGAGTCGTGAAAGCATTGCAGACACCCGTCAGATATCTAGCAGGCAAAATATTTGGACGTCTCGGCGAGTCCAATTTCTGTAGGTGTGAAAAGTGGTAATGAGTGCGATGATGAGCTACAAGCAATCACACAGGATGAGGTGAAACCCAGAGAAGGATTTTAAGGAAAGGTACAAATAATTCAAGTTGTTTAGAAACATTGTTCGTGGAAGAGATATATTCAATGGAATTTTACATTTTACACACTTGCGGTTAGTTGTGGATTTAAATTAGGACGGTGCAGGAAGAGACAGCATTGTACCAAACTTCTGCATGTCAGTTCTTTAACAAATCAAGCTATGGACAACTGGGCAAGTACTGTGAACAACAATCAGTAACCCATGTTTAAACTGATGTTTAGCAATCAATTTAACTCTCACGGCGATATTAAAATCGCCCTTGAAGAATCGTGATTCGGAACACAATCGATTTCAAACATCCACTGCTCTTAACATTAACACTGCATTTTCTGGCCTTTTAACTTACGGTAATTTGCATGGATTTCTTCTATTTCGTCTTCAGTTTGAGTTTTTGAAAAAACCATTGCCTAGAAAGGAAGTTAAAAGGTTATGGTATAAAAGTGGTTTTTTTCATCATTTTGCCAAATGAGTAACTGTAAATTCATGACAAACTAAAATTCAAAAATGACACTCAGGTCTGCAAGTACTATTTAAGAACATACAGGCTGATGTTTCAGTTCCGGTTGATTCCTGAGCTTCTCATCCCGCTCTACTTCCTTTGCTATGTCTTCCGCTGTTGATGGATAACAAAACGGGTTAGTGTAAAAGCAGCAGTGTACCATCGGTGTTACGCAGAGTGTACGCCAAGTGCTCTGCGTCCTTCACGGGCAGTCCCAGGAATTCCTCCTCCTTTCTGTAGCACAGATTTCTCTTTCCTCTCTTGCCTCTCAGGAAGCACATTACAGAGCCTCAAAATGCCCGCGTTCCTAGCAGTGGCGTCACTGGCCACATCGATGTACGATTCTACATTTTACATGGAGAAAATCTTAAGAAGCCTGCAGTGTTAAAAATGCATGTTTGTAATGTCAAAGATGACGGTTGGATTTTAGGAAAGACTTGCATGTTTTGTACAGGAACAGTACTGAAAAAACATGGGTCACATACAAGTTTGTTTTATAAATAAACCCAGGATAGCAATTGCATACAAAGGAGAAAGCAAATTATAGATTTAATTTCTGTGACTGCTGAGTCCTAACAGACCTTTAAATTGGGTCATTCCATTTTAACTCAACAAATGGCCTTGGTACCACTGTTTTTGACTGAAATTTGACGTGTGAATTACACATTCCACCCAGAGCTCAGAAGTGTTTTTTATTTTGTTATTTTTAAATTCCTGTTGAGATATTGTACCTTTTCTACACCAGGGGTAGCAACAAATAAAAATTAAAAAATAAAGAAAAATTTGTGTCTGCATCTCACCTGTAACATTTGTAATATTACAGCTACATGGCTTTCCCTGTCAGACATGGGCACACACAAGCCTACGCTAAACTACCCTGATTAATAAACCCAAAACTTGATTTTTTTTCTACAGCTTAGACATGCAAGAAAAGCAGATCTGAACAACAAAAAACACTTGGTGAAATGATAATGGCAGATGTTTAATGGAAAGTTATCAAAATTAATGAAGTACACTGGTCTACTGCAGCATGGTGACACTGGCCGTTACCTGACTGTGGGGTCAGGGAGTCACACTGGGAGTTGTATATGTGCACAAACTCCTGGTGCCTCCGCTCCAGCTGCACCCGGGGGCCCTGGGTAGAGAGGTGCAGCTCTCGCAACCTCTTCTTCAGCTCCTGATTGGACAGCAGGTGGTACACTAACTTCGGCAACGGCTTCCTCTTGACGACGGAACTGAAAAATATACCACATCATCATTAACAGGGACATCTATTTGCATTATTACCTGACCCATTTATATACTTTTTATTATCGTGGTTCCCAAATACTTCTTCTGTTCACTAAAAACAAATGCATTATCCTTCATTTTCATTTATTCGTTTTAAACCATTCATGCACCACTTTGCAATTGGATAGGTCAATACACAGCCCATGTAAGCAAGATTTTCAACATTACAGAATGTTAACTCCTTGGTCCAGGGACAGATTATGGACCGGGCCAGCGGGGCCGCTGCCCAGGGGCCCTTGGGGTGCAGGGGGCCCATGGGGCCCCTAGCCCAAAACAATTTGCAACGCTTATCAACAATGTATTTTCGTTTGTCTATTTTAGAGGGCCTACATTTTTTGATCCTCTGCCTACAAGGGCCCCTGACCCTATAGGGCCTCTGATGGAAACATGGAGGGAGGGCGTTCGGCTGCCAAGGGCCCTTGAATTGTGGTGGTGGTGCTGGTGGTGGTGGGCCCTCGTGAACGTTTTGCCCAGGGGCCCACACAACCCATAATACGTCCCTGCTTGTTTATTCTAATTTATGTGAGTGTTCAAGTGTAAAGGGATAAAATAGGTGATACTCTGTGAACATGGTTATAAGGGTGACACACAAAACACTAAGACTGTCTAAGGACACATACAAACATAACCAGTATATTGAGACTTGTAGTCACAAGTAAATCAGTATACAGGGTATACAAAAGCCAAACTTAAAGAAACTTTCTTTAGGGTGTTGGTCTGTTGGGTGAGTGGTATGTAAGGCAGGATGTTTGGGGAGGCGGTTGTGTGCCAAGTCGAGGGACCCCTGTCCGTGAGGTCCACTCTGCCGCCTGAAGGTTCCTAAATCTTTGGCCCATAAAAGTTGGACCTCTCCTGGAGCCGACACCTTATTGTGGTGGAGGGGTTTGCGTGTTTCAATGATCCCAGGAGCTAAGTTGCCCGGGGCTTTATGCCCCTGGTAGGGTCACCCAAGGCAAACAGGTCCTGGGTGA